>OZ019979.1:17074393-17694393 GCA_963970395.1 Ephialtes manifestator
CCTCTATGAGGAAGCCAAAATTGATCAACGTACATCCTCATAGAGGCAGCTTCGTTAAAGGTGTAAAATAATGAGGAAGCAATTTGCAAGGTTCTACTTTGCAGGCTTTTTTTTTTATTTTTCGTAATCTACCGTTGTATATCGCATTTCAACCTATTTTTACCGATTTATATTTCACTTCCGAAACTGTCTCAAACTCCCCTAATTTTCCAAATTAATAAACTGTTCTCTGTTATATTAAATTTAATTATCGAGTTATTTTCTTTTTTTTTTGTGTTGTGCGTGTCGGCCCCGCCCCTCTACCGCAGAACCTGAGCTAGTGGCTTGTGCCGTCAATTCTCCCGCTGTCGAATTAAGCTAGCTATCGAGTCAAATCGAGTCAATTTTTTTTCGGGCCGTCTCTAGGCGGCTGGCGCCCTGGGAGACAGTCCGGGGGAATAGGACGAAGGTGCCGGAGAGTAATTTCCCGGTTACAATATATATATATATATATATATATACTAGGATTTTATTGTGGCTCGCGCGCTGCGCGCGCTCGCAATCGCCCCCTACCCAAGGGTGCCACCTCCGAAGGGTGCCCCCCGTAGGGTGACACCCCCCCCCCCTCCCCCTCCCCTCCCCATCCCCCTCCCCCCCCCCCCTCCACCAAGCCCTGAGCCCGAATTATTCTAAGTCCCTCGATTCTTCGATTCCTCGATTCTAAGTCCTTCGATTCGGGCATGCAAAGTCGAGTACAATAACACGAAATCCAAGTTTTAAAATAACAAGCTGTTCGTTTAATAGATTTGGGAATTTACTCCCGTTACAAATTTACGTACAGAAATACGACTCAAGTCCGAACAAAGATTCGCGGTTGTTAAGCACGCTACGCTACGAATTCTCAATGAGTTATTGTTCCTGTTCGGGGAAGCCGACAAAATCGAGGATGACTCTACAGACGCGGATAAGACTAGAGGGTGCACCACGTGCGCCTACCTTTTCTGTGCTGCCGGTCTGCGTCCTCGCAGCGATGCCGGTACTTTCTCGTTTCTGCTTCTATTCAATCCTCGGGGGAAAATCCTCCACTCCACACGTTATTTTCGGATTAATCCACTCAATTAATATTTCCGTGGGCTCGTGCGCAGTACGGTCTTAATCGCGGAGGAAGCTGATTCTCGCTATTTCGCTCGACGCGACGTAATAATTCCCGATACTACACAAGAGCAACTCGAGCGCGATCTCTCTATAGTCTCTCTATCAATACTTCGGGCTAACGGTCCTATTTCGAGGTTCCTCGCTTCTTCTTCTTCTTCTTCAATTCGGACAGGCCTATAGAGCACCACCTCAAGGCTGCTGTCCTGGCCACTGGGAAAAGCTCCGTGTCTTCCAACGTATAAACTACTGTTGGATGTGCGTGGTTGGTGGATCCACAAACTAATATGCATGAGAGACCAATCAAAATAGCCTCAAATTGTAGTCTTACAATCTTCGTCATATATAGCTACGGCTCATATTAGATACCGTCAAAGACGTCCACGAGTAAACTCACTCTTATAAGGGAGTACTCAATGCCTCACAAATCGGACAAAGGTATGGGAAGGTTGATTATACTTAACGCAAGCGAATCAGTCAAGGTAGTGCAACATTTATTATGACATGCCGAGAAGTATTATCGGCAGGAACAAATATAAATCCCTGTTATGCGCCAGAGAAAAAAGAAAGATTAACATATATGTATTGTAACGCGGCATTTCGCGTTACGCGGTGTCCGTTCCATCTCTCCCCCCTTCGACGTCACCCGCGACATAGAAATGGTCCAGCCAGCAAGCCGGGATACGGCTGCAAGGCAAAATAGGGCAAAACTGCGGCGTCGCGTCAAATCGACCAGACCTACGCGAGATTATAGGAATTATTTATTGATTTCGTTTGGAACACATTTTACATGTCACGGTCCCCGCTCCCACTGGCGATCAACGTTTCTTTCCTTCTACGAGTGAGGTACTGCATCAGTACCTCCAATCGGCATGGTCTTTGGGATCCAGGAGCTCAGAGGAAGAGGAGACGCCAGCAGCGAGGGCAGCTCCATGCATCAAGAAATCGGCACCGTGGCGGCAGTACATTGGCCTCCTATTTTGGAAATTCATACGCGAGAGTTTGGAACTCCCGCGTCGAATGGTAGTCTGTCTTCGCGACAGACCACTAATAAATGTGTCGCTGCGAAGGAATGCGTACCCTCCGCGCACTCCTCTCGTCCTCGAGCGATTTTGGCGAGTCCGGCACGCGCCGCGACTCGTCACTTGTTGGCTGGACACGCGTGCGAACAGTAGCGCACGAACAATTGTAATATATTGGAAACCGTATTGGAAATATTATATCGGACCATAGGAATTGTTGCGCCCCGGATTTAATCGGTTATTTCGAAATTCGGTCAACATCATGCTGACGAGAGGCGACGCAATATCGACCGATCAATCGTTCGATATTGTGAAATTGCAAACGCAGCAATTTTCGGCGAATTGCAGGTAACAACTGCAATTCTCCGGCAGTCTTGGAAGAAGAGTCGAAGCTAACGGTTGAGCTCGGGGAAAGACTCGTGTAAACTATTATAGTAACACCCTTGTGGAATTATCTTGTTTAATAAATAGAATTGTTGTAATTGGTACGCGCGAGTTTTCACTCCTTGTGCGGTAAACGATCCCTTACCTAAAGATCCTGGGGAACCGATCACGGCGACCTGATCATTCGTCGAGTTTCGGGCACAACATTTTGGTGGCAGCGGTGGGATTACCGCAAGCGAATCCAACAATACAACAAACCAGCGTCAAACCCGACCGGTGTCGTTGGGGCAAAGGACCTGGTGGAGCCAACCGGACATCAAACGTACGTGGAGGAGTCAAGCACGCCAGGAAGCGCGTATAACTTGACCAGCGGAGACAACACCGCAGCAGGGGACAACGTCAAGGCCAACTCGACAACGAGGACGACAACCCCGAGAGCCAGCAGCACCAGGATGGGGCTCATCAAACTGTAAGTGGCGGTTGCCAAAACCTTTATTACATTGAACCGTTCCAGAGCCAATCGAAGCGCGTAAACCTTTTACGTAGAATTAAGGCTAAAATTTCGTAGGACTGGGCCCGCGAGCTCATATCCTTCGTCAACAAAAATCGAGGGGTTACCTCAAATCGGTGCAAGTTTGTAGCAACTTGTAGGGATTTGTGGTATTAAAACTACGGTTAAAACCATCACCGGGAAATTTAATAGCTCCTTCCGGAAAAGGGGAAAATTCGAAAGAAAGTAAAAACGGAAAAATTAAATAAATAAATAAATAAATATATATTTGGTTAGGGAAGGATAATAAGACAAATAAATCGGTAAACAATTAAAAAAAAAAAAAAAAAAAAAAAAAAAAAAAAAAAAAAAAATCTTAATAAAAAATAACCGACGCACCAACGAGAAGTACGATGGCAGATTAACGCGGAAGAGGAGAGCAGCGCTCAAGGGAAACCCACCTTCAAGACCCTTCGTTATCAGGAGAAACCGGAGAAGCGACAGCGGGGATGGAAGCAGCCGTAGAACAGATAACGGATCTGACGCAATACGCCCTAGAAAACACAGAATCCCCTGGGATATCACCTCCGCAGAGAGGAGTGAACACCCGGAGAGGGACCTCTTACGGGGGTTTTGGAGGAGATAATAACAGAGGAGGGGCAGGAAACGTCCCAGATGAGGAAGAAGGACCAGGGGAGGTGGCAATGTCGGCAGTGGACCGCGAACTACGCCGTATGCTCCGCGACCGAGGGCTCGAGCACCGGATAGGGGCGTTGGAAAGGGCGCAAACACCCTTACGCGTAGGCAACATGGAAGTTGGTGCACCGGGGGGTAGGAGACGGGTGCAAAGGTCCGGTTTGCCAGAAATAGACGACAGCGATTATGAGCTGCCGCCGCCGCGAGCCAGGAGAGAAGGAATACATTCTGCTGGTGGTATAGGAAACAACAGAGGAGTAGCGGGTATCAATGGAATGCACGGAGTTATCCCCCCACAGGTTCTCAACGTAATAGAGCAAGACGAGACAATACGGCAATTGGAAGCTCGGGTACGGGAATTGACACAGAGGTTAGAAACAGCACTATCAGCGCCAGGAGGGGGCCCTCCGGGGCCACCTGAAGAACCTCAAGGCGACGGCCCCGGGGGAAGACCACCAGGAGGTCCCCCAGGAGGTCGCGCGCCAAATCGGCGGAGTGAAGCGGGAAGGCACCTTGATATTGGGTTGGCCCTAAAATCAATAAAACATTTTGATGGTAGCGACACCGCCGAGCTGGATGGGTTTTTGGATTCGTGTGAAACTGTTTTCGAGAGGATCAGGGAGTCAGATTACGGTGATCTGCTAGCTTTGGTGCGAAGTAGCAAGCTGAGCGGGAAAGCCACTAGGGAGCTGAAACACAAAACGATCAATACCTTGGAGCAATTACGGAAGGAATTAGAAGCTCTGTATGGGCACCGAAAATCACTGGCCGCACTGCAGATGGAATTTAATACGCTGCAGCAAAAGTCAAACGAGGATGTGGCCGCGTTCGCGGCAAGAACGGAAAAAATAACCGTAGATTTGGTGGAGAAATTGTGCGAGACCGCTGACAACGAGAGAGATGCGCGTACGGTCGAGCGCATGACACGCAAGAGCGCGCAGATGAATTTCGAAGGAGGATTACATGGGCAAGTGCAGATACTGGTACGTGCACGCAATTTTGCCACACTCCACGAAGCCATTACTGGCGCCATAGAGATAAGCGAGATGGTTCGGACAAAAGGAGGGGGTGGAGGAGCACAACATCATCCCCGGAAGTCAATGGACGGAAAAACCCAAGATAAAAAATGCTATGTTTGCGGGAGAATGGGCCATATTTCGCGCGATTGCACGCGTCGGTCCGGGCGCGTAAGTCTGCCAATGCCTGACAACTACAGAAAAATAAATACAGTAGAAGTTGTATGCACTTTTTGTAAATACAAGGGGCACAGCTGGCAAGAGTGCAGAAAACGGCTGGCGCAGAGAAAACAAGGGAGTCAAGGAACTGGGTCACGGCCGAGAAATGGCAATGGCACCCAGCACAGTGATAAGCAGCAGGAGGACAGTAGAAGCACAGCAAAGAAAAATAATCCGGCCGTGCGTACTCTTGGGTCGGTGCAAATCAACACCGTAGAATGTATCACACCCGAGAGCGTAGTAGCAATACCGGGAAAAATAGTGGACGAGGAATGCATGATGGCCGCTACCCGTAGTACTACGCGCGCGAACGCGATACCCCGTACGCTGGCCAGCATAAGCATTGAGGCGACCAGTGACACCCGAGCGGCAGGGGGGCCGAGGGGGGAACCCCGAGACCAGGCGATACTGCAAGTGCTCGAGGTAACGGTGCCGACAAAGAGCGCAACAGCCAGCGACTTCGATATTGAGAGCCCCACAGCAGTACGGGGTCTGTTGACTCTCAAAGCCGATACAGGTGCACAATGCAGCTTAATAAAATATAGCTGTGTAAAAAAGGATGCGCTAATACAGGATAGCGATGTGGAGCTCCAAGGCACGAATGGCAGTAAATTTATGCCTATTTGTAAAGTGGAAATAACCCTAAAAATTCCTAAAAAATCCATAAAACATTGGTTTTATGTGGTAAGGGATGATATTCCAATATCCATTAATGGTTTATTGGGGATGGAATTCATCAAAAAACATCGGGCAGATATCCTAAGGGGCGAAGTATTTAACTTATATGGATATCACATGCCGTTAATTGATGGGAGAACAAAAATTGCACTCGCACCAAGAACTGAGACTATAGCGTATGTAGCTACAGTAAGTAAAAGTGTGGGGATACTCGCACACCAACAACTCGGTGAAGGAGTAATAATGGGGGCCTGTTATACACCACCACGAGGAAACAGTTGTGTGGTAAGCCTCATAAACACAACGGAAGACGTGGTAGTGGTAGAGCGGCCGACGGTGACACTTGAGCCGGTAGAGATAACCACGGCCGAGCTCGAAGCCGAGGCGAAAGCGTTAAGTGTGGGTACCGTGAGGGTGGAAAGGGGGGCTCAGCGACTCCAACGCTTGGAGAGTGCGCTCGGCGTGACTCACCTCAATTCCGAGGAAAAAGAGGCCCTTTTCCAAGTAATAAAAAATTATGAAGATATATTCCATTTGGAGGGCGATAAATTGCCGTGTACCCATATGGTGGAACACCGAATTCCTCTAAAAGAAGGGACCACACCAATAAAAGTACATCCATACAGGTTGCCCGAAATGCAAAAAAGGGAAGTGGAAAAACAGACCAACGAGATGCTGGATGACGGAATAATTCGGCATAGTCGAAGCCAATGGAACGCTCCACTACTAGTGGTAGCCAAAAAACCCGATGCAACGGGGAAAAAACGGATGAGAGTTGTAGTAGATTTTCGAAAATTAAACGAGGCCACAATCGGGGATTCTTACCCACTGCCCAACATCACTGAGATATTGGACCAGTTGGGAAAAGCACAATATTACTCCACGCTCGATTTAGCATCGGGATTTCATCAAATCCCGATGGCTGAAGAGGACAAGGAAAAAACAGCGTTTTCAACACCACAAGGCCACTTCGAGTACACACGAATGCCATTTGGCTTGAAAAATGCACCGCCAACATTTCAGCGGTTAATGAACGCTGTCCTGGCCGGCATACAAGGAGTAAAGTGCTACGTTTACTTAGATGATATCGTCGTGTACGGAAAGAATCTACAGGAACACAATGAAAGGTTAAAAGAAATATTTCAGCGATTAAGAGAAGCCAAATTATCAGTGCAGCCTGGGAAATGTCAATTTTTGCGAAAAGAAACAAACTTTCTGGGACACGTAATCTCGGAAAATGGAGTGCGTGCTGATCCAGAGAAACTTGTAGCTGTGAGAGAATATCCAATTCCGAGAACAGTAAAGCAGGTGCAATCGTTCCTCGGATTGGCTGGCTACTATCGGAAGTTTATAAAGGATTTTTCAAAAATCGCTAAGCCATTAACAGAGTTAATAAAAAAAGGGGCAAAATTTGAGTGGACAGCCGAACGTGATGCTGCATTTGAAGAATTAAAAACGGCATTGACAACGGCACCAGTGTTACAGTATCCAGATTTTGGGCAGCAATTTCTGGTAACAACTGACGCATCGGATAAGGCCATTGGGGCCATACTTTCGCAGGGCAAAGTGGGGGAAGATTTGCCAATAAGTTACGCGAGCCGCACACTTTCAAAGGCGGAAATAAATTACTCAACGACGGAAAAAGAATTGCTCGCCATAGTGTGGGCTTTGGCGCAGTTCCGACCTTACATCTATGGGACCCATTTTAAGGTGATAACAGATCACCAACCCCTCACTTGGTTATTTGGGGTAAAAGATCCTGGATCGCGATTAATGCGATGGAGGATAAAATTATCCGAGCATGAATTTGATGTGGAGTACAAAGCTGGAAAACGAAATACGAATGCTGCCGCACTTAGCCGCATCTTCGTTATTACGAGGGCGCAGGCACAGGAAGGAAAAGGACGAGAAACCCCGGTAGAAAACGGTGTGAGTGGGAAGGAGATGGAGAGAGTCAAAGGCAGCGTGAGTGAGAAAGAGACGGGGCGAGATGTAATACGAGCGAGCGGCAGCCCACACCGACACGCTAACACACTCGTGCCGTGTGCATGGGGCCATCGCGCTACGGACGACGAGAAGAAAGGGGAGGCCGAGAAGTCCGAGCAGCACATTAAGGAAAAGAGGAAGAGGGGACGACCTCGCAAGACGCCGAGTAAGGAGGACGCCGCATCACCGCAGCCTACCAATGGCCGGCCAGAAGCAGTCCGTGCGGACTGCGAACAACCGAGCGAGCCTGGGACAGCGGAGAGCGGGGAAAAGAAAGCCATAGGCTCAACGCTTGAGAGGGACGGAGAGGCAGCGACTAAAGACGAGAGCCGCTGCAGCACTACCGTTGCCTGCCCGCCATTGGAGGAGCGGAGGAAAATATTAGAAGAATACCATGATACGCCCCTGGGGGGACATCAGGGGGTGAAGAGAACTGTGAAAAGAATGGGAAAGAAATATAGATGGCCTGGAATGAAGAAGGAGATAGAGGAGTACATCGCGGCATGTGACAAATGCCAAAAGAACAAATTGAGATGTAAAGGGCGTGTGCCGATGGTACTCACCGATACGCCGAGAAGAGCATTCGAGAAGGTGGCCGTGGACATAGTAGGTCCACTTCCGGAAACTATTACAAGGAAAAGGTACATACTTACCTTCCAAGATGCGCTCACAAAGTATAGCGTTGCCGTGGCTATCCCTAATCGGGAAGCGAGCACTGTAGCTAGGGCAGTGGTCGAAGAAATAATCTGCCGATACGGTACCCCTGAAATTCTGCTATCCGACCAGGGAACGAACTTTTTAAGTTCTGTTTTTAAGGATGCTTGTAGATTGCTGAAAATAAAAAAGATACAAACAACAGCATATCATCCGGAGAGCAATGGGGCCCTTGAAAGGTCACATCGAACCTTGGCTGAGTATTTAAAAAATTTTGTAAATGAAGAACAAAACGATTGGGATGAGTGGTTGCCGTACGCGATGTTTACGTATAACACCACTCCCCACACAGCTACAGGCTTATCACCCTATATGCTTGTGTTTGGTCGCGAGGCTGAATTGCCCACGGCAGTAAGGCAAGAGCCGCGACTCATATACACGCACGCAGACTATGTCGCCGAGCTGAGGGAACGGCTACGAGCCGCATGGACGGTAGCACGTAATAGTCTGCGTGAAGCAAAGGAGAAAGCGAAGCTTGATTACGACGTTAAAGCGAGACAGAGCGAGTTTCGCGTAGGAGACGCCGTATTGTTACACGACGAGACCGTGCGACGGGGACGGGCAGCGAAACTTACAGCTACATGGACGGGCCCTCACCCAGTCGTGGAACGGAATAGCCCAGTCACATATACGATAAAAAGGGGAAAAAAGATGGTGTTGGTGCATGTTAACCGGCTACGGGCTTTCGTCGAGCATTAGACTGCTTATCGCATCGCAAGCGATAAGCAGGCCGGCGACAAAGGCGAGAAGAGAGAGAGAGAGACCGTCTTCATCTCATGAGTTGGAAAGAGACGGCCGGGAGAACGCAGCATAGTATGGGTATATGTATGTATATAAAGGAGCCGTGCCTTAGTGCGAACGCATAGAGGCGTCAACGCGCGAGAGAGAGAGAGAGAGACCGTCTTCCTCTCATGAGGTGGAAAGAGACGGCCGAGAGAACGCAGCATGGTATGGGTAAAGTGTATATATAAATGAATAGTGTATTAGCGCGGACGCATAGAGGCGTCAACGCGCGCGAGGGAGAGAGAGAAATGAGGCACGGACGCATAGGAGCTTCAACGTGCTAGAAAAAGAGAGAGAGAAGAGGGGAAGGAGTAAGTAAAAGAGCGCGGACGCACAAGGGAGGCATCAACGCGCTAGAGAGAGAAGAAGCATGCAGATAATTCAACGCGGAGGCATAGGGAGCCTCTACGCGTTGGAAAGAGAAGGGGGATTGGAAGTTCTATAGGATAGATAGAGAAAGAAAGTGGAGAAAGAAAGACACGGATGCCCAAGTGGGGCCTCAACGCGTGGGAAAAAGGAGGAAGATACTTACCATACTTACCCGTATGCATTCCCGGGGTCTTCTTACTCCTCTTCTGCCGACCTGAAACCTAAAGAAAAGTAGAGCTAAAGGGAAAGGAAGGTCTTCCGCTATCTGTTAGCGGGAGGAACTTAATAGATAAAAAAAAAAAAGAGAGAGGTTAAAGACATAATATAAAATTTATTATAGGGAGGGAATTACTCCCCTCCCTATCTATGAAAGTACACAAGTTCGAAAAATTTTATTGATTATTCCCGAGGGTGGCGGCAGAAGGGGCAAACGGGGCCTGGCCCGAAAAGCCGCCCGAGCCCGAGGAAGTCGCTTCCTTCAAAGCCCTCGCCGCCTTCCCAAATGTAGGCGGCATTATCCCGAAGGAAGCGGCGGCGGTGACGGACGGTTCGGGCCTCCCTGATGAACGTCCCCTGCCACTCAGGACGCCGGGGACGGGCTGACCCGGGCACATGGATGACGTGCGCCTGTAACAAAGAAAGGGGAGAACGTTGAGTTAATTTTCCTTGGGAAGTTAAGGTTAAAGAAAATTTTTGCTTACCAGCAAATCCAAGAAGCTCCGGGAAAGGCAGCGGCCCTCCACCACGATGTTCCCTTGCACGTCTCGGGCGAAAGACATGGTTATTTTTTCTGATGTGTGTTGAACCGAAGTCAAGAAGTTTATGAGCTCGTGGCGGCTAGTTCGCGCCGTCCACTGCTCGACGACGGGGATGAAATTTGCAAAATAAGCAATCCCACGGTCGCCGAGTCACACTAACACTTGACTTCTGTTGCAGGTATGTCCTGCTATCCGTCGTTGGCGTGTATATGTACGGGGCACTGGGCGGCTACGAGTTAACGCCGTTCGCTAGCAACCCCGGCATATACTATGAGGAAATTGGAAGCCTGGCTGAAGCAAAAGCGACGTGGAGGCTCGCAATAAAAATGGACTTCTCAACGATCATAAGGAGAGAGAAGGAGATAAAAGAACATGGTCTCGTGCTGCAAGAAATGTGTAGGGAACTCGGCAAGGCCCCGACAGATGACACCTGTCAAGCGATAGGCCAGAAAATTCAAGTTGTCACAGGGAAAATCGACGATGGTATGGGAACCATTTATGACCTCATCAGGTCAAAGCCGTTACGAAGACGGCGAGGTCTAATCGACGGGATGGGGTCGATCATTAAATCGATCACCGGAAATATGGATGCAGCCGACGCGGAACAAATACATCGGGAGATAGCAACTATTCAGTCAAACCAGGAATTATTAAAAAATGGAATAAAGGGTCAGTTACAGGTCGTCACCTCGGCATTGCGGATTTTTAACGATACCTCTTATAAGATTCAGAGGAATGAGGAAGTATTGGAAGGAATGCTGACCCACGTGCGAAAGGGATTGTCTGATAGACAGGACCAGTTAGAGAAGCGTGTGGTACTCGAGCAAGGGGTACACATGCTGAATGTGGTAGCTGAGGCGGTATTGGAAGATGTAAGGGAGTTAGTGTTGCTACTTGCCGAGGTATCGGTGGGTAGGATAACGGCAGCCGTGTTGTCGCCCGGTAAGCTGGTGGAGTACCTCACGGACGCACTACCACACTTACCGGCTGGCACCGGGTTCCCTGTGCCTGTGTTACGCAGCGAGGCGAGCACACTCATACAGCTCACCGACGCACGTGCCTACAGCGACGGGACAGCGGCCATGCTGTTATTGGATATCCCGCTGATAAGCTCGCAGCGGTATACAGTCAACCGAGTATATCCCGTGCCTGTGAGGGGCATAAACAACACATACTACTACATGGATACCACCGAGGACTTGGTAGTAGTCGATCAGGTGAGTCGGAATTACTTGCGGATTTCCACCATGGACTTGGAAAATTGTAAAAAATACGCAAAAAATTTCCTTTGCGCACCAGTGCATCCGGCAATACCGATCAACGAAAATGCGCCATGTGAAGTCCTGACTTTCGTAAAAATCGATACTGCCAATGGGATACAATGCCCCAAGAGGGCCTTATCACTCGCCAGCACCCTAATCGTGCCAATGGAACAGCAGGGAAGATGGATGTACGTGTCACCAGTGGAAGATTTAATCACAAGTGCGTGCAAGAACGAACCAGCAAAACGTGAAACTTTAAAAAACTCGGGAATTCTGGCTCTGGAAGGTTCATGCGAGGCAACCGCCCAGGACTTTAGGGTTCAAACCCTCGCGATGGTGACAGTGACGCGTTATGAAAATTTCTTGCCGCCGTACAATCTCACATTGTCCGAGGTTGACAGGAAATTCCATACGCGAGTGGAAAATAAAAGTGAAAATGCGCGAGTGATGAATGTATTGCGAAGTCCCGGGGAGTTGAAAACCCTCGGGGAGCGTGTGGGGGAAATAGGTACGGACATTGATAGAGACTATAAGAATCGGGGTAATCAAAATATGCACAACGTGTTAATGTATTGTTTGGGGGCAATAGCACCGATAGCCTTGGCCTGTTACGCGGTTTATAAACTGTGGCAGTGGTTGAAACGTAACCCGACACCGGCGAGGCCGGCAGAGGCGTCGGTTCGCGAGGAGTCACCGGCCGGGGAAGACCTAGTACCAACGCCCGAGCATGCTGATAGCCACCGGGCAGAGTTGCAGCGTGTATGTTCGGGTAGAGATAGGGGCCGGGGGCACAAATTCTCTTATCAGGCCAGGGCTTGGCGCGTGGATGAATAGAATTAAGGGAAATATTTGTAAACCGAGTTCAACTGGAGGAAAATTTTTTTTATGTACATTCAAAAATTTTCTTTTAAGGGGGGAGGGATGTTGCGCCCCGGATTTAATCGGTTATTTCGAAATTCGGTCAACATCATGCTGACGAGAGGCGACGCAATATCGACCGATCAATCGTTCGATATTGTGAAATTGCAAACGCAGCAATTTTCGGCGAATTGCAGGTAACAACTGCAATTCTCCGGCAGTCTTGGAAGAAGAGTCGAAGCTAACGGTTGAGCTCGGGGAAAGACTCGTGTAAACTATTATAGTAACACCCTTGTGGAATTATCTTGTTTAATAAATAGAATTGTTGTAATTGGTACGCGCGAGTTTTCACTCCTTGTGCGGTAAACGATCCCTTACCTAAAGATCCTGGGGAACCGATCACGGCGACCTGATCATTCGTCGAGTTTCGGGCACAACAGAATTAATTGGAAAAGAAGGAAGAACGTTGTTTCGGTCCTTAACACGGAGCATCGCGTAATAGAGGTGGGTCAGTGCATTTTAATATTGTACTGTCAGGTGCCGTGACATAACAAATAGTTTTTTTTGGTAATTATTGGGAAGAAATTCAGGCCTTCTGCCACCCCGAGGCGAGACGATTTTCGACTCGCCAAGAGAATATCTCGCGGGGTCTGCTCGGTTTGGCTACGGCCGACCGAACGAAAGACTCTAACTTTAGCCGAAAATTGTATTTATTGTATTTGATTTTGAATAGTTTTTTTGGGAATATTTAATTTATTGGAAAATACGAGACGTGCCTCAGCCGTCCCGTAGCGTAAGAGTGAGAGGGAAGACTCACTATTTTGGCGGCGTGACGCGTAGCGTTCACGCCCATTATTTGTGAAATTGTAATTCCTTTTGGAAAATTATTTTGGATTTATTAATAATAATTTAGATTGTATAGAATCAGTTGTGCCAGCGAGCACGGGTTCCCCGTCCGGGAACCATTTTTTCTGTAAAACCGTATTTGGGAATATTGGAGGCTCCGAGCCTCCTACTGTACTCGCCAATCATTTTATTTTGTTTAATTAAAGCGAGCACATTATATATTATATCGGTTTTTTTGGGTTTTGCAGTTATTTTTGAAGATTCCCCCCTCTTAACCCCCCACGACCTAGTCTCTCGGATTGAGCAGCTTGTGCGAAGAGTATTCGCGTCGAATAATTGATAGTTTCTTCCTCTTGGCCCTTCAGGCAATAAAAGAAGGGCCTGGCGCCCTAGTGCATTTTTGGTGTATTTAAGGGTGCCGAATTTGTCGAGCGATTCTCCGGGATAATTTTCCCGAATTATCGCGGAATAAAGAATCGTGTTACAATTTGGCGCCCAACGTGGGGCCCGAGAGGAGAGTCTCATCGGGAAAAATAACTGGAAAAAAAAATTGTTTCGGATCGTCATTGTTGCATGTGGGTAATGGGAAAATTTAGGAACATTGGGAAATATAATATACGCGTGATTAGCTACGTGAGAGAAGGACGCAGCTGTAGCGTCGGCTCCTCGCGCGAGGTAGCAAGAGCGCGCGAGCCGCTGACCGCTAGCGCGCCACTCAAGGCATAGTCGCGCGGAGGTAAACAAACAAGGAGACGTCGTACATCGATTTAGAGCTCGATTTCACTTAGCATTGCGAGGAATATAATATTCCTCGAAATAAAATTTCACTTGGCTTCGAGACTCGGGACGGATGAACGCAAGAGTATCCTTTGAGTATCTCATTAACCCTCGGATATTGGAAACCTGGAATAGTCACTGTTGGTTAAATTAGCATTTCGGAAATTTGTAATTTTGGGATTTTTTAAGTAATTTTGAAGTTTTGAAATGATTTTGGAAACGCGAAATCATTTTGAAAATTTGAAATAATTTTGGAAATTTGTCATTTTGGAATTTTGTAATTTTGGACATTTGAAATAATTTTGGGAAGTTTGTAATTTTGGAAAATTGAAATAATTTTCGAAAATTGAGATAATTTTGGGAATTGGAATAATTGTTGCGGAACATTAAAGTTATTTTTGACTCATAATTTTGTTTTGAAAATTAAATTTTTTTGGAAACACAATTATACTGGGTACTTCTTCTGAAATTTATTTTTTCCGGAAATTTGACCGATTCGAAATTTAACTTTGATTGCATTGTTACTTTTTTTTGAAACATGACTTTTTTTTGGAACCTCCCCATTCAGGAATAATAGGAATTCAAGTATTTTTGGGACCTCGAAAGTCAAAATCATATTGGAAATTTGGTAAATTAAAGTAATTTTGGTAATTCGGAAAATTTCGGTAGTCTTGAAAATTTGGAAAATATAGGAAATTTTGGACATTTGGAAAATATAGGAAATTTTGGAAAGTCATTGTCACCACCCACCTTCATATTGCTTCGTTCCTCCTGTCGATTGAAATCGACATTAATTTAGTTTTTTTGGGAAATTAAGGGAGAGACGGCTCTCCCTGAACGCGACTCGCGGAGAGACTCTTCCTAGCGTTTACAGCGTGAATCGTCCACGGGAGGGTATCGATCCCTCCCCGCCAACAAGTCAGATAGGTTTTTCGGAATAGTTTTGTTTTTGTCTCTGTCAACCCCCGGACACGTGAAATACAATAGTTTTTGGGAATCGTTCACATTTTGTTCGAAATAACCGGTTAAATAGTAGTTTTTTTGGAAATTGTTTTTTGTTGGAACGATGGTTTCGTGGTCTCTGATGTGGCCCATTGCTTGCAATCCGCTACATTGAGTTTTCCGCGAAACACTTGTTTCTTATATTCGCTGGATTGTACTTTCCCTTCGGAAATTTAATCTGGCCACATTTTTTAAATTTTAGTATTGTCGGAAATAGTTTTTATTTAGGCCCCTTTTCACGTGTCAAACACTTCAAAGGAGAGTAGAGTCGAGATTGTGGTCCAGCAGGTGCAGCAATCGAGACTCTCGAGGTTCGCCGCTCGTATAGCAGAGGATAGTGGAGACTGTGGTCCAGTAGGTGCAGCAGACTCCACTTTTAAGCTCGATTCATGGGTATCATCGTCAAGTAGTCTTGCCACGCGAAATGAAAAATGTCTCACGGCCAGTCAATCCGTTATCATGGGGAAAGCCGTACTCTCCCCAGCAAACGACGCGTCCAGCAATGGAACGTCAAGTTTTGGGCATCAAGAGGGGAATGCGCCGAGACATTTCTTGATCGATTCTGTTATAAATGCGATAAATACGGCCTGTCGAGAGCCGATCGTCTTACGCTTCTCCCCGAAGTCTTGGAAGGCACCGCGGCCATGTGGTATCGGCAGAATAGAAGCAAATGGGACTCGTGGGGTGAATTCTGCCGCGTATTCCGTGCCTGGTTTGTATTAGACATTTCATCGAGCGAGTCCGAAGACGACGACACTGAGGACAGATCGGCTTCTCCGAGCGACACGAATTTTGGTAGCCAATGGAAGGCCCCAAAACCCCTCGCCCTTTTGGAGTGGGAAACCCGACAGAGACAGCTCGCGATCGCGTACAGAGCAGCCGAATTAGCGGCCTGCTTCTCGTGTCCGCGTGTAGGGGCGAGAGCCCCTAAGCAACAATTGGAATCGGAAGCGTCGGAGACGCTCCACCCTTCGCAGAGTCTGCGCGCGACTCTTCGCGGAAAAAGCCGAGTCACGAGCGCAAGCTCACGGGAAAAATCGGTTGACGTGGAAATAGTCACTCCCGAAGATTCCCGACTGGCAACATCGTTATTGGAACCCCATAGTTTTTCGGGAGAAATCCACCAAGCAGAAGGCTCGAGAAAACCTAGTAACATCTCGGTGGACTCGCTACCTGCGGATTTCTCAAATTGTTCGGAAAATACTTCGGAGGGGGAAGTGGAATGTCAAGAAGACTTCCTTACCCCATCCCAAGAAAATAGTTCTTTTCGCTGTTCTCCGGAGGGGGAAGCGGAGTCTCAAGAAGACTCCCTTCCCGCTTCCCAAGAAAATAGTTTTTCGGCTTCGGAAAGACACAGCGATGCAGAGGGTCCGAGGAGGCCAAGCAAGAGCTCCGCCAACTCGCACTCTGCCGGTGTCGCATTAACATCTAGGAAAATGCCGGAGGGGGAAGAAGACGGTCAAAGGGACCCTTCTCCGTCCCGCAAAAATAGTTTTTGGAAGCCGTGCGGTACTCGTTACCGCACGAAAGCTACTGACGCAGTACTCGGTATCACGGCGATCGAGAGCATGGAGAAAGCGGCTCACCCGCTGATCGAGTCGAGGAAAGGCGTTGGGTAATTGGAAACACATTTTTTGGGTAATGTTGCAAGGTCGTAGTGGTCTCCCGAAGGAACTACTCCCTTGTAGCCACGCGTCAGTACCGTCATAATCGAACTTTAAAAAAGGTATGACTGGGAAAGCGAATTGTTTTTTTTTGGTTTTATGAGAATTTTTCCATACACTTTCCCTTCCCATTGTAATTTAACTATGCTGCCGGGAGGTGTATGATTAAGAAAAAAATTATTGAGGAGCCTGAGGAAGGGCACAGAACATCCCCTACCCCAGCTAACTCCGAATTTGTTTTTAAATTGGTATTTTTTTTTGGAATATTGGTAATTGGTTTTATGGTTTATTTTGGTTTCGGAAAATAGAATAGTTTTTGGTTGTGACGTTGTTTTTGGGTTTGGAAACATTGGAAACAGAATCTCCAGTAAGTTGGTCTGGTCGATCGAGCCGACCCCGCAGTTTTTTTGGAAATCGAGCATGTCGCGGAGTCACGGTACCTTCCCACCTCTCGCCGGAAAGGTGCGTTTAAGGAAGGGGGAGTTGTAACGCGGCATTTCGCGTTACGCGGTGTCCGTTCCATCTCTCCCCCCTTCGACGTCGCCCGCGACATAGAAATGGTCCAGCCAGCAAGCCGGGATACAGCTGCAAGGCAAAATAGGGCAAAACTGCGGCGTCGCGTCAAATCGACCAGACCTACGCGAGATTATAGGAATTATTTATTGATTTCGTTTGGAACACATTTTACATGTCACGGTCCCCGCTCCCACTGGCGATCAACGTTTCTTTCCTTCTACGAGTGAGGTACTGCATCAGTACCTCCAATCGGCATGGTCTTTGGGATCCAGGAGCTCAGAGGAAGAGGAGACGCCAGCAGCGAGGGCAGCTCCATGCATCAAGAAATCGGCACCGTGGCGGCAGTACATTGGCCTCCTATTTTGGAAATTCATACGCGAGAGTTTGGAACTCCCGCGTCGAATGGTAGTCTGTCTTCGCGACAGACCACTAATAAATGTGTCGCTGCGAAGGGATGCGTACCCTCCGCGCACTCCTCTCGTCCTCGAGCGATTTTGGCGAGTCCGGCACGCGCCGCGACTCGTCACTTGTTGGCTGGACACGCATGCGAACAGTAGCGCACGAACAATTGTAATATATTGGAAACCGTATTGGAAATATTATATCGGACCATAGGAATTAATTGGAAAAGAAGGAAGGACGTTGTTTCGGTCCTTAACACGGAGCATCGCGTAATAGAGGTGGGTCAGTGCATTTTAATATTGTACTGTCAGGTGCCGTGACATAACAAATAGTTTTTTTTGGTAATTATTGGGAAGAAATTCAGGCCTTCTGCCACCCCGAGGCGAGACGATTTTCGACTCGCCAAGAGAATATCTCGCGGGGTCTGCTCGGTTTGGCTACGGCCGACCGAACGAAAGACTCTAACTTTAGCCGAAAATTGTATTTATTGTATTTGATTTTGAATAGTTTTTTTGGGAATATTTAATTTATTGGAAAATACGAGACGTGCCTCAGCCGTCCCGTAGCGTAAGAGTGAGAGAGAAGACTCACTATTTTGGCGGCGTGACGCGTAGCGTTCACGCCCATTATTTGTGAAATTGTAATTCCTTTTGGAAAATTATTTTGGATTTATTAATAATAATTTAGATTGTATAGAATCAGTTGTGCCAGCGAGCACGGGTTCCCCGTCCGGGAACCATTTTTTTTGTAAAACCGTATTTGGGAATATTGGAGGCTCCGAGCCTCCTACTGTACTCGCCAATCATTTTATTTTGTTTAATTAAAGCGAGCACATTATATATTATATCGGTTTTTTTGGGTTTTGCAGTTATTTTTGAAGATTCCCCCCTCTTAACCCCCCACGACCTAGTCTCTCGGATTGAGCAGCTTGTGCGAAGAGTATTCGCGTCGAATAATTGATAGTTTCTTCCTCTTGGCCCTTCAGGCAATAAAAGAAGGGCCTGGCGCCCTAGTGCATTTTTGGTGTATTTAAGGGTGCCGAATTTGTCGAGCGATTCTCCGGGATAATTTTCCCGAATTATCGCGGAATAAAGAATCGTGTTACAGTATATACATATACATATATATATACAAATATATTATACATGTACACTAAGAATTCAACTATTTAAATACTGACCTGTAAGGAGAATGGACAAGGAGGTCAATTGCAATTAATTATATGTGAGTGCACAAATGTGTCTTATATCTTTGGCAAATTTATACAAGAGGAGCAAAATCTCCCTAGAATCCGTGAAAGCAAGGCTTCTAATCTCAAAGGGGGGGGGGGGAAATACTTAAGTTTAATCAATTCTTTTACTAGGGATTCTGTAAAGTCGGCAGTTTCGGTGCACCCCCAGTATATATGGTTTACCGACTGAGGATCGTGTCCACAAATGCAGACCGGGGTCTCGCTCAACCCAATACGGAATAGGTGCTCATTCACTCCTATATGTCCCGATCTTAATCTATTGATAAATGTAATCGTTTCCCTAGATAAATTAATTTTATTGAACCAAATAAAATTCGGCTTTTGGAGCCTCAGCAAGTTATATATGATACCCTTATTTTCAAATGAAGCTTTAACCCTAGTCGCTTCACTTACAGAATGAATGGGCCACCCCTTTTTTGCCAAGCTTCTTGGTAATGCTTTGAAATCAAGGAGACTCCCTGAATGACGTGCTTGGACAGCCAGTTTGTCTGCAACCTCGTTTCCTGTAATTCCACAATGCGACGGACACCAAACAAGTTCCACCTCTATATTTGCTAGGGATAATCTGTTGATTAAGGATCTAATTTCGAGAACGAAAGGGTGAGTTTTAGCGCTAATATCACACGGCATGAGAGCACTCAATACACTTAGCGAATCGGAGCAGATAAGGAATTTGCCCACGAGATGGATTTTAATAAACTTCAAAGCCTCCAATATGGCCCTAGCTTCCGCCTCAAAAATACTTGCCAATGAATTAAACTTAAATGACCCAGATAAGTTAAAAGACTGGATGAAGAAGGAGCAGCCCACGAAATGTTCTCCATCCTTTTTTGAACCATCCGTGTAAACAAGGTTCCAGTTCGGCCATTTCTGGCTCGTCTCCCTGATAAAGGTAGATTGGGCCTTCCCATTGAGTTTATTTTCGTTACAGATTAAGGACCCAATTCTAACGTCAATTTTGATTAATGTTAATTGAGGAGCCAAAGGAGTTTCGTAACACGCAGGTAAGAAAGACCTATAGGCGATTTGAGAATTAGTAATTACCACCTTCCAAATTCTGGATAGAAAGGATTTACAATAAGAAGGAGTATTTTTTGAGCTGTCAATTCTTTCTGTAAGTAGCCTTAGTTTAGGTATTAAGGGGTGACTTTTGATATGAAAGGCCCTACAAAGGTATGATGTGACCAATCTAGAAGCCCTGTAGTTCAAAGAGGACTCACCTGCAAGATCTAAAAGGATATTGGTTGGCGTTGACCTGAAACATCCCAACACTAATCGTAATGCAGCAAATTGTTTTTTTTCAAGGTTATAAATGAGAGAGTTACTAGATGAGTGGGAGCAAAAATACGCCCATTCCAATCGAGAACGAATGAGGCCTTTGTACACTAATAGCATTGTGGACGGGTGCGAACCCCAGGATTTGTGTGATAACGAAGAAAGAACTCTCGTGCCTTGAGTAGCTCCCCTACTAACTTCGTTAATAAAGGCCTTCCAATTTAACTTTGAATCTAGAAAAACCCCCAAAAACTTAGCTACGTGCGACCTGGCTATCACAGACTCACCAACTCTAATTCCCATGAAGTCGGGGACGGTTCTTCTCCTCGAGAATACCATAAATTTGGACTTTGAGGAGGAAATCCTTAACCCAATTGTCTTAAGCCAGTCAAGGAGAAGACTCATGCCCCTCTCAAGATTCTTCACACATTTATCTAAATCTCTATTCCTGGAATATAATACGATGTCATCTGCGTATTGTAAAGAGTGACAATTAGGACCAATATTGTTGTTTAAATCTCTCAAATACACATTAAATAGGGATGGACTCAATACTGAACCCTGCGGTAACCCTTTGACTAGCTCCCGATTATCAAGAAAGGAGCCATTCGAGTAAAAATTAACATTACGCCTACCTATGATATTCAAAATTAATGTAATAAAGCATCTAGGTAGTCTGAGTCTCGACAGATTTTTAATTAAAACATTCGGCAAAACATTGTCGTATGCACCTTCCAAATCAATAAAGACCGCAGCCAAAACCTCCCTTCTAGAGAAAGAGTTGCAAATATCTGTAGTCAAAATAGCAATATTGTCACTGCAAGATCTCATTTTCCTAAAACCAAATTGAGAATTAGGAATCACCAGCTCTGTCTCTAGAAAAAAGTTAAAACGATTCTTCACAATCCTTTCAAATAACTTAAATAAGCAAGAGGCTAAGGAAATAGGTCTAAAGCCCTTTGATTGCTTGGGAATGAGACAAACGTCAAACAAGTTCCAGTCCTTAGGTATCTGTACAGAATATATTTTATTAAAAATCCTGTAAAGAAGGTTAATGACATCCGAAGGGAGATTTTGAATAACCTGGTTATTAATAAGATCCCTGCCAGCTGCAGATTTCATTTTAAGCCTGGAAATGGTAAAGGATAGTTCGTGAGGAAAACATGGGTGCCAAATCCCCTTAGCAATCTCAGGATTAATGGTGGGCAGAATTGCTGGGGTAGAAAGATCGTCAGGAATAGGAGGCGCAAGTTTTACGATTGCTTGCCTCAGTTCTTCCTTCCTTCTGTCAGAATCAAAATTGTTACTATTAGATGGAGAAGTTACGCCATTAAATCTCCTAACTATTTCCCAAACCTTTTTAATAGGCATATCAGGATTAATAGATCCAGCAAATTCTCTAAATGATTTGGCTTTCTCCTCCTTAAAAATGCGTTTAGCCTCATTATCTGCTTTAACCCATTCCTGAAGAAGGAAATCCACCTTGGACTTATCCTTGTTGTCCTTAAAGGCCACAAAGGCCGTACGTTTAATTTCTAAAGCACTTTTACAGGCTGAGTTCCACCATAACTTAGGTGATTTCTTGTTGTTATGTGAATTCTGAACCAAATTGGGGTTCATACAAGCACCGGAGGACAACAAATCCGCCTTAATTTTGTCAACCAAGTCATCATAAGACTGCAAAAAATTGTTCGATGTTATTTTGAGGGACGAAGAACTTGCCTTAATCTTATCTTTAAAAGCTTCCCAATCCACTTTAGAAACCCTCAAAGAAGGTCGTAATGAAAAATTACAAGGGGACATATTATTAATACGGATTTCAATGATCACATGATCGCTTCCAAGTAAATGCTGGGAAGTTTCCCAAGAGCACAAGGCAGAAATGTCCGGACTCACAATGGAGAGATCCAAGACGTTACTCCGATTATTCCTAGGAAAGAACGTGTGATCACCATTATTTAAAATACTTAAATTATAATCTATTAATATACGATCTAATGATTTACCCGAAATATTGCATCTAAGACTGCCCCACGAGGTGGAATGAGAATTAAAATCTCCACCAATAAATAAATAACTATTCCTAGAGATTCGCAAAATTTCATCAAAAAATTTACTCCAAATTCGATGAGTCGCACGATAACATGGATTTTTGTAAACACTTCCCTAGCGGATCGAAGCAACCGTCACTTTGTGGTTGCTTTACGGTCATATACAAGTAACCGTCATTATGAGGTTCATTTCCAGTTGCTTTACCGTAACACAACTATAATGTAACCGACAAAGCGACCGTTATTTTGGAACAAAAAAGAACCCGATTGCAACTACAAAACGACCAATGTTTTAAGCAAAAAGAAACTTTAAAGTAACGCAGAAGTAACCGATAGTTTGTTAAAAGTTTTTTTTCGGTTATTTTAACGTTTTTCAAATAACCGAATAGTAACTCGAAACGAAATATTGGGTTCATTTCGGGTCACTTTACGGTTACGCGCCGGTCACTAGGATGCTTCTGGGTTATTCTGGAGTGATTTTTTGTTCCATAACGACCAGTCACTTTTCGGTTATTTTGCGGATCTTCAGATCCGCTAGGGTTACCACGATAAGGTTTTTGTTGCCCTTAAGGGAGATTTCCACCGCAACAGCTTTCAGATAATTTTCTACCCAATCATTAACCTCGATGGGACAGACCTTAAACGGAATGCCCTTCCTAATACCTACAGCGACACCTCCTCCGTGATTTTCTGACAGTCTATCCTTCCTAACCAAATCAAATGCAGGAATCTTAAAACGATTCTCTTCCTTAAACCATGTTTCTGAGAGTACTAAAACATCCGTAGAGTCAATAAGAGTTGGGAGAATATAAGATTTTCCTAAAAGACTCCTACAATTCCACTGCTTAAATCGTAAATCTTTCAGAGATCCACCCATAACAACAGCAACTTAATTAAGATAAAGAAAAAAAACCAAATCAAGTATGATCTAATTTACAAAAGGGAAAAGCGAGGAGTCTTAGAATCCTAAAGGAAAAAAAAACTGAAAGCCTAAGAATTATCCACCAAGTGCATGGACTCAGTATTAACAGGTGAGAGCATAGAGTTGCTCTCTTTCAAAACCCTCTTTTGATTAATGTTGGTAATATTGCTGTTATTATTGTTGTTATGTATGGCCAGAACTCCGTCTGGGCCAGATTCCACCTCAGCAAGGTCAGACCGTGCTGGTCCAAGACCTATTTCCACAATGAGACCAATATCCTCCGGAACCCCGCCTCCAGCGTCACAATAGCAGCCGTCCGAAGAAGCATTGACTATCGTATCTTCTTGTCTAATGTCTGATATCTCGCAGCACTCTTCCCTATTATCCAGCACCGTCTCCAGAGAAGAAGAGGAGGAATCAAAAGAATCGCCAGTGATCCTAGGCGACTTCGAAACCTCTCCCTTAAAAAGCGACCTCTCCGGTGATCGAAGCATAGTCGAATCCTGCGGAGAGCGAGTTAGTTGTCTGGAAACAGAGGGAAATTCCCGAGGAGAATCCCCCATTTTTGCAATTTTCCTTCTAGTAGACGGCTTCTTCCTTCGTGATGTATTTTCCCCGCCAGGCAGCTGGGCCCGATCCTGAATATGCTCCTGAGGCAGAGGAGGAAAGGCGTCCCTCCAAGCCTGAGATAACTGTCTTCCTGAAAGCCAGCGATTCAGAGGCTCCTTGCTCCCTGTAGCAGTTGGAGTAGAGAATTCCGTAACCGATGCCGAAACTCTGTTTTGGATAAAGGATTCAGTTCTATATAAGCTTGTTAAATTTTTAGCCTTAATTAACTCTTGTGCTTCTACGCGATCTACATTGAGGAAAGCCATCAATTTGCTAGCTATTTTTTTATTTAAGAGAGAAGCGCAGGATGGATCATTCGCCGAATGAGCTCCACCACAGTTTATGCATCTCCGTCTTGATGAAGTACAAGAGTCAGAAGTATGAGAATCTCCACAATGAACACAGCGTGCAATTCCCCTACAAAACTTGGACGGGTGACCGAAGCGTTGGCACTTAACACATCTTATAACTTTTGGTTCGAACACCGAAACCTTTGTTCTCATTTTAAATAATATAATTAGGTCAGGCACAACTGAGCTTTCAAACCATAGTTTGACCGAGCTTGTCGGGATCAGTTTACTCGAATCCCTGCCTAATTTTCCTAATCGCTTGATGCGTTCGATTTTCACAATCCTAACAGGATCCGATAGCCATTCAAACCCTTCTCTGATTTCAGCCTCCGTCAGAGAGGGATCAACGTCCCTGGCTACACCAATTCTCGTTAGTTTAGAGCTAGGAATCCACGCTCTCCACGTTTCTGGGAGACTAGAATCCTGTGAATCTATCGTTTTATTCGCATGTTGGTAAGTATCTAAATAAACTTCAACAAGATTTTCCCCTTGCGTTTCACTTCTTCTATACCCTCTATTTTTAATTTTAACTTTCTGGAAACTATCATTGGATGTAAGTTGCCTACTCCCTTTCCGGAACTAGCCTCGCTCACCGAGTCACCCAGGTATTGCGACACCAATACCACAAAAGGAGCCTTTATTTTGGCGTTGTATCGGTTCCTCCGATCAGGAAAATCTTTAGTCGTTGCTCTAAAACGTTTCACAGGTAAAGCGATCGAATCTAAGGAACCTGTCAACGCAGGAACTTCCTCCGTAGTCCTCGGAACCGATACCTCCCCATCCATTCTCCTTTTAGTCGGTCTCAGACAGGCCCCTGACACACGACGAAAAAGTTGCTCGCGAAGTGTCGCCTGCAGACAGGCGGCGCTGGCAGTCTTGCGCCCAATAGACATATATATATTCGCCGCGCGGGCCGCACGACAGTTTAAAATTTTTTTTTCGTACAACGACAGGGGATAAGGGTAAGTAACGGTAGGTAGTAAGGGTTAGGAATATTTCTATAAATAAAGCATGAACACAGTTTTGTAAATAAAAAGTATGAAATTTTATTTAACATTGTTTTTTTTTATTAGGTTTTGCAGAATTTCGACATTTTCTTTTTGAGCTGATTGATCTTTCTTTGATCAGTATTGATACGCGTACAGTATTGTTGCATGCGGATCGAGACAAAATATTGAATGATACTAAAAATTACGTCGGTTGCGTGCGCAGAGCAAGGGAACGAGAGCCGATCATATGCGAATACCTCGCTAAGAATTTCTTCGAAAACATTTGTCGACCGACAGTATTTTTCAAATTTGTTTTCTAAAAAAACGACGAAGTTGTATAGATGTTTGTTCGGATGAACTATCAGAGCTCTTTCCTGCCAGTGTGCGAGTTCTGCTTCAGGTAAAATGAGCCATTCAGCTTCTGGCCTGATCAACGCTTCTTTGCAAGCCACGCACTTTACGGTGTTTAGAACACGCTTTGTTAAGTCGGCAGTCAAGCAGTATAAGGCGCAATCTGCTACTGCTGGCAAATAATAATCGTGCTCCATGAACTCTTGAAGCTGCCAATTATTATTGTGCTTGACAATTTGCTCCAATCTCATTTTGATCGATCTCACAAATTCGGAGCGTTCGATCGATGGGTTCGTGTCGTTATAAATGGCTTTAAGCTCGGACAGAGTTATCAAGGGTACGGGCGATTTATCTGCAGTGACCGAGCAATTCCCTGTTTTGGGAGGTTTCAAAACGCTGAACGTGGACAAAATCTTATAAATATTGAGAAAAGTAGGAGTCGCAGGGTGATCATTGCAACCACCAGCTTGACGAACAGTGCCGAAAAACTTCTACGGCAGTAAAAAAAGAAAAGTGCGTGTTATACGAGAACTGTGTAGAAAAAAGAATAAGAGAACGAACACATTACGATGCGGTAAAAAAATTTCTCAAGAGTGTAAATTTGCAGCACGAGCCAAAAGCGAGTGTTACAATCACACGAGCTGAGGAAAAGTTTTTCCGTCGAATAGTGTATGAAATTTTACTTCACAAAGTGTAAAAATTGAGTTATTACACCGAGTAAAGTAAAGTGAAATGAAACAAGAATATGAGAACTCGTGTTGAGAAAGTAGAAGATGATTATTGATATTCACCCGATGCTGAGAAGAGATACGGAGTAAAAAAAATGTATAATTAATTATATAAACTATGTGCTAACCGGAAATGGACACAAACTAACCTCTAGAGGATCCTGATTAACGCGACCTGTTAATACGTAGTTAAACCCACAGTGCGCTGTCAAATACTCTACCAGATCTAGCGTTGAGTGCAGAGTGACTCGAAGACCCTCTGCAGTTTGCGACGTCAAAAACATCTCCTTCGACAACTTTTTAGTTTCGACGTTTTCTTCCCACGCGTTCAGCTTCCTTAACGAATCTTCTATCATCTATTAAAAATTAAATTACTTAAATATCGAATGTGAAATAAAGAATCTGTAAGAAATTTAAAAAATGATCTCACTCACTACGAAATCTATGTTTCCCGGCTGCACACCGTCGATTGGATGCTTTCGATTTAGGGCGTCGAATAAATCATTCATCCACTTGCAGAATGCAGCAGTAGCTTCAGAATCTGCGAAGTCCGGGACTCGTTTTTGAAAAAATCTTAGTCCGCCGGCTACAGAATTGCTGAAAACCTGAGTTGCCAAACGGACGCGCATTTTCATCGCGTTCTGTAAATAAACGTGCCGGTGCGTTAATTTAGGGCACATTAAAACTTGTCCGGGTCCCGCTAGCGCTTTGTCTGCCTTTTCCAGCTGCTCCAAATACTCCCACTTGATTTCGGACTCCGCAGGATCCATCTAAGGAACAAGAAAGTTGGTAGATCGTTAATTGAACACTACTTTATAAATCAGTTCAGTTCACTTTCACTTACCCGCATAACACGATTATTGTGCGGCGTATCAGAGAAGGCGAAGATTTTCCGTCCTTCAGCCGTCGGGTGATCGAAGTAATTTCGGAAGTTTTTTTTCGCGCCACACACACCTACTTCCGACCAAAATTTACGATTGGTGCTGGCTCCGTCACCAACGACCGCGTGTATCCTTGCACCGGCATCTTCCAGCAAGACGATAGCTTTTATTATGAGCTGCGCAAGCACCGTGCCTTTCACAGGTCCTCTTGAAGCGAATACGGCTATCGGCTGCGTGTAATTGTCGTCTAAAGGTTGGAACATTAACACCAACCCGTGATTCGCTTTTTCCGAAAAATCCGATGAACGCGGTCCATCGTTGCCAAAATCTATCAGGCCTTTGTACGTTAAATTTTTGGAATCAACGCTGACTCTTTCCCTCGTCGACATTTCGTCGAATAACAAAATCCCATGCCTTTGTTTTTCAGTCTTCTTTTCAAAAGCCAATTTCAGCACTTTGAAAAATTGCTCATCGAAGCCGCAGCTCGTTTTCATTTTCGATAAATATCTGAAAGAATCGGTTAATTTTTTGTAAATATAAAGATGAATATCGTGTATATTCTATTTGTAATTGTAAATATAAAGATAAATGTCATGTATATTTTATTTGTAATTGTAAATATGATTTAATTTTCTTGTAAATAACAGTTATTTGTAAATGTATTCAGAACGCATTGATACCAAACAAAATAATTTTATCAGTGACAAAAATAATTTCAAATACTGTACATACCTTCGAATAGTTCTGACGCATGGAAGAGGAAGAATTTCGTTATTCCGTAAGAAATCGTAACCACAGGGGGACTTCATGTGAAGTAGCATGCACAGCATCATCCACGCTTCAGAGTAATTTCGCCCCTTCAAATTTTTGTGCTTCGCTGCGTCTATTATCTGCTTCACGACCTGGGCTTCGTTCTCCGATAAATTACCGTTCGTAATTAGTTCCTCGAAATTGAAATTTGAGAGATACGCCATCTTCTCTCGACACAAGCGTAGCTCGGTTTTCATCTTTTTTATTATTTCTACTGCCTTTTTCTTGTCTCTCACTGCACAGCGATACTTGGATTGTAGCTGCAGCCAACACTTCTTTTGTATCGGGCCGGCAGCGTCAATTGGAGCGCGTTTTGTTGCCTGGCTCGATTTCCACCTTCGAAGTTTTGTGAGGAGACTTTTCTTCGCTGTCTGGCAGAATTTGCATATTGTCACTTTTCGGAGCAGCAAACGGCACGAATCGTGACGCCAGACTCCGGTACAATCTTTCTTCATTGTATTACATCGTAGCTGGCTCATTTCCGTCTCAACTGAAGGTCCAGTACATCCAGAGCACACGTTAAAATTATTCACGGTAATCAACAAATCTTCAACCTCTTTTACACTTTTTATACAACTGGGCACGTCGAATTCTTCGGGATTGAAAGGCCGACCCAACACCGAGATTTCGATCGAACAATCGTCTTTTATGACAAGTGCCTTCAATATGAAAGGCGTAAACGCCTCATTGACTTTAATAATCTTGTTTGTAAACACTATCATTAAGTCCGATCCGTCCGCACGATTCTTCTGGATTATCCACCCTGGAGGCAACGATATTGTTGCTGCAGACAGTTCAGAGAACGTTATGAGTGGCTTCGTTACTAGTGATTCGGTGACGACATGATTAGGTGACGACAGCTTTCGGCGCTTTGGATCTGGAACATCAGCCGAATCAGCCTTATTGTTGTTGCGTTCTGCAGGAGGAGACCCATCGAGGAGCTGAATCTGTTCGGTCTGCGGGTTCTGTGAGAATTCAGTCACATCAGCCCCATCGTTGTGACGGTCCGCAGGAGAAGATGTATCGAGGAGCTGAATCTGTTCGGTCTGCGGGTTCTGTGAGAATTCAGTCACATCAGCCCCATCGTTGTGGCGGTCCACAGGAAAAGACCCATCGAGGAGCTGAAGCTGATTAGTCTGCGGGTTCTGTGTGACAGCAGCCACATCGTTGTGGCATTCTGCCAAAGGAGACCCATTCAGTTTTGTCGGTTCGGTCCAAGGAAATTGAGTGGGCACCGTGCCTTCCCTCAAGCGTGTAACTTTATATTGTGACTAAAAGAATAAAATTATGTACAAAAATGAGTGCAATTGACAAATTTAAAAAAAAATCATACAAAAATCGAAATGCTCCGTATGTCAAACTTACAACTCCAAGAACACTTCCATCCGGAGCCAGGAGCTGACGTTGCCACAGAATATCTTCGTTTTTGAAGTGATTTTGGCACACCGCTCTTCCTCGTGTCACAGCAAGGTCAGTTCTTTTAATCGCTGCTTTCCAGCACGCAGCTACGGCGGGATTTGTCGGAATACTGAAAAAATGCCGTTTTTCCGGATTCGACGCATCCCTCGACGACCTCGACCTCGACGTACAACCGGGTACGGCACACGTCGGCATCGCAAACCCGATCGATTTTCACACCTCTGTTACGTCACGACGTAACTTCGCAAAAATATTTCGAAAATACTTAGAAAATTTGCTTCGGAACCTTTATCAGAAAGATTCAAGAAAGAATTCAAATGAGAATCACTGCGCCAGCACTGGACCGTTCAATCACTAGCCAAGCGGCCGGGGATTAAGACGATATAACAGTCGAGGAGTTCTCGCGTTGTCGATGACAGACGTCGAGAGCCTAAAATCTAACCCGAGGCTTCTGCCCGGTTCACCCGACTTTTTCGTCGGAAAGAAATGAGTTCTGTTGGAAAATCCTCCAACCATCTAAGAACTATTACTAACAACCCTCATACGGGACTAATAAAACGACTGATATCTCCCCCGAAAAACTGATAATCAAATAAAGATTTAACTTTATTTCTCAGAATTTCGGCTTGAGATTGAAACTCTCCAAAAAGATTGTTTGGCACAAAAATGTCGGTGATCTCATTTATCATATTATTAAAATTAATTATTGTTCAGTTTTCTCCATTGATAATTTTTCCGACGTAATCGATCGAGAATAAAGAAGAGTCGACTATGACAAATACTCTCCCTCCAAATAAATAATGATGGAATCTTGACAAATTAAGCAATAATGTTTTAATCGTTAAACTTGGAATTTATAAAAATAATTAAAGAAATTATATTAATTAACAAAATATATTTTAACCACAAGCATGACAATTAATGAAATATGTAGCAAACAGTTACTAAAATTATTTGCGTTATTCGATCTTCCAGTTCACAATATAATAGCCCTCGCGAAAGACAAGCGAGCATAATTTATTCTGCAATCAAAATAGAACTGGAACGTCCGATACGAAATTCGCCTATCAGATACGAGACTTAATCTCAGCCGATCCGAAGACGCGAGGAACAATGGGAAGCAAGTATCATCTTGCTAGGGAACATGTATGGGTGAAGCGGTTACTAGGCTAGCCGTAACACGTTCAAGGTATATCGATATCGAAGACTCATATGTCACCCTCCCAAAGTTCCGAACGACCTGCGGGGACGCGTCTGGTAGCCTAATTAAAAGTAGACTCTAGAAATAAGTTAGGAGAAGGGGTACACAGTTGTATAAAAGCACCGGACAATGGGGTCTCGTCGGTCATCTTCCACGCACCATCCGATCTTTATTACGGTCAGAGGTATTGTCACTCTTTGACCCATTGTCATACAAGCAACCTCATGCTTTGAACAATTCTTTTGAGAAAACTTGCGTGAATATTCCGATTGTAACACGACTAGTGGATTTAGAAGTCAAAACTTTTGTTTTTACTACATCATTGTATTAGAAATCGACGCCAATTTATCGAACCACTGTTTAACATTTTAAGTACGCCCCCGACTTTTTTTCGGTGGATATCGGTAAAATATTGATTTACGTTGCGCTATATTTTTGTTGGAATAAACAACCATTAAGCTGCAAAATTAAATATCTCTCATATTTTATTCCGTCATCCCGCGATTTTCCGATACCCAAGACTTCTACGGAATTATCATTCGAATAACTGACCAGAAGAAGAAGCCATCTCCACGTCGTATAACAAGATCAATTACACGGTAAATATCACGTAAGTTCAAAGTATAACAACGTTAGTAAGGAAAAAATATATCAACATCATCGTAAATACACAAATTATCCTCGTTTTCACCTCTACAAAAGTAGAATCTTTAGCCTAATCCTGGGTTATTTTTCGAAAGATTAGACCCGAAAACAGGCTTGCGTTAACGATACTATCGTCAGTTGTAGTCAAGGAAATATTTTATATTTCTTAACTAGCGCACGGTAAATTCTTTCGTTAACGTGCAAAACGTGTAAGATTGTCGAAATTATTTAATTTTTGCAAACTTGACGTAACACCTCCGACGATCGACGTCGTTGTACATTGATTAAATACGCGATATAAGCCACAAAGCGTATTGGAATACGAAAAACGATTCAATGTTTGGGCCGTTCGAGCTCGGCAACTTGTCAATTTTTTAGGTTACGAAATCAACGAGTATATATAGTATACCCGTCACAGTACCGCCAGCGCCACACCGCGGAGCAATGTCAACGGCGACAAAGCGCGAGCAACTCTCTCTAATGGGAATATCATCGAGTGTCAGGGGCCTGGTCTCAGAGTATTGCACCCTAATTGCATGTCATTTTGTGAGCCAAGAATAATCTCCTTGTCTGCATCCTCGTCCAAATCACAAAATTGGGAATTCTTAGTTTCCATTTCTTTTAGAAATTTCTTTTTAATCTTAGAGTTAGTCTTTGGTAAAGAAAGTTTAGACGAGCTAGGAGTCGCCATGTCACAAATGCTTAACCTAATTCAGACTTATAAAAAGTCTACTGTCTTATCCTTGTATCAATGGCGCATAAAAAAGATTGAAAAAAAAGGAAAAGCATAAATACCTCAAAAACACTATAAAATAATACTAGAAACCGTTCAATCAACCTTCCCTCCAGGAAAAAAATCCGCTTGGATGAATTCAGGCCAGGCTCCTCCACAAAAGGCAAGTATTCGTGGTCTCTATGGATAACGGTTCTGGCTGTATCAGGATCTTCAGAGCCACTTAAAAATATCCTCTTTATTTATCCACCGTAGCGAAAACTTCGCAACTAGAAGCTCCAAATGCCTCCCAATTCGGCTATTTATCTTGAGTTGGGCCGATCACACTGCCGCGTGGTCCGCTCTACGAGTCACTGAGAGAATATAATATTCTCCGTCAAAAATCCCTGGCGGACAAACCGACGACCGAACGACCGCCCAAAACCGACACGTCGGTTTTGACCAAAAACCAGACTGCACTGACCGGACCGACCATCGCTCGGACCGTCGGTTTTTTTGGCGGCCGACCAAGACCGACCACTCGCCGACCATCCATATTTTTAGCTCGGACAGTCGGTTTTTTTTGCGGCCGACCAAGGCCGACCATTTGCCGACCATACATATTTTGGCTCGGAGAGTCGGTTCCCATGGCGGCCGACCGAAGTCGACCACTCGCCGACCATACATATTTTTGGCTCGGACAGTCGGTTTTTTTTGCATCCGACCAAGGACGACCATTTGCCGACCATACTTATTTTAGCTCGGACAGTCGGTTTTTTTTGGCATCCGACCAAGGCCGACCATTTGCCGACCATACATATTTTGGCTCGGACAGTCGGTTCCCATGGCGGCCGACCGAAGTCGACCACTCGCCGACCATCCATATTTTTGGCTCGGACAGTCGGTTTTTGTAGCATCCGACCAAGGCCGACCATGCATATTTTGCCTCGGACAGTCGAATTTTTTTGGCGGCCGACCGAATTCGACCACTCGTTCGACCATCGATATTTTTGCTCGGATGGTCGGTTTTTTTTGTGACCGACCGAGATCGACCGCTCGACCGACGACATTTTGCGGGTGGGTGGGGGTGATTAGACGGTCGATTCGGGAGCGAATCGACTGCAAATCGACCATGGAGGCGTCCACCGCAGCCGGGCCACGGCAGTTGCCTCCTTGCAAGGAGAAAAAGGCTTAGTTAGATCAACCAAGACGCTTGGTTATATATGCGCCAACTAAGTTATTGGTTAGACCAACCAAGTTATTGTTTGACCAACCAAGTTACCAACCAAGCGCTGTGGTTGTTCTAACCAAGCCTTTTTTGCGTGTGGTTGGTTCTCAGTCGATACGTTCCTGAACCGACCGAAAAGTATTTTTTGTTTTTTTTCCCATACTCGATGAGTATGGGAAATTAATTATGAAGATTAATTGCGCAAATGCATAATTTCGCATTTGCGCTATTCGTTATCCATCCGTTAGCGTTCCGTTGTACGAAGGTTTATTTTTGTTTTTATTTTTTTTTACATTGCTTTGTCTTATCGTTTTCAATACAAAATATCATATCTTAACAGTTTTCTCTTACAATTAAGAACGTAGAATAAAATCATAATTTTTTTCTTTGGAAATTTTTTTTTTAAATTAACGATTAGTATCTTTTAACGTAGTTTTATCTCTTGCATTAAGGGGACCCAGTCACCTAAAAAAAGTTATAAGAAAAAAAATGGTGTAAATGATACACTTCTTTTAAAAAATCTTACATTAAAACCTCATTAACGTGATGTGTTAGTGTTCGGTCGGTAACAAAAACTGTAAAGTGTTGTTCTTGGTCACAATTGATGTTTCAGGCAAAAGACGAGAAGTACTGACTGCATCTTGGTACTCTGCAGTCAGTACTTCTCGACTTTTATTCGAAAAATCAACCGTGGCGAAGAATAACAATCTTCGGGAAGATTCAGCTATCTCACTCGCACTTATGGCGATCTGAGAGAGACCGACGATATGTAACACATCTTCTTAAGTACATAACGAGTATTATAATTCTGCAATTTTGTAAAGACATACAGCGCACCAGAATGGTGTGAGGTAAAAAGTAAAAATGTTCACTTGTCGTAGCTTTCAGACCAAACCAGTGAACAAATTTTATTGTTCGATGTCTTATTTTATCTATTGAAGAGTGCATTCTGGATTGAGTATAGGAAACTTTATTTCAGTTCTTTATGAAAAAGATATGATTTTAAATATAGAAATAAATCTATCTCTATTGAAAACTCACTAACCAATTGGTTACAGTTAATCTAATTTCCACTGCATCCAGAATCGCTATATTAAATCCAGAATGCACTCTTCGACAGATAAAATAAGACATTGAATACTAAAATTGGTTCACCGATTTGGTCTGAAAGCTATGACAAGTGAAAAATTTTACTTTTGACCTCACACCATTTTTGTGCACTGTATGTCTATACAAAATTTCAGAATTATAATGCTTGTTATGTATTTAATGAGGTTTAAATGTAACATTTTTTTAAAGAAGGGTGTCATTTACAGAATTTTTTTGCTTATGACTTTTTTAGGTGACCGGGCCCCCTTAATCGTCTTGATTCGATGTTCTTTTCTTTTTTTTAAATCGTAAAAAATAATCATAAACGAGTCTCGCACTTCTCTCGTCATTCTTTTGTCGAACGTAAATAAAATGTTATTGAGTACTTGTCTTTTATCGTGAACCTTTAATTAACACGATTCAATAGCTTTATCCTTTTTTTTGCGTTTTTAACGTATAAAAATTCTTAAATGTATTTTGTTTCTTTCGTCAAACGTAAAATAAAAAATAACGATTAATTATTGGAGTTTTATCGTTTTCGTAAATCGACCTGATTCGATTTTTTTTCTCGTTAATAGACTCAAACAGATGCTTGTTTTTTGCTAACGTAAAAATAAATTTAACGACTACCGCTGTTTTATCGTGTGCGTAAAAAAAAATTGGAAAACGTAAGTACCTCCACTTTCATCGTCGAGACGGTTATCGCGAGTGTGTTTGTATCATTCGAGCAATACCGTTGTACAATTTTTGTAAATTATCATTAGCGCATTGAAACCCCATTCCTTCATCTCGTCGATGCCTATAAACGAATCGTCTTCGATCTTCTAGTTATTTTTCCCTTTCTCAACGGTGCAGCGCTCGTTAATTATGAGCGTTGTCCACTCGAGTTCGGTATATTAATCTGTAATAGAAAAAAAAAAAAAAAATTTCTTCGACATATGACATTACCAAAATATAAAATGAATGTACCGCCGTTTAAAAAAAATTCAACTTACCGCAATACGGTAGCTTCTCGCACTCGTTCAATGGACTATGGTATGTTTTTTTTAAGACGGTTCTCAGTCACTGGAATTGTCGACGACGTAGACGACGAGCTTATCACTTATCTTGGCTCCGTTGATTCCCTATAATTTCGAGCAAATGTGGGGATAAGTATCATCATAATAAATACTTTGTAAGTTGCTTAATAAATTTGTACGTGCCGTCAATCCGTTTCCCATAAGTTCGGTAGCCTAGCGATTGTTTTTTCATCGCCGATAGTCGTCACTACAATCGCTGGTACGGGTTTAGAATCATGAATAGTATGTGGAACGAAAAGAATTGTCCCCGTAGTTGAAAACTTCTGTGCTTCGACCATTGACCGAAAGCATTTCCGTGAACATTAATTTTTTGTACAAAGAAGCCAGCGACTTGCAAACCGTCCGCGTTTGCAAAAGTTACTAGTTTAACGATTCGTCCATATACTCCAAGACTTTTGCAGTAAACGTATTCGTTGTAATTACGTATTTTTTTATTATTTATATCCCAACGCGTATAATCGGTACCTTTTATAATCGCCCGCTTATAGAAGGACACATTTTGTGGCGGCTCATCGTAACCGGCAAAAGCGAAGACCTCAATTTCTTCATCGCTCGGATGGAGTGTTGCAATACAATCGATTCCACGGAAATCCGACATTTCCGATCGCGTATCATCAATGAAATATTTTTTTCTCTTGAAACCCGAATTGAGAATGGAATTTGCCATCTGTTTAATATTATACGGTACTTGTGGTGAATTCATAACTTTTTCAATGAATCTCTGTAAATAATATCGCGTTACTATTTGAATAGCTCTCGCATTCGGGCTCGTTACTTTATCAATTAATTTTTTGTTCCACGATTCATATGGAAACGCACTGTGTCCAGAAGGGTCCCCAGTACGATACCGAATCGGTCAAGTGTTGCAGCAGATGAATATTGTAAGTCATGTTGTCAATTTAAAATATTTGTTCGTATTTCTGTCTGTACGTTTTTAGCAACTTTTTCGCTAATAATAATTCTCTGGTATCAATGCTATCTTGATTCAAAATTGTAACGGCTCGGGACAACAACGAAATGTGTTTGTAATCAATTTCACGTATGATACCCTTTAAGCACGGTAACGCGTAGAACTGTATCCAATTACGCCATTCGGTCGCTTTCCACATTTGCATAGTTTCGACAGGACGTGGATTTCTCGAGATCGAAGTCGGCGGTCGGATGCTCATCAAACGTTTATTTATTTGACGAATGCTTTTCGGCGAACCAGCGTACCAACGTGACATTGCGCTACCGGAAAATAACAATTCCATGTGTCGTTTAACAACACCGAGATAAATGTTGTGCATGCTATCGACTACAACTCCACGACCGCAATCGAATTTTGGAAGAATCGCAATCGCTGAAACTCCTTTAATACCGTTAACTTTTTGCGCTGTATAGTGCGCCAACTTCATATCACGTCGTATTTCACTGTCCGTACGACATTTTTCGTTCACAGCAGATAACGGATAAACGCGTCCCCCCCCCCCTTCTTCCGACTAGCGATTGTCCTTTAGCGTAGCAGAACGTGCAGCCGTATTTACCATTATATTGTGTCATATTCATAAATGACCATCGCGCACCAGAGTCAAGTATGCAAATTATCGTTATGAATTTACTTTGAACCATTTCACCGTCAATCGGATTTTTCCACAACAATCCCGTATCGTGCAAGTATCGTAATTCCTGGACTATTGGCAATAGCAATGAATTTAGATTCGGGTGTACAGTGTCCACCCATAATCCCGCGAGGATCGTATGTTTCTTCCGAGCGTGCGGCGAAAATTCGTTTATTGTTAGCATTACAGGCCACGCGCTCGCTTTCGACGATTTTGAGACTCTACATCCGTCCGTAAAAATTGTGAAAGAGAAATTGTGTTTATAACTCAAAAAGCCATTCGGCTTACATAATTTTTTATACTCGCTACCGTCATATATATCCTCCATTGCGTCTTGGTTGTTTTTTTTTCGCGTGAATCGGTACCCTAAAGACGCTACAATGATGGGATCCGAGAACAATTGTCGAAGCTGTTCAGTTATATTTAATCGAATGAAGTACGACAGCGATGTATTAGGCTTACGCGGTCCGCATCTGCAGCACTTACAATCATTTTTGGGTCTTTCACCACTACCTATGCTCGCGAGACATATTCGACAATAGTAGTGACGACACGTACCCCTTTCGTCGTTTCTTTCCAATAATTTCCATAGTTGACGCTTTGTTTCCGGAAAAATCGTACTCAAAGTCATGTCTTTGAAACTCTTGAACAAAGTTATTATTGCCGTGTAAGTTAATTTCGATCTAATCGCGAAAGCAATGACGTATACAATTACATACATGTCAGTGATGAAATTTTTGAATGTCGTACGATTTGATAATGCATTGTTTAGAGCACCGAGGCTAAATACTAAGTTGGGTGTATCTACCGGATCGTCCTGCTCATCGCCGCTTTCGTTCTCACATTCGTCGTTTGCATTATCGCTTTCGGAATCTTTATTATAACGGTAACCATTATAATAATCATCGTTGTCGTCGTCATCGTTTACCGTATCGTCATTTAAAGCGTCATTGACATATTCGCGATCATTATTTTCATATATAACGACGTTGGTCGTCGTGGGGTCTACATTGTTCTCCAATGAATTATTTATATTCGCGTTTTCTCGATTATTACTTTCGGTACCGAATTTATTTACGGCTATATCGATACGATGATTTATCGCGTCATCGGATTCACGGGCACTACTAGGCCCGGGGCGCGGCTCGGAGTTCCCGGACACAGGGTTTTGCGTTGCGTCGCGGGCATTTAATTCATCGTTATTCACGATTTCATCACTCGCTTTTTCTATTCCGATTTGATTCGATCGTACGTTCGAAACATGTACAGTCTGCAAAAAATTATTTTATAAATACTTTAAACACCTTGTAAGTGTTCCCTGGTAAAAATAAATTATAGAAAACGATTATAAAAAATTCTATCGTTCCGAATACGGACTTTGGTTCGTGAATTTACGATGTACTATCATAAATTTACGATCGAAATTTTATATGTTTCGTCCATATCCTATAATATTATTATAAATAATATAATTTTTGTATTTAATTTAATAATAAAAATATACGATTGTACGTATATACCCATGATGTACTATTGCAAGCAAAAAAAAAAAGAAATCGACCGGATAATTACGTTTTTTTCTGGTCACCCATCTTTGTAGTGACCGCGGCCCAAGCTGCATAACTTTCATGATCTCTGATAGACTGCCTAACTATTCCATCCAAACTCGTTCTTGTAAGATAATATACATCAATAATATATAAGCCGCTTCACGTACTTATGAGTAACAACAGTAAATTGAGCAGTTTTTTAGCATCTTTCTTACTAAATTATTTATGCTAATTAACTCTTTAAGAATGCTTCACGTATATATTCCTTACCGAAAGTTTTATTTTATCCGTATTTGAGTACTTCGCGATACGAGAAAAATCTAATAAATAATGAAGGATATCAAGATACTAATAAGAACATTGATTCCGGATAATAAGAGGTCTAAGAATTTATTAAAAAATGAGTTAAAAAAAATTATAAAATATTATAAATCCATTAGTGTACCATACATCCCAATAACGTATCTATCGTATTTAACCTATAGAAAACGAAAACTAAAGGAAACTAATAACAACGATTCAATTTGTATAAATTGATCAAAGTCCGAATAGATAGAAATGATAACATACGATTATATCCCATTCAAATTCTATCGTATCTATCAATCTCTATAATATATTTTTACCAGGGTTTATATAGAAATTTCTTGTACTCACCGCTTGAATCGATTTTGGAATTTTCAAATAACGCAATTCTCCGTCCGTCGGATGGAATAGTTGGTGCGCTTTGTACAATTGTAATCTTGCTCTTTTCTTGGCTCGCAATGACTTTTCGACGACCGGTCCATTCGATGACGCGCCATCTTCGACATTAGACATGTTCGTTTTCTATATCCAGTCCCGAGAGAAAAACTAATGCTGTAATTCGAAAGTAAAAAAAAAAATCAATAAAATATTTTCATAATTCACAATACTACATACTTACAAGCGATTATTACTTTATTTATAAACATCGCAAATATCAACTCGATTCGAGGTAACTTTTGTACAATTAAATAAAAATAACTCACCGATATGTCCTGTGTATGTCCGCGATTCATTGCCGAGATGATGGGCAAACTCTCGTCTTACTGGAGGTATTTCAGTTAGGATACACGAATTCTGAGAAACTTCGGGATCTCGTGTCCCGCTCGATCAGAATGATGCGACCTGCTCTTGTTGATTTTCCGGTCCCGCTGAAAAATATCGAAATCAATATAAGTACCCTATAAACAGCTGTTTGTGCGTATCGTAAAAGAGACGACAATTGAATGAAAAGTAATACAAATCCCGTGATTATTACTTCATCCAATTATAAATACTATTTATTTTCAATGAACGTTCAAATCGCTATGGGAAAAGGAATTAATTTCATAGGTGTACCGTTCATTAATTCGCGAAATATTTTTTATTTTTTTATTTTTTTCACAATTAACGACTGAATCAACTTACAAATAAACATTATAATAAGCGTCGAAACCGTTTATCATTCATAACACAATTATTTTCAATACCAAATGAATATCATTTATTCGTTGCGAAAACTTTGAATTTCTATTTCGATAGTGACCCAAAGAGCGATATTAAATGAGCTACATATAGGTACGCTCACCGGTTCGGGGGAACCAACGAACGAATAAACGAACGAGCGCGAAAAGCACCGCTATCTGTGCGTGTCATCACAGAGACCCCGTCCTCATGAAAAATGATACGAGTTTGGCGATAATTATTTAATTTAACTATACATATATATGTATATATTGTGACGGGCCCTTACCACGAGTATTTCGGCCACTCGTGCAAGATCCAACGCCCAAATATAACGACGCCCGAGGTTTCTCACTCGATTTTTACCCGCACTTAACACCTGATTTCATACGACCTTGATGGGCGCCAGGCTCTCTATTCTATCCCGAAAGCCAGGGAGTTTCCTTCCCGTTCGATGTATCCTTCTTAAACCGGCCGACTAGCTGAAAAGGGGTGCAGTTCGAGGCATGCAAAATAAATCACCCGAACGAATATTTCTAATTCTCACAATCGTAACAAAAGATTTATTAAGAAATAATGAATAACAAAAAAAAACAACAAAAGAAATATTACAATATTGACTCGAGTCCGACAAGTACCGCGGATCTCCACGCACGCGACGCTATCGCTCGAGTCTACTTTATTCTCAAATATCAAACGAAATCTACTGCTAAATAATTTACCGAAAGACCGGACGCGGCAACGAGCAATCCTCCAGCAGCACGGCTGAGTACAGTATAATAGTGCACCACGTGCGCCTACCTTGTTCGCTGGTTTCGCTGCAGTCCGTCCGTCGGTTTCCTTCAATCTCCTTACTAGCTGGAATTCTCCTCGCGGCTACTCTCCGAGCACGAATCGATCGGTTTTCCTAACCGAGATCTACGACACTCGGGATTTTCACACGCGGGAACACGGTGTCGAGATATGCGCGAGAATCGCTCGAGCGCTCTATCGCCGAGTCTTTCAATACCGCTTAATAACGAACGTAACAAATCCTTTATCTAGTAGTCGCAAGGGCACGCTAACCACTCGACGTAATTGTTCGTACTTTATTTTTCTTTCTTGTACGGAATGATCCACGAAGACTCACATCCGCGAACTACTAATTTTCTGTTTCTTTCAACTACTGCTCAGATTACTTCTCAACGCGAGGCCTGCCGAACTTATACTTGTGAACGCGCGGCCTGTCGAAATTAGACCACTTAATTCATCGCCTGCCTAAACGAGACTAAATTCTTTTTTCCTATTCTTCTCGTCTCCGCTTTGTGCGGGTCTTCGTAGTTCGGGGGTCTTCGGACGTCCGGGGTGGGGGGTCACGGCCTGCCATCGATCGTCTTCGACGTCGATCGGCTTCTCGTTGCCTCTCTCTCGCGCTCCTTCCATCCTCGACTCTCGCCGAGGCTCTCGAGCCTCTCTCTCTAACTCTCGTAGATCCTGCAATCAATAGTCCACACGGCAATACATTGTTCTCGCAATGGTTCGGACCTCGGCGGCGGGAAGCGATTCTGTTGCTATGTAACTTTTTCCGGGGTCTCGGTGCGCGAGCATTCGCGACCAAGCGCGCTGCTGCGAGCGCGTTGTAACGCCTCGTCACAATATATATTTTTTCCAGTAATATTTCAAATTATCATGTGGATACGAATTAATTTGATATATGTATGTATTGTTCATTATTTCGCTTGTTTTTTTTTCATCAAAGATTATATTCATAACACAAATAAATGCTGAAAGTATCGGTACCATAAATTACTATTATAATAAAGTAAATAATTTCAGCGTCGCGAAAATACCTCGATTCGAGAGTCTCCCGAAGCGCGGTTGGAAAAAAGCTATACAGCATACAGCATATATAGCATATATATGCTCACCCTCATAAGCCCCGCGGACTGTGCCTGTCGTAACAGGTATAGAATGAAAAAGAATCCCCAATTCGGCAAAAATAATTTCATCGGATATATATTCTTCTTTATTTTCAACAATCCTGATAATTCTCAACGAAAACCAATGTACTGTGCCATTCGCATGAACCCATCCAGTCTATAGCGCAGATTATGCTACACTGGATGGGTTCACGTGAATCGCACGGTATGTAAAATTAAGCTAGCCGGTTAAAAGAAGCCGAGCGAGAATACATCGCGCACGTTTCTTTCTTTTGGCGATCGATGATGCAACAGTTTTAAAAAACCGACCGAAATGACCACAAAACCGACCGATGAAGCTAAACAAAGCTTTCGAAGTAATTGAAAACTTTACGCAATTTGGAAGAGAACGACACGATTCACTGAACTTTAATATTATAATTTCTTTGAAAAAAAAACGAATTATGAAATTATAAAAAAAGTATTATAATCGGCGGTAGCGTTACAATTATTCGAAAGACAATATCGTTCAATACCCGAGGAATATAATATATTCATTGCGAAAAATTTTCAATGAGATGTCAAAAACCGCTCGAAGAGCGATTGTAAGCAAGCTATCTATAGGTACGTTAACCGTTTAGGGGGAGCGAGCGAGCGAGATAAGCCCCGCGGACAGTGCCTGTCGTGACAGGTATAGAATGAAAAGAAAAAGAATCCCGAATTCGGCAAAAATAATTTCATCGGATATATATCATTCTTTTTTTTCCAACAACCGTTATAATTCTCAACGGAAACCAATGTACTGTGCCATTCACGTGAACCCATCTAGTCTATAGGGCAGGCTATGCTAGACTTCCAGTCTAGCATAGGGTTCACGTGAATCGCACGGTATGTAAAATTAAGCTAGTTGGTTAATAGAAGCCGAGCGAGAATACAGCGCGCACGTTTCTTTCTTTTGGCGATCAATAATGCAAGTTTTAAAAAACCGACCGAAATAACCACAAAACCGACCGACGAAGCTAAACAAAGCCTTTCGAAGTAATTGAAAACTTTACGCGATTTGGAAGAGAACGACACGATTCACTAAATTTTAATATTATAATTTTTTTGAATGAAGAATCGAATTTTTATGGAAAGAAAAAAAGATACAAGCATCGGTACCGTGAATTCGATTAATAAAAATTAATAAAACTTACGGATAATTTCCTGATGCCCTCACGTGCTGCTGGCGTTCAATTCTCGAGATGGTGGCGGATAATGATGATGAAATCGTCTCCCGTTCCTTGATGATGAAAATCACTAATTTATTGTACTTTCACGTAATTATCATCGATTTTTCTTAAATAAAAATTCTCACTGTTTCGAAAAAAAAAACAAGCCGACAGCTGCGAAGTGCAGAAAAAATTGCTCGTTTGATTTCGTGCAACGAATGTATTAAAACGTTCATTAGTGATGATAAAGGGGCCGGAATAGGAACATCGACAAGAGGAACATTCACCAATGCCGAGACACAGCCAATAAGAAACGACGATATATCGCCCTTACGACCAATGACGTGTTGATACGTGAATTAACAGACCATTAACAGACCATTGTTCGCGGACCGGAAATTGCGAAAATTCGTAGCGTCGGCTCGCGCACCATGCCGCGGACAACCAGTGTACCGTACACACGTTGTCGTCGTGTTCCATAGCTCGACTGACTGTCGCTGTTCGGAAGAAAATACTAAATATATACAGGTGAATAATAAAAACTGATCGTGATAAGTATAATAATTCGATGCCGAAAACGTGAGTAAAGTGTTTTTTTTCATAACGTTATATTTCGTGTAGTGCGCGTTGTGACACCGTCAACCTCCCCTACTTCTTTTGTCTCGCAAAATTGTGAATAGCATCGCGCTGGTACGTACGAATATTTTATATATATGTTTTTTTACAAATTCGCCGATTTCGTCGAGATTGCTGGGTAGTGCGCGTAGTGACACCGTAATCCTTCCCCAATTGTATTGTCTCGCGAAACCGTGAATAGCGTCGCGTTGATACGACCGATTTTCTTTTTTTTTTCTTTCTTTTAAAACTCACCGTACCTGTTGCGCTGCAGTGGTTTACGTTAGCTTTGTTCGTTGATCCATCGGTCGGTCGGTCAGTCGTTTTATCGGTCCGTTGGTCGGTTCATCGAATCGTTTTTTCGGTGATTATCAACGTTGAAAAAACGTATTCTTACATTATAATTTCAATTATTATAAAGCGTGTTAAATGGTGCAAACGTGAAAAAAAATTCAATTGTTTTTTTTCTATCCTTTTTTAAAGAATTGTTGCCGTTCGACAATAAGTAATTATCGGTACCACGCTGATGAAAGTTATACGAACGTACAACACATCGTCTAAACTGATTCATAAGTAGGTAAGTTGTTGCGTTTATTGTATTTTTTATAAATTTACATTAAATGTAAAAACGGAATTTTTTTTTGTGATTGCAGATAATACGATGGGGAAAAGGAAGAGACGTAATGTCATATTACAGCGAGAAGCGGTACAGATAAAGTACTGTATATTAATGCGTACGTCGGTAGCGATTAATCATCCGAAACGTTTCGTACTTGTCAAAACCGAGGATGTCATACGACATGAAGCGTCCGGTTTAATATACTGTGATTCGACGTGGCTCAAGAATGCCATGAATGAAGAGATTGCAAGTCGACCGACAGTACGACTTCCCCGAGGTGAAGGACCCTCGACAATCTATGAAAAAGCTTTATTAATCGAATGTCACGGTGAGCATACAGGATACACATTTCGACCAATAATTTCCGACATTTCTAAAAAAATATTGGAATAAAGAAATTTTTTTTGCGCCGTGTTTGAAACAGAAAGTTACCTCGAAGGTAAAAAGCGAATGGAAGGTTTGAATAGTAATACTCCATCGCAAGGTCGTGGAAAACGAATAAAGATGCCGACGAATAAAAACTTCACGCCGACGTTGGTAACTACGAGAAAACGATTGATAAGGAAGCAAAGTATTATTCAAGAAAAAAAAGACGCAATTGAAGAAGTACGTTTCGGTACAATAATTTCTTAAATTAATATGTTTTCATTAACGTTATTGAATGAATTTATTATTGTGTTTTCAAAGAGAAAACAGAAAAACAAAGATATTTTAAAATCGAAGCTCGAAGAAGAAAATATCATACTCGAACTGATCGAGTCGATGAATAATGAGGTACAATAAACATTGTACAATATTCGAGAAGATCATGAAATGTAATAATGTTTAATAAAGAATATTTCTTTTGTTAAAAGGAGCTGAATTCGAGTTCGTTCGCTGATCCGCCGAATGACGCCTATACCGTGGCTCATGAAGAAACAGATGGTGCAAATGAAGAAAATGAAGATAAGTTATCGAAGATACGCGTAAGAGACGGCGGTTGCGCGTTACTGGCGAAAACCGTGTCAGTGGCAATCGCAACACCACCACAAACTAATAGCGGTATCGCTAATTTGTCGGACGCGACGTTAAAATCATCGGCAAAAAATGAAAAAGAAAACAAACAGACGACGACGACGACGATGATTTTGTCAGATACGCACGACACGCAATTCGACTCTCAGTTCGATACGACGATTTTACGGAAAATAACGAAGAGCGCAATAATAATAAAAATGGAGAATCAATAATACCAATAACATCATCGAAGTGCATCGACGAAAAATCGTCGGGTGCGCAAAGTCCTTTGTCGATCGGACGTACCGGCACACTGTCGGCGTCATATAAAATATCAACACCGCGTTCGTATGGGAAAACAAAAATCGATTTCGTACGTTCATCGCCGACGACGAAGTTAAATGTCGATATCTCGAAGCATTGCCATTCTCCGAATGAGCAAAATCGATTAATTAATCATTCATCTGATATCACGATATTGAAAACGAGTAAGGTGGACAAGTCGCCAATCAAGTGTACCGACAATGAATCGTTGAACATGACAAGCTATTCGCCGATGGACGGCGAAGCATCGTCGGCAAATGCAGATACTTGCGACACAAATGGAAATAAGGTATTGAAATTTTTAATCCTAGATCGGTATTTTGACAATGACAATGAAATAGCTTTCATATTAATAATTTTATGTTGACTTTCAGTCTGAATTGATTACGTCTGCACACAAACGACCGCGGATAACAGCAGTTTCCGACTGTAATGAAATCTTTGTGATTGTGCAGAACAATGATGCAGCCACATTCGAGGTATAATATAACGATAAAAATAAATAGTAAACTACTATTTAATATGATGTGTACTTTAATGGATGAACATAATAATGTTTAATATATCACGCTTAAGCGAGATATATGAATATGCGATAGTTAGAATCGCAATAACGAACCGATTACATCACCAGGTGTGCGGTACATCACAACTGTATTAACAACAATCAACGCCAGTGGATATAGGGCGTTGTTGCAGTGGAAATAAGAAATGGGTATGATGAAAAAAAAAGACTAAAAAAAGTATAAAAACCCACTGTTCTACCGTTTCTTTTAATGCAAACGAACATACATCACGAACCTGCACACCTAAACATGCAACAAAAAGTCGCCTAGCTCTGAAACCTCGCTAAACCCTGGCAAGCTGAATCACCGAAGTGTTAACTGAAAATAACCGACTTTTTAACCGGGAAAAGATAAGTCTCGATTAGCCCCCTATGTCACCGGCTTTAACCGATTAAAAACGTTTCTTTCGGTTAAATCGTCAGTTAAAATCGGTTGAATTCACCAAACAAAATTGATTTTTAAAAAATTCGGTTGAAATATCAGTTACAATCGGTTAATTCACCACCAAAAATCGCTTAAAAAGAACAAATTTGGTTAAAAGGTCAGTTAAACTAGGTGAATCAGGGACTAATCGAGACCGGTAAAACACTGGTTAAAAAGTCGGTGATACAGCTTGCCAGGGAATCAATAATGCTGAATACTCGTTGAACTTTAAAAACTATACTAATTTTCCGATTGAAATTGATTTCTTATTATCTATGTACGGTAAATAATGTCGATTGTATCGAATCAGTAATATGTATGATCAAATTCGTGTTTCAATATCAGAATAACGGTAAAGGGTCATTGGAGATACGAACACCGCGCACCAAAATTTCCGTAACCAACAGTACGAGTTGTGGCATTACGAGTTCCGATACCGTGGTTTCATCATCGCCACGAATTGGCACTCGAAGAAAAGTAATGATTGAACGATATTATTTATTCTATATTCAATTTATTCATATTTGAACTATAACTGGACAACAATATTGTTACGATTCAAGCACGTTTTAAAACTAACTTTGCTTACTCGTTATTTATTATTATTTTAATTACGGTGGGTGGTACCGCGATTAATTATTGAAATAAAGATTTAGGACTATCAATTGTAAATAGCAATTATATTTATTTGATGAACGACAAAAATCAAAACCGCAGACATTAGAGTCACTAAACACAATAGAATAGAACTACTCGCATTAAAGACAATGTTCTTACACTAATTCAAACGTACTTTTATAAGTATTAAAACTAGAAGGATATAATATGTTGATTAATTAGAGAACGTTGTGGTTTGGATGATGAATTAAGACTGACTTTTAGGAATAAATGAGGTAAGGAAGAAAGCGCAAAAAGCTGGTTGAGTGGGGGTTTTGGGGACCGTGAGACTGCTGACGTTGCGTTGCACGCGCGGCCACAGCGTCTCCAGAAAAGTGGAAGCTGGGTGGAGAGTAGCAGGGCTCTCGCGAGTATCCGCGAGCGGATACGAGTCGGCGAGAATTTGAGGCGCGCGTCCGGCGCGACGGAATAGTCTGCCCCGGGGATTTTCTTACGAGGAGATGAAATAAGAGTATAAGGGGACATGGAGCAGAAAAATATATGTAGAAAGAAGGAGTTATGAGTAGATTGGTAGTAACAATTAAGTAATGCTCATATAAAATAGGGAGAAAAATAGCCAGGACGTAACACCTCCCCTTCTGGTAATCAGTCGAGGTTTTTTTTTAGAGAGCCTCGGCTGAATCAGAGAAATGAAATGCTCGTCTTGGCGACTTTTTCTTTTTTTTCCTAGTAAAGGAGTTTATTTATATGTATATGTTTAATTTTTAATTTTTGCGTAATAGAGAATAAGTTATAGATTGACTAATGGAGAGGAGAGTAGCTCCTGTAATTATGTTTAGGTTATATATATATATATATATATATATATATATATATATATATATATATATATATATATATTTTTTTTTTTTTTTTTAAAGTTTATTTGCGTTTGAGCGAAGCGTTGGTGGTAGAGAATTTGAGTTAGGGGTGGGTCTGGTTCTTCATGGTGGTGTCGAAGTTCTGGAAGCGATGACGAGCCCATCCGGATCGTATAGCGGCAGGTGCGACGATCGTGGCTTCCCTTCGGTTTTGGGTTCTTTGCATTATTCCGTAGAGCGCTGTTGAAGGTATGAGGATGAAATATCCTGTAACATTCGGAGGATCTCTGTAATTCGGTTTATCTAGAGATTGGTTATTATGGTTTTTTTTTTTTATATTTTTTATTTTTTTTTTTATGTGTGGTGGCAGAACGAAGAGAATTGAAAAGAAGCGAAAAGAAATGCAAACAACTGATAGGAGAACAAATGATTAGGAGAAAATACGATGAGCTACAAAGATGTTTTATTTACCTTTGGTCCAGGGGTGAGCAAGAATCGGTTGACGGGAGTGGGTTATACTTATAGGGCTGTGGAGTTCCATCGTCGAGAATATTGTATCTGGGGTTGACGCGTTGGCCGATGTGAAGGTGTGGCTTGCGTATACCTGACAGTTTGTCTAGCATTGTAGTTTATGAGTGCCGGACACCTGGCTCGTCGTTGGTCATCGGCAAGTCTGGCTTCCGTGGCACCATCGTTTGACGGTGGTGCGGTGGTGGGAGGAACCTCGTGAAGTTCAGTAACCTCTATTGTTGGTCGTTCTCGCGGTTCGTTTTTGGTGGCTCGGTGTTGGTTTTTACGACAGAGCAGCGTAAGGAGTCCGAGTTTAGAAAACAATGAACATTTCCAAGCGATTCCCAAGATGACCAGTAAACTTCCCAGGCCGAAGAAGGAGTATTTACCCACCATTTCTAGGTGATTTATTCTCAATTGCGTCTTCTTGTGCTTCAACAAATCTTGAGCTTGGTTAATAATCGACTGGAGTTCTACTCCGTCGTCGATAAAATTGGAGTCATGGGGAGTCTTTGGATTTAGGAGGGTAGGAGTATCGAGATCGGCTAATAGATCGGTTATGTTTACCGACTCTGAGGATTCTATCGAGGCAGAGTAAATGATCGAAATATTTAACGGAGCACGCGGCGCAAAGTCTGACAATTCGATTGTAGATATTACATCGGTTGACGTAAGAACCGCTGACGAGGTTGACGCTTCGCACCGTGGTTCTAGGTGTAAAATGCCGGTACCATTGATCGTGACGACGCGTGGTTTGGCATTGTGGCATTTAATCCGAAGGGTTTCTAGTTTCGCGCAAGAAAATATCCATCGATTTGTAAAGTGGATTTGAGACCAATAGGTGCTAATGCTATTTTTTATTCGTATGTCGCACGCTTCGAAGCTCTTAAATTGAGGGTCTGTCAAGATTTTGACTTCGCAGTCACTATGGCTGTCAACACGGTAGAGTATATTCGTGTGGCTGCAGAAGAAGTTGTTGCCGGAATTTTTACATTGGCGTAGGTCTTCATTGTTTAGTCGGAAATATGTTTCCAAATTGTCGGCTAATGCCGTAAATTCCGAAGTAGGCTTAACAAATGCGAAACTAGTCCCACGAGGGGTCAATTGTTGAGGTATGGGAATTGGGATATTTCTATATATGGTGTAGGATTTGAGTGCTAGTAAAGGTACGGAGATTATGTAAATTAGTTTCCCATTGGAATGAAAAATCGTCATATCCGATAATTTCGAGATTTCGGGAGTGGATTCGATTTTTAGTGTAAACGGGAATTCGGTATTAGGTCTTTCCCTTTGTATTGCGACAGCTCCTTGTAGTAGCAACTGGGGAGACAATAATCTAGGGTGAAGCTGGCCTTGTTTAGCGAATATAATAGCGTCGGTGAGCACTGCGGTATCGAGTTCGTGTTCCGCGATGCAGAGTTCCAAAGTCGCGGCAACGTCGGCCAAAGATTCTTCATGTTCTATGGCAATTATCTTACTGCCTAACAACGCCAGTACACCCGATATATTATGAATTTTCATTGAGAATGCTTTCGATAAATTGGCGACACGAAGCCGTTCTTCGTTGAATTTGGATTTGATTATGTGAGTTTGGTTGGATACCAGTTCAATGATTGACCTTGTGTCATTTTCCAGGGCTTCGATTTTATTATTATAAAACTCGGCGTCTCCGGCGTCAAGGGTACCAAAAAGTGCGCGGCTGATGGAACCGACGAATGCGAGTGGTGCGCGTTTTTTTCGGTGTGTGCGCGTAGCGTTATATTCGTATACCAAGTCCTCTATTTCTTGTTGGTCTTTAGATATAGATTTGAGCGTTTCCTGCATTACCGACAGCTGGTTGGGGATCTTGCACCTTTCTTTGAGAAGTTTACATTCTTCTGATAATTTAGACCAGTGTTCGATTAGTTCGTATCGTTTACGTAAGAATTGAGTGAGATCGATGTGGGTGACAAGGTTCCAGGATGTCCGGTAGGGCCTTAGTGAACCCCATCGATCAGAGTAGATCCCTGGGTTGTCTCGGATCGGGATGATGTTGAATTCTTTATTCTCCGTCCCATACTTGCAACCGATTCACGTTCTAAAGCGGGGCTTTGTATGAAAGTGCTGAGCGCGGGAATGATAAGCTCGGGTATTATCGCGGTGTCCTGTTCGAGTGGCGGGGAGTGCTCTCGCTGCGCTCTCAGCGCGTTTAGTTATTCGCTTTCATTCAGATTTCGTTCGTTCGCCGTGCCACATCGAAAAAAAAAGGAAGAAAAAAATGTGGAGCGTCCGGATTTTTCCGGAGGTTTTGCAACAATGTGTTGGTGAGTAATTTTTAATGGTTTATTTATCGTGGAATATATTTTATTTAGTTTTGTGGGTGGGGTGTTGTTTGTTTTTTTTTTTTTTTCTTTTTTTTTGTTTGTTATTACAACTTGTTTCGGGTTATTGGTTTACTTATTTATTTATTAACAATTTCAATCATCGTCAAAATTTAAAATAAAACAATACAATAAAATAATCGAGGTAGAATCATTTTGAAAAAAAAAACGTAATCACTACTGGTGGGGGGGGGGGGGGGGGGGGGGGTAGAAGAAATGCAAAGCTAATAGTTTGAGATTACAAGAGGAAAAACGAAAAGGGAAAGAGGAGAAAAAAACAACAAAAAAAATTAATGTGACTATTCCCAATTAAATAATGTTCGGCATGTAAGTGTTCTAACATTCAATGATTTAATGTTTATTTTATAGGGCCGTTTCAGCCGTTTCGGAGGATACCTCACCAGCTGGGTGAGGAGGAGTTAAAAGTATGGAGGAAGAAATTGCACCGGATTGCCAGGCTTAAAAGAGAGGAGGAAAAAAGGAAGAGCGAAGCTCGCAGAATGGAGTTAGAGGAGCCGGAGGATTATGGGATTGCGGCTCTGTTCCAGTCTCCGCGTCTTCTTTTGTCGGGGGACAAGTTCCTGCAAGGCGGGTTCGTTGGTGAGTGTTTAGTTTCGTTTCGTTTCATTTATATTTAGTACCCATGGATAAGGCATAATAAAAATGTTGCCAATGGGTCATCGACTGAAGTCTTTCGGCCTTTGTTATTGATTTATAAACATTTTTTTTCTTGTTATTTTTTATTTTAACTAGTATCCGAAATTTGTAATTTTTTTTTTTTTTTTTTTTGACAATAGACCTATAACAACCAATTCAACTTTATCCTCCTATTCATCCCAAATCCGTCATATTTCCAAATTATTTTACCAAGATTTATTATTAAATGCCAAAACAAAAAAAAATGTTTAATTTAAAAGAGATCTAATTTTTTTTGTTTTTGTTTTGAAACATTATTGCTAAATTTTGAGGTCATTATTATTTTTTATGAAAAGAAGTTTTAGTTTTCTTTTGTTTTCAATCAATAATATCTATAAATGTATCAACGACCATTATTTAAGTTCTTGTGGTTTAAACTTCGGTCTTTTTTTCCTTTTCCTGTTTAAATCAAATTCAATGATGTTCTTTCTTATGTAAGGTTTAATATAACCCTCTTTTTCATTTCTTTTTACAGGAGGGGAGTGGGTTCCCGCTGGAACTCCCATTCGTCCAGCTGGGATGGAGGATGAGGATGAGGAAGAAGAGGAAGAGCGTCGGCGATGGGAGTGAATAACCCCGGTGTTGGCACACATCCCTATATATATTATTATTATTATTATTTTAATTGTCTATTATTTTAATTGTTTATTTCGGGGATAAGTTGCAGTGCCAAAAAAAAAAAAAAGAATAAAATAAAATATCGATAAAAAAAATGGTTAACTATAAATTGTAGCTTTTTATTTATAATAGACCGTTAAGTGGAATAAAGGTTTTAGGGGTAGTGTTGCATTTGAGCGAGACGATTAAAAGTAACGAAAGACCGAGAATCTCACTTGTTTGAAATGATCGATCGTTATGGTCAAATTGAGTGAGACAGATTATTGCTCGTCTCATAATGCGACACTACAATAAATCTAAACATAATATATCGATTATATTAACTTGGAATTAGAAAGATATAGATACGCAAGATGTCACCGGATCGCTAGCATCAGTAGGCGCATATCGAATTTAGCAAGCTACCATGTCGATGTTTATTTCCTATTACGGGTCTTATAGGTTCCTCACACGCTAAGTCAAAAAGGTACAGATATTTCTTAGAAGTAATACACCCATGTGGACGAACTTGCAAATATTATTTCGCATGTTTTTCAACACAAATGACAAAAAATTTTGGTAGTTTCTATTTTACATTTAGTGCAACAGTGTATATTTAATTTCAATTTTAGTACAAAAATTCCTAAAATGCGCCTCGATTTACATGTACTAGTTTAGTAATTAATATTTTAACAGTCCAGGTTTGCAATTTTCGGTTGTTAAATTATTGAAGTTCATTTATTTGTATTAAGTTTATCATGCAACATGTTAAATCCCGAGTTTTGCAAAATTTGTACACACTTATTATGAAAAGCACAAACATTTTTTGTATATTTATTTTTTAAATTTTTATTATGACCATAGCATACTCGATAACGTAAGCATAATTAATTCCTATGTTTAACATCTATTGTTTGTTAATTTTACTTAATTAATTTAGTATAGTTAAAGGTGGGTTGTTCTAAAATACGTATTTTGTAGTTAAATGGTTGGGGAACGGCCTTAGAAGAGCTGTACCCCCGCCCCCTCAACCTATGGGTGACCAGTGGTCGGTCATACGGTTGAGGTATGTTTTACAGATCGCGTGAGGATTCGATACCGGGAATCACTTGATTAGTGGAAAGAGAAAACTGATAGAGAACGTTGACTGTGTTAACAGTAGGCACGTTTTACTTTGTCTACATGCACCGTTTTTCTCTTCCCAGGACCCACTGAAAGAATTATATTATTTCTTTCGAGTACTTCTTCTACGACGTATGGGCCAATGTATTCGTCGTCGAATTTTCCGGATTTTGGTTCCTTCAATAGGTAAACTTTGTCGCCAGATTTATATGAGTGAACCTTAACTCTCCTGTCGTAATATTTTTTCGAGCGATGCTTGGCGGCTATCAGGTTTACGATTGTCGATTCTCTGGATATTCTCAGTTTTTCGGTCAAATCTTTGTAAAACTCGTCGAATCTACTATTATTATATTCTGGTTCGAAGTGAGATGGAATTCGGGCAACCTTACCGAATACAAGCTCGAACGGAGAGTATTTCGTGCCCTCGTGCATGCTGACATTGTAGGAGAACATAGGGGCTGGGATCCAGCTATCCCACTCGCGATGTTCATTTACGAATTGTTTCAAGTATTCTGTCAGCACGTGATGGCTTCGCTCGAGGGAGCCATTGGATTGAGGGTGATAGGCCGTGGTACGGTAATGCTTTATGTCAAGTATTTTGGCGAACTCTTCAAAAACTTCACTGACAAAATTTCTGCCTTGGTCAGACATAATGATTTTGGGCGTTCCGTAAATGCAAATGTATTTATTTGCAAGCGCCAGAGCTACATCCCTTGATGTAGTTCTACTGAGAGGAATCGCAACGGAGTATTTGGTGAGGTTATCTTGGATTGTGAGGACATATTCGTGTCCAAGGCGAGTACGAGGAAGCGGGCCGTAAATGTCGATTGATATTTTCTCGAAGGAATCTGTGGGGGTGTCCGTAATAATCATGGGCAAACGATGTTTCACTCTAACAAGTTTCCTTCGTTGGCATTCGGGGTAATGTTTAATGACATTTACAACGTCTGTCTTCATTTTTTGCCAATAAAAACGTCGGGAAATCAGTTCGAGCGTCTTCGTTACTCCTTTGTGTCCTCCTATGGCTGAAGCATGGTGTTCCTTCACGATATCCGTGCGATTGTCAGAGTCAGGAACAGTTAAGGATCCGTTACAGATGGTGATGGAAATGCCCGTTCCGTCGAAAACTCTGCGGAAGCTATTTATTATCAAACGCCGTTCAATGTTATCGAGGCAGATATTATCAATTGACATGCGGAGCGAATTAACGTTGAGTTTTCCTAGCAGTTCCATGAGCGTTCCAAGACAAGTATCGAGGTGATCTGGGTCTAAACCTCTTGCAAAATATCTCTCATATATTAGACCGAAGGAATATCGTTTTTTCTTCTTAGTAACGATGACTTCGCCAGGCTGGGCATTTTCTTGGCGTATCTTTTCCCAGTTGAGCCAGCCTTTTTCAATCAAAAGCGTGATTGTGTTGGAGGTGATCGTTTTGTCCTCGGCAATTAAGTAAGCAATACACGCGTCCTGAGATGTAATATTTTCGGTGGAAATTTTTACGCTTGTAGAGTCAGTCAATGTAGGTTTCTCGAGTGTTTCAGGCAGAAGTTGAGAGTTGTTAGTGTCGTTCGGGTTTCGAATAGGCGAGTCCTCGCTTGATTGCTCGGTAGACAGATATTCTCTGGTGCCGGAGCGAGGAGCAGAGCATGTTGGTTGTGTCGGGGCTTGAGACAATGAAGAATCCGACGAATTGGTGTTGTACTCCGTGTTTGTTGGTTCGTAGATGGAAGTCAGTGTTTCTGTTCCATCATTATTAGTGGGTGATCCAAATAAACTTTCGAAGCTTGGAGCTTGGATCGATCTTCGATTATTAGTCGTTCTTGACGTACCAGGTGATTGTCTAATCTCCGAGAGTGGTGATGTGGTATTTCTGGGCATGACTGGGCCTGCCACCTCCCCCGTCTCGGAAGATGTTTGTGTGTCGTTTCCAGGTGAAGATGGACAACCCGCCTCCCCAGTTTCAGGAGGTGGTTGTGAGTTGTTTCTGGGTGGAAATGGACAATCCGCCTCCCCAGTTTCAGGAGGTGGTTGTGAGTTGTTTCCGGGTGGAGATGGACAATCCGCCTCCCCAGTTTCAGGAGGTGGTTGTGAGTTGTTTCCGGGTGGAGATGGACAATCCGCCTCCCCAGTTTCAGGAGGTGGCTGTGAGTTGTTTCCGGGTGGAGATGAGCTAACCACCTCCCCAGATCCTACAGGGGCCAGTGCGTATTGAACAGCATTATCGTTATCCCACCAAAATTCAGAGTCTTCCTCCGAGTCGAGCGCAAGTGGACGTTTTTTACGTCTGGGTCGAACAGATTCGTCTGAGGTATCTGTAGGAGAATGTTGGCGTTTTAGTTCGGACGATGGCGTAGGATTGTCGACGTTTGTATCCGAAGTTGGACTATCGCTTGCTTCCTCCACTCTTGCCTTCACCTTTCGACGTGGCTGTTTAGGTTTTGCTTGAGCGCCACATGATAAATCGATGGTGAGGACTAGAGTATGATCCGCTGTATTAGTAGATGATGAAGTATCTGATCCCGATTGATTGTTTCGAGATCGCTTCGCGTTGATAACGTACGAGTCGACCTTCTCCGAAGATAGTTCGTTGGTAACTGGGTTTCTCGATAGGGCGTCGGCGTTGGTGTTATGCGAACCCTTTTTGTAAACAATCTCATAGTTGCATCCGTCAAGGATGTCGGACCACCGGCGCAATTGTGAGTTCGGATTTTTCAAACTTTTGAGCCATGTTAGGGGTTTGTTGTCGGTGACCAAAATGAATTTCCGTCCGTATATGTAGGAGTGAAAATTCTCGAGCGCGTAAACGATACCCAATAGCTCTCTTTTTGTTGCGTCATAACGAGTTTCCGGATCATTCAGAGTTCTTGAGGCGAAAGCGATTGGTAAATCTTCTCCGATTTCACCTTGGCTAAGTATAGCGCCAAGAGCATAGTCTGAAGCATCGGTAGTTATGATAAAGGGCTTATCATAGTCCGGGTGTTGCAAAATTGGTTCTTCGCACAGTTTGTCTCGTAACTCTTCGAAAGCTCGCTGTTGTTCCTTGCCCCAGATGAACGCTGAAGTTTTCTTTAACAACCGCGTAAGAGGTTTGGCGATCGCTGCAAAGTCCTCGATGAAACGGCGGTAATATCCAACTAACCCCAAAAACTGTTTAATGTTCTTCGGGTTTTTAGGAACAGGAAATTTTTTGACTGCCTCTAATTTCTTCGGATTGGGTCGTACACCGTCGGCGCTAATAACGTGCCCGAGGTAGACTACTTCAGGGCGGAGAAATTCACACTTATCTGGTTGAAGAGATAACCCAGCTTTGGCGAGTCTTTTGGCGAGTCGCCGGAATTTCTTCGCGTGTTCCTCAAGGCTGTTTGCGTAAATCACTATGTCGTCTAGATATACAAACATTTCTAATCCTTGAAGACCCGTCAAAACTTGGTCCATCAACCGTTGGAAGGTCGCTGGAGCGTTTTTAAGACCGAAAGGCATACGATTAAACTCGTAGTGACCGTGAGGGGTTGAGAACGCAGTTTTAGGTCGGTCTTCGGGGTCCATAGGGATTTGGTGGAATCCCGAAGCGAGATCGAAAACTGAAAAGTATCGCGCTTTTCCTAATTGATCCAGAATGTCGGTAATGTTAGGTAAAGGATAGGCATCAGCAACGGTTTTTTCGTTCAGTTTTCGAAAATCTATCACCATTCGCCAACGCTTTTTCCCGTGCGAGTCTTCTTTCTTGGGTACGATCCATATCGGTGAATTAAAAGGTGAGGTAGATGGTTGAATCACGTTTTTGTGCAACAGATCTTCGACCTGAGTCCTTATTTCGTCCTTCATGTGGTACGGAAACCGATACTGTTTAGTATTGATCGGCAAATTATCCGTAGTCGGAATTTTGTGCTTGACGACGTTTGTAGTTCCCAGCGGTTCGTCCGGTAGTTGGAATATATACGGGTATTCCTCGATGAGGTCGACAACATGATGGTATTCTTCGTCGTTGAGGTGGTCCAAGCGCAATAACGGCAATATTTGTGCCGTTGGATCGCAACGATTGGACTTTGCGCAGGCGATGCGTACTTTATTATTATCGGACTTAAACGTATTTATTTCTGCGGGTGAATATTCTTCGAACGGTTCTAGTTCGATCTGCGGTGCCACTAAATCTATTTCTAAATCCTTAGTGTTAATTACAAATATGTGCGCCGTGCCACCGCGATTTTCGACCACCGCATCGCCGCAAAACACGCCGTCAGTGAACTCTATTCTCGGTATATAACCGGTTTTTAGTTTGTTGGTAATTTGAACTTTCATTAATTTTTTAGTCCTAGGCGGAATCGATATAATCTCGGTGTTTAGGAACGGGATAATTTGGAATGGATTTAGCGGGGCTATCCAGCCGTTTAGGTAACTTATATCTACATAATGTTTTTGGAAAAAATCTCGTCCGAGTAGCCCGTCCTCGGAAATTCGAAAATCGTTGGAAACCACGTTAAATTCCATTGACATCCCGTTTACCACCAAGTCCACCGATCCCAATGAATATGTTGTACCTTCCGTGATACCTTCAATCTCGTAAACAGTGTAGCGGTTTATTTTGGTACCGGGGCAAAGAAATTTCCTTTTTATGACGGATATATCGGACCCGTTGTCTACATAGAAAATTCCTTCGCCATTTACGAGGTCGGGGGAGACGAGCCTAACAACACTGTCTTCCTTGTAGGGATCCTTCCGTACAATGGCTTTACGGATTTTGACTCTGTTTGGTTGAGCGCTTTCGATTGGTTGCTCGACGACGCGCTTTTCTGCCGAGCCCTTTCGGAGTTTAAAGGATTCGAGTCCTTTTGCTTATAATCAACAGGGTTGGTTTTGCCTCGAGAATCGCGGGAGTTAGTGCTGCTACCACGTTCGCGAGATGAGTCAGTATCGTGGGATTGACGTCTGGAGCGATTAGAAGTATTAGGTTTGTTAGTATCGTCTTCTGATTCGCTAGAAGTGTTGTAAGGGGAACGATCTTTAGATCTGCTCCTCTTTCGGTTCTTGCTAGTTCGTCTAGTACGATTAGTATCGCTTCGGTCGGTGTCCTTTATTTGGACGTGTTTCGTGTTCTTGTCAGTGTAACGGTCCCGTCGTGAGATATTCTTGTCATTTGAATTACTTCTTTCGCGTCTATCATTTAAATCGCGGTCGCGGGATTCATAACGAGAATTTCTGTTATTGGTCTTTAAACGGAAGTCGCGTTTTTCGTGCCTATTGTGGTCATCGGTACGGTGGTTTGAGTTTTCTCGGTTAAAATGATCGAATCGGGAGCGAGAATGTTGGTCGCGATCTTTACTTTGACGAGGATTCGGGCGACCCTCGTCGTGATCGCGAGATCTGGAACGCGAATTATTTCTTTCGCGACTATTGCGTCGGGGACCCGAATCGTCTCTATCGCGGTCATCACGAAGATAACGAGAATTGTCTCTCTCGCGGCGATTAAAATAGTTCTCGCGAGAAAAATCACGGGGCCGTGTTTTACGACGATCAGGTGACTCGCTACTGTCGGAGCGATAACTAACGCGGGGTTCACGATAGGTATGCCTCGACCTAGAGGAATCGCGACTACCGTCCCGGGATCTCCGTTGTTCCAAGTCTTCGTAATATTTCCTGTTTTGGAGTTTATAACAATCTTCGATTAAATGACCGTTTTTTTTACAATAGAAACAACGAATCTCGGTAGTTCTGGAGTCCGCGTAGCGTATTTTAGTAGAGAGGCTGTCGGAACGTGAACGTAGAACGGATTTTAATGGATATTTGCTGTCATGAGGATCTTGTTGTGAGTCATCATTAACGCTACCGAATTCCTTAGAGGAGTCAGAGAACCCGCGCGATTTCTCGTTTGAGAGGGCATCGAACTTAGCACGGTTGTGGCTAGTTGCTATTCGGCTACGTATCAGCTCCTCGGCTTCGTAAGCGTAGGACATCGCTTTTTCTATGTTTCGCGGGTTTTTATTCCACACGTAATTCGATAGGTCTTCGCGTAAACCCTTGACGAAGCATTCCAGCACATTTACGCGATTTTCTTCGCGTAGCAGATCTATCACTTCGGTGGAATCTCGGCGTTTATCTTCGTAGACGCGACGGTCGAGGATTCCACCAATCTGTTTGATCCTAGCAGCATATTCGTATATGCTTTCTCTAGAACCTTGTGCCATGTTAGCCAGTTCTAATTTTAGGGCGAGTGTTCCTTTCTTCGGTGAGTACAAGGAACGCAAATCTTTTAGGAGGTCCGAGATCGTTCGGTAACTACCGCGCTTCGAGTGGACTTGTCGGTGTGCGTCGCCGCTAAGTTTCTCAAATAAAAGGTATTGAAATTTGGGTAGCTCGTCAGGGTTGAGTGTGCCCATAGCATACTGCACATCCCCGATAAATTCTTCAACGGGTAAATTTTTCCCATTGAATTCAGGGATTGGCACCAGCGCTTTCATCAACCAATCTGTGTCGCCTCGTACGTTATTACGATTTCGAGCACAGATTTCGCGGTCTTCCAAGCGATCTTCAGAATCTGGAGCTGATTCTGTAGCCTGAGAAAAGTGCAGGCCGGTAGGGCGGTGCGTTGCACCATTGACGGGGTTTTGGAGGAACCAGTTGGGGTCACCCATCTGTGGGTGGTTTTCCCAGTTGGGTTCCCATGGAGGCAAGTAGTTCGGACACGGTGGAAAATGTCTTTGAGCTTGCTGATTTTGCTGCATTGCGAAATCCGGCAAGTTAGGGGGTAAATTTGGGTTGACGTTAAGATGGTGATTAAGGGTACGATTGGGGATTTGATTCGGAGGGATCTGTGGATTGATATTCGCCTGTAATTTGTTCATCGGCCGGACATGTGGAGGGTTCAAGGGTACGTCAGGTGGGGTCCTGGGCGAGTTTATAATTCGCCTTGGATCGCTTCCTAACATCACCCGCGCGTCAGGCGTCATTGATCTCATATTGACGTTTGCCTGACCAGTCCTCGCTGTTCGCCTTCCTCCGTCAACGCTACGAGGTAGCGGCGATTGGACACGAGGGTTGAAGGCCATATTGAATGGACGACGTAATTACAAGGAAAAAAGGAAAGGAGGAGATATCCAGAAAGAAGAAAAAAAAAAATGTGTTTCAAACTTATAATTGCTTCTAACAACTTAACTCCAGTAACTTATACGTGGTTCTTAGAATTCCGTATTAATTCGTGAGTCTCCGATCATCCGTTACCGGCCGGTAAGGGTTGCCTGCGCCCGCATACGTTAACCAACGACTCACCAATCCAACAATACACGTAAGCGTTCGGGACTTAGCAATATCAGCCGTAGGCCGGTATGGTAACCTGAACCGTTAGCTGATTCGTAAGAACTTAGGGTCAGCGTAAATGTTGCTTATGGAGAAAAATTAAGAAAAACAAAACAAAATTTTGAAACCAAAAAAGAAAAGAGTGCAAAATGGAAAACAAGAAGAAAGAGATATTTTGTGAGTATATCCGCAAGCCCTGGCAACCACCTACAAGCCGGCTAGGTAACCTGAACCAGCAACTGTTTGCAGAGATTCAAACGGATATAAATTTTTGCAAAATGCTCGCATAGGCCTTTGGAACTTGCAATGTCGGTCGCAAACCGGTGTGGGAACCTGAGCTCGAGATAAACCAGCAAGAGCTTCCGGCCAATGCAGACACAAACTTAAACAAATTTCCTCCTCCGATTCCTAGTCACTCTATTAGTTTGTTATTACTTAAATATTTTGGGTGACAAGAGAAGGTAACTTATTTTATGAATTCGTGTATATGGTTATTTGCGATAAGTAAAATTGTTATTACTATATATATATAATTTTTTTTTAAATTTCCTTTGAGAATCTTAGTGGAAAGAGAGATGTTTGTGGGTATGTGAAAATTTTTTTTTTTTTTTTTTTTTTTTTAATACAGGTTAGTGAGACAGGAAGTAATCACGTATTAGAGGAGATTGTTTTAAGGTTTTGGGAGGGGCACCAATCGTTGGTGCGCGTACTATTCCTAGAACGGTGCGCGTAAATACAGCTTAATGCCGCCGGAATCTCTTAAACAGTATTTAGTTTGACACGTATGAAAATTTATCGATGTCCACGATGATTACGAAGGGGTTTCGATCCGTAAGATGCGAGATGTCAGACCTTGCGCCGTTTTCTTCTCCCGACGTACGATAATAAAAGTGTTTGTTTGTTTCCCTTATTAAATCGATCAAAGGATACGGATATATCCGAACTCAGAGGTTCCGACTAGCAACAGAGTGGCCGGTCTGGTAACCTGAACCACCAATTAATTGCCAGAATCACCGAACTCGACGAAGCTCGCAGCCCTTTCGGTGCCTACGAGGCCGATTGCTAGTCGGTGTGATAACCTGAACCAACGCCTGGCCTGCAAGAACCCAATGGTGCGCGCGAACCTGCTATGGGATGAGATAGGGGGAAGGAAAATCAAAATTGCTGGGGGACAATAAGTTGATAAAAATAAAATATGAGTACAGCTAGGTAATATTTTATATCTAAATTCGTCTTAATCTAGGTGAATCGTTTCGATTTCGACGGGTTTTGTAAATATCCGGTGGATCAACAGTCCGGTGACAGGATCGTAATAATAGTCTACACCGGTCAGACAGTCCGTTATGCAGACAGGTACGCGATTTTCTTTTATTTCAGGCTCAATTTCGAAGCTTAGCCACGTTTTTTTATTCGTCTCTATGGCAAATTCCTCGCGTAGTCTTTTCTTCCACTTTTTTAGTCGGTTGCGCAATTTCTTTCTATTAATCTTCTTTTTACGCGCTTCGACTACTAGTGGGTAACTTACGATATCCATACCCCCATGAAGAATATGTAGAGAACATACAGGGGCGACTCAATGAGAAGAGGATTTATTAATAGAGAAAAATGCAAAATCAGATAAAGTCGGAGTGTGTTTATTCAAACTTATTTATAAGTTTTATTCATCATTATAGCACATATATGTATATATACATATATATGTATTTCTTGCTTTATATATTTTTTTGGTGAATTGACAATTTGTAAAAATAATATATGAGAGAGAGAGAAAAATGATGAAGTACTTTAAAAGTCGAAAATAAGAGAAAATTTATTGTGATTTTTAAGAAAAATATTTAATATATAATATTACAGCAATTTTGGTTATCTAGTAAATTTTATAGTTAAATTTAACATAAAAAAAAATTAAAATGACAAATAGCTTAAAAATGGAAATTAAGAGAAAATTTACTGTAAATTTGAAGGAAAAATATTTAATATGTAAAATTATAACAAATTCAGTTATCTAATAAATTTTATAGTCAAATTTAATATGGAAAAAAAAATAAAATAAAAGTGATAAAATATATATTTTTTTTTATGGAAAATGAGAGAAAATTTATTTTTATTTTTAAGGAAAAATATCTAATATATATAAAATTATAACAAATTTAGTTATCTAATAAATTTAATTTTAAAAAGTCAATGATAAAATTGCTTAAGAGTGGAAAATAAGAGAGAATTTATTTAAATTTTTAAGAAAAAAAAACATTTTTAGTATACAATATTTTAACAATTTTTTTTTTTTTTTTTAATTTAGTAAAAGGAAAGGTATATAATTTTATACTATTGAATAATAATATATAATATATTATACTTGAATTTTAATATTCGTACATTAAATTGTTATGTAAAATTAAATATTAAGAAGGATTTTGTTCCGTAGTGCAAAATTACGAATAGCAAAAAAAAATTTATTCATTAAATCACATTTGTTGTTGAGAACTTGGGACAATGGTAGTTTTGTAGGTGAAATCGGCAATATCGGCAAGCGATTACGAGCCAGTATGGTAACCTGAGCTAATAATTGACCGCCGAAAGTTTGCGAAAATTTCTTACCGCTTTGTGTAAGCCCTCGGGACTTGTAGCATCAATACAGGGCCGGCTTGGTAACCTGAACCGAACATTGACTAACAAGGGCCTTAAGCGAACACAAGTGGAAATGGTGAGGACACGAATATGCACTCCTTTCAACAAATGTTCGAATTTTATTTTAGAAATGAGTTTAGACGGGAACAAGCTGGCAAAATTCGGATCGCGAGAAAAGCATTTATTTAGAGTTTTTCTTTTTTTTTTGTTAGAAATTTACAAAGTTTACCTATTCCCACATAGCACTGGAATATTTCTGAAACATTCTCAAAATATTCCTTTGCAATAATGCAATATTGCGAAAATATTGTGAACGATGTTTGAAACATTTCTAAAATATTGCAGCAATCTTGCAATGTCCGCTCAAAACGTGGCTAATATAATATTTCAATAATATTACAGAGCATTATTGTGTGAATATTACATTTTCCGCCAAGACTAATTCGTAAGAAACTACCGTTTTGAATATTATTTTTTGATTGAGAGTATTTCTGCAGCACTATTGGACGTCCTCGATAATAATCCTATTTATTGGAGAAAAAAATATATATCCCATCCAAAATTCGAACTCACAACCTCACCTACGTAGCCCACGTCGCATTAACGACAAATAATTTTAAAAAGCGATCCCGCTTCAAAAATATATAACAATATTAAAGTTTCATTAACTACATTTGTTCCAAAGGTGAATGCGGTTAGAAGAAACATAAATTTGCGCTTCAAAGACTTACATCTACCTACACTGAGAGAAAAGCATATCGTTGATTTAACGATTTCATATGATAAAACGAATATAGGAAGGCTTGCATGTTTTATGGTCGAAGCGATGATAATGTGGTTCAATAAACGATACTTGCAAGGTTATTAGAAACAAACGTTGAAATCGTATATACAACGAAACGGCATTTTTGAAACTATTAGAATAGTTTTTGAAACTATTATCATTTTGATGATTGCTACTATTAAGAGTCGCGGTAGCGACTCGACGCCAAGTTAAAAAAGAAATTAATGTTGCCTTCACGCGACGATTTGTGTGTCTGATCTTGACTGGACGGACTGTTACTCCTGATAATCTTATTTGCTATATCCATGAAATAGAGACGTTCCACCTGGGAATTACAGTTTATAGTTAGATTATCGTCGGTCTAACTATATTTTTTTTTAAATTACCAGATTTTTCTCTCAGTGTATCAATCAAACCTATTTAACGACCTAACGTCTATCGCACTAACCACTAGACCATCGACTACTTGTACAAACGTTATAGTTTTATCGCCCATGTGCTCTGTCGACCAAGACTGATGAATTAAAAAATAAAGATAGAACAACAAAAAAATCGATTCATACCATGCCGCGTTTTCCGATATATTCTAATGAAGCTTCCAATTTCCGCAAGAATGATACTCAAGAGATCGAGGTGAGTTTCTTTTTATTGCGAAATGCAGATCATTTCAAATTCAACTTTTTAAACTAGTTTAAAAATATCCATTTGAAATGTATTGGTATGCTGCAAAAAAAAATCCATTGTACAATTTGCAAAATCTAATCTGGAATCTTTTATTCGAAACTTTGTGAAATATTATTGAAGGAATGGGATTCATAGGTAATGTTCAGAAACATTTAAAAAATGCTTGGCAATTGTTTTGCCTCCAACAATATTTCTGAACGTTAAGTTGACAATATTGCAATTAAATATTTGTGAATATTCGACTGGAAGCTTATGGAAATATATCTGTGCAATGAAATATTCGAAATATTCCTGCAATATTCAGGCAATATTATGTGCTATGTGGGAATGTTCTAATTATGATATTCTTGACCACCAAACGATTATACATCGATTGGGCATCAAAAAAAATTAAATTCGTGAAAAAAAAAAAATCGGCTAACTTCACCGGCCAATTTTGATTAATTAATTAAAAATAAACGGTTCACCACCAAATGCTCTAATTAGGCCACCAATGACCACCAATCGACCACCAATCGATTCCGATAATTTAGAATCAGATTCATTAAAATCATCGGCTAACTTCACGGAGGTCACGATGCCGGCATATGTCTATCTGGGTCAGGTAATGTGGCGACACAGTAGCATACTGTCAGGACAAACTGTGACTTTCTGTGCTGGATATATACGATTTCAGTTCTATTACTGCGCTTTTTCGTGAAACTTTATTGGACTGACAGCGTAATGTCACATTAGTGTCTCAACCTCATGTCCTGTAATGTATACGTGCCGTCACTGTGTTGCTTACTAAGCGATTTACGAAATGGCAGTGTAACACCACAGGAGCGTCCGAGCAGTACGCACAGTGCCACGCCAAGTTGTTTGTGTACCTTCACTGTGCCCGATTCTCAGCCGGCGACGTGTCAATATTCTGACTGCACAATGAGTGCATCGTGGGGACAGCACTCTGTGCTGGCACGAAGCTACTTAATGACACCGCACATGATTTTGATCTACTGCCATGCCGTGTCCGCCACGAGCTGACACAGTGCCTGTAATGTGTTGACATTTCATTCCGGGACGGCACAAAATTCTATCTGGGAAGAGATCAATGATGTAAGACTTTTATTTTATCAAAAAACGTTCGGTGTCCTCTGAAAGATTGGTTACAGTTTTTGTTACCGACTGAGTAGGTTTCACATCGCCATGTGCTATACCGACTGAGTCGTCGTGAGTGCAAGTGAAAAAGCACCACTGGCGGCCCTAGTGAAGCGAGAGGAAGACAAAAACGTGTAGCACATCGTGTAAACGTTTTTAGATTTTACAGATTTTCAGAAAAAATACAAACATTTTCAGAAAAATTTCACAGATTTTCAAAAAAGTTTAGAGATTTTTCGAAAAAAATGCAGAGATTATGAGAGAAAAAAAATCAGGTTCTGATAAAAATTTCAAACATTCTCAGGAAAAACTTCAGAAATACTTGTCAAAACGTAAGAGATTTTTAGGGAAATATTGTTGCCAGTGCCCTAGCAGGTTCACGCATCGAAAAAGCACCGAAAAAATATTCCAAAAGCACTGAGTGCTTTTCACCCGCTTTTCATTTTTTTTTTTTTTTCACTCGCTGTTTTCTTTACTCGATATTATCGAGGCGCTGTGATAAGGTCTGCCGGCCATAAGCTTGAGTGACACAATGTCGAATTGTCACAAGCTCAAATGGTTATAATCTCGAAATGACATAAGCTCGAACGGTTATAATCGCGAAATGTCTTAAGCGCGAACGGTTATAATGTCGAAAGGTCATAAGCTCGAATGGTTATAATCCCGAAAGGTCACAAGCTCGAATGGTTATAATCTCGAATGGGCATAAGCTCGAATGGTCACAAGGTCGAATGGTTATAAGCCCGAATGGTCATAAGCTCGAATGGTTATAATCTCGAAAGGTCATAACCTCGAACGGTTATAATCTCGAATGGCCATAAGATCGAATGAATATTATATTATCAATATTAAAACAACATAAAACAATACAATTTAAAAAATGTCGCATAGATCAAATTGTATTCGCCGGTCAGATATCGGTGCACAGTCCAAAGTTGCAGCGGTTATTGCGTGGGTAGGGTAGCATTTACGCCAAACCCATTTCCGCCAAAGTCTGTTTTCGCCAAAATCCGTTTCCGCCAAAACCGTGTCGATACGCTAGATGGCGCTGTAAGCTCGTTCCACATTATTCGATCCCTGAAAAATGCCGAGTCTGCACGGTCGAGATCTGCTGAATATTCCGGTCCCCGACGTCGTGCCCACAATAACGTCTCTGGTTATTTCACTTCGTAATTCAATATGCCGGGTGTCCAGAAAAGGCCAAGTCGTCTATAGTTTTTCAACTCCAGGTCGACCTCTCCATAGTATCGTTGTCCAGGTCGATCTCTCCAAACTTTTTAAGTTCCAGGTCGACCTTTCGATAGTTTTTATGTTCCAGGTCGGCCTCTCCATAGTTTTTAAGTTCCAGGTCGATCTCTCGATAGTTTTTAAATTCCAGGTCGACCTCTCGATAGTCTTTAAGTTCCAGGTCGATCTCTCCATAGTTTTTAAGGTCCAGGTCGACCTCTCCATAGTTTTTAAGTTCCAGGTCGACCTCTCCATAGTTTTTAAGTTCCAGGTCAACCTCTCCATAGTTTTTAAGTTCCAGGGCGACCTAGCCGTGGTTTGTATGTTTCAGATCGACCGCTCCATAGTTTTTAAGTTCCAGATCAACCGCTCCATAGTTTTAAGGTTTCAAGTCTATAGTTTTTAATTTCCAGGTCAACCGCTCCATAGTTTTTAAGTTCCATAGTTAATACTAAGTAACCCAGACAGACATTTGGGAGCACGGTGACTGCACAGTGACGTAACTCACTGCACGGCGTGGCGTCAGAAGTACGTTATGTACGTCCGAAGGTAACAGATAATGTGACGTTACGACATGCTTAATCCAACACTGTGCCTGCACAGTACCAGCACATTGTGCACTTTAGAGCAGTTGCACGATCAACTGGAACCGTGCAGGCACAGTGCTGATCCAGCACGTTGTGGCGTCACAGTATCTGTTACGTGCGGACGTACATAACGTACTTCTGACGGCACAACGTGCTGCACGGTACGGCACGTGGTAACAAAAACTGTAATCCAAATTTCACTGCCACGGTTCATTTTTTGGATTAAATCCGAGAACGTTGTCATTCGTCCAAGAATCCTACAGGGATTCGTTCGGATCTTTTATTAAAAAACCATGCGTCGCGAAGAAATTTGAGATCGCAAGACTAATTCCGTCTCTCTCGCACTCATACACGTTTCAAATCAACTTAACGACAACACAATAATAAATTCTTATCACATTTTTTATAATATCCAGCACACTATGATTATTACTTACTATTAACTATGGAACTTAAAAACTATGGAGCGGTTGACCTGGAAATTAAAAACTATAGACCGGTTGACCTGGAATTTAAAAACTGTACAGCGGTTGACCTGCAACCTTAAAACTATGGAGCGGTTGATCTGGAACTTAAAAACTATGGAGAGATCGACCTGGAACTTAAAAACTATGGAGAGGTCGACCCGGAACTTAAAAACTATGGAGAGATCGACCTGGAACTTAAAGACTATCGAGAGGTCGACCTGGAATTTAAAAATTATTAAAGATCGACCTGGAACTTAAAAACTATGGAGAGGCCGACCTGGAACTTAAAAACTATCGAAAGGTCGACCTGGAACTTAGAAAGTTTGAAGAGATCGACCTGGACAACGATACTATGGAGAGGTCGACCTCGAGTTGAAAAACTATAGACGACTTGGCCTTTTTTGGACACCCGGTATATGGCATTACGAAGTGAAATAACCAGAGAGTTGTGGGCACGACGTCGGGGACCGGAATATTCAGCGGATCTCGACCGTGCAGACTCGGCATCTTTCAGGGATCGAATATGTGGAACGAGCTTACGGCGCCATCTAGCGTATCGACGCAGTTTTGGCGGAAACGAATTTTGGCTGAAACGGATTTTGGCGAAAACAGACTTTGGCGGAAATGAGTTTGGCGTTTACGCCAAACTCATTTCCGCAATGGTAGGGTAGCATTTATGCTACCCTACCATTGCGTGCTGCAACTTTAGACCGTGCATCGATATCAGAGTTGTAAGTTCCCATTACTTCATGAGATATAGTTTACAGTACAATTTGTTTTGTAATTATGATTTCATAATAATAATATGTAGTGATTATAAAATAGAGTGTAAACATTTGAATAGCTGTAAAAAATACTAATTTTCGCTTTAATATTGCAAGAAATAGTGGAAAAAATGGAAGGAATAAGTAATGCATTACTTATTTTTTTCCATTTTCTCAAAAGGATTACCGTGAATTTTTATTGAAAAATAATAATTTTTGCAGCCATTCCAAAGTTTAATCATCGTATTACAATCGCTACATATTATTATTATAAAATCATAATTATAGAGCTGATCGTATCATCATCATTATTTTTATAAGTATTAGGTATTTACAACTCTGATCGATATCTGACCGGCGAATACAATTTGATTTACGCGACATTTTTAATATTGTATTGTTTTATGTTGTTTTTATATTCATAATATAATATTCATTCGACCTCATGGCCATTCGAATTTATAACCATTCGAGATTATAACCGTTCGAGCTTATGGCCTTTCGAGATTATAACCATTCGAGCTTATGACCATTCGGGCTTATAACCATTCGACCTTGTGACCTTTCGAGATGATAACCATTCGAGTTTATGACCATTCGAGGTTATAACCATTCGAGCTTGTGACCTTTCGACATTATAACCGTCCGAGCTTAAGATGATGTGTTAGTGCTCAGTCGGTAACAAAAACTGTAAAGCTTTGTTTTTGGTTACAATTGATGTTTCAGGCAGTGTTGCCAATTCAGCGATTTTGTCGCTAGTTTTAGCGACTTTCAAAGCTCCTCGGCGACTTTTTTTGCGACTTTGCGACATGTCGCGATCTGACGATTTTTCGGGACTCGTTTAGCGACATCTGGCGAATTTTGTAAATCGTGGCGATTTTCAGTGTAACGGATTCTGATAGGCGATCCGCGAGCGCGCCGCACGCGCAGCACCTCCGCGAGACCGGGCGCGTAAATTCAAATCGAAAAAGCAGAGAGAACGAGAGACAAATATAGTGGCTTGGGCGAGCTGACTACTGATAAAGTATAAAGCATGATTAATTGTAAATGCGGCATTATGAACATTATTTGTAATATATAAATATTATTAGATGTACGAATATTCCAGCATTTTCCCACGTACGCCAAGCGGAAATGCCGCGCTGCGAAGAAACGTACTAGACATAAAAGAATCTGCCTACGCTCCTTGTACCGCTATAAAGAAACGCACTAGAGTCTGCTTTCCTAAGTCGAGTCGTGACGATTCAAGTGTCCTTCATATGGGCCCAGAATGTGAATCCCTTAAAAGAGCGTCTTTGCTAGACGCACAGATAGTAAAATGTAAATTGTAGAAAGCCGAAACATCCTTAGTTTCAACGTACAAGGCGAGCTCCGTCGCCAGACACTCCAAAGGGCCAACCGTACTTCGACGGTGGGCCATGTGGTGTCCAAATTGCAGCCAAGGAACAATAGCCACTTTCTAGCTCGGGGGTGACGCGGACGCTTGACGCAAGCGTCTCGCACGCTCGCGCGTGGGAGCAAGCGTTCGCGTCGAACTGAGGGTTGATTGGCTAAGGGTGGGCCCGTGGGGCGTAACTCCTGGCCCACCAGCAGACCGCGAGGCCCGCGAGCCTAGAGTTAACGCGGAGAGACGGCAGATTCTTGAGACTAGTCGAGCGCGACGGAACTGTCTTCGAGAAAACTGTAGTTATTATTTTGCACTAAGATAAATTAAAGTTTATAAATTCCTTTGAATAAATAGAGTGTTCGAGTTCGTGTTTAATTCCGAGTTACAATTGTGTTTTTTCCCCAACTAATTTCGAATACAGGTCATCCCGGACGAGGTGAGCTTCGCTCTTCGACGTGGATTGGACATCAGTGGTAACCACTCTCGTGCTGGTCAGAATTCGGATGTTCGAATTCTCGCGCCGAAAATAGACCGAAAGCGTTACATCAGAATTCCATTAGCGACATCTGGCGAATTTCGTAAAATCGAGCTACGGAGAAACTCTTGCCAGTCCTCATTACCGCGTCCAAGATTTTCATGACTCCGTGACTTGTTGGCTTGTCGACTTTCGTAAAATCGAGTATCGAGCTACGGAGAAACTTTTGCCACTTGCCAGTCCTCATTACCGGGTCCAAGATTTTCATGACTCCGGAACTTGTTGACTTGTGTTTTGGCTTAATCGTAAGGGCGAGCTCATACCGTTTTTAATTGTACTGTTAATTTTATAATAACAAAAATATCCAGTGACCGGCCAAACGACCGAAAAAATACCGTTCATTAAATGCACAAAAAAAACCATTGAAATGAGCCGAACGACCAAGAAAACGACCATTGAAATTATTCTTGATTAGTTGTTTCTTGGTCACGAAAAATCGGAAAATGACTGTCGAAATGACCATTTCAATAATTTGTAACCGGTCATTTTTCCGTGAAGACCGGGAAATGACTATCGAAACGACCAACTAGATAATCAAACTTCAAATAGACATTCAATTAGCATACCAATAAAGGTTTAAATAGCTTAGTTGGTCTAAGGCGCAAAGCAACAGTCAGAAGGTCCCGGGTCCCGATTTCGAATCCTGGCTGTGATCATTTTTTTTTTCGAAATTCGATGAAAAGAGGGGTCATTTTGACGGTAATTTTCCGATTTTTCGTGACCAAGAAACAACTAATCAAGAACAATTTCAATGGTTAATTTCAATGGTCGTTTTCTTGGTCATTTTCGACGTCGCAGGGATTACTTGGGACATATTATGAATAGTTGAGTTTATTTAGCGATATGTTTGGAGATTTAAAAAAAACATCTAGCGACTTTTTTAGCGAAATTTGAAATATCTAGCGACATTTCAAATTGTCGACGTCAGCGATTTTTAGCTATTTTTTCGAGTAGGGGTAGCGACTTTCAGTGTGACCGAGTTGGCAACACTGGTTTCAGGAAAAAGACGAGAAGTACTGACTGCGTCTTGGCACTCTGCAGTCAGTACCTCTCGACTTTTATTTGAAAAATCAACGGTGGCGACGAATAACACTTCGGGAAGATTCAGCTATCTCACTCGCACTTATGGCAATCTGAGAGAGACAGACGATATGTAACACATCACCTTAAGACATTTCGAGATTATAACCATTCGAGCTTGTGACAATTCGACGTTGTGTCATTCGAGCTTATGACCGGCAGACCTTATGACAGCGCCCCGATATTATCATTTACAGACAAAAAGTTTTCAAAAACTGATTAAAATTGCGAGCATAAATGCTAATCCAATTGAATTTACAAAGAACCTCCCCAACATCTCCATATTTTTTCAGCTTTAACAAAGCAGAAATCTACTGTACCAACGGAATCCAAAATATATTGAATCGACAGAAATTTCTGATATAAAAAATGATAGAATTAGATCTTTTAATAATCATAATCAAAATGGCAAACAAGAATTCTAAATCTAGTCGAATTAACAGAAAAATCGACCCTGAAATTTAATCGAAAATCGTTTCTTTATTTTTTTTTACGCTCACGATTTTTACCAATCGAGCAGGGAGAAAATTTCCCTTCTCTCGAATGGAGTTGGGCGCAGCGGGGCATCGACAACGAAGACGACGACGACGACGACGTGTTCTCTGTTGCACCGCCTCCTGTCACGGCAGAATTTATAAATAAGTTTTTAATGGCGTCACGGGGCAGCTTTGTGTTTTTATTAGCTATCGAATAGCTCTCTTCTTCGGGGTGTTATGTTATCGCTGTGTAGTACTGGTGAGCACAGGATCGATACATTGTAATTATGTGACATCATTGGGTCGTCAGGCTCGCGCTCTTGATTCACACCGCGTTGCGTGCGGCCCTCGCATCGAGGTGCTATACGCTCGACGCCTCAACAAATCGTACGATTTAATCGAGCAGCTATAGACACCAAGAGGGACACAAAACAGCGAAAAATGGCTCGACCCAAGTACAAAATTTCCTCGGATTTGTGCGCGGATTGCGGAGCTCTCGGTGAGTTTTTTTTTTCACTTTTTCTCAATTATTTTTCTCATTAAATAATAATCGTTTTATTTAACACAAATAAATGTTGATATATATTTTTTTACATCCTTGCAGAACCGGGCTGGGCATCTCTTAACAGAGCAATTTTGCTGTGCGACGAGTGTTGCAGCATTCACAGAAGCTTAGGTCGTCATGTTTCTCACGTCAAGTCATTGCAGAAAGGAGTTTGGAATCCTCACTTGCTCTCTGTTAGATACTATTCTTTATTTCTGTATTATTCTTCAACTGTTTTATTTCATGTGACTGAAACAGAGAAATCATTTTGGCACTGTATTTGCATAGATGGTTCATACTCTGAATGACAATGGAGCAAACAGTATTTGGGAACATTCTCTATTGGATCCCAGCAACTCTAAAACAAGCAGACGAAAACCACAGCCCAAGGACCCATTGCAGTGAGTTATAGATACATTTTATTGAAAAAACAAGTAGTGAGTATACCTGTGGGCTCACTATTTCTAGGTAATGAGTACAATTGTGTACTCACTACTTTTAGATAATGAGTACAATTCTGTACTTACTACTTCTAGGTAGTGACTACACATTTTGTATTACATATTTTATTTTTCACTTTGAGATGAAGTATGTGTGAGTGAGTGATTTATTGGTATTTTGTTATTGTTTTCTATTATCTTTATTTGTATTTTTGTTTATAAAGAGTCTCATTTTTATTATTCTTGTTTGTATGATGTATTTGAGGTTTGTGTGCCAGAGGACAGTGATTGTTCTAGTGTACTAAATAAATCTATCTATCTATCTACATTTTTCCACTAGTATCGAGAGCAGGGATAGGTATTTATTCAATAAAAACGTATTTAAAATTCTTTTTGTATAAGATCAGAGTTGAAGTTCCTTAATTATATTAGAAATTAAATTCGTGGTACAATTGGCATTGTGGTTATATTTTCACAATAATAACTTGCAGCAATTGCGATATGATGTGTAAACTTTTGAATAGTGGCAAAAAAAATTCTTATCATATTTTCTGGCAATCTTATGAGAAACCCAGGGAAATGCAGTTGTTGCATTGCAAAGGTAATGGAGGATTGTCCATGCTTGTCTATTTTTTACATAATTTCTCCTGATATTTAACAATCTGTAACATTATTTAATAATTACTACAGGTTATTATTACAAAAATATAACTACAAAAAACTGTAAACTATATTTGTTAAGGTTATGGGGACTTACAACACTATATAAGATACAGTGTTAGAAAAGACTGGAAGTTTCTATGCTTAAACCCGCAAATAAAATTCAATGTACAATTGTGATATAAAATTAATGTACTTTTGCAGTAAAATTTAAGCAAATTATTAAATTTCAAGTACTTTTGGGGCATTCCATACTGATTCGACCTAGGTCGGACCCTCGACCTCTCGGATTTGGTCGGAAATTTTTTATATGATTGGACCAACTCCAAAAAGTACTGGAAATTTTTTTTAGATTTTTTCAGATTTTTTTTTTCTTTTACGATTTTTTAAAGGTAACATATCGTTAGCCCAAATTTAAAAATCTGAAAAAATTCTCAAAAATTCTGCATGAAATAACAAAATTTTTGAGCCTAAAGCCAAAGTGGGCCAGATTTTGCTTCTATTTTTTTTCTATAAAAAACTATTCAAAAATTTAGAAACGAAAGAGGAAAAGTTATCAAATTTTTCGAAAATATTACTTTCTTCTGCAAGTGCTTTCTTTTCGTAAAAAAAAACATGGGATTCATAGAAAATATGTTCACTGTTAAATCAGGCCGGAATTGCAAAACAGAGTTTCTCTCTGAGGAAGCCAAATAGTAACGATATAATTTCTTGCAGAAGAATGTTTATAGAAAAAAAAGAGGAAGTGCTGTGAAAATTTCAATTTTCATGTTTTTTTATTATTTGTAATACAGCAATTTCTAGAATTATATAACATTCTTATCGAATAGTTTTACCTATTTCCAAAAAATTACTCATGAATCAGAATTGACAAGCCACACTAATCAAAGGATTTCATTGAGAATATCAGATGTCAATGATGATAATTTAAAAAGCGATCGCACTGTAGAATACAAAAAAAATTCAAGATCACCAAGTGCAGCTGAGATTAACAAACCATAAAATCAAATTAGATTCTACCGCACAACAAATCTAATTTTGTTATCTGACTCAACCCTGTACTCCACGAGGAATGTTTTTTTTTCGTAATTTTGTGCAACTCGCAGTTTGGAAAAATTTGATAACTTTTCCTCTTTCGTTTCTAAATTTTTTAATAGTTTTTTATAGAAAAAAAAATAGATGCAGAACCCAGCCCACTTTGGCTTTAGGCTCAAAAATTTTGTTATTTCATGCAGAATTTTTTATTCATTTATTTATTTATTTATTTTACGGGTTTAACCCTTTTACATATATGTATATAATAATTTATTTAAATAATATTTTACTTCCCAGCTAGGTGCGTTAACCTTGTTATTGCTGATCTTTCCCCAATTGACGTTCTTGCTGTTGGTACCCGAAAGATCTGTTCTCTCCTCTGCGCTGTTCTTGGTATTAATATTGGAATTTTGCTAAGAAGGTCCCGTACCTTCTTAGCAAAATTCAGTCTATGAAGCCATTGATTAGTTTGAACAGGAAGGTCAGATCATTCAGCTGTCTCAACGAGGGCAAGCTTGGAATACCAAGTGATTCAGCTATACCCGAATAATTGTGGTCATCTCGCATCATTGGCGTCCCCAATTTATAAGCAGCTAAGCGTCGAAATTTGTGCTGTACGCGTTCGAGTTTTTTAGCGTGATTGGCGAAGCAGGGGCTCCAGACCTCTGATGCATACATTAATGTTGTCCTTACTAGCGTCATGTACAGGATTTTCAAGGTTGATGCTCTTCTTAAGTCCTTTGCCGATCTGTTGAGGGATCCTAGGGTTCGTATTGCATGATTTGCCGTGGTCTCGATATGCTGTGCAAATGACAATTTACAATCAAAGATGACCCCCAGGTCTTTGAACTTGTTAGTCCGAACGAGACTATAGCCATCCAGATTGTAGTCAGTTGTCAATTGTCTTCGTGTTCTCGTGAAGGTAATTGCGGTACATTTCCCAAGGTTTAACGAGAGGCGATTGTTTTTACACCATTGTACCAGATTGTTGAGGTCCAACTGCATTTCCTGAAAATCTCTTTCCGTTTTGATCGCTCTGTATACCTTCAGGTCATCCGCGAACATTAGAAATTTTGAATAAACGAAGCAAGCTGCTATGTCATGTACAAAAACCAGAAACAGGAGAGGTCCTAGATGCGATCCCTGGGGTACTCCAGATGTTGGCCGTATCCATCGTGAACAAAAGTTCTTGTATTTCACCTTTTGCAGACGTTCCGTCAGATAACTTTCTATCCACGTTAATAAACTTCCACCTATTCCAATAGAGGACAGCTTAGCAGTAAGAATTCTGTGGTCCACTGAGTCAAAGGCTTTGGAGAAGTCAGTATATACTGCATCTACTTGCCCTTTCTCTTCGATTTGTCTAGATAGGTAATTTTCGAAGGTTAGGAGATTTGTGACTGTGGATCGACCGGTTGTAAAATCGTGCTGTTCGTCAATTATTTGTCTTCTGAGATGGAATGAGAGATAGTCAGATATTAGATTGTCCAAAATTTTTGGAATAATACTAATAATCGAGATCGGTCTATAGTTGCGCACGTCAGATTTGTCTCCGCTTTTATGAATCGCTGTTATAAAGCTTTGTTTCCATATTTTTGGGAAGATCCCGCTTGCAAGAGACAAGTTAAACAGATGAGCAAGAGGTGCCGCGAGTATATTGGCGTGTTTCTTTAAAATCAACGCAGGTATTCCATCCGGACCCGGATCCTTACCGGGGTCAAGGTCGAGGAGTTTTCTACGAACTTCACCCACCGTAAACGAGACAGACGATAGGTTGATCGAGGCCAGTCCTGGTGGGATTTGAAAGTTCCCGTTGCTCCGTTGTGTGTAGACGGATTCAAAGAAATCCGGCAATAAGTTGTGACGTATTTTTCGTGAGCATAATCGGTAACAAATAAAATCAAATTTTATTCGGGAACTGCATCACGATACGGTCACCTTCGGCCGTCCACTCTCGTTCGCGCATCCGCAAACCCGGTGGGCGCCAGTTAATTTTTGTTTCACCGGTATTAACTAACCGCTATGCCCGAGGAATCGAGGTGATCAGGCTAGATACCAATAAAATCGAAAGCCCGGAGCAAAGCTAACGATCGAGAACAAATTGAAAGAAAACGGTAGCTTAGTTAATTTTTGGGGTCGCGTAAAATTAACAAACGCAACTGGATGCGCTTGCGAGAGCGAACGGTTGCGGAAATGCACGGCCGCTCAGACTGCTAGGTCGTGGTAGAGAGGGTCGAGGTTTGGCCCAGTAAATAGCTTTCAATTTTCGAGATCTCAAACAGCAGTATGCAAGCTTCGATATTCTTCGAAAAATATCCGAGAGCTAATACAATAAATTGTATTATTTAATTAATGCGGGAGCCAGCGTGAAGCATTGGAATCGGTAACGGTATCGGCGAGTTGCACGGCAACGCGCGTGTTTCCGAAACTCGACGGTAACGGCACGAATCTTCAGTGTCTCGAGATCTTTAATCGAAAATATTCGATTAAATTAATTAATACGCGAGAACAACTCACCCAAAATTATTGCTGATAATTCCGGGGACGAGAACAAAATCCCAGAGGAATTACGAGAACCAGAAGTACACTAAATGCACTTCACTAAACGAGCGAGAACTATTTATTTTATTCACATGAATAAAACTATCGTAGCACGCGTATGCATAGCATACGTAGCACACGATATCACGAGAACACACTGTACTCTATAGAGTACGCGATAACTACGCGAAGACGCGCGCGCGAGCTACAGAAAAACTGTACACACGGGAGCTTATTCGAGACTCGAGGCACCTCGGCGGTGTCCCGAGCCAGACTGATTGTCTCCAGCAATCATCGAAATCTCGTCATAATAATTATGAATCCCTCCCAAAATCCCTTACTCGAGAACTACTGCCCTCTCCCTCGAATCACCTCTTAACTATATCGGGAACGCAAATCATGCCGGTAACATTTTCGAAATCTATACGATCGCCTCCCTTAATGCTTCGCGCGAGAACGGGCCTAATCAGCACACTTATGCACTACACTGCAACAGGATGCTCCATCCTTTGCAAAAAAACCAACAAAACTCCACCCGTTCTCTAGCGCAATACATTATCTCGATAGGGCGCCGGATTTACACCGGTCTACAACTAATCGCAAGACTCGTTCGGGGACTCTTGTCTACCGGGCTGCTCGTTTCTTTGAGCTCTCATCCTCGCGACAGATTTGAGTGCACCGAACTACCAAAACTTTACAACAACAATAACAAAACATAAGAATTAGAATTCTTAGCTAACCGAGAACGTAAATTCGAGGGAAAGCAGCTCGAAAACACTGAAAAATAGCAAGTAACGATAACACGAGCCCTTGTGATCGTGATTTCCAAAAAATCACGTCACAAAGTTTACTGCATCCTCACCATTGTCCGCTGTAACGTTCCCGAGTGTCATTCTGGCTGGCAGTCCTCGTTCCTGTCTATGGCTGTTAACGAAGTTCCAGAAGGATTTTATATTTGTAGGTATCGCATCCTCGATGCTACTTACATAGCTTTCATAGTTGACTGCCGAAATCCATTTGCATTCAGCTCTCAGTTTTTTTAACACGAGGTAGTCCGCCGGAAGTCTCGTGTTTTTCCATGTTGCATGCGCGGTTTTTTTCTTTAGAATATGGTTCTTCAATTGTTTGCTAACCCATGGCGGGACTGTGCTCTTTGTTACACATCTTGTATGGGATAAATCGTATCATTGCATCTTTTAACTTCGAGTAGAAAACATCCACGGCCTCCTCCAACTGGTGGCTATCGAGACAGGCCAATCAATTGTCGACAGGTGGGCGTTTAACGAGTCCATATCTGCCCTTTTAAAATCAAAAGCCCACATCTGGAAATCGAGATCCTCCTCAGTATCAAAAGGGATGTTTGTCGTGAGTGCTTGATGAAAATCCGCGTCTTCGTCTAACAGTGGGTCAGCAGCTGGTGAGACGACTAGTCTAACGGTACTGAAAAGTAAATCTAAAATGAATTTTTGAGAATTTTTTTCAGATTTTTAAATTTAGACTAACGATATGTTACCTTTAAAAAATCGTAAAAGAAAAACAAAATCTGAAAAAATCTGAAAAAAATTTCCAGTACTTTTTAGAGTTGGTCCAATCATATAAAAAAATGTCGACCAAATCCGAGAGGTCGAGGGTCCGACCCAGGTCGAATCGGTATCGAATGCCCCTTTTACAGCAATGATAAAGTAAATTATTGAAATTACTGTACCGTATCATAATTATAGATCACATTTGTATATTAAATTCAGTACACCAGTTTATGCAATAATCGTTAATAATTTAGTTATCAAGAGACGCGGTAGCGTCTCGAGACAAGTACATTTACGCCACATACTGACGTCGACCGACTTTACCGACCGAGATATCGAGACGCGACAAGACTCTTATACTCGAAGCAACTTGTTTTCGGTCACTCTCAAAAACTTTTTTTGTATTCTTTAAATACGTAGAAAACACATATGTTTTTTAGGGACACGTAAATTATGTTTTTTTACGGTCTGTTGATTGTGACCAAAATGAAATCTATAGGAAGCCGCGCACGAAAGATATCCTTGTTTCTTTTTTTTTAACCACGTCAAAATAAATGTTCAGTGGTCGTCGTCATCGCACACAATATGGCGGCGTCCACTGGCGGACTAGCGGACGCCGCCATGTTGCAAGTGGCCGTCGCTATAACAGACGACGACGTGCATCTAACTTCACGGTAGTCACGCTCCCCCTTTCTTTCTCTCTCACTGTATGTAGCTCTCTTCTCGCACATCGATTATCGCGAACGATTTTCGCAAAATTTGGTACTTGGGGGTTTTCGAGGACGCTGATTACAAATCGGGCCGAAAAATAAAAAAATAAAAAATGGCGTATCCAATATAGCACACCAAAATACAATAATTAACTTGATTCTTATAAAAACTATTATGAGGGGGTTTTCGAAGTCGCTGATTACGAATCTGTCTTCAAAATGTATAAATTCAATGTCACGGATCCAATATGGCGGATGAAAATTCAAAATTGATTCAAGTCGAATGAAAATCGGTCAATCAAGAGATTAATTAGGATAAATGGAATGGGATATGAATGGACAACTAAAAATGTAAAGCCTCGAAAGTGTATACTCGTACTTCGTGATTTACAATTTGATGATAATATGGAAAAGCGAGTATGAAATCGACAAGGAGACTTTCTGCAAAAAGTAAACAAATCCCCCAAAAAAACACCTTCGGTGTATAAGAATCTGAGACAAGTACATTTACATCAACAGTTGTATCTATTCTTGCAAAAAGTCATGAAATAATCAATTACAAAAGTAAAAATATTAATATTAGTACCAATAAAGATTATGACATGATAACACAAATTGCATGAGTCCGTTTATAAAAATTACTTGTGGTGTTTTTTTGGGGGATCAAAGTTTTTCAAATACATTTTCATTGAATGAATACCTATCCCCGATCAGAAGAGTGCATAGAATTTTATGAATATCACACTTCAAGGATGTGGTTATTCTGAATCAGCTAAGGAACATTCTCCAGGCCCCAATTGTTCTAAGACCAAATAATGGATCCTTTTTCAGCCTCAATTATTCTGAGACCAAATACGGTATCCCTTTTCAACTCCATTTATTCTAAGACCATTTTGGGGTCATGTCTCAGGTCCTGATTCTTTTGAACCTAATTAACATCACTAACCCAGAGCCTGGTTAAGTTAAGTCTATTTTGGGGGACATTTGCAGACCCTAATTATCTTATTGGTCTCAATAGGGGATGTTTTATGATGACATTTTTTACTTAGAAATTCTGCCTAAATAAAAAATCATGAAATGAAGGATTTTTACTAACATTATATAAAAATGTACATAAATAAGTAGCAACTTCAAAAATGGTCATATTTTAATTTAAAAAATCGCTTTTTATAACGTTTTGGACCTAAAACCGCTTTGTCATTATTATACATAATAATGTATTTCAATTGCATCAATTGATGTACAAAATGATATTTTGAGTATAGCTAATTTAGCTTAAACTAATTATGTAAAAATGTTTTTTTATCACGTTATTTTTTTTTATCTTGTAGCCCTGTTAAGGCTGATTTCATTAAAGCCAAACATCAACAGTTAGCGTTTGTTCTGCGTCCCAGCAAAGATGAATTCTGCAGCGAAGAAGAACTCAGCAGACAGCTACACAGCAGCGTCCGCACGGGAAATTTGGAGACGTCATTACGCTTGCTCGCACAAGGAGCAAATCCAAATTACTTTTACAAGGTACAAAATAGATGCGAAGTAAAAATTACACATTGTTTTCTCATTATTTTCCACTTTAAAAAAAAAAAAATAGTTTACGAAAAGAGCGCTTTTCTCGATAAGGAAGAAAAAATAAACAAGGCTGCAAAGTAGAATTTTGCAAATTGCTTCCTCATTATTGTTAGATTTTTAGAAATCTACCTCTATGAGGAAGCATGTTAATATATTTTGGCTTCCTCATAGAGGAAGCTTTGTAAAAATCCAACAATAATGAGGAAGCAATGTGCAAAGTTCTACTTTGCAGCCTTGTTTAAAAAAATTCTAAATGGCATTAGTCTTGAACCCCTTAACAGATTCTCGCCAGATTCGAATTGATGCTTAGTTTACCCACACTCTACTTGTGGACCAAATTTGAGCCCGATATCATAAAAATTGCGGAAGTTAGAGCACGAACAAAAAATTCAAAATGCCATAAATTTAAAAGCCCTTAACGGATTGACGTCAAATTCACTTCTAAACTTTATTTAATAACAGTCTACTTGTGGACCAAATTTGAGCCCGATATCTTCAAGAGTGCGAAATTTAGAGCACAAAAAATGTCAAAAAACTTAAAAATGCCGTAAATTGTGAACCCTTTAACGGATTGACACAAAATTTAATCCTAAATACTATTTGATAACAGTCCACTTCTGATCCAAGTTTGAGCCGGATATCATAAAAATCGCGGGAGTTAGAGCCCGAGCTGACATTCTCCAAAAAATTCAAAATGCCATAAATGTTTAACACCTTGATGGATTAACTCCAAATTCAATCCCATGCCTGGTTTAACAACAGTTTACTCGTGGTTCAAATTTAAGCCCGATATCTTAAAAATTGCGACGGCTATCGTGCACAAAAAAATTGTGCACATACGCGCATATACACACACACACACACACAAATATTTTTTCTAAACTACTTTTCTCGACGCTTTAGACCATTCTGAGTCTCCTGACATGAAAATCTGGAAAAAAATTTTTTCACGAAAACAAAAGTTCCTCTATGAGGAAGCAAAAAGTACAATTTTTAAAAAATTTGAAATCCATAAAATAAAAAGTTATAGACCGTTCGTAAATTATTATTTCATTTACATCCAAAATTTACGCCCGGTATCTCAAGTATTGCGTAAGTTAATGCGATAGTTTCAGTTTTCAAAGGGATGCAGCAGAACCTTACACATTGCATCCTCATTATATTTCACTTTTTACAAAGCAACCTCTAAGAGGAAGTACGGTAATTGATTTTGGCTTCCTCATAGAGGAAGCATTGTAAAAAAGCGAAATATAATGAGCAAGCAATGTGCAAGGTTCTGCTTTGCATCCGTGTTTTAAATAAATAAATAAGCGCACACTTCCGTTTTGTAAAAATATAATAAGAACGAACGGTCCGGAAACTCCCTCGAATACTCTATCTTCTCCGTTTTTTTTTTTTTTTTTTTTCTTTTTGTAGAACTCGATAGAAACCGGTGTTTTCCAAAATTTCGTTGTCGCTAAATAAATCGCTACTTTACGCAATATAGACTGTATAACATCGCTATGAAAATATAGTATCGATCAACATTTTTGAGCTATATCTGATGTATTTTTCTGTTAATCATGGATTTGGTACTCATTTAACGCCCAGCTTGATATTTGATACCAAAATTCGCATCGCAGAAAAAAAAATCAAAAAATTCAAAAAATAAAAATCTCATCAAATTTTAATGTTTCAACCGATCTTAACCCAATTTAATAGGGATCACCAGTGTATGGAAGCTCACATACATACCAATTTTGAGCTTAATATCTCGAAAATTAAAAGACTTATCGCGTTAACAGACATTTTTGAAAAAATTCAAAACCGCGTAAAAATTTAACGATCATGGGGATTTTAACAAAAATTGGTATGAACGATGAGCCCCTCTATCTATGGTGTAAATTTCAGCTCTATACTTCGAGGCGTACCCGAGTTATAAAGGTTTACATTTTTTGAGCGTGTAACAAACATACACACACACACATACAGCCATTTTTTCTAAATCACTTTTCTCGACGTTTTGGACCATTCTGAGTGTACTGACATGAAAATCTCGAAAAACAAAAATGTTCACGAAAACAAAGCTTCCTCTATGAGAAAGCAGAATCGTAAAAATTTGGTAATATCTAATCCACTTTACCGATTTCAGCCCAATGAATACAAAACAACATTGAATGCATCTGCTCTCATAAAGAAGTATTTAGAAAAGTAGACTAAATTGAGCGAAAGCTAGAGTGACCACGCCCTTTTTTTTTAAATGCTAAAAACCATTGAATCGAAATTTGTGCAACAATTTGTCAAAAAATTCCAGCTCAATAGCTAAAACCATTTATCAACTATAGTCGATTAAATTTTTGAAGCCATATCATACACACACATTCACACATACGGAAATTTTTTCTAAGCAACTTTTCTCGATGTTTTCGACCATTTTGAGTGTCCTGAAACACAGAATGTCAGTTTCTGAAAATCTCGGAATGTCAGAGTTTGTAAGAATCTTGGAATGACAGAGTTTGTGAGAATCTCGGAATGACAGAGTATCTGAAAATCTCGGAATGTTAGAGTTTCTGAAAATCTTGGAATGTTAGAGTTTGTGAAAATTTCGGAATGTCAGAGTCTCTGAAAATCTCGGAATGTTAGAGTTTCTGAAAATCTCGGAACGTCAGAGTTTGTGAAAATCTCGGAATGTTAGAGTTTCTGAAAATCTCGGAATGTCAGAGTTTGTGAAAATCTCGGAATGTCAAAGTTTGTGAAAATCTCGGAATGTCAGAGTCTCTGAAAATCGCGGAATGTCAGATTTTCTGAAAATCTCGGAATATCAGAGTTTCTGAAAATCTCGGAATGTCAGACTTTCTGAAAATCTCGGAATGTCAGAGTCTCTGAAAATCTCGGAATGTCAGGTTCCGAAAATCTTGGAAAGACAATTTTTCATGAAAACAAAGCTTTGTTTATGAGGAAGAAAAATCGACTTAACTATTGGATACATGTTAATCATATGAAATACTTTGAGACGTGTTTTGTCATGCTCAGGAAAAAGGCACGACGCCGCTACACGTTGCGGCAAGAGCCGGTCAAGCACTGCAGCTTGAGCTTCTCATAGTGAATGGAGGAAATCCCAGTGTAGTCGACCTCAATGGACAAACGCCTGCAGAAATAGCGAGGATGTCAGGGCATTTGGAATTGTACGAGAGACTCATCGAGTGCATGTACGAAGTTACCGATCGATTGACCTTTTACGTTTGTTCGAGGAAACCCGATCATAGAACGACAGAGCATCTCATTATTCCCGAATGGGCAGCTACCCTTGAACGCACCGAATTGGCTTTCGAGGCTCGAAATCGTTTGCAGATGGTGAGTGAAAAAACATTAAAAAATTATATAGTCTATAAAAATTCTGTTACAGAAAATATATAAGAATATAGCAATTTTGGGCTTTGAAAAATATATAATACAGGACAAATATAACAATTTTGGAAAATGTATAATACACGAAAAATATAGCAGTTTTGGGTTAAGATTGAATTTTCAAACAAAATTACGAAAGCGCACACGCGGACTTTACAAAAATGTATTTATTTATTAACTAATAAACGGAATCATGTCCCTTGACAAGAATAAATATCACCCCTGGGTAGACCCAACACATTCCTTCGTCATTTTCTGTATTTTGTATAGGAAAAGTGGAGCCTTTCACATTGTCTTCTCATCATCCACTTTTCACGCCTCTGCAAAAAAGTATTTTGACTAATAATCTATAAAATTAGAGCGTCTCGGTCGATTTTTACCAAATTTGACACCTAATATTCTTAAACGTTACTTACTTCATGTCTCTTAACGTTTAATCAGTTTTCTCAAATACTCTCAAAGTAGAACCAACTTAAACATAAAGAATATAAATTGCTTTAAAATTCGAACCTCTTTACCAATTTTTAACCAATATAATATCTAGCGCCGCTTTTTATTAACTCGTCGTTGATGTTATATTTAAAGCGATAACGGTAACTTTTTGGAAAATTCTATAAAACCCACCCTTTCATCTAGATGTAACTCAAATTTAGCACCGATCGTCGTTTAACGTTACGCATTTGTAATAGTAGTTTTCGATACGAGTGCGACGAAACATTTTTTCAACGAGTGTGAGTTGGCAGCACGAGTCGAAGGCGAGTGCTGCAATCACACGAGTTGAGAAAAAGTTTTTCGCACGAGTTCCGAACAAAATTTTATGCTACCAGTGTGCGATTTCGCACACACGATGCGAAGCGGAGCGTGCGCGAAATCGTTCTTCGCGCGCGGGTATGGCATAAATATCTTTCTAGCTGAACAGCTAAAAACTTTGAGCTCGAAAGAATATTTTGTAATAAAAACAAGTTTCGATCATTTTGAGTTTCATCACATAAAACTCACCAACTTTTTCTTTAGCATAGAAACTGAGATTGCTTTTTTCGAGAAATTTAACGTTTTTAATATTTTGCGAATTCTGACATAAAAATTTCGGAATTTTGTGTTACACAGGAACAAAATTTCTTTCTTTTTTCGAAAAATTGAATGTTTAAACTATTTGGAGTATTAGGTCATAAAAAATTCACCTTTTTTATTATTCCACGGGAAAAACAGTTTTTCCTGAAGAGAATCTGAGAAAGAAACATTTCATTACTACAATTTATTAAATTAATTTTGACCTATTTGGTTTCTAGTTGCCGAATTATTTGCTGGAGGAACTCGCGATGGACGTCTACGACGAGGTGGATCGTCGAGAGACCGAAGCAAGTAAGTGGGAATGATATTTCATCGAATTGCTTATTAGTATTTCACAGGGGAGGAAGCTAGAGGCCAATCGACGATTAAAAACGTTCTTATAATTTCGATCTACTAGTTTTACAACGTATTAGAGTTGTTTGTCAATCGATGTACCCCCCCTGTACATAGCGTCACGTTTTCTCTCTCTCACTCTTACAAATGCCATCATTCGATAGTTCATTACTCGTCATCAATCGATTAACAAATAAAGCCATCAAATAAATCGCGCTAGACCATAAAACGAAGAATAAATGTGCGGAATAGATGCTGTTGGGTGTCATTAATGTGCATGATATGTTTTTCATTGCCCCACCGAGGAGAGGTAAGTTGTCGCGGAGGAAATTCATTGTTTTCTCCTGATCCGGTAAGTCTTGATATCGGATTAGCGTGCAGCTTATAAAAAAAAGACACGATTGTAGCTCACACGAATCATTCAATCGTACATTCATCAGTGCATGATCCCATCCATTTGGAATACTAGAACCGAAAATGAGCAAAATCTTCGGACTAGAAGAAATGATTATTCCATATCTACAGTATAACGTCAGTTATCCGAACTAATTGGGACCGACTATCATTCGTATCATCGGAAATTCGGATGACCAAACAGCAATAGTTTGTGAGGAGAAGGAAGGCATTGAAACGTCCAAAATGATAGAATATGTATATGTACACAACGCCAATTAATATTGTTTATATAGTATTATTTGATATATCATTAGTATTCCTGGTCAACTCAGTAAGCGTTCAAACCTGACTCCTTCCGATTGGCTCCATAATTTTTTATACTATTCTATATGCTGGCGAAAAAAATCTTTGAATTTTTAAAAGATTTTTTTTACTGAAACTTTTTTTTCATGAATTCTTTGAATAAAAATTTTGCAAATCAATTTAAAAATTTGGAATTATTCTCAAAAATCCTGTATTAGATATTAAAATTTTTGTGCTATGACCCAGGGTGTTCAAACATTTGCGTCGATGTTTAAGTCATTTTTTTTGTATAATTTTTTTTTTTTAACCCATTAAAAATGGAAAAATGAAACAAGATGACAGTCCATAGTCGGTTGTTTTCAACATTTTATACATATACATAATGACATTATTTTAGAATTTTTCTGAACTTTTTCTTTATCGATATAAAAATAATCATGTAATATATTGGATTCTTTTCTATCTTCTATTTTCTTGTAAAAAAAAATCGAGGATTTTCTTGTATTTTACGATAGAAGCATGTTTTTTGCGCTGCCAAATCGTGAAAATTCGGATATACTGGATCTTTTCGGATAATTAACTCTTCATATAAATCAAATGATTATTCGGTTGATTGACGTCCGAATAATCGACGTTTTACTGTAATTGCAAGACATAATAATACTTTTTATTAGATTTTTGTTCGTGATAGATAGCAAGATTTTGCTCGTATTTGACTAGAGCATTGTTAGCCACGCTCTATCCGTATTTCTTTCTATCCAATTTGCATAAGCGCAGCAGATATAGTCGTAGGTACAGAGATGAATGATTGGGATTTCTCGTAATGCGGATTCTTTGAAATTTTTCACACAGTTTGGCTGTCGAGCGCGACTCTACCGGAAAGATGCACCGTTCCCTTTCTACCGGTGAATCCGCAGCTCTCGTCGACCCGCAATCAGGGAAGGCAGAAACTTGCGCGATTTACTCCTAAAGAATTTGCGACTCTCATCATAGATCTTCTCACCGAGGCTGGGCACAGACAAACTTTGTCCAACTCTGCCCCACTTCAAGGTTCGAAACGTTTTATTTTTCGACGTTCACGGATGTATCACACATAAAATCACAAATAAAATTTTTCTTTCGGCTGGATGTTGAGGTTTTGATTACAAAAGAAGAATCTTAGGAAATACAATCTCTGTGAAAATACTAGGAATATTAAATTTGATTAATGATAATAATGGCAAAAAGATGTTGTTACGTTTTTGAAAAAGTCTTCAACAAACTTTTCGCTTTCAAAATAAATTTGAGCATTTTCTTGAAAACCCATAATTTTTTTACTATTTCTATTTTGTTCTTTTTCTTATTGTGATCAAAATAGCAAATTTTTTATAGTTTCTCGGAGTAAGGTTTAATATTATAAAAATAAATAAAATTGTAAGTTCATTGAATGTAAGATTTCTTAATAACATGCTCAACAAATTATTTAAAAAATTATATGCATCCTACGAAATCGGCGAAGTAATTTTCATTAGAAAAAAATAAAGCAAAACAAATTTCGTAATAATAACAATTCAAGAATATTTATTTTTTATAATAATATCAATAACAGTCATATTAACGACAAAAAGTAGTACAAGTATGTGAAAGAAACAATTTTATTGACGTTGAATTTTCAAGAAATTAATTTTCTAGTTTTTGAAAACCATGTGATTTTTCTATAATTTTGAGATTTTAGCATCTTATATTTTACGCAACGATAAAAAAGTCGCAAATGTTTCATCATTTTTCGTTAAAAAAAGTTTGCATATTACGCATAAAATATTTTAGAGTCATTAAACACACAATGTTCATGAGTCTTAAAAATGCTCGAAAACAGAGTTTTTCACATCGTGAAAAAGTTGCCTAATAAAATCATGTGTTATCCGTAAAATCAACGAATCCAATTCATTAAAAAATATTATTTTGTGAAGTTTCGTTGAAACATTTTTTACCATTTTAAACTTTTTTGAAATAATCAAATAACGAAAAAAAAATATTTTTAATATCCTCCACGTCTTTAAGTTTTACACGATTTTTCTCTTGCCCCGAAATACGCAAATTCTAATTTGATCAAAGTTTTTGTTGCGAACCATTACCTAACCATTAGAATCCGAAATATTTCGAAATTTTTTCTCCGACGCAGATCCTGTAGTTTCTATGCTGCGCAAGGAGCAGCTTCAAGGAAAGCACGGATCGCAGATGTCGGACGACGAACCGTTGTACGATAGCGTAGCTTCCGACGACGATTACGCAGCTCTGACTTCATCTGAAAGTCCTGGAACACAAATGCCATCGGAGCTAAATTTGGACAACGAGGTAAGTCCCAGGCAGATGCAAAATTATGTTTCAGCGAGATAGAACGCTTCCTGAGAGTGTGAAATTGTTGTTGTTGTTGTGAAAAGACTTGGCGCATTAGATGGGCAAGATTTGCGAGGATGAAGCAACGTAGAGCAAAAAAGTAGCATTTAGATTAGTAAAAAAAAAACAACCAAAAAACAAGAGTAATAACGTTGTTGTGTGGTAAACTCGTTGAAGGTACCAGCAATAGTACGAAAACGACAGATAAGGAATCGACTGAGCACGTGGCTCTGCTGTAGGCAGTGTTTCTAGGCAAGTGCACCCGATCGTGTGTGTGGGCTTTTACTTATTTTCCCATACGAATAGATGACAGTTCCAAGCTTCCGTTACTTTACAAAATGAACATTCATGATATAATTGATTTTATAATTATTGTCACATAAAAAACAGTTCAAACTTTTAAACGAAAAATTAATTTTCCACTTTCCTCAAATATTTATAAGTATAATTTTTCTTTTTCTAAAAAAAATTTCCAGGAGAATATGGTGGGTATCAGATTTTTTGTAATTTTTTTTAATTTAAAGTTTTGACCATCTTTTTTCTAAACGTTACACACAATAATTGCAAAATAATGACTATGAAGTCAATTATACGACAAATGTTAACCCAACAAATTTATGGATTTCTGCAATTCTGGAATAGATAAATGCATGCTGAACGACGGGACAAAAATGCCAATTGACTGCGCATATGTCAACGAAATAATTACGAATTTTCGATTGATTTTGTAAGTTTTCCTGCAGCTTTAGTTACCCGAGAGCCGATTATTCCTGTTATTTAACATTTACAAGTTGTGAGGTATTAGTGCCATTCTTATAATCGCTAGCTTATGGCTAATAATCGAAATTATATTAAACGTTCTTGGGTGTTTTTTTTTTCTTCCTTTCAGAAAGCGCTCGCTCCGATGGCCAAAGGTCTACCCTCAGTCGTCGAAGTTTTAAAAAAACAGCTGAGCCTCTCGGAAACGACAATCAAGGAACTTAGGGATGAGGTCCGCGGCTATCAACGAACTGTTGAACGACTCACGCAGGAAAATCGTGAGCTCAAGAGTATGATCAAGGTAGGCACGAGTAGTTTTTTTTTTGCATCATCACAGAGGAAGCTTTCTTCGTGAAACAGTTTTTATCGAGATTTATATATCAGGACACTCAGAATGGTCCAGGCTCCTGACACTGGATGGTTTTCTAATAAGATGATTTCACACGCGTTTTGGCGCCGTTTACATTATTCCGCGGTATGGCGCTGGCAGTAACGTGACCGATATGTTATATATACTGTGCGAATTCAATAACCTCGAAAATTCATTACTAAACTACCTAAACTACTCGAAAATTGCACGAACCGTGCATTTAAGTGAAAGTAATTGACAAGTATTATGGTTGTTATGGTTGTTATACAGACCCCTGGCCCACGATCTTTCAGTGCTCAGTGTAAAAAATTAAATCGACCTAATTTGCTATGCCAACGTGTGTCGTAACCGGCTGTACGTCGGGGTACGCGTCGAATCCGGGGAAATTTCATTTTTTCGTTATTCCGAAAAACCCTGCTGTCGCTGCATGCTGGAAAGCTGCAATTAAGCGAATCTTACGCTTCGATTTTGTCTTTATCCTAAAACATTCAACGTGCATCCAATCTTTCGCGCGGCGTACAGCAGGATACACATACTTCGAATATATATGTATATGTCTACCAAGCAGGTGACTGCCAGCGCCGCCTGTGGCCGGCGACATTTCGCGTGCAAACTATTTCATCGTGTATCAGGGACGCGGAATGGTCCAAAACGTCCACTAAAAATGTTCATTTGCATGTATGTGCGTGTATATACAACTCCGAAAGTTCGAGCGCTGATAACTCATGAACCGGTTTGTCTATCAAGCTTAAATTTGGCACACAAGTGGAGCAGCAGACCCTCTTCAATTGTTGCCATTTCCAACAATTTGTATACGAAAATGTAGATTTCGTAGCTGTTTTAATTTTTTGAAAAAGGACGAGGTTGCTTTAACTTCCGTAAAAATTAGTCTATAATGCCAAATAGTTCCTTGTAAGAGCATGTGTACTTGATGTTGTTTGGCATTAAATTTGGCTCAAATGGGTAAAGCGGTTCATGTTTTATGGAATTTTTAATTAAAAAGAAAATAGCGTTATGGCATTTATTTTTTCAAAATCTTATCTGTGATATCCAGCCCAAATTTAGTATGTGAACAAAATAATATTCAGTCATGATGAATATATAATTTAGTGGCAAACGATATAAAAATATTGATTTTATGGTATTTCGAATTATTAAAAAAATTAACGGTAAACGGTGAGCTAAAACAAGCCTGAAAAGTAGAATCTTGTAAGTTGCTTCGTCATTATTTTTTGCGTTTTATTTGTTTCCTTATAGAGGAAAATACTGTTAAAAATATTTTGTGTAATTTTCTATTAAGGGCAAAGAAAACACTTTTACGAGAACTTGTGTATTAACGAATAATATTTCATTTGCATATAAAATTTGGACCCGCTATCTCAAGCTTTGCAAAAGTTTATGCAACAACGTCAATATTTAAGAAATTTAAAAACTCGAGAAATTCCGACCCACTTTACCGATTTTGCTAAAATTCAGTACAAAAGATCACACCTCATTATTCAATTTTTATATGAAGTTTCAGCCTGACAGCTAGAAGTCTGTTTGGCTTAGAGCGCTGACGGACATTTTTCAAAATCTTAAAAATCTCATAAACACGGAAGACTTCACGCCATTTTTATAAAATTAATATTAAATAAAGATTGACGAGTACCCTACATAGCATTGAAATTTGACCTGATTCGGTCGAGTAGTTCACGAGTTATGCTAGAATGAATTTAAGGCACTTTATCACACCACACATACATACATCCGGACAATATTTCTAAACAATTTTTTCGATGTTTTAGACAACTTCGAAAAAAAATTTCATGAAAACAAAGCTTTCCATATGAGGAAGCAAACTTTGTAATTTTTACTATACTCGTGTATTAAATATTAGGTGTTAAATAGAATTTTCGGTAATTTAATTTGTGAACATATTTTACAGTGTTTGTTTTCATGAAACGTTTTTTATCGGCATTTTAATGTCGGGACAGTCCACGGTCTTACATACATAGGTCTTGCGACTCCTATGAATTTCAGTGGTGGGGAGTGATTCGCTTATTAAAGCAGTTTTGTAGTACATGGCATCGCCTGTACTTGTCGCTGCTATCAACTGCGCTTGAACAACATAACCCCAAATTCAAGTTTAGTTTACAGGTGCTCTCTCATGTTTTTATTTTTTTTAACTGTTTTTATTACAAGGAGCATATGAGCGATTCCATGGAAGTTCATCCACAAGAAAAGAAAGAAAAAAAAATTCCAAACTTTTAGACAAAATCAGATTTCCCTAGGTAGCACAATACAAGAAGTTTTCCGAAAGTCGCCTAAAGGGAATACGAATGCGCGCCAAAATGTTATCCGTAAGTAAGACATAGGTAAGACATCCGTACCTATGTCTAAACGTGATGTGTTACATATCGTCTGTCTCTCTGAGATCGCCATAAGTGCGAGTGAGATAGCTGAATTTTCCCGAAGTGTTATTCTTCGCCACGGTTGATTTTTCGAATAAAAGTCGAGAAGTACTGACTGCGGAGTACCAAGACGCAGTCAGTACTTCTCGTCTGTTGCCTGAAACATCAATTGTCACCAAGAACAACGCTTTACAGTTTTTGTTACCGACCGAGCACTAGCACATTACGTTAAGACATAAGTAAGACATGGTCCTATGTCTTAAGGTTAATTTTTTGGCGTGCATTCGTATTCTATTTAGGCGACTTTTGGGTAACTTCTTGAATTGTGCTACCTAGGTCACTATTGAAAAATGTTCACCAAATTTCAAATTCGAAAAAAGTTTGATTCCCGAAAAATTGATTTTTAAAATTATTTTACTGAAATAGCTATATCTTTGGACCGATTCATCGTGTCGAGATCTCTAAATAACCAAAATTTGCAGAATTTTATGATCTACAACAACAAACAATTAGTACAGCTTCAATTGATAACTCTAAACCCAAATTATATGTCTTAATTATCGAAAATAATTTTTTTTTTTTTTCGGGGATGCCACTGTTCGATTTTGACCGTGATTTTTTCAAATTTTCGTATCATGGGATTCCGAGCCGCTAAAACATACAGCCTTTTTTTACAGTAAAATAATAAAAAATGATTTTTTTCGATGAAACGTAAAAAAAAAGCTGTATGTAGGGACTCGGAATCCCATGACATAAAAAAATGTTAAAATTCGTTATTTACATACAGAATTCGAGGAAATTAATTCAATTAAAATATGACCTTGGTGTACCCGAAAAAAAATGTCGATGTTTTTACCATAAAAAATATCTGTATATTTTTAGCGATTTGGAATCTCATTTTGGAATCAACCTTTATAACTTGGAAACCTTTTCAAATATCGGGCTGAAATTTACACCATAGATAGAGAAGTTAATCTTCATCGTTCATAGCAATTTCTATAAAAATCTCCCTAATCGTGAAATTTTTACGTGATTTTAAATTTTGAAAAAATGCCAATTTTCGAGGTATTGACTTCAAAATTGGCGTGAATGTGAAATTTCATACCTCGGCGATACTTATTGAATATGATTAAGATCGGTTGAACCGTTTAAGGTAGTCCGTTCGAATAGTGTCGAGTTCGCATAAGTTTTCGAAAAATGAGAGGAAATTGCAAACACTTCTCGATAATACAAAAATCTGAAAAAAAAATCATGCATATTAAAGGTGTGGAAAAGATTAATTTTGCATAATAATAATTCCAAAATGTTATTAACAAATTGATGAAAAATAAAATTGTTCAACAAATCTTTCGACAAACTAATTTTTTTTTCGGTATAAATAAGTCCTTTATTTTTCTGAATACGCATGAATTTTTTAATTCACTTCGAATTTTGGGATTTTTCCCATGTAAAAAAACGAAAAATTCAAAGTGAATTAAAAAATTTGAAAAAATTCATGCGTATTCAGAAAAACGAAGGAATTATTTTCGCCGAAAAAAAAAATTGGGTTGTCGAAAGATGAACAATTTTATTTTTCATCAATTTGTTAATAATATTTTGGAATTATTATTATGCAAAATTAATCCTTTCTACACCTTTAATATGCATGATTTTTTCAGATTTTTGTATTATCGAGAAGTGTTTGCAATTCCCGCTCATTTTTCGAAAACTTATGCGAACTCGATTACTATTCGAAAGGACTACCTTAAATCTTATGAGGTTTTGATTCAAGAAAGAAAGAGATATTTTGCTTCCTCATAGAGGAAGCTTTGTTTTCGTGAAAATTTTTTTTTTCGAGATTTTCATGTCAGTATGCTTAGAATCACCTAAAAATTCGAGAAAAGTGGTCTAGAAAATATGTCTGTATGTGTGTATGTGTGTGTGTGTGTGTGTGTGTGTGTGTGTGTATGTATCCAGACACTGAAAATTCAATTGCCCATAACTCACGAACGGCACGATGGATCTAGCTAAAATTTTGCACGCAGGTAGAGTATTGACTCCTCTGTTATTGACGTGATTTTTAATTAAATGTATCAATGTAAACAGATTTTATGCAATTTTTAATTTTTTCAAAAAATGTCGTGATCGCTCTAACTTTCGTAAAAGTTCGCCAATTTAGCTAAATAGTTCTTTATAAATGAAGACACGTTAAATGACGTTTGGTATTGAATTTCAGCGAAATCGGTAAAGCGGTTCCGATTTTATAGAATTTTGAATTTTTCGAAAAAAATACATTTTGCTCTAAATTACGTCGAATTTCAACAAATGAACAGAAATTTTGTACAGACGAAAAATAACATTCAGAAATGCCATGTACCAAATTTGGTGATGATCGGTAAAGTCGTTCGGATTTTACACCATTTTTCATTTAAAAAAAAATGTAGATTTTCGCTATAACTTCCGGAAAAGTTGAGAAAGTACGACAAAAATTTGTATCTAATCAAAATTAGATGTAACGGTGTTTGCAGAGGTGATTTATAGCTGTATAAAACACCTCTGCAAAAGAGACACAAGGTATAAAAAAAAAGATGCAAAGTAGAACCTTGCACATTGCTTCCTCATTATTTTTCGCTTTTTACAAAGCTTCCTCTATGAGGAAGCCAAAATTGAATAACATACTGCTTCCTCACAGAGGGAGCTTTGTAAAAAGCGAAAAATAATGAGGAAGCAATGTGCAAGGTTCTACTTTTTTCCTATCTTTGTTGTACGAGGAGCAGTCGATCACAGCGCATTTGGCGGCCGAACAGAGGAACTTGAAACGCGGCTTCAATAAGCAAGTCACCCCCCACCATCAGAATTGCAAGACCTGTATGTAAGACCGTGGAACAATGGTCTCTAATATTCATAAAAATGGTTTAGAAAAAATATTCGTATGTATGTAAGTGTCTGGCACACACGTAAAGCGGCAGCCCGTTTATGATTTTTGCTATATTTGACAAAGTGTATGCAGAAAATGTTATAGTTTCTTAATTTAAAAAAAAGGGCTTGTTTGTTCTGACTTTCGAAAAATATTTGATATTTTTTGCTAAATAGTTCTTCACAAGTGCAGGTATATTTAATGTTGTTTGATATAAAATTTAGTCGAAATCGAAAAAGCGTTTTGGATTTTATGGAGTTATTAAGATTTTGAAAAAATTACGTCTTTGCAATAACTGTTGCAAAACATGAATTACTAAGCCCAAATTTTGTATGTAAACAAAATAATATTTAGCAATACGAGATATATAATTTAGTGGAGATCGGCAGAAGGGTTCAGACTATATAGAAATTTGAATTTCTCTTTATTATTTCTTGACAACTAAAATTCGGCTAAACTTCATTATTTATCCCTTGTCTCTTTTCTCATTATTTTTAAACTTTCACAAAGGTTTCTCTATGAGAAAGCCAAAATCGATAAACCCACTTCCTCATAGGGGTAGATTTATGAAAAATGACAAATAACTAAACAATTTGCAAGATTCTGCTTTGCATAATTGAAAATAAAAAACGATATATATAGTAAAAAATCAAATAATGTAGAGAAATTACTTTACTACAAAACGTTGAGAAAATATTTTTAGTTTTTTATTAAAACAAGATCGAAATTTCATTTTTCTTCAGGCTCACGTAAAGTCTAAGGTTCCCAATGAAGATATTGTTAACGGACACGCGGCTGGCGAGCAAGAGCCCGAATTGGAACCTGTCCTCGACATCAAAACTTCCATATTGCGGGGAACTCAGCGACCTGCTTCGATGTACGAGACGAGGGAAGGTTTGAGAAAATCGGCGCCTTGGACCACGAGTATATGTCAGGTAAAATGACCATATGTATTGAAGTAAAAATTTCACAGAATCATTTATAGTACATTTTTCAATTCATAAAAAATAAACTGGTAATAAAAATGTGATTGCTATTATATTCAAAGGATTATCAGAAATGACATGTTTTATTTTCTATTTTTCTTGTGCTACTTTTCCCTTACAAGATATAAAACTCGTTAAAAAGTTCAAATTGCCAGTTAATGAGATAAAATCTGAAAAAATTTACTAAAAAATACTAGCAAGTATCCTGGTGAAAATATTTCTCTGACAATGTATGAACATTTCTCTGAAAAGACTCTGAATTTCTAACAGTTTTCCTGCATCTCAGAGAAAGTCAATGATTTCTCTGAATCTAAATATTTCTAGTAGTTCTGAAAATTTCCGATTCTCGCCGCCAAATTCTCTGAAAAACTATGAACATCGTTAATATTCTAAGCCTGTTTCTCTTTTATATTCAGAAACCATTTTCTAAAAAAATCATATTTTCGCTCTATTTCTCGTACAAAGTATATATTAAGTCTTTCTCCCAAAAGGATTCAGGAAAAGTCCGAGATTTCAACAAAATTCACCGCGTGTTTTGCCGACAATAATTTTCAGAATTACTCTGGAACTGTATAATTCTTTTCAGTCGACTTCTCTTAATAAATATGAACTTTACTGGTTTCCTCCAGCGATCAATTTTCTATGTTCACGAAAATTCCTTTACAAACCCCAATTTTCGCTAATTTTCTCATATAACTCCTAGAGAATTTCCAGGAACGTCAATCTTTCTCTGAAATTCTCCGCATACTTCGTTAAAGAAAAAAAATCAGAACTACTATTATTTACGAATTCTCTCTAACATCTATGTTGTTGGAGAGAATTTGTAAATTCTCTGAAATTCTCAAAACCCTCATTATCGCAGAAATTCGGAGTTTTTCAGAAAATAAATCGTATTTTCTCTGAAAAAGTCTATTGTTCGTTCAAGTATCAGAATGAGTAGATGTTAGAGAGAACTCCTAAGTTCTCTTAACATACTTTATCCAAAACGATCAGTTTCCCAGAATTTTTCGAAAAAATCTCTGAATTTATCTTATAAATTGGGTCTGCTGGAGTTTGCGCGTAGAAAATTGCAGAGATATTCAACAAATGGCAGAGAAATGCAGTGAAATGGTCCGTTTAAATTTTTTCAGACACATTGCTAGTGAAATACTTTCACCAAGGTATTAATCATATTCGTTTAATTATGAGACATAAGTGTATGTTTAAAGGGACAAAAATAGTTAAACTGACGGAGAACGTCGCACAGAAACAATGTACTAAGATTTACGTAATTTTTAGAAGAAACGAGAAGGCGAGACTATGTCGCGACCAAATACGACTCAAAGTCTCTGGGGATGCGAAGCACCGAGCCTACCGCCTAGCGACGAGGTAACCAGACGTACAGAGCAGGTCACTCGACGAATTCAAGAACTTTGGCACGCTATGCAGGATCCTGCTCATCGCGAGGCCTTTGTGCCTTGCGCCGAACGAATTCGCGTTGCTGTCGCAGAGCTCACAGCTATATTTCCACAGGTTTGTTAAAAAAATTCACCACAAATAAAAACGTAGGGCTGAAGGACTGCGGTCGATGGCCCATTGACAATATTGTTAGTAAATAAGTTTAATCCTAAGAGATGTACCCACTCAAATTCTGTCATGTATTGTCAATAAATGTTCACTTACTACTGCTACTAAAAATGCAACAAAAATTTTCTTTCGCTTAAAATTCTCGAACTTTTCGAGAAGAGACAAATTTAAACATAAAACCAACGGCTTCGATGACTTCACGAACATTGTTTTTTTTTTTAACAATAATAATAAACGTAAAAAGTTGCTAATAAATGACTTAACAATAATGAGTGTAACAAACTTTTTAGAAACTTAATTGTTTTTTTTTTATGAAACGAACTCGCTGATGTTTCCGAATACATAATCTTGTTTTAATTTAATTTATATAATAATTTTTTTTTTCTTGCAAAAGAAACGTATTCTGCTTTTATATTATTCCGTTTCGTAAAATGCCCGACCGGCCCCGCAGGGCTCCGACTCACCTACAGGACGGGCGGGTTAATAAAAATCATTCTGCCTGACTGCTCCTCCAACCCGGAGGTAAGCAGTCAGGTCAGTCCAGAATCGTGTGACCTAAGTAGACGGAGCGAACCCAGAATGACCGCCTTATATTATAAATAAAATCCCACGCAGATAGGCTACATAGTCTCGCAGGGCCTGAGGCGAGAGATGAGCGAGATCGGGATGCATCTCACACCAACGATCGTGCATCCTGCCCATGTATCCTATCTGCGTGGGGTCGCTGTCACGATAGCAGACCATCAGATCATGTCTGAGTTCGTCCGTCCACTTGTGTCGTCCATTTCTTGCCAAGGTCGTCGTGGCGGATCTGGTCGCTGAGTCCCCTCCAACTGATCCGTGGCCGCCATCCGAGAGCGGCCGATTGTGAGGGGCTCTTCTCGAGCTCGCCTGCGGAACCGAGATTGTTGAAGGGCGCGCCAGGTGGTTAGCCTAGCACACCCCCCGACGGTATTAGCCACGAGCCGAAGCCCGTGCCCAGGGCACGCCACGAGGAGGCTACCGTCGGCCCCCAGCAAAGATGTTGTGCTGGGGAGTGCCCCAGCACAACATCTTTGCTGGGGGCCGACATCATTATTATTATTATTATTATTATTATTATTATTATTATTATGCACCAGACCCTATAAGCGGCTATAGGCATAAAAAAAACAACTATAAGTCCCAAAAACAGGGTACAAAAAAATAACATAAACAAAACGATATACAAAAAAAAATTAACAGATTGATTACATTCTATATAACCCAAAAATAAAAATAAAAAACTTAAAGTTGAAAAATATTATATGATCTATTATCCTAGATAGGAAACTTTGCAACTATTGCTCAGAATTAACAAGAATATGCTGCAATGTGGAAAGTAGAACCAAGCTTCCTGCACGAAGCAGCAAGAAAATAAATTATCCCAAAACTTTTGTTACATTAATTTTTAAAAACTAATTTTCTAGACTATAGTATTTTTAATTCTAGACTCGTCAGTTGTACAATATTTCCGTTTTTTTTTTTTAAATTACAGAATCCAATTGACGACAGTATACGTTCAGCTCTGAGACAATTAAACGGTAACACCGGAAGATTGCAGGCGGAATGCGCGGGGCTTCAGCGTTGTACGACCGACGCGGAGCACATGGATCGTTGTCTTCAGCAGGTACGCTCTTGCGCTTACGACATAGCCAAAGCCACGAAACTTCTCGTAACCCAGTTTCAGATATCTTAGGTAACGTTATAACGCTTAAGCTGCGGTCCTCCTCGCGGGATGCGGTCGTTATCACGAGCACGAAAGATTCGATCAATGAGCAAAGTCTCTGTAAATAATACCTGTACATTATTGTAGAGGTAAATGAAATTTAAAAAAGCCGAAGATCGGATCACGCGTAAGAAATATTATATTCCATTGGCGAGAGCCTATAACCCTGGTGAAAATATTTCTCTGACAATTAGTATGAAAAACTCTCACCGGACCGTTTCAGTGATTTTCCGAAATTTTTCTTTGAGTTTCTCTGCCATTTTCCACGCGCGAACTCCTGTAGTCACAATTTATCAGATAAATTTAGCGTTTTGTGAAAAAAATTCTGGAAAACTCTGATTTTTTCATTCTGTTACTTGAACGAACAGTAGACTTTTTCAGAGAAAATACGATTGATTTGCTGAAAAATTTGCTGCGATAATGTGGATTTTGAGAATTTCAGAGAATTCGTAAATAGTAGTAATTCTGATTTTTTTTCATTAACGAAGCATGCAGAGAATTTCAGATTTTCCTGGAAAGTCCCAGGAGTTATGTGAAAAAATGAGCGAAAATTGGAGTTTTTAATAGTACTTTGCGATATAAGGGCGAGCAAGCGATCATTGTACGCAGGTTGGGAAGTTGATTGCACGAGCCCCACGAGTATCGCTGTCTGTGGTACGAGTGCGGCGAGTGCGATCAACTTCACAACCGTCGTATGATGATCGCTCTCTCGCTCTGTATCGCATAATACTTTTTGTAACAAATGCATGAGAAGTACTACCGAGTGTAATGTCGCTCGCGTGCGAAAAGTGCGTGCGAGAAGTAAAATAGCATCGATGGCCGTAAAGCGCCACTTACGTCACGCGTGGCAGGCACGAGAAGTAGCACTTCTCATGCATGCGTTATAAAATAGTATATTACGATACGAGTGCGAAAAAACTTTTTCTGACGAGTGTGAATTTGCAGCACGAGCCGAAGGCGAGTGTTGCAATCACACGAGTTAAGAAAACGGTTTTCGCATGAGTATCGTACAAAATTTTATTTCACGAGGTGTGTAAACGATGCTTGACGCACGCGAAGCGTGCGTAAAACCGCGTTCTACGCACTGAGTGAAATAAAGAAATTTTCGTGAATACAGAAAATAAATAGCCGGAGAAAAAACAGCAAAGTTCATAGTTATTAAGAGAATACGAAAAAAAAAATCATGCAGTTTCAGAGTAATTCTGAAAATTGTTGTCGGCCAAACACGCGGAGAATTTTTTGAAAAGTCGGACTTTCCCTAAATCTTTCTAGGAGAAAGACTTGATATACACTTTGTACGAGAAATTAAGGGAAAATTTGACTTTTTCAGAAAATGGTTTCTGAATATAAAAGAGAAACAGGCTCAGAATATTAACGATGCTCATAGTTTTTCAGAGAATTTGCAGGGAAAATCGGAAATATTCAGATTCAGAGAAATCATTGACTTTCTCTGAAATGTACGAAAACTGTTAGAAATTCCGAGTCTTTCCAGAGAAAATTTCCGAGATTTTAATATGATTTTTCATACATTGTCAGAGAAATATTTTCATCACGGAAAAAAAGAATGTATCTTTGCTACCTTTTAAAAGAATCTTTGGTTTCTCGTTGCTGTGAGTATTTCATGCATTTGTTCGTGAATTAATTAGCTCATCTCTTCTTTGATCGAGAATTCGATTTTTCTAGCAAATACTTTGAAATCATTATTCAACAAACATAGATAGAAGTCTTGTAAAAAAATTGAGCCTGCTTATTGTTACATTTTTGTAAAGATGAACCGGTAGAAAATCTCAATCTCGATCTGCGAGCCTAGGATATTTTAGGTAACGTTATAACGCGTAAGCTGCAGTTTTCCTCGTGTGATGAGATCGTTAGTGCAAGCACGAAAGATTCGATCACTGAGCAAATTTGCTGTAAATAATACCTGTACATTGTTGTAGAGGTAATTGAAATTTAAAAAAAAGACAGATAAAAAAACCCGATAATCGGATAACGCGTAAAAATGTTAAATTCCATTGGCGAGTTGTGTGTTTGTTACCTTTTAAAAGAATAAAGACTGAATAGCCGTAGTGTTCAATTGTCAGCTTCGCTTCGCATTCGAAAATGTAGGAACGAAGCAAAAATAGAATGAAAAAAAACAAGAGTTTCCGATGTACCCCGAACTAATATACGTTTCATCGCTTTAACGCTGAAAAAGTGCAATACCAGAAATCCATATTTGTTCTACTACGGTTTTTTTTTTAAATTCGTTCTGTAAGTATTATAGCTTTTACGATAACCGTCTCAATTCTACTGTCAAGAAGAAACGAGTGGCTTAATTTCGTAAAAATGAGCACTAAAACGAATTAAAAACATAAGATTAATCAATTATCATTGCAATTAAGATTGCAACTTTTTCTTTGTCCTGATTGTGCTGTAAAAAAGAGAGTGATTTAATCATTTCGCTGCATCTTCTTCTTCACTTTCGTGATGTTTTGCTATGCCTTTATGGAAAAATAGATGTTAACAAAATGATTAAATTGATAGCCATAAACAGCAGTTTTTATCTTGAGAAAATCAATTGTAGTTTATATGAGTCATGATCTTTTCAGCTGTATCTTTTTTTAAACTGCACCAAAAATTTAACTAGGAACAAATGTTTTGTGCACTCTGTAATTTTTGTGAACCTCCGTTCGTTCGTAATCAGGAAAAAACCGAGATAAAAAAAAAGTCACGAAAAAAAGCGTTAATGAGCTCGCAAATAACAGCAAAAAACATTGGATCAAAAGATACATCTGGATTTTTAAGGTTTCCTAATAATTAAGTTTTTATAAAAGATTCTGCATTTTCAACTATCTAGTGCCTTTAACCCTTTATAAGTCACAACGCCCGAAACCGTACCGAAACGGGACGAACGGACGCGAAGTGGGTATCGCCTAAGAGTGGGGATAGAAGTGTGAATTATAAAGGGTTAAGATCTGTTAATCCTTTCTGAGGAGCTTAAAATCCACTGAAAGCTTTATTTCACTCATAAAAACTGTCCAACTTTGGTGCTCTTTTTACTTATTTGCCATAACGACTCTTCTTTTTTTTACTAAATACGCTGACGATGTATCTCCGCATTATAATTGTAACGACGGAACGATTAGCTCGATAAAAGTATTTAAAAATGTAGTCTTAGGAACGATTTTTGTCACTTGTGTAATTACGATAACTTTGATCTTTTCTTTTTTTTTTTACTCTATACTAATATGTAATTAATTTTTAAATTGTACAGAAAAACGCCGTTTACAATAATTTTAATATCAAGAACCAAACAAGCTGCACAAATATATTATCTGTTATGTATCAACAAATCAACGTTTGCATTTTACGTCTCATATTGACGAACAAAAAATGTCCCCGAAATACCCTTTCAATTTTTTTAATGTCAATTTCTTCGATACGAAATTTGGAGAAAATGTCAGCAGGAGAAATGAAGAAAGAAGTGCCAGTTTTGGTAGTCCATACGTATCCCCTATGCAAGGTATTTAAAAAGTGAATACATTTCCAATTCTTTAGAAGTGTAAGTTTTTAAAAGCATATTTTCTAGTTGACAGATATGCCTGAAGATATGAAACAAGAGGCCCTCGAGTTGTGCGTAACAGCAGCCGAAAAATATGCCGATAATTACGAGCATGCCGCTCGAATGATCAAAGATAGTATGGACAAGAAGTTTGGCTCGCCTTTTCAAGTAGTCGTTGGCGAGGCTTACGGTTTTTCCGTAACTCACCAGGAGAAAACCTTGCTCTACATGTATACCGGTGGCAACATCGCTGCGCTTATTTGGCGAACGGCCTCTGCGTATCTATGATGAAATCTAATGTATTATGAGACGCCAATGGGATTTTCGCGATAACTTATCGATCTACGAAGCATTAAATAATTCAAAAATTGTTGCAATAAATATATTACACAGACATGGCTTATAAAACAAAACGAGAAGTCGCAGAGCTCACTGCTATATTTCCACAGGTTTGTTTAAAAATCTAACCCAAATAAAATTGCAACAAAAATTATATTTCGATTAGAATTTTCTATTCCATTCAATTAGAAACCTAACGTATTATGAGACTCAAATGGGACTCTCGCGATGATTTATCGATGTAAAGAGGATTAAATAATTCTGGAATAGACGTAATAAATATATTACACTGTAAAAAAATGCTCAGGAAATTACTATACTATAATTTAATATACAGTTATATACTAATATTACAGTACTTTTATATTAAACATGACTATTTCAATGTGCTTAATATACCGTGTATTAATTTTACATCGTTCTTGAATATTAAATTAAACATAATAGTTTACGCATAAAAACGTCCGATAAATACATAATCATTTTTGCAATGAGAACTTTCACAGTGTAAACGGACATAGACCTTATAAGTAAAAAACAAGAAGTATGTTGGCTTTTGTACATCATATTTATAAACGTACAATTATTTTTAGGAAGTAATTGTTGGCACCGAATAATGTATCTCATTTGTACTCATAAAAAGACTAAAACGTCGGGAATTGTGCAGCCCAGGAAATTACAAACGCTTGCTACCAATGCGCAGATAAGGTAAAGGTACCAATACTTGGACTTCAAACAAATTCAAGCATTTATTATATAATTCCTAAAACCTACCGATTAATCGTCAAAATATTAAATAATTTCCTAATTATTATATACGAAAACTTTTTAAAAAATGCTGAATGTATCAGTTTTCGTACACTGTTTTTTTAGCATGTACCGATTTTCGGACACCTAATGTAACAATCCGGCACGTAATCGTAAAAATCAAAAGTTCTGATGTGTAAACTCAACCGGTTCGGAATAAGTACAAAAGTATTTTTGCGATCCATAAATTATATTGATATTTTCGCCCCATAATTTTTTATACTATTCTATATGATCGAAAAAACTTTCTGATTAAAAAAAAATATACGAAATTTTTAAAATGAAAAGTCTTGCAATCGAATTTAAAAAATTTAAATTATTATCAAAAAACCTGTTTTAGATATCAAAATTTTTGACCTATCACCCAGAGTGGCCGAACGTTTACATCGATTTTTTAAGTCATTAAAAAAAACTGTTAAAAACGGAAAATATATATTATATATGGGGCATTCCATACCAATTCGGTCAACGGCTGACCCTCATATTTTTTTTTTTTCGCGGTAATTTTTTATGTTAATCTTCCAACTGAAAAATGCATGCAATAATTTTTCAGATTTTTTTTGTCGAAATTTGTGAGTTATGAATAATCAAAGCTATCTTCAAAAAAACGCCCTAATTTAATAAACTCAAAAAAATTTCAAAAATGCTGTCATAACACTAATACATATATTTACATATTCAAAAAAAAATTCAGATTCTTTTATTAAACTTGCAAAAGTGTGTGTCTGGATCTCCATATGTGCCTTTTCACATAGAACCGGCCGGCACAATTTCTTTTTTTCAGAACAATAATAATAAATAAATAAAGTATTTTTTACTTTTTTTAGAGATTTTTAAATCGGGGTGTTTTTCTTAACGTTTGAGATACCTTTAATTAATTAATATTATACAACAGGAAAAAGAAATTGAAAAAGGTCTTCTTTCTCATTTTCCTTCTGACCAAAAATGTTGTTCGTCATAGTATTATTGAGATTTTTTAGAGATTTTAAAATCGAAGCGTTGTTGAGTTAACGTTTAAAAATTCTTCGTATAATATTATAAAATGGAAAAAAATAGCAGGAGGTCTCGGCCCACTTTGATCTATGATTCAAACGTTTTATTGCACATCATAGTATTTTTGAGACTTTTTCGGGATTTTTAAATTAGGGCGTTTTTTTTAGATAGCTTTAATTATTCATAACTAAAAAATTTTGATAAAAAGAAATCTGAAAAAAATGTCTGCATGCTTTTTCCAATAACATAAAAAATTGACGCAAAAAAAAAATTTGAGGATCAGCCGTTGACCGAGTTGGTATGGAATGCCCCATATACATATATCCAGTCAACATCAGACAGAATCGCCGTGGGAAGACAACATTAATTTTCTTTTTTAACTTTGCGCCGAGTCGCTACCGCGACGCTTGATATCCAGTGGATTAAAAGTCAGTAATTTGAGAATTGTTGTAATAAATATATTAAACAGATGTACATAGCTTATAAGGCAAAACAACAAGTACATTGACTTTTATACATCACGTTTATACATCGTACAATTATTTATATGATCAAAACATTCGCCCCTTATTTCAATGCACTTATTTTTCAGGTATATTAGAAACATCTCGTGTAATATCATCTTTGGTTTCTCGCTGCTGTGAATATTTCGTACATTTGGTCGTGAATTAATTAGCTCATCTCTTAGATCGGGAAAGAGATTTTTCTAGTAAATAATTTCAAGACAATATTTAATAACAAACATTGATAAAACTTTTTTTTTTTAATTGAGCCGGCTTATTATTATATTTTGGTGAAAATAAAACTGTAGAAAAATCTCTATCTCGATTTGTGAGTCCAGGATTTGAAAGTTTCAATTCTTTGAACTTTTTAAAAAGTTTATATTTACGTGCAGTTTATAAATCGTTGTTTTTTTTAAATTAAAATTAAAATAGCGCTACGCCGATTTCCATATACAAATAGCCAAGTTTCCTGCGCAGTACATGTATAGAAGATGCTTGAGCTGATACGTGATCTCGAAGCCATATCCCTCACCGACTACAGTATGCCAAGAAGCCCCAAATTTCTTGTCCATCGTTTCCTTAATCATTCGCGAAACGCTCTCATAATTATCCGCGTATTTTTCGGCGGCTGTTACACAGAGTTCCATCGCCTCTTGTTTCATTTCGTCTGTCATATCACATTTCTGTAAAATAATATAAGACAAAATTAGTAATGCAAATAAATTTTTTTTAAATGTGAGAAACAGACTGTTAAAAATATTTTGTATAAGTTTCCATTAAGAATAAAGAAAATCCTTTTACATAAACTGGTATATTAAATTTGAGATGCAAGTAAAATGTAAAATTACAGCATTTACTACTAAATGATATGAAAAATAGACTCTCGTGTATTCATTTTGGTATAACAGTTGATGATCCAAATTTCCGGTAATATATAAACTTTCAAAAATTTTTAACAGTGAATATGAAATTTGAAAACATTACTAAATATTAACAAGACGATGCCCAAATCTAAAATATCTGAAAGTCAACAATATTTATAAACAATATTCTTCAGGTTCGTGTTTTTTTTTTTCAGTTTAATTCTCTATTGCACTCTTGGGACTTTTAAGCCTCCTGATTTTTCAATTGTGTTTCAATATTGTGGATTTTGATAAACTGAACTTGGATACTTTAAATTTATTTATCTTATCACACATGTTGTGAAGTCAATTTTTTTTCATATATTTTACGACTACAAAAGAAAAATATATTGCAACAGAAATTCATTTTGCATATACAAGATTTTAGTCCATAAAATATATATTTAACATATCATTTTATCATCATATTTACATATAAAAATAATATATTCCTCGCATACATTTTTTATATATTGAATATTCGTGAAATAGAAAATTTCCGCAATTTCGCAAAAAGTGTTTATAATTTTTTCAATAGTTGTTTAGAGTATCACGTACATTCATAAATTATTTCAAATATTTAGCACCTATGGTTTGCCCAAATTTAATAAATTTTTATTTTATTTCATTTTCTTCAATTCGCTGTATATTCAAAATTACCGACCGTACAAAAAATTTGTTACTATCTAAAATTCAAGTTTTTTAATGTACTTTTTAATTTAAAAATGTCCATAGCCGGTCAACGGAAATTTCCGCCATTTTTTGACAAAATAAAGTGATAATATTTTTTTCGTTGAGACAGACCATTCCGATTTTTCTCAAAATTTCACAGACATTATTATGCTTACAAAGTAGAAACAAATTTACGTGATGGCGAATGAATAGCCCACTTGGTATGGAATGACCCATATATATTTAATGCACTGAAATCTTGTTTATACAACATACAATATTTTTTTTTTTTGCACATTTATAAATATAACAGTGGAACTGAAGCAGTTTCCATGGAGACGTTTCTTGGCGCGTTGTATCAGTTTTATTGATCAAACCTCTACACTGTTTACTCCCAACTATTTCACACGTTGAATTTTCTCAATTTCAGATAGCACTTACTCGACACAGAGGATAAGTGTGAAGAATTTTTACGACGTCGTCCTTTTTCACTTCGGTCATTTTTGGTGATTTGATTTTTTTTTAAATTATTTTAAAAAAAAATTTTTAGAGGAAAAAGAACTTGATGGACCGCAACCCACTAAGTCACCGTGTAAGGGTGTTACCACTTCGGCTGACTTGCTCATACTGTCACTACTTGTGACTCATAGTGGAGAGATGGGGTGGATGGGGATAACCTACGATATCCCCACCACCTTAAACTTTCATTGATGTTCGGCACCCTCCAATTTTTCTCGCTTAGGTCGCTTCAGATTGGAGGAATTTTCGTATACGAGTAGAGGAATTGTGCGCTCCGTAAGGTTCAGGAATGCTTTGTCTTGCCACTACAGTAGATTTAGTTCCCAAGATGTGAAAATAAATATTTTGCTGAAGAATTTCGCCTAGTAAACATTTTTAATATGTCAATTTAATTATAAAAACTATGTAATCGCACTAATTTTTTTATTAGTTTTTACCGAATTATTTAGTTAAGATAATTTAAGTATATATTTTTTATATTTATATTTATATATTACGTATATATATCTATATAGTTTAGCAAATTTTAATTTTTGTGTCTAAATTTCTCTGATATTTCCTGAAAACTTTCGATATTTTTAATTGAATACTACCAGAATGCTTCAATTAGTTGGAGAGTTTCAGAATATCTTACAGTTTTGAAGAGAATATTCTGCAAATTTTATTTCTTCAGATATCAGATTCTTGTTAAACGTCTAATCTGATTTTCCGATTTTTTGAATACTGATTTTCTCGGATTCTACTAAAATCAGATATTTTTATGGAACTCTGTAAATTTTTTATGCACAATTTCAGAGAAAGCACTGAAATTTTTTACAATTTTCTTGTAATTGTAGAAAACCTTTTTACAAAGTCGGAGCTAATTAAAATTTTTCGGTTCAAAATATATTTAAATAAACCGATAAGTAGATAGAATCGGGGACTTTCATACATTTTGATTATGATTCTTTAGATTCAAAAAACAATTTACTTTCTCTGAAAGTAAGTACGAAAAAAGAAGAAAAATAGAGTAACGACCGATATTTTCAGAGAATTATTTTCACCAGGATGCCAATATTTTCGAATTGATACTATTTCTTTATTTATTCGATGAAGAATATTAATGTGAAAATGTATTCAACTTTTACTGGAAACAAAGAATATTATCTTTATTGATTTGTTTGAAGATACCATAACAATAAAAATAATGCATACTTTTTAAATTAATTTAATTTTTGTATAATTTATTAACGAATTTAAATAGAAAAACATTTTTTGAATGAAATGTTTACCCATTTTTATCAATAACGCAGAATATTATTATTTTAAAATAATATCAAATTTTCCATAAAATAAATGAAAAAATAGAGTGAATTTAAAATTAATGGAATACTCACAAACTTTGCTAAAATTAATTTAATTCAACTCATTATTTAATTCTTCTATACATTTATTTCTCCAATAATTTCTATTTATTTCAATAAGGACACAGTTGAAGTTTCATAAAATTGATTATTTTTTAAGCATCCTATAGACTGTCATTGCAGGAACTTATTTCCTGTATCTTATTTTGTAGATCTGCAACTATGCAAATTCTCCAATTTCACTTTCAATTTTTAATTACTTTCTGGCGAGAATCTACAAATTGCAAATCCTTATGAGCAAACGGATTTTGTAAATCCTCGTGAGTTATCAAGATGCTGATAACCTCATGATAAACGTCATATGCAGAGCACTATGAGAAGGATAAGTGCTGTCAAAAGTCAGGTTTGTATTTCTCACATAAAATTATTTAATTGCGTTCACCACAAATTGATTTTAATTTTTTTTTAATTCTAGGAAGACTTGAAATCAGATATTTTGTGCCTGAAAAAGAAGCTAACTTCAATTCTGGACGAAAATCAGTTGCTGAAAGTCAGAATTCGCAGGTTGGAGAACGAATTGCGACGAAAAAATAAATACATTGAGTGCTACAAAACAGACTCTCAGAAGGTGATTTCAGATTGATCGAAATCAATTAAATTTAAAAAGATTTAAAGTAGAGTTTTTCATCGTTTCCTCATTAGTTTCGATTTTCGACAAAGCCATTTCTATGAATAAGCGTATTTATTACTTCTGGCTTTCTCATAGAGGAAGGTTTGTAAAAAATGAAAATTATTGAGGAAACAATGAGTAAAGTTCTACTTTGCATCTTTTTACGTTACCTATATAGTTATTGAAAAATTCAAAATCCCATAAAATCCGAACTTCTTTTTTATAGATTCATTCTAAATTCTATTCCTTCTTTAACATAGCTTTATTCATAAAAAATATTTACCTCAATAGCTGAAAATTTGCGGATGCTAGAGAGCGTACAGACATTTTTCGAAAGTTGCAAAGTCAAATAAAATTTGAAAATATTTTTGAATTTTTTTGAAACTTATCACACAAATACACGCACATATATTCATACATTTTTTCTGAATCACTTTTTTCGACGATTTAGACTATTTTGAGTGTCCTAACATGAAAAACTCTATGAGGAAGCATAAATGTTTACATTTTTATTTTTCAGGATCGTGCAGCGAGAAGATCTCTCTACGACGACGGAGCCAGTGTGATTTATAAGCTGCAAAGAAGAAACGCGGAGCTGGAAGATATGATTTTAGAGAGAGATTTGCATAATGCAAAACGTTATAACGATATTAAGACTATGTGCCTCTACAGCCACTTGGACTGCAAAGTATTCTTCAATACTTCAATAATTGCCGTTGAATAATTGCAAGGAGCACGTTTTTTTGTAGCAGGTAAATCGATGGGGATCCAAAACGACAGTGCCAAGCATAACTCGATTAAATTCTGGACAAAGAAGTAATCCGTCGTCGCAAATTTCTCTCCATAAAATGGGCAGTTCTAATAGATTTCATTCAAGTACGTTTTACTATTCTTTCTAGCTTTTTGTTTCTTGATGGACGAATTTTTAAAAAATTTCGAGATATTTATGCCAGGATATTCAAAATGGTTTGAAACGTCGAGAAAAGTGATTTAGAAAAAATATATGGATGCGTGTGTAATGTTAATTTTTTTTTAAATTAGTTCAAATTTCGTGTCATTTTGCATTTTTTTAAAATGTCTGTCCACACTCTAGCTCCCACAATTTTTCTAAAGAGCTAAATAAATTGTTATAAACAAAGTTATGTTGCAAGAGGATCGTTATTAAATTTGGGATGAATTCCCACGTAGAAAAAAAAGAATCTTGTGAAGAATCTTTTAAAGAATCTTGAAAAGAATCACGTATAGGAACCGGAGCAAGATTCTTTCCAGGATTCTTTTCAAGATTCTTTCTATCCGAAAGCGTTCTGAGAATCTTACAAAGAATCTTGAAAAGCGACTTTAAAAGAATCGTGAAAAGATTCCGTCCATTAAACAGAAAAATCGTTAAAAGAATTTTAATGAAATTCTTCAGAGGAATCGAGCAAAACCTGTTGTGGCTTTCCCTTGGTGTTGAGGCCGTATACTTCGGTATGTCAACGAAGGGTAAACCCCTCGTGGATAGTCGAACTCAGAAAAGCTTTCCAGTCTTATATATACGCTGAGGCTTCAAACCACTTGCGAGAAACGCTACGTCTGTTCGCCACCTAGTGACATCATACGAAACACTGGTGGACAATACTCCGCTAGATGGCGAGCGGTCGAAGCGTTTCTCGCAAGTGGCTTGAAGCCTGAACGTATATAAGACTGCAAAGTTGTCCTGAGTTCGACCATACACGAGGGGTTTACCCTTCGCTGACGTATCGAAATGTACTGTCTCGACACCAAGTCAAAGCAACAACAGGTTTCGCTCGAGTCCTCCGAAAATTTTCATTAAAATTCTTTCAACAATTTTTCTGTTTAATGGACGGAATCTTTTCATGATTCTCTTAAAGACGCTTTTCAAGAATCTTTCGAAGATTCTTTGAAAGATTCTCAGAACGCTTTCGGATAGAAAGAATCTTGAAAAGAATCCTGGAAAGAATCTTGCTCCGGATCCTATACGTGATTCTTTTCAAGATTCCTTTAAAGATTCTTTAAAAGATTCTTTTTTTCTACGCGGGTTTATAAACAAGGTCGGTTTTTATGGGATTTTTAGTTTCTCAAAAAATATACGTTTTACTCTAACTCATGCCAAATTCCACCAAATTAACTGAGATTTTTTACAAACAAAAAATAACATTCAATGCTGCTACGTACCAAATTTGGTGATGATCGGTAAAGCGGTTTGGATTTTACGTGATTTTAAATTTTTCAAAGACCGTAGAGGTGTAAAGAAAAAAGTTGCAAAGTAAACCTTGCTCATTGCTTCCTCATTAATTTCCATTTTTCACAGACCTTCCTCTATGAGGAAACGAAATTCGTGAATAAGCTTACTCGTAGATGTGGTTTTGTGAAAAATGGAAATTAATGAGGAAGTAATGTGCAAAGTTCTGTTTTACAAGTCTTTTCGTTTTTGAGACTTCAGCTCCTGCAGTTTAAAAAATATTGGGCTTTAATTTTCGACACAAATGGACCAATATTGAACAGTTAATAACACGGAATTTTTCGAGAATGGCAAAGACTCAAATTGTTGGTAATTGTTTTACTTAATTTCCAGTTGAATAATTTTCCATCATTACAGATATTAAAGAATTTATACGTAGTTTGCAATGTTTCCACAGTTTTTCCGATGCAATGTTTCCACAAATTTCGATAAACTTTAATGTATACCGTCTTTTTATTTAATAAAGGATTACACATTGCTTCCTTATTATTTTCAATCTTTTACAAAGCTTCCTCTATGAAGAAGCCAAAATTTAAGGTCATTTTGTGGAATGTTAACCATAATAACGAAATGATATGCAAGGTTGTACTTTGGTAACATTTTTTGCCCTCTCAAAGAGGAAGTTTTGTCTTTATTGCATTTACTTTTATAAAACATGCCCTGATAGACACATGCCATGCTCAAAGAATTAATAAAACTAGAACGGTATGCCATGCCGTTTTACTTTTATTGATTCTTTAAGATCCGAAATTCCCAGTTGAGACAAAAAGACAGACTGTCAGCATCTCTTTTCATCAAAGGAATACAACAATTAATACCAAGGAGCATCACCTCCTAGCTTTTTATAAACACTTTGGCTGCAAATCGCTTGCGAGAAACGCCTTAGTCAATTGCCATCTAGCAGGATTATGCGAAACGCTGATGCGCCTTTACTTGTATCGTGCATCGGTGTTTCGCATAATGCCCCTAGATGGCAACCCACATAGCACTGGAATATTTCTGAAACATTCTCAAAATATTCCTTTGCAATAATGCAATATTGCGAAAATATTGTGAAAGATGTTTGAAACATTTCTAAAATATTGCAGCAATCTTGCAATGTCCGCTCAAAACGTGGCTAATATAATATTTCAATAATATTACAGAGCAATATTGTGTGAATATTACATTTTCCGCCAAGACTAATTCGTAAGAAACTACCGTTTTGAATATGATTTTTTGATTGAGTATTTCAGCAGCACTATTGGACGTCCTCGATAATAATCCTATTTATTGGAGAAAAATATATATATCCCATCCAAAATTCGAACTCACAACCTCACCTACGTAGCCCACGTCGCATTAACGACAAATAATTTTAAAAAGCGATCCCGCTTCAAAAATATATAACAATATTAAAGTTTCATTAACTACATTTGTTCCAGAGGTGAATGCGGTTAGAAGAAACATAAATTTGCGCTTCAAAGACTTACATCTACCTACACTGAGAGAAAAGCATATAGTTGATTTAACGATTTCATATGATAAAACGAATATAGGAAGGCTTGCATGTTTTATGGTCGAAGCGATGATAATGTGGTTCAATAAACGATACTTGCAAGGTTATTAGAAACAAACGTTGAAATCGTATATACAACGAAACGGCATATTTGAAACGATTAGAATAGTTTTTGAAACTATTATCATTTTGATGATTGCTACTATTAAGAGTCGCGGTAGCGACTCGACGCCAAGTTAAAAAAGAAATTAATGTTGCCTTCACGCGACGATTTGTCTGTCTGATCTTGACTGGACGGACTGTTACTCCTGATAATCTTATTTGCTATATCCATGAAATAGAGACGTTCCACCTGGGAATTACAGTTTATAGTTAGATTATCGTCGGTCTAACTATATTTTTTTTTAAATTACCAGATTTTTCTCTCAGTGTATCAATCAAACCTATTTAACGACCTAACGTCTATCGCACTAACCACTAGACCATCGACTACTTGTACAAACATTATAGTTTTATCGCCCATGTGCTCTGTCGACCAAGACTGATGAATTAAAAAATAAAGATAGAACAACAAAAAAATCGATTCATACCATGCCGCGTTTTCCGATATATTCTAATGAAGCTTCCAATTTCCGCAAGAATGATACTCAAGAGAACGAGGTGAGTTTCTTTTTATTGTGAAATGCAGATCATTTCAAATTCAACTTTTTAAACTAGTTTAAAAATATCCATTTGAAATGTATTAGTATGCTGCAAAAAAAAATCCATTGTACAATTTGCAAAATCTAATCTGGAATCTTTTATTCGAAACTTTGTGAAATATTATTGATGGAATGGGATTCATAGGTAATGTTCAGAAACATTTAAAAAATGCTTGGCAATTGTTTTGCCTCCAACAATATTTCTGAACGTTAAGTTGACAATATTGCAATTAAATATTTGTGAATATTCGACTGGAAGCTTATGGAAATATATCTGTGCAATGAAATATTCGAAATATTCCTGCAATATTCAGGCAATATTATGTGCTATGTGGGAAATGTCTAAAGCGTTTCTCGCAAGCGATTTGCCGGAATTGATGAACATACTTCCTCTATGAGGAAGTATCTGTTTGACCTCCCTGCCTTTACCTTTGGCCTCTTGTATCGAAATATACTATTAGAGTATAAATGCAAAAAGCTAACTTAAAATTAATTTAATCCTTAGAGAAACCTAATCGTGTATGGTCGTCGGATTCTCTAGGCGATCAAGCAGTTTTAAAAAAACGCATCGAGACTGACGAGTCGTCGAGGATTATAAAGATTCTACATTCAGAAAGGCTCGTGGACAAACGAACAATACGCTCCAAAAAGTAATTTAGAGTCTCTTCTATCTAAGGGAAGGAAAAATTACAGTTTTTCCATCAAAATCCTTATATTATTCGCTAAAAATGTTTATTTCTTTTTCATCTATTCTCGCTCTACTTTCGACTCTACAAAATGTCTCATTTTTTCAGCGTAGAAATTTCTCGTCTCTCCGCCGAATTGCAAGAGACCAAAAATCTTTTGAAAAAGCAAGAGGCACCAAAAATTGCTAAATCTACGTCAACGACACAATTGCAGCAGCGAAAATCTCACAACCAGGATGGAAATCATGAACGCGTAAATGTTATAGAGGAAAAAAAAAGGAATCTTCTGCTGAAACGTCCTCAGCGAAAATCACATCGTAAAACTGTTGAAATTAAAGAAACAGATCGTAGAATAGATTTACCAAAATTGCCGACTGTTCTTGAACTGAACGAGGAAAGCACTTCGACAAAAGCACCTTGCAGAGCATCAAAAGTTGCCGAGAAGTTAGTTAAATAATTCTGTTACTTCTTTCGTTACTTTCGAATCCGCACTTTTGTTTATTTGTCGTGTCATTTATTCATTCTTTAATATACAGTAAAAATGGCTTGCAAACTACATAAATTCACATTTTAAGCCCATTTTCATGCAATATTTAACAGAAAAGGACCAGAACGAGGATCATCGCTGCCTAAAACGCGTATAGAATACGTTTACGACTCCGAAGTGAGTTCAGACGGCGAGGAATTCTGTCTGCCAAATACCTTAAGGACGTTTCTTCAGCGTGCAGTTAATTCGAAGTTGAGTGGCAGGGACGAAGCAATTTCGAACTAAAGTCTCACAATTTTCTTATATATATAGATATATATATATATATATATATATATATATATATATATATATATATATATATATATATATATATATATACTTTATTATTATGGTTCTACATAAAATACAAACTGTTTGATAGTACGAATCGGCCAATAACGCAAAAAAGCAAAACAATGCGCCAGCATTAATCAATTAATCAATAGATTAACGATAAAACGCCTTTTTTTTTAACACTCAAGAGACGAATAATACACTCGAAGCTACGGACGATTGATCGTTTTTTTTTTTCGATCGAATTATCCTGATCACAGAAAGAAAAAAAGAGATTCGAACGTGCACTAGCAACGCGCTCATGTTCTACGGGTTCTGTAGATAATATATATATTTATTAATTATTAAAATACGATCGGTCAGTCTGTAAAGGATTGTTTGGGGATTTCGAATAATCTTTCAGTGAAATCGTTTTAAGTATACGTGGTAAGGTGCGTAATATATTGATCACGAGCAGCAATTATTATACAGAAATCTCTCGTAGTATAAAAGACAGAGGGGAGGGAAACAGTACGGCGTAGTCGTGATTTATTATTATCGAGCTAATCGGTAAATGTGTAGAGATAGGAAGAAACGAAGTCCCGAGGTTGACTTAGTGAGAGCATTACGACAATTTGCGATGCATGAGGTAATTGTAAGCGTATTTCAGAGCTGCCTGCGCTCGGCCCTTGTGGCACAGACCTGGCGTTAGAAGAAGAGCGTTCACTGCAAAGAAAAATTAACATTTTAGGATATTACAAAATTTCAGTTTTTTAGAAAGACTCTTCGGTGAAAATATTTGTCTGACGATGTATGAAAATTTCTCTGAATTTCTAACAGTTTTCGTACATTTCAGAGAAAGATAATGATTTCTCTGAATCTAGATATTCCCGATTGTTCTAAAAATTTCTGACTTTCCCTGCCAAATTCTCTGAAAAGCTATGAAAATCGTTAATGTTCTAAGCCTATTTCCCTTTTATATTCAGAACCCATTTTCTGAAAAAGTCTAATTTTCGCTGAATTTCTCATAGAAAGATTCAGGGAAAGTCCGAGTTTTTTTCAACAAAATTATCCGAATGTTTGGCAGACAATAATTTTCAGAATTACTCCGAAACTGTATAATTTCTTTGTCGATTTCTCTTAATAACTATGAACTTTGCTGTTTTACTCTGGCTATTGATTTTCTATATTCACGAAAATTTCTCTAAAAAACTCCGATTTTCCCTCATTTTCTCATATAACTCCTAGAGAATTTCTAGGAACGACAATCTTTCTTTGAAATTCTCTGCATGCTTCGTTAAAAAAAAATTCAGAATTACTATTATTTACGAATTCTCTGAAATTCGCAAAACTCACATAATCGCAGAAAATCTGAGTTTTTCGGAAAATAAATCGCGTTTTCTCTGAACAAAGTCTACTATTAGATGTTAGAGACATACAGATGTTAGAGAGAAATCAAAAGTTTATTAACGTTTTTCAAACTTTATCCGCAAAAATCAGAGTATTCCAGAATTTATCGGAAAAAAACGCTGCATTTATCTGATAAATTGTGACTATTGGAGTTTGTGCGTAGAAAATAGCAGAAATATTTAGCAAATGGCAGAGAAACTCAGAGAAAAATCTTGGAAAATCACTGAAACGGTCCGGTTAGAGTTTTTCAGACAAATTGTCAGAGAAATATTTTCACCGGGGTAGTTCACCAGACGGTGAAAAAGACTTTGCAATCGGTTTCACCAGTTTCCATTTTTAACGAAGATAATTAAGAATTGTTTAATTCACTCAACACCAACACAAATCGTTAACTTTGAATATTAACTTTGAACATCGGTGGCTTCTACAAAAAAGCACCGGTCAAAGCGAACTGGGGCTTACTTTGAAGATAGATGCTCTATCTGGAAACATATTGACATACCCCAGTATTGCACATCTAAACTGGAGACAACTCATAAAAAAAAACGCTAAAATCGTGTGAAATTTTTATTGAAATTCTTCAGTTGCCCTCAACTACTGACGAAAGTTTGTTAAAACAATTGACTATGTGATAAACAGCTCTTAGAGTATGAATTCTACCCCAAATACTATTATTTATTTGATATTTGGAACCTAAGAATTTTCGGAGTCGGTGATCACAAATGTGAACTCAAAATTCAGAAATTCGAAATGGCGGGTCCAAAATGGCCAACAGGGCTTTACAAATGGCTTCACCAGTTTCAATCTTTTAGAAATGTAATTAAGAATTGATTATTTTTTTTTTACGTTGTGTTTTTTACTACAAACATAATAAAAATAAAATAATAAAATAAGTTCTCTAATTAATTAACACTAATAACCTTAATATCAACATTAATAAAAACTTAGAGATTTTAAAAGCGAATATTTAATATTTAGAGTAGAAAAATTAACCAGAAAATTTATTAATAATAAAAACTCTTAGAAAACTACTATATATTGATATAGTATAAATAACACACCACGGCAGAGCACTAATTATAGAACTTATTTTATTTTTATTATTGTAACAGTCAGAAAGGACAGAGTATGAAAGGTGTGTGTGAGTAATGCGGATGATCTGAGGAATTATTGTTCAGGTACTGAGTAAGAGCGTACCTGACCCAACGCGCTAATGTCACCTACACTGTTAAAAATATTTTGAAAATTAATACATGTATTGGAAGTTCTTTTATGCCATACCCGTGCACGAAGAACGATTTTGCGCACGCTCCGCTTCGCGTCGTGTGTGCGAAATCGCACTTCGCACACTGGTAGCATAAAATTTTGTTCGGAACTCGTGCGAGAAACTTTTTCTCAAGTCGTGTGATTGCAGCACGAGCCGAAGGCTCGTGTTGAAAACTCACACTCGTTGAAAAATTGTTTCGTCGCACTCGTATCGAAAACTACTATTTCAGATACAGTATATTAAATTTCATTTTATATTAAATTTCATTTAATATACAGATATGCCGTAAAATTCCAATAATTATATTATACACACGAGTTTTATGAAGTATTTAGTATACTGTATATTAATTTTACAACATTTTTTTTGTATATTAATTAACATTTGTGTATTGAATTTAATATACGCGTATCCGCAAAAAAACTTCCAATACTTTATATTAATTTCCATACAAAAATTTCTAACAGTATAGTATATTTCTCTCATTCGAATCGTCTTCTTATATGCAATGTAGGGCCGTCACATTATTTTTGTAGTAAAAGCGTGTACTGAAGAGGACCCAGACCAGGGTCGAAACGTTTATAAATACAGAAATTTATTTCTTTAAACCGGCCGCCAATAGCCAACAAACCACCAACTAATAAAAATTATTTTGTTCACTCAACGTCAAAACAAATCGTTACATTTTTCATTAACTTAAACGGCCTTAACTACACAAATTGTTTATAAAAAAATAGGCGTTGCGAGAATCAGCCCTTGTAAAAATAAATTATAGAGACTGATACAAATCGATAGAATTTGAATGGGATTTAATCGTATGTTATCATCTCTATCTATTCGGACTTTGATCAATTTATACAAATTGAATCGTTGTTATTATTTTCCTATATTTTTTGTTTTCTATGGATTAAATACGTTATGGGTATATATGATGTACCAACGAATGGATAGATACGTTATCGGTATGTACGATGTACCAACGGATTTATAATGTTTTATATTGCATCTACATTTCGTCACGTGTAAATTTTTATCCGTTTGTGGTGTAATCAATAGAGTGATCCTATCATTTTCTAACGTCTCTCAATTACAGAAAATATATCGGAATAAATCGTATGTGCTTAGATTGAAAGAATTATCCTAATCTATTGTAAAACCCTGATATAAATAAACCATTTTTCTATCATTTCTACAATAATTTCACGATGATTGACTCATTTCTTTTCTCAACGTTTCACAGCTATAGGAAGTCTATCATAATGAATCTTGAATATGATAAATATTTGAATCCAAAGATTTGTGGATGAAACTTTTCTGTTTATGAAAAATATAACATTGTTAATATTACTCCTACAATCGTATATTTTTGTTGTCAAATTTAATACAAAAATTATATTATTTATAATAATATTATAGGATATGGAAGAAACATAGGATTTCGATCGTAAATTTATGATAGTACTTCGTAAATTCCCGAACCGAAGTCCGTATTCGGAACGATCGGATTTTTAAAAATCGTTTTCTATCATTTATTTTTACCAGGGTGTGAATTCTACCTCAATTATCATTTACTCAAGAAACAATTACCCATAAGCACAATGAGTAAAAGCTTCTTGGAAAATTGTACTATAATCGTCAAGGCATTTATTTTTCTATTATTAAATAAAATAAATAATTCCGTCTGATACGAGAATATACTGAATAAAATTCTTAAATTTACGCACCTGCCAGATATATGAGAAGAAGATTGTTGACGGTGTTTCCAACATACGCAAGAAACAGCAAGCAGAGAGTTATGGATCCATAATACTGGAAAAAAAGAAAATGTTATTAATTTATTCAATTTTATTGATACTCAACAGTCGAAACTAATTATGCGGTTCAGAAACAGTACATAAATAAAAAAGCAATTCATTGAGAATAAAATAACAAAAAATAATAACAATGTTAAAGCTAATGAATATTGTTTAACTTACGATACTTGGACGATTGTTTCGCGCATTCAACAAGAACTTGTACGAGTTCTGCAGCTGCAAAGTCATCTCTGATAAACTTTGACAAATTTCATCCAGTTTTCTCTCTTTCGGACCATTCCAAGCACCAGACGATACAAATGTGAAAGCAATTTTAGGTACCAAATAATCAAGCAGAGACAGAATTAATAGACAAATGGAAATCATGGTGAGAAATGCTGGCTCCATAATCCAGATGAATCTGCAAAATATTTAGTAATTACTATTCAATATAAATTGAATTATGGAGACTATACATAAAAGAGGAAACATATAAATATTCTATTATATGCAAAATAATTATTATTTCATATTAATAACCTGCAATGAATATAAAAAAATGTTTAAAATTAGGAATAACAGCAAAAAGAAATATTTTTTTACATAAAATTTTAGTCAGTTTCTGTAAAAAAAATGGAGGAGTACAAATCTGCATTTATATTTCAATAAATCAAATATGTGATCAGGTGTTCAAAAATAAAGTTTCTGTAATTTTTAGCTTTTTTTCCTACTAACTCAAAAAGTTAGACATCTTTTTATAAAAGTTACAAATAAATGTTGAAAAGTAATAATTATCAAGTCAATTACTCAATGAAATAGTTTATCAAACAAAATAACAGAGGTTTATAACTTTATTGAATATCGGCAATAAAATATATTTTTAATATACTTAAGAAATTTTATTTGAAACAATTACAAAAAATATCCTCTCAGATTCATTGGAACAAATGTTATAAAAAGGGAATAACATATGATGAGAAAAATAGCCTATTACATTTTTCCTTTGATTTTTACGTTTTTTATTACTTAACTTTTATGGAAAAATCTTTATATATTTTTCTATCAATATGGTGCAAAATCATCAATGTTTATATATTTTTCTATCAATGTAAGTGAAACATTCTTTAAAAAAAAGTTTTTAGTCTATTTCTTAATTAAAAATTATAAAATAGAGAAAGTTCAAAGCTGATAGGACATTTATAACTTTCTGAATGAGATAAAAAATCTCACAAGCAAATTGTTGTGGTGAGTCCAAAAATAAGTCCAGGATACCAAGATTTTTCCCATAGCAGAATAGAGTTGATTGGCAGCACAATTTCTCTCCAACATTCCATTCTTCTCTTCAGCTGCTTTGTATGTTTCTCCTAAATTAAATAAAATCTTAATTAAATTCTAAAAACAACAATAATAATTTTCCATTATCATTTTGTTAATAACAAAAAATTAAAATTAAATAAAAAATTTAACAAAAATTCGACATGCTTAGTCGGAAAATAATTAATGGGGTGAGTTTAATACCGTCGTAATCAATACATATTCCAATCGCTAAATAAAATCTCCTAAGATCTGTCAACGGTCCGAAACCGGCAAAAATCCAGCACAGGGAGAATGGCAAAAAAATCGGTATTTGCATAAAAAAAAAAAAAAAAAAAAAAACCTACCTTTTCCGTAGCTGTGTTATCTGGCATCTTAAATCTCTGTTGAAAGACTCGAAAAACACGAAATACAACAAGCTCGTTTTCTCGAAATTGCAAAAATCGTCTCTCGTTACTGCGGGTAGCTTAAAATTGCGTGGAAATTGATTAAAACTCGTCTCTAGCAGCAAAAATCTCTTCCGCGAAATTCCACAATCATGTATATCGCGTTTATCATCATATTCAAAATGTGTGATGGTCTCTACGCACTAGAAAAAAATCGCTTTGTTTTCCCCTTTGAACCCCTCGCTTGTGTCGCTCTTTGAGATTACTATGTACGGGGGAAACAGTCAGTCGATATTTCGCAGTTGCGCTTGCTTGTATGTACCTTATGAAGCTTATTTCACACCGAAGGCTTATGAAAGATATGCTTGAGTCGCGAGAGCCAATCAGCGTTGACGGATCAAATAGTCATTACGTATAGATGGCGTCACCGGAAGTTAATTAGTGTAGAAGCGGAAAAAGCTTGTTCAAAGCGAGCTGCCCAAACGTTTTCTCGTTCATCCAATGAATTTTTATTCATTTCGCAATGACTACGAATTAATACTTTTCTATTAATTCGATAAAAATTTAATTCCCGTTGTTCTTGTTTTATCGGCTACTATGAAAATGTGAAATTTGTTGAAAAACGTTTGGCGTGAGTCCGTTGGTTTGGGACAATTTACCAAATAAGACATATTTTCAACCAATTGTATTTGTTCTAAAAAAACATTCACTTTTTTTGTATCCGAACCTACAGGAAGTTCACGAGGAAATAGGACAGGCAAATGGGCTTGCGCGTCAAACCGACGGTTCTCAGTCTCGCTGCATGCAGACCAACCTGTCGGGCCCGCAGGAGAGACCGGGGGTATTTGAGGGCTCGAGCGAGTACTGATAACTCAGCTGACTCAAGCGTAGCGCAAGCCCTTACCAGAGTCTACAAACTGGCGGGCCGTACATGCTGACCAAGCCTTATGATTTTTACGACACATTTGTGCACGTAATGTGATAAATTGCTAAATCTACCAACTTATTAGCGTGATAATGGGTGAACGGCTGAGATCATTACCGATAAAAAAAATACCTTTAGTATTTTAAATAACTCACACGCGCTTACAAATCATTGTGGACTCTGCATATCAATCACAAGTTGCACTTAGTTAGTTGACTGACTTACGAAATGGTAGTTCGTTGCGACCTGCATAAAATTACCCGTTTTATTTGTAATAGCTTACTCGCTTTTGCAAATCGTCGTAAACTGTTAAGATATCTTGAAAGATCTATTGAAACCACATCAATTAGGATTTAGGTTGTAAATTTTTATTACCTCATTCGATACACTGAAAAAAATGTCATTAATTTAATAAATCCATTGTTTGCGCGCTGCCAAAAACAAGCGTTATCAACTTAATTTGAATTCTAATTCCTCCAATCCTATACGAGATCGAAACAATAACTAAAATAAGCAGAATAATATTTTATTATTTCAATGTTAAATGGGATTGAATTTTTTTTTTCAGTGTAAACATGCAGTGTATTAATTAATATCAATTATTTTCATAACGATTCACAATTAAGTGGAGCGATAGCATTGAGATGGTGACCACTTAATTTACTCTAACTAGCTAACTTATTACACATAGCCCACGTGACTTCTGGCATCCCCTTAGCATCCCTTGCCACTACCACTATCCGCACTAACCCATCTCTTGGCACATGAGGACGCGATCGCCGCTCGGTTGAGACGCACTGCCGGTGGTAGGCCGTAGCCTATCAGGCTTCCAGATTCTTGCGCAGCCGCGTTGTCCTGTCCTATTTCCTCGTGAACTCCCTGTATATTAAGATGATGTGCTACATATCGTCTGTCTCTCTCAGATCGCCATAAGTGTCAATGAGATAGCTGAATCTTTCCGAAGTGTTATTCTTCGCGACGGTTGATTTTTCGAATAAAAGTCGAGAAGTGCTGACTACAGACTGCCAAGACGTAGTCAGTACTTCTCGTCTTTTGTCTGAAACATCAACTGTAACCAAGAACAACGCTTTACAGTTTTTGTTACCGACCGACAGTAGCACATCATCTTAATGTGATGTGCTACACGTTTTTGTTGTTCTCTCTCGTTCTACTGTGTTATTCTACCTCACGGTTGATTTTTCGGATTGAAGGCAAGAAGTACTGACTTGAGACTTCATAGACGCAGTCAGTTGTTCTCGTCCTTTGGCCAAAAGATCAATTGTGACCAGGAACAACGCTTTACAGTTCTTGTTACCGACCGAGCAGTAGCGCATCATCTTAACGTTATTGCGTTGTCGTTCTCGCTCACTCCACTGCGAAGGGCAATGACGCTTTCTCACTCATATACATGGCGGCTCGGTCGGTATAACACCCTAAGCTGATGTGAAACGTGTATGAGTGTAAGAGAGGCAGATTTAGTCCGGAAAATCAAGGTGACAGAGAAATTTGGATTACAGTTGCTGTTACCAATCGAGTAGTTTTACATACTCTTAAGGTGATGTCCTATACCGACTGAGTCGCCGTGAGTGCGAGAGAGAAAACGCCATTGGCAGTCTCAGTGGAGCGAGAAAGAACTGACTCTAGGGTTCTTAGACGCAGTCAGGACTTCTCGCCTTTCACCCAAAATATCAATTATCACCAAGAATAACGCTTTACAGTTTATGTTACCGATCGAGCAGTAGCACATGAGAGCGAGAGAGGGAACGATAAAAGCGCGTAGGACATCACGTTAAGGAGATGTGACACATGTTCGAAAACTGCTGGGAAACTGCAATCGGTATAATAAACTGTAATCAAAACTACTCAGTGGTGCTTAATATTTTAGATGAAAAAAAAAATAGGTTTTACTCCGTCGTAGATAGACGAAGTCAAAGCTAATTTGCTTTTGTCTGAAATATTAACCGGCTTTGAGTAGATTTGATTACAGTTTTCGATATCGATTGCAGTTTTCGAACATGTGTCACATTACCTTAAGATGATGTGTTAGTGCTCGGTCCGTAACAAAAACTGTAGAGCGTTGTTCTTGGTCACAATTGATGTTTCAGGCAAAAGAGCAGCAGTACTGACTGCGTCCTGGTACCCTGCATTCATTACTTCTCGACTTTTATTCGAAAAATTAACCGTGGCGACGAATAACACTTCGGGAAGTTTCAGTTATCTCACTCGCACTTATGGCGATCTGAGAGAGACAGACGATATGTAACACATCACCTTAAGATGATGTGCTGTGCTACTGCTCGGTCGGTAATAAAAACAGTAAAGCATTATTTCAGACAAAATACGTGAAGTACTGACTGCGTCTTGGCAAAGAATATGGATGTACATAGAAGCAGATCCTATGCTTTGCCTGAAACTGCGCAGAAACTGGAGTACGCACCAAAAATAACGAAAATGCGTGGTACTCCAGTTTCTGCGCAGCTTCAGGAGGAGCATAGAATCGGCACTTCTATGTACATCCATATTCTTTGGCCTTGGTACCCAGGGCTGCGTTCCGAATGCGCGTCCGGCGACTTTTCTCTCTTTTTTTCATTCGCGATAAGAAAGAGAGAAACGTTGCCGGACGCACATTCGGAACGCAGCCCTGCACAGTACTTCTCGACTTTTGTTCGAAAAATCAACCGTGGCGAAGAATAACACGTTGGGAAGATTCAGCTATCTCACTCGCATTTATGGCGATCTGAGAGAGACAGACGATATTTAACACATCACCTTAAATTACTAAATTGTATAAAAACATAATGGTTTTTCTAGAATTGTAATGATTTGGCAACATTGGCGTTTGCGCCGGTGTATGTATATAAGGTTTAATTCACACCGAAAGCTTATGTCGTCAGAAAAACTACTAGAGTCACGTCAGCCAATTAGATATCGCGTACCAACACCGATGCTAAATAAGCTGACTACTAACGCCCTCTAAGCTCGCGAATCATCCTTGGACGGTTGGACGACGCCATTACACTCGGCATTCGACGTTGTTCATCACTCGAAGCGTGCTGCTGCTGCTGAATCGACTCCGTAATTATTTGCGTTGTACAACTGTAAACGACAGTCAAAAGACGCGTTACAAGTGACACGTCTGTCGATTTACAGTTACACAGGACAATTTGGCTGGGAATATACGTGAGGCTTCGTATAATCCTCGCATTTCAACAGAACGAGCTCAGTTTTCGGCGAGGGTTTCATTAGCTGACTGATCATTACGGACCAGGCGAAAATGTACACGCGAAGCAGATCCTCGACGGGCGGTCCTGGAGCAGGCTTCGGTGGAGGTAAGAAAAATTTCCATTTTTTGCTTTTTTTTTCATACCTTTTGTTTTTGTCGCGCATATAATGATAATCTTTCGACGCACTTCGAGAGAGACGCGGCCCCGTTAGGTACCCAAGCTAAAAATCAATACATCCCGGCGTTACAACAATGGCGGCACTAGACGCTCCCCTTTTCTATCTTTTTTTTTCCGCTGGTTCCGTATCGGCTTTATTGTTAATGTACAAAACTAGATGATGATTAATAGAAATTGAAGCATGATAATTGCTTACATAAAAATATTACATATTTTGAGTTTATTTGGCCAAATTATCTATAGCTATTTGAAATTTAATAGAATTTCCTTGATTTTACTGGTTTAAAGTAGTTCTTGTGCATTTTGTAAGATTTCTTTACTCATGTATCAAGTTGCATTTTTATCGTCTAATTATTTACATGTAAAGGGAAAAATAACAAAGGGAGAATTTTAAATAAAAAATGATGATTTACCGATTTTTTTTTGTTAGTTCCACATTGGCTTTATTGTCAATGTATGAAAATAGATGATGATTAACAGAGATTAGAACATAATAATTGCTTACATTTAAATTATTACATATTTTGAGTTTATTTGGCCAAATTATCTATAGCTATTTGTAATTTAATAAAATTTGCTTGATTTTACTAGTTTAAAGTAGTTATTGAGCATTTTGTAAGATTTTTTAACTCACATATTAAGTTGCATTTTTATCTTCTAATTAGTTACATGTAAAGGAAAAAATAACAGAGGGAGAATTCAAAATAAAAAATGTTGGTTTAAAGATTTTTTTTTCTGTTAGTTCCACATTGGCTTTATTGTCAATGTATGAAAATAGATGATGATTAACAGAGATTGGAACATAATAATTGCTTACATTTAAATTATGAAATTAACAAAAAAGTTGGTCTAATTATATAAAATTTATGAACGGATTGATTTAAAAAAGTGATTGTACTGACAAAAATAGCTTCTTTTGTAGTTTTGCCATAACTTGATAAATACATTTTGTTCAATAATATAAATCCTTTTTTTATTATTTCAGCACGCGGCCAACAGCCGATGAATCCCGGAAACGGAAATTTCCAGGGTCAAAATTCGGTAAGTCAAAAAATCCTAGAATATAAGCTCAACAAGGTAGATTTCCATAGAGAAGACTGTACACAATTTCGAAGTTCACGCCTCCGGAGGCAATAGCGTCCTTGCAAGCGCATATAATTCTCAACTAATCTGTCGCCAAAGATATTTGAAGAAATGGATAAATAAGCCTCAGGAAATAATGAAAAAAGAGCGAAAAAAATATCTCCTCCGCGGGCTGACATGAGAGGTAAAAGTAACCAAAGCAAAAAGTACAAGAAAAAAATTGCGACGCAACGTTACATGCATGTAAAACTAATTAGATAATTTCCGTGTCGATCCCCTACCCTGCTCGACAAAAGCAGGCTCAAGTAGCTATACAACAATACCGAGGAGGTGTATTTTGCCAGGGGCGAGCTCGCTGGTTGCCCTCATAGCGTAGCCATGCCTCGGGACATATCCCTGGTTATTTGTGATTTTGTGGACTCTGGTGAGGTAGAGATTGCACCATTCTCTATCCGCTATGACTCATAAACGAGTCTTAAAAAAAAAGAAGAAGGTTGAAAATTGCTCGTGAAAATAAATGGCTAGAGAATGTGTCATCTGTATGTACCGTTGTTGGATAAAAAGGGAGAGAGAGCTTGGCTCTGGGTACAGGCTATCGGGGGTAGCTCATAGACGATACGCTCGAAGTACGGAATAGGCGAAAACTAGTCCCTGGTGGGATGGCACAACCGTAGAGGTTCCTTGTGTAGCGGCGGAAACCCACCCTCTGTTTTTACAGTACAACAATCATCAGGGGGGAAATTATCAGCAGCCTAACTACAACAAGCCTGGCATGGTACAACAGGCGGCGCCTTTCAAACCCTCGGGAGGAGCCCCAGGGACGCCACTGCAGCAGCAGGCAATGAAAGCTAGACAACAGAATGCCAACCAGAATCAGCAGACACCGAACCAAAATCAACAGAATCAGCAGCAAACGAGCTCCTCACCTTCCACTCCAAAATTGAAGCCGATTCTCAAGCAAAGCACTCTCTCCGGTCCTGCGGCAGCTGCGGGCCAAACTCCCTCCACCCCGACTCCCGTTCCCCCACCATCAGCTACTACTAACGCTTCTCCCGCTCCTACCGTTAACACCGCCGCCGTTTCAACGCCCACCAATCCCGTTGCTGCCGCTGGCGCTGCCGCTGCTGCTGCTACCGGAGCCATTAAAACTTCTCCCGCTACTCCCGCTGCTAAGAGCGTTCCGACTCCCCAGAAAAACGCTGGTGCCGCCGCGACCGCCGCTGCCGCGACCGCCGCCGTAACTGCGGACGAATCTGCTGCTAATAAAACCGGCGATCCACAGAATGCCGCGAATCTTGAATCCACCGAAGGCATGGACAGCGATGATCCTCGCAGGTGGATGGAAGACGAACAGGGCAAGTGGATGGACACTGATGACCAGAGCGGACAGTGGATGGATACTGAGGATGGACAACAGCAAATTCCTAAGTGGAGGAGGTTCAAGAAACTTTCTACCAGTGAGTCCGAAATCTATCCATTTTTCAATATTTCATTATATAAAAATCTCTCTATATTGTAAAAAGATTTCGCCGCCGCAGCCGTATCAATAATCGAGGGATTTAGAAAAATTCCAGCTTGGCAGTCCAATAGGTCTATTTACTAAAAAATATAGTACTGTTTTTTTTTTTTTTTTTTTTTTTTTTTTTTTTTTTTTAATACAGGATTAAAGGCCTGTTCTTTTTTTAATTCCATAGTTTTCAAAATTTTCGAAATTTCGAAGGGTCCCAAAACTAAGAAAAATTGACCTCAAACCACCTGTTTGTGAAAATCAAGCCATATATTTGTTTAAAGAATAATTAAATATTTATCACGTTATCAAACGTACGATCATAATGATGACATTACACTGCGCAAATTTGAAGATCTTACATCTTGTCGACGACTCCGATGTCTAAAAACATTGTAGAGCTCGCGTAGATTGAAGCATCAATGTGAATCGGTTTTCTGATATTTTAAAAATTTTGTTTTAACTCACTTAAACATATGATGGACACATAATTAATCATCAATTAATCTTTTTCTCCTGTAGACAAACCGAACAAGAAGCTCAAGCGATTGCGCATGAACCAACGACTCCGCAAAACACTGATGCCGAAGAATGCTATTATGGTTCTCAACGAGATGAAGGCCGGAGTTCAGTTCACTTTCCCAGAGACACAGGCTATCATGCCTAATTCTCTTTTCCTGGTACACGCTGAGGTGAGAACTATTTTCCAATCTGTGCACAAAAAATATTCAATTCCTTAAGGTAGTTGAGTAGTTTATCGAAGTAAAAAAAAATCATAAAATGATTTTCGATTTTTTTTTTATTTGCTATACATATTTACCTATTTTTGGGACTAATAAAAAAAAACTCATTTCAATGGGATTTTTTCCCAGCAAAGATACACTAATAGAAATGGCCTTTTTTCTGTTCAAGTGCTTTATTTTTTCGTCGCATATTTTCTATAAAATATGTAACGACATATATTTTAATAAACCATGAAAAGAGCTCTTGCATTAAAATGTTTCACCATAACTGAATGATATAAATTAATGAATGTGCTATAATTCATGACTTGTCGAAATTTTCACTGAAAAAATCTAGGAGTTACCACAAATTTACGTTGGTATTTATTTAAAAAAAAAACTATATCCCAAACTCTTCATTACGCTTATGGTAAAGTTACTGTCACTTTTTATTCAGATTCTACTCCAAACCTCAACAAAACGTTCACCAAACTTGACTTATTCTAACCACAGATTATCCTGACTCTTAAGATAATCTCTGATCGTTTTGTTGAAGTTTAAAAAATTAACATGAGTTAAACCGTAATTTTAATTGGCGTAAAAACTTAGAAGTCATTTAAACGCCTCGTAATCATTCAAATACTGTTTAATAGAGATTCTCTTATCAACTTCATATCAGTTCAAAAACAACTGTATTTAATAGATGCAACTTATATATTTTTTTTTATCTCAAGCTAGGTAGATTTTAAACTTTCTTTATTTGTGTATCTTTTTTGCTTATGAGGCCAATTTTATAATTGCCAACATTGGCGCCAAATATTTTATAAACTCAAGATTAAGATCCGTTTTATTTGTCTCAATCCATACGGTAAAAATGTAGTCATTATAATAGTATAATTTGATAGTGTCGTGACCGATATATGTATAATATATGCATGTTCTGCGGCAATGTTCGGTCGTAGGGAAAATAAAATGCATAGTTTCTCTTGTGACAAGTGACGCATACAAACCGGCAATCGGCTTCTCCGGTTGCAATTTCTCAAAAATGTGATAATTTAGTTTTAAATCTTTTATGTTCTTGACGCACACCACTATTGGCATAACCACACTTTTAAGTCATTGACGTTCACATATACAACACCAAATAAATAATATCAACCGGATAATCCAATTGTAAATAAACCGACTCCCTTAAGGATTTAACTTTTTAAATTATTTATATTATCAACGGGTAGCTTAACAAATGGCATCAACATTCCGCATACTTATTTCTATAGAAAAATAAGTCTAGGTTAAGATGTAAAATGACATCATTGCTGATGCATATTTGCTTGGATATACCGAGAGAAATATTAAAATTCTGAAGGACTCCGACGTGAGTCGAAACGTTAAAAAAAAGGAAACTATAAATTTTATTTTCCCTACGACCGAACATTGCCGCAGAACATACATATTATAATAGTACATTTATAAAAAAAAATAAAAGAAGTAGAATCAAGTTACTATATACTTACTTCTCAACTACCTTAAAACACAGTGTCAAACAACAAAGTAAAAACAGTTTTTTAAAATATTTTCCACTTTTGGAACTTTAAAATGACGTAAAACTAAAAATTGTATCGTACTTTTTTAGCTGGATGGTAAAGTGTACGTTGGTCAGGGTCTGTCAAAGCCTTTGGCTCGTCAAAACGCGGCAGAAAATGCTCTGAAGTGTCTTCTCCTGGAGAAGATGACGGCAGCAGCGATGAAAGAGCGCGTTGAGGCTGATGGCGACACTGCAATGGAAGCATCAGATAATCAACCTGCTACTGGTGATGCCGCTGCTGCTGACGGTCAGCAGCCGGCGGCAGCTCCCAAAGAGGGAGAAGCTGCGAAAGAGGGAGAAGAAACGACACCGGAAGAAGGCGACGATATTCCATGGAGTTCCCTCGCGAGTTTCGCTCTTTACAAACTGTTCCTCGATTGGCAAAATCAAGGAACCGTCGTGCCAATTCCGCGTCCTGGAGTCCCGCCGATGCCGAAGAACAGAGCCGATCCGAAACCGCCAACGGAGAAGGTTCTGCCTCCGAATGCTCTGGAGATTCATCCAGTTATGCTTCTCAATCAAATGAGGCCCGGCACTACTTACAACGAGGTCGGACGCGTTGGAAATCCGCCGAACATCCAATTCACTCTTGGCGTTGAAATTAACGGCCAATCTTTCACTGGTTCAGGTAAATATCATCGACTGGTGATACAGATAACAAGAGACGCGGTAGGGTCTCGAGACAAGTACATTTACCTAACATACCGACGGAACAACTGGAGAGATGCTCCCAGACTCTCTTACTCGAATTTCTCCTCACTCAGCAGAAAGTTTAAAAACCTCTTAAGGAGGCTTCTACGCTTAACTCTAGTGAAATGAGTGCTAAATTTTTAAAAGCATTTCTACATTTTCTGGTGGTTTAATCAAATGTTTTGATGCTTTACTCACGTAGCAGTATTAGTTCTTAATATACAAATACATTCACAGCCGTGATTTGAAAAGTAAATCGATTGATATCTGCAAATGTCCGATGTCATGTTTTTTCAAACAGTTTTTTAAAAGAGCAAACCGTAATATAAGTCCGATTATCACGAGCAATAACTTATTTTGTATATTAGAAAATTCTTTGTCGATTGACTTTTAATAATATTCTATAAGTCCAGATTTTTAATAATATTTGTAGTTCGAAAGATAGATGTGATCGGTTATCCTGTCCTAATCTAACATCGGACATACAAATAGCTGTAACATTTTGAACAACTAATACCATAAAAAATCTGACCGGCCAATCGATTAAGGATATCCTGATAATCAAAATGAGCCATTGCTAGTCATTATTCGACTATTATTAAGGTGTATCCTTTTGAAAAACGGCACGAAACAACATGACTTCGGGCATTTGCATAGATCAGTCGATTTTCTATTCGAATAATATATTAACAACTGATTCTGCAACGTGAGTTTATCACTGTTTTGATTAGTCTGAAGCGCAGAAGCCTCCTTAAAAGATGTCTTAAAAACCTCTTAAAAATTGTCTTAAAGACATTTCATGCATTGTTTTTGGAGCAGTTTTCCATTGTTATCGTGCTTAAGAACGTCTTAAATGAACGTGTTGTTGGAAAATCTTAATTACTTTTTTTTTAACCCTACAAGTACAATTTGGAGTTTGACATATCCGGTCAAATTTTTAAGTCATTAAGCGAAAACTTATAATTTGCTCAAATAGTTATCTTTGATCAATCATGAATAGAGCACATATTTGATATTTACAGACGTGGTTTTCTATAATATCCTCTTTAATTAAAAACTAAAATCACCCAAATGAGATTATTTTTGTGAAAACTACAGCGGGCGAGAGATATTTACTCACAGGCTTAACTGAAATCTATAAAAACCTTGTAAAAATTCCTTTCATCACACATACTTTTAAGTTCCTATTAGCAGAAAAATTTTTGGGTTGAAATTACGAGTAATATAGAATTTTCGAGTAAATAATTTTTTCAGAGTTCGCTCGTCCAAATTTGTACATTTTATTAAGAAATCAGCATTCAAATTTGTTAACATCTATTATTTCTATAATAGATTTTCATAAATTGCTTCTATAATAGATTATCATAAACTCCTGTCATCGAAAGAACTTTACGTTAAAATGACAAAAAATATTATCTTTCCGAGCAAATAATTCTTTCGGAATTTCTGTTTGACAATTTTTTTTTTTTTTTTTTTTTTTTTTTTTTCTTCTTTTTCTTACAAATTCATCCAATAATCTGGCGATCTTGAAAAAACTTATGAATTTCACATATCGACTACAAACACTGAAGTAATTAACTAAAATCAACAAGAACCTTAAAAAATGTTCTTCTACAATCTATTTTTATAAGTTTCGTACGAAACTTAAAGTTGCAGTTATGAATAATATGTGACAATTTCGGCATTATTTAGTCGAAAGCCAGCAACTATTTAGAAAAAAACTTAATTACCCCACAAATTGATAGTTACCCTCAATCTATTTTTCTCTCCATTAGCAACTTTGTCAAGAAGCTTTTCTCAAATATGGTTTTCTCCTTCACAGCAAAAAATAAGAAGGACGCAAAGAAGATAGCAGCAAAGGAAGCCCTGAAGGCTCTTTACAACCTCGAATATCCGGAGGAAGTAAAGAACGATACTGTTGCCGAAGTTGCAGCCCAGTGATAATAAACTTGTAGATGAAACAAGTAACAGGCACTTTTTGTCATTCAAAAAGATTGCGTTTTCAATTATAAACACACACTACTCATTCATGAGTAAATCTAAATATTTTCAGTCTCTATTACGCCACAGACACTTTATCCATCTATATACTATATATGTATTACATCACTGGAGACGCGTTTTAGTAGTATTACAAGATTAATGATTATTTGCGAATAATCGTACGGGCCTTGTTCCCGTTTTTACGTGTAACAGACGCTTAACCAGACAGATTAGTGGCGTTAGACACGGAGAATCATGCAGTGAGCAAACGATTACTGAAATACATTTCTTCAATACGACGTTATTTCTTTCTCACTTCGTAAGACACTCGATGCCACGCAACAACAACAACAATAACAACAACAACAACAACAAAAACAACACGTCGGCTGTTACGAATAAACGTATCTTAGGTTTATAGCTGTAATACAGTTTAATGACACGAATAAATTTTCTGCTACGGGCATCCTACGTAATTTTCTTGTGTTTGGAGTTTTACTCTTTTCCTCGTTACCATAGCAACCCACCCGAGCGTCCTATACATTATTAGTCACTCGTATTTCAGTGCTGAGACTGACAAGGTGTGCGATGGAACAACCTCTGAAGCTCGTTGTCGTTGGACCTGCGGGAGTAAGCTTAAAAAATTCAATATTTATTAAGGAAATAATATTATTTTTTATTGACTAACGAATTTGGCACGAAGGCTGGTAAAACTACAATCGCTAATCATATCGCCGATGCAACGGATAGTCCGTACGACTATCGACCTACCAAAGGCGTGAGGATTCTTGAATTTGAAATGCCGAATGTCAAAGTGAAGAATAAGACTATGAAAGTGGACGTCGAGCTTTGGGATTGCAGCGGTGATCGAAAGTAATGATAATTAGACAGATAGATAGATATATAGATATTTATTTAGTGCTCTAGAACAGTCTCTATCCTCTGACACGCAAACCTCAAGTACATCACATATACAAAAAAGTAGAACTTTGCAAATTGCTTCCTCATTATTTTTCGCCTTTTACAAAGCCACCTCTATGAGGAAGTATGTTAATTGATTTTGACTTCCTCATAGAGGAAGCTTTGTAAAAAGCGAAAAATAATGAGGAAGCAATTTGCAAAGTTCTACTTTGCACGCTTGTGTATGCTGTAGATATTTTTCTAAAAATCAAAGTCTCGAAGAATTTTAACCGTGTAACCGATTTTTCTCAAATTTGTACTAAAACCTTATACTATAGTAGTCCGTATGTCAACCAAATTAGAATGCGGTATCTCGTAATTTGCACAAGCCAGCGCAAAAATGTGATTTTTCGAAAAATTCAAAATGCCATAAAATTTGAAGGGCTAGACAGATCTGCGCCAAATTTGTACTCAAATGTTTTTCGATAATAGTCCATATGTGAACAAAATTTAAGATAAATCTGTGAAAAATTTAAAAAAAGAAATTTTTCTTGACGGCATTTTTTCTTTTTCTTATTCACCAAAATCGAAATTTACCGACATATCGTTAGTTCCTTTGACTAAATTCATCATTAACAATCAATAATCGTGAAATCATATCGAAAATTGCAGCCGGATATCTCAGAATTTACAGGAGATGAAGTTTTTGAAGACATTTTTTTATTTTTATTGAAATGGCAATAAAATTATAACCACCCTATAGATTCTCGCCAAATTTGGTACACATTATGTTTTGATGGTAATCCTTTCGTGTACAGAATTTCAGCCCGATATCTCTTAATTAGCGGAAGTTATAGCGCGAAAACAATTTTTTCAAAATTTTCAAAACGTTGTGTTATGATAACCCACTGTATGCCAAATTTGATGAACATTCATCGAAAATTACGATAGTTATCGTGCACACAACGAAATCTGCACACACATACAGACATTTCGTGCAAACCACTTTTCTCGACGTTTTGGACTATTCTGAGTGTACTGATATGAAAATGTCGACAAAATTTTTTTTTACGAAAACAAAGCTTCCTCTGTGAGGAAGCAAAAAAAAGATGCAAAGTAGAACCTCGCACATTGCTTCCTCATCTTTTTCACTTTTTATTACAAAGCCGTCTCTATGAGGAAGTTTCTTTACTTTATTTTTGGCTTCCTCAAAGATGAATCTTTGCGAAAGATGAAAATTATTGACGAAGTTGATGATTTCTGACGGTTTACGAAATCCAGAGCGATGCCAATAAATATTTGAGTAAATTCAAAATTACGTAAAATCCTAACCGTTTTACCGATCATCACCAAATTTGGTACGTAACAAGGCTGAATGTTATTTTTTCTGTGTAGAAAATTTCAGTCGATTAGTTGAAATTTTACCTGAATTAGAGCAAAACGAAAATTTTTCGAAAAATTCAGAATCTCATAAAAATCGAACCGCTTTACCGATTTGGCCCAAATTCAATACTAAAGGTCGTATTACTTTGTTCAATTTTAATGCGAAGCTTCAGCCCGATAGCTAAAAATTCGTTCGAGCTAGAGTATTTACGTGCTTTTTTCAAAATTTCAAAATTCTTATAAAAATGAAATGGGTTAAGCGATTTTTGTAAAATTTATATCGATTGAAGATTAGCCAGTACTGTACATGTTATTTAAATTTTAGCTGATTCGGTCGAATACTTTCCAAGTTACAGTTATATGAATTTTTGGCCTTTCATCACACACACACACACAACATACATTTTTCATGAAAACAAAGTTTCCTCTATGAGGAAGCAATAATAAAGATGAGACTCGATATAAAAAATAAAGATAAAGGTAATAGAAATCAATAACTGAAATAAGATTAAAACACAGGATGCGAAACTAGAGACTCAATACAAGACAAAGATAAAAAATAAAAATAAAGGTCATAGGAAACAATAACTAAGGTAAAATTAGAATTGATAATTGGCATTAGGATAATTGCACATTTTTGCTTCCTCATAGAGAAAGCTTTTTTTTACGCAAACGTTTTCTTTTCGAGTTTTTATGTCAGTACTCTCAATGGTCTACTCAAAACGTCGAGAAAAGTGGTTTAGAAAAAATGTATGGATAGGCGTGTGTGTGCAATCATCACTCAAAATTGAAACTTTGAAATCTCAAGAACTGCTTCAACAATCGGTCTGAAATTTACACTGTAAAAAAAATCTACTTGAAATTTAATGTACAAGTACTGGAAGTTTTTATGCATAAACTGGAATATTAAATTTACTATACAAATGTGATGTAAAATTAATGTATGGTACAGCAAATTCAATAATTTACTTAGATTTTACAGTAAAAGTACTTGAATTTTAATAATTTTCTTTAATTTTGCCACAAAAGTACATTCATTTTACAACAGAATTACACATTAAATTTAGATGACGAGTTTATGCATAAAAACTTCCAGTTTTTTCTAACAGTGTAGCAAACATATGAAGCAAGTCGACGCTTTTGTTTGTGGTAATTTTCAAAAAAATTCGAAAATATGATTAAATTTTATTTGACTTTGCAAGTTTCGAAAAATATCTGAACGCTCTCTAGATCCGCAAATTTTTACCTATTGAGCTAAATAATTTTTTATGGATAAAGCTATGTTAAAGTAGGTTCGGTATTGAATTTGCAATAAATCTGTAAAAAGATCGGTTTTTATGGCATTTTTAATTTTTTAAAAATATTCGTTCTGTTCTAACTCACGTCAAATTTCACCAAATCAACTGAAATTTTTTACAGATGAAAAATAACATTTAACGCTGCTACCTACCAAATTTGGTCGGGATCGGTAAAGCGGTTTGGATTTTACGTGATTTTTAATTTTTCAAGATCTGTATAGATAACGAAAAAAGTTGCATGTTTTGCACATTGTTTCCTCATTCATTTTTATTTTTACAAAGCTATGAGGAAGCCAAAATTAAAATTTTGATGGGTGAGAAAAATTTGAGCCTCTATGAAATAAAAATGGCTATGACAATCTTGCTGAAATTTGGTACTAAAGTAAAGCTGACGCGCTGCTTTGTTGTAATTTATGAAATGATTGAAAGTCGTGCTCAGACTATTCGATTTAAACATTCTTTGAATAAACTTTTTGGGTATCTAGTGTCCGCAAAGTTTCGGCCGCCAAGCTTAAAGTGTCTCCACAAGTATAGTAACTGGTCCGGAAAATCTGCATTAAATTTTTTATTTAGTTTCCAATTATATAGCAAGCCAAAATTGATGAACACATTTCCTCATAAAATTTGCTTTGTAAAAAATGGTCAAATAATGGAGGACCAATGTTCAAATTGCTACTTTGCATCCCTGTTTTATTTCTTAATAAAACAACATAATCCTTTCTTTTTCTTCGTTCTTTTCTAATTTCTTAATAAAATAATATAATTCTTTATAGATACGAAAATTATTGGCCTGCCTTTCGGAAAGACGCGCTCGGTGTAATTTTCGTTTGCAGTGAAAAATCCGACGAGCATACCAAAGAACTCGAACAATTGTACGAATATTTTGTAAATCAGCCTAAACTCGAGGCTAAAAGCTGTGTCATTTTTCACTACGATCCGGAAAAAATTCGGAGCTCCGACTTTTCTAACAATACGTTATGTAAGTTGAAAAACAACAACTCTGATTATTATTATACACCAATATCTTAAGCTGCATTGAATTTTAGAAAAACAAAACCTGAATCTCTTTGTTTTTATTTCGATAAGCCTCAACTTTTGCAAGAATTTCCCAAGTGACGTGCAACATCGAAGACGGAAGCGCAAAATTGAAATCCGATTTCCAGGCATTTGTGAGCACCTTAACAACAAGAAAACAGGAAAGATCGGAGCAGGAGGAAAGCACAATTATAAGCGACAATGCTTCTATATTCTCAATGAGATAGTCAAGCAATTAATAAAAACGTTATCTTTATTTTCTCTATATAACCCGCAACAATTATTTCGTCTGCTTGCTCACAGCAGGCCGGACGAATCGTGCACCTTTGATGCTCAATTATAATAACAATAATAACAATTATAATAACAACAACAATATACCAGCCCTGAGCTACTAATGAGGTCTACAAATTGAAAAATTCAAATAAAGAGGCTCGACTTTGCAGACCTCGATTTAGTGGGAGTAAAAGAATGTTCACCTTGGTATTTAACCCTTTGAAACACGATATTGAACATTCGTGACCATATTTAATAAATGAAATATAAACTTGGGCTTTTTGTCAATTGATTTCAGGAAAATGAACTTTCGGTATGAAAATAGGAAATTCAACACGACGGATAACATATGAAGACGAATATGCGTAAAGTGTTTCATTTTTTACTTCACTTTTTATTTTAATGGCACCTGAAAATATTATGCAATCCTACTTTACGATACTAGTGCGATAAAATTTTTTCTTTCGCAAGAAAATGTTTCATTTCACGAGGTGTGAAAATGAGAATTTATGCACGCGAAGCGTGCGTAAAACCGCGTGAAATAAAATTATTTTTTGTATTCTGTGCAATTCATCAGTTTGGTCGGAGGAAAATACTGAACCTCCATTACTCGACGAAATAAAAACTTGTAGTACAATAAATTTTATAATAATAATCTGCAATCCTTATAAAAATGATTTCAACTTTTGAATAACTGCAAAGAATGAATATTATACATTTTTTATGTTCATTATCAAATATATTCATATTATTTAATAAAAGCTCTAAATAATTGTTGCAATATAATAACCGGAATTGCTTACAAAAATATGCTTAACTTCTGAAAAACTGTAATAAATTTATTTACAACCGAATTTCACAAAAACTGTATAAAGAATTAAGTAATACAGTTCTTCATTTACTTTTTAATGCATCAAGTGCATATACCCACTTGAAAAAAAAAATCACACACATTTTATGGGATTTTTGTTCTTTTAGCAATGATTACAAAAAATTCATACACCTTTTTATAAAAGCTACCGACAATTGTTTAAAAACAATATCTATTGAGTCACTCATACGATAAATGATTAACAAAATAATTGAGCTTAAATGCGCTGCCTAAATTACACAGATTTTTGTTTTTAAACCGTGAAATATTTCCAGTCCCATAAAAATGAAATAATAAAGTAAATAAATGTACAACCGTAAATGTAGAGTCAAATTGACATAAAAAAATTCGTCTCCGAATGCCTGATAAGGCATGGAACAATTAGCTAAGAGAATCAGTACAAATTGCTATTAGCTCTTCGTAGAATCGGCCAGAAATTTCGTGAGCTCAGTCCAAGCCTTTTGTACTTGTTGAAGAGTGACATCGTGACTCCACAAGGTAGATACAACGACAGTAGCCGCGGCAACTTGTTCAACGTTGCTCGGCTGCGATTGAATTCGTGAAACGGCTTCATTCTCCGTAAGAGCATTTCTCTCCATAACTCGCTTAACAGCTTCTTTGTGCGGTATGATACAGGTCCAGATTTCATGGCAAACAAATTGCCATTTGGCTTGAATAAGCACCGCGGCTTCCATCACGATTATTTCGTAGCCTTTTTTATGAAGTTCTTCAATTTTTTCTCTCGCAGCTTCGAGAATCGCCGGCCAAACGGCACCGTTTAATTTATCCAATTGTGCTTTATCGTTAAAAACTATATCGCCCAAAGCTTTTCTGTTAATCGTGCCGTCGGGGCTCAATATTTCACGGCCAAAATTTTGTACCACAAGATCGAAGCATCGCTTACCGGGTTCATAAAGTTCGTGAGCTAATTGGTCGCAATGAACAACCCCTGCTCCTAAAGAACCGAGTTTTTGAGCGACCGATGATTTTCCACTCGCTATTCCACCAGTTAGACCGATTATGTAAGGTTTGAGCGACTTTCCGGGGATTTTTTTAGGCTCCTTAAGTCGAGATCCTAACAATCTTATTCTCTGATTGCTGGAACTTATTTTGGCCTCTTCGTGCTCGCTGTGATTTGAGTCTTGGACGAGTTTCACGACGTGAACGTCAAGTGCGTTGAGGCCCTTTTGTAAGCGAAATTTATTCACTTTGTCGCCTCCTTTGGCGGTTTCCTCGCTTACTACTATCATCTCGAATGTTGGATCGTCACGCGTAGGACCGTACATATCTTTTATTGGGACTACGTCGTATTTTAGGGACGGATCAACATCCTCAAGATAATCCTTTACATCGGATATTCTCTTGCTGCAAGGTTCTATCAATTCCCACAGAACTTTTCCTGGAATCAAAAGAAATTTTCTATTTTAATTGCGGAATTTGATTTTAGATTTAAAGAGAGTATGTCCTAAGTTTTTTCAACATTGTTGATTTTAAGAGAGTAAAATATCTGCGAAATATATAAGGGAATATTTCATGTAAGGTTTTGAAGAGCATCTGTAGAGCAAAGATGGGATAATTTATTGTATGTGAATTTAAATTTTCTATGATGTTTCTTGAAATACAAATTTACTTAGTTGAGTAATTTTCCATGGATATTTTTTGTGAAGAATTTATTATGATAAAGGAATGTTTTCTGTGCCCATTAAAGACTAAGTTTCCATTGCAAAAGTTAGGAATTTAATGCTAAATTAAATTAATAATGAAGAAACGGTACAATATTATTTCTCCAGCATTTTGTTTATTTGTAAAGGGAGCAATACTACTTTTCAATAATATATGTAAGGATGTCCTCATTACAAATATTATTGATGATCAAATTATTTTCAAATAATAATCTGCATTCTATACATAAAGATTGTTAACGTTTTGAAGCTGCAATAAAACAAAAATAATAAAAGTTCATAAAAAGTTTTGAGAGCAAATGGAGGTGCAAGGCCATCATTTTTTTCAACAATATTTAATATATTTTATTACTTTTTATTTTATTTGTTAGTATAATTTTTATACAAGTTGCATACAATTGCTGAAAGATAATAACTGTTTATCCAATTAACGCATAAATGTTTATCAAACAAAATAGGCTTACATGTCTATTTTCAACATCCCTGAAAAATATAGTTCATGGGAATCTTCAACTTTTTAGAAACTTGAGTAACTTATTTCAGAAAGTCAAAAATTTGTATAACTTTTCAGAAAATGGCTGCAAAATATAGAAGTGAAGAAAACCAAAAAAATAAAAAAGATCATTTTTTTTTTTTTTCAGAAGTGGCAATAATTAGACAAATTCGGTGAAACATGCATATTTTTTGTCAACAAGAATTTTGGAGAAGCTCTGAATTTTCCTACATCTATGGAAACTGTATATTTTTAATATAACATTTAATGAGTAGAAAAAATTGGACAATTCATACACTTGAAGCTCAGATGAGAAAATAAGATATTCTCCTAAACATTTGGTATTTTCAGATTCAACAAAAACGTTGGCTGTCTTTGAGGCATATAACAAAATGCTGAGAATCAGCGAAATTTCAGAATTTCAGAGAAATATTGAGACCAAGGCACAGAATAAAAGCTACAGATAATTGTTGCATAATAAAATCTATTCATTCAATTAGCTCTTCATCAATTTAATGATCTCTAACCCGACAATCTTACTTATTTCAGATATCCTAAAGAAACTATTGATGTACAGAAGAGCAAGAAACATATTCAATTACTGACTTATCAATAAACAACATACTCCCTTAGGAAAGGCAAAACATCCATGAGTGTGAGAAAGATGAATAACTTTTGGAGCAAAAATTTTGGGAACAGATTTGTAAAACTCTAATTATTTTTTAAACAAAATTGATGCTACAATTGGCTTTGTAATTATATTTTTACAATAATAATTTACAGTGATTATAATATGATGGGTAAGCTTTTGAATAGAGGCAAAAAATATTAATTCCCCATGAAATTTCATGATAATCTTATTGGAAAAATGGTGAAATACTGTTAATGCATTGCTAAAGTAACGGAGGCCTGCAGTTGTCCATTATTCTCACAATTTCTCCCAAAATATAATTAAAAAATTGGATTTTTCTTAAAGCTATTCAAAAGTTCACATATAATTTTATAATCGCTACAGGTTATCATTATCACAAATTTGTAACAACAAGACAAACTGTTTGGTAAACTTTATAACGGGGACTTACAACACTGCTTGGAAACTTGATATTTTTTGATAAAAAGAAAGCCTTACATCATACAGAATTAACAAACTAATGATGTAAGACTTTTCTTCTATCCAAAAACATTTGGCAGCCTCTGAAAGATTGGTTACAATTTTTATTACCGATATGGTAACTTTTACTTCCCTTATGGTGGAATATTCCCTTAAAAATTCATCTAATCTTTGGATACTAATTGTATTTTACCCGTCAACATATTTTCCTCTGTAACTCCCACAGTCAATTTCCCAGTGCATCGAAGCAGTGCCTCGTTCAACAAAATTTTGTGCCCATTGTGAAGACGATCAAAAGTTCCTCCCAGGACAACATTTTTGTAGACTTTGTCTCCGGCATCTGTAGTTCCCTCTGGATCGTTATCTCTCTTTTCTAGGCCTTTATCCTGACTAACCGTCATGAATTTACATCCCATCGAAGTGTTAGCAAGACAATCTTGCATAAAAGTATTGGCGTCTTTGGTGCTGTAGCTTTGATCGAAAATTACCAATTCTATGGGCCTTTTCGTGTTTATAACCGAAACCGACGAGTGTTTCATATTAGTGAGAAGAACTCTAACGTCGAGTCTCGAAGTTGCCGGAAGTGTCGAAGCAATTGCGTAAATATTAGCGACGGTTTGCGCGTAACACGGAGATTTCCATCTCGAAGTCGAGAGCGAATAATTGCCAGGTAGCAGACCATTTTTTTCCGGAAAATATTGTATGTACAAAGTCTTAAGAACGTGTTCACCAATGACTGGTAATAATTTACGAACTTTCGCGGGATTTGACAGCACGAGCAGTCCAGTGTTTGCCATTTTTCACAAGCAGCAAAAACAACCACCGACCTTTAACCTGTTAAGTTTTGAGACTAGTGGTTATAAGAGAAAACCAAGCCCGCACTGACGATAAGTCTCGCGGGATATTATCTCTGCTACGTTGTGGTTTTAATTAACTGATAATTAGCCGGTCGACATTGCAATACGACAGGCAATAAAATTATATATGAGGCCAACTTCTTTTTTTTCTTCACGTTTTTTTTTTTTCCGTCTCTTTTCACATACTTGACAACAGACAAACTGCGCATGCCGAGCAGCAGCACTATTAGCAAAATCATTGAAATCATGCAATGCTTCACGATTGCATAGAGTTTCGCGGGCTTTGGAAAGATGCAAGTATTTTTTTTTTGCAATTGAAATAAAGTGAAGTGAGCGATTTTTCTGCTCGCCCATTGCGGACTCGGGACACTCAGAAACTGTAGAAAACAGACCGATCGTCTGTCAGGAATGTGATACACATTTTTGCTTCCTCGTAGTGGAAACCAGAGTTGTAAATGCCTAATACTTATGGAAATAATGATGATACGATCAGCTCTATAATTATGATTTTATAATAATAACATGTAGCGATTGTAATACGATGATTAAACTTTGGAATGGCTCCAAAAATTATTATCTTTCAATCGAAATTCACAGTAGTCCTTTTAAATAAAAATAAGTAATGCATTACTTATTTCTTCCATTCTTTCCACTATTTCTTGCAATATTAAAGCGAAAATTAGTATTTTTCTCAGCTATTCAAATGTTTACACTCTATTTTATAATCACTATATATTATTATTATGAAATCATAATTACAAAACAAATTGTACTGCAAACTATATCTCACGAATTAATGGGGATTTACAACTCTGGAGGAAACTTTGTTTTCGTAAATTTTTTTTTTTTCGAAAATTTCATGTCAGTACACTCGGAATGGTCCAAAACGTCGAGAAAAGTGGTTTAGAAAAAATGTCCGGATCTATGTATGTGTATGTGGCACGCTTGGAAAATTCAAACCTCGAAAACGGCTGTAAACAATCAAGCTGAAATTTGGCACGCTGGTAGAGGAGCAACGCCCCTTCCTATGTATACATTTTCGAAAAAATCGAAAAATTTGGAGAAGATTGGTAAAGTGGTTGAAATTTTATAAGACATTGAATTTTTCAAAAAATCTCTGTATGTTCTCTAGCTGCCACAATTTTTTAGATAGTGAGCTTGAACTATATTTAGGTATTGAATTTAAGCGAAATGCATAAAGCCGTTTAGATTTTATAGAATTTTGAATTTATGAAATTTTTTGTTTTCGTACTTATTTTAATTTATATTTAAAATAAGGATGCAAAGTGAAACTTTGCACATAGCTTCCTCAATAATTTTCATCTTTCGCAAAGCTTCCTCTACGAGGAAGGAACCAAAAATAAAATAACGAAACTTCCTCATAGAGGCGGCGTTGCGAAAGATGAAAATTAATGAGAAAGCAATGTGCAAAGTTCTACTTTGCATCCTTTTCTCTACTTCTCACTCACTCTAACGCGATTCTCCATGTTGCTATCCCTCTCGCACTCATAGCGGCTTAGTCATAGTGTGGAACATCATTTTAAGGTGATATACTTGAAAGAATATTAGTAATTTAGTGTTATATACTTTGTAGGGGAACATGAGGACGGAATGAAAGCTGAGTGCAAAAAAATTAGTGAAATTATAAAATAATTCCGGTCATTTTCAAAAATTTCTGTTTCGTCTATCTGTTTGCCTATTATTGAGCATTTCGTGATTATGGGACGGACTGAAATCAGGTTCCGAAAAAATCTGTTCGACGTTTTTAGTTCTATAATAAAAAACGAGTAATAATAGTTTCAGTTAAAAAAAAAATCTATTTCTCTATTGTTGTTCACTTCGTTATATGCGAGGTCAAAAAATCTGCGTTGGTTTTTTGTTTATCTGTTTTCCGATTATTGCTTATTCCGTGATTATGAAGCAGGAAAACAGGTTTTCTTGGAAACCTGTTTTCGTCAAGAACTGTTCAAGCTCATTATCTAAAAAATTGTGGCAGCTAGAGAACATACAGAGATTTTTTAAATAATTCAATGTCTTATAAAATCTGAATCACTTCACCAATCTTCACCAAATTCGATATCTACTACAACTGGATGTCAATTTTGCCTTGAAAAAGATTTGAGCAGGTTTGGTTGAACTTAACTTGAATAAGAACGAAACAACAAAACAAACAAAACGAACAAAATTTTTTCGAAAGTTCAAAATTTTATAAAATCTAAACCGCTTTATGGATTTCCCTCAGATTCAATACCAACGTTCATTTTTCATTCCTCTATTTGTCCAGAACTATTTAGTTCATTAGCCGAAAAATTGTGATACCTAGAGAACATACAGACATTTTTCGAAAAATTGAAAGGCTTATAAAATCTGAATTTTTTTTCAATTTTTTCGAAAATGTATCCGCACGCATGCACGCACGCACGCACGCACGCACACACACACACACATACATGAGGCATTCCATGGGAAGCGGGCTACCCTGATTTTCAATGTTCGTAGAGTGGGTTCATAATTTTTTTCCAGAGTATTTAGAGTTTGCCGAATACATACGAGTTATTTTAGATTTCTGATCCTCATAGTTTTTCCACAATAAAATACGCTTTTATTATTTTTATTTTTTTTTTCTTTTGCTGCCGATTTAAAAGTATCTATGACACAACAGAATTGTCCCGGGATAAAATGTAGGATTTCACGTATACTTTTTGATAAAAATGTTTCCAAATTAGTCTAGATACTCTTCTTCTTCTTCTTCGCTCAATTCGACTGGAGCTCAGGACAAACAAAGCTCTTCCAGTCTGGCCACCAGAATGGTGTCGGCCAAGATTTGAAGCCTAGATTCATTTTCAATTACTTTTTGGCAATACAAAGTCATCCCTGGTAAAAATAAATGATAGAAAACGATTATAAAAAATTCTATCGTTCCGAATGCGGACTTTGGTTCGTGAATTTACGACGTACTATCGTAAATTTACGATCGAAATCCTATATGTTTCGTCCATATCCTATAATATTATTATAAATGACATAATTTTTGTATTTACTTTAATAATAAAAATATACGATTGTACGTATATACCCATAATGTACTATTCCTAGCAAAAAAAAAAAAGAAATCGATCGGACAATTACTTTTTTTCTGGTCACCCATCTTTGTAGTGACCGCAGCCCAAGCTGCTTAACTTTAATGATCTTTGATAGACTGCCTAACTATTCCATCCAAACTCGTTCTTGTAAGATAATATATATCAATAATACATAAGCCGATTAACGTACTTATGAGTAACAACAGTAAATTGAGCAGTTTTTTAGCATCTTTCTTACTAAATTATTTATGGTAATTAACGTTGTAAGAATGCTTCACGTATACATTTCTTACCAAAAGTTTGATTTTATCCGTATTTGAGTACTTCGCGATACGAGAAAAATCTAATAATCAAGCATATCAAGATACTAATAAGAGCATTGATTTCGGATAATAAGAGGTCTAAGAATTTATTAAAAAATCAGTTTAAAAAAAATTATAAAATGTTATAAATCCGTTAGTGTACCATACATCCCGATAACGTATCTATCGTATGTAACCAATAGAAAACGAAAACGAAAGGAAACTATTAACAACGATTCAATTTGTATAAATTGATCAAAGTCCGAATAGATAGAGATGATAACATACGATCAAATCTAATTCAAATTCTATCGATCTCTATCAATCTTTATAATATATTTTTACCAGGGATACCATTTTTTTCGTTGGGAAGGACCATTTTGATTTTACCAAAAATTTGACATAATTTCCGTTATTATATCCACTAACTATACCAATATTTGCGCGATGATCAATTCATACCTTCATAATGTGAACATGTGAATTGTGTATGATTCAGCAAATAACAGAGCCGTACATTGTGAAGATATCAATTTGCCATCGTGTTGATTTTTTCGTTGTTTTTTAACATTATGACGGAAATTCTGTGAAATGTTGAGTAAAATAAAAATGGTCCCTCTCAACGAAAAAAAAAAAAACATGATATGGCATTATTTTGCCAAATAATGCCTGACAATTTATCTAGATTAATTTGAAAACATTTTCATCAAAAAGTATACGCGAAACCCCCCATTTTATCCCCGAACAATTTCGTTGCGTTATGGATAGTTTTAAATCGGCAAAAACTATGGGGATCAAAAATCTGAAATAACTCGTATGTGCTTGGGGAACTCTAAATACTTTGGAAAAAAAATATCAACCCACTCTACGAACACTGAAAATCAGGGTGGCCCGCTTCATATGGAATGCCTCAAATACATACATACATATCGACATTTTATCTAGATCACTTTTCTGGACTTTTCTTTTTTTTTTAGCCTAGGATTGGCTCGTCCCGCGGGGGACCTGTGCCACTGTCTTCTTTTGGACCATTCTGAGTGTACACTGACATGAAAATGTCGAAAAAAAATGTTTTCATGAAAACAGAGCTTTCTCTATGAGGAAGCCTTGCAAAGGAAAATTTAAAATTCGCCGTCTTTAAGAATATCGCAGGTACGCCACCTGGTCGCGCAAATGTAGAGTGAGCGTCGGGGTAGATGACTAGCGGCGCCGCCGCGGTGGTGCGAAAGATCATCGTCTGACATTTTGCGACGGAGTATCACGTAAAACAGTAGTGACGACTCGAGGGATTGTTGTTTTTTTTCTGTGTTGGTGGTGGTGGTGGCGATTCGCCTCGTTGTTCTCGGCACTTGGTGTGAATTCCTCGTCGATTTCCTCCATTTAGCGACGAACAAAAGTTCGTCCGACAAGATGTAGCCCACGATAGGATATACGTACTTACGTTGTTGGAGTGCTGCGACGGTACATTATCTCAGGACACTCTCGTTGTTGCGTACCCAACGAACAAGGTCTAGAAACGTGTGTTTCTCCGCGCTCTCCTCTTCCTCGTATTGATCCCTCCTCCCGATGAGGGCCACCGCCGATGCATCTCTCGGAGCCCCGCGATTCACCCCACGAGTGTTTTGTAAACTCGAACGATAAATAACGCAACCGTGATTTTCAACTCCCAGACAAACGCAACATCGAAAGTTCTTCTAGACGTGAAAAAATTTAAATAAAAATGGAGATCGTCGGTGATTACGAGTACAACACGAAAGACCTCATTGGTCATGGTGCTTTTGCTGTTGTTTTTAAAGGGAGACACAGAAAAGTGAGTGGATATGAATTTTTTATTAGTTTTTCGTTTTTCTTTGTTTTTAATAATATGGATCAATGGTAATGGATTGGGTGATGATAATTGGTTTATTTTTTTTTAGAAATCAAATTTTGTCGTCGCCATCAAGAGCATCACCAAGAAGAGCTTGGCCAAGTCGCAGAATCTTCTTGGAAAGGAAATCAAGATTTTGAAAGTTAGTAAGGCTTGTAAATGCTTCGCAATATTTTTCGGGAATGGAAAATCTTATTTTTTATTGACTCTGGAAAAATTTTGTGTTGTAGGAACTGACAGAATTGCATCATGAAAATGTCGTTGCTCTCTTGGATTGTAAGGTGAGTTTTCTAAAGAAATCAACGTTAACTTTTATTTTCAAAATTGAGCGTAAGGTCTTGATGTAAACAAAAGAATACTTGATCTTTTACACAAAGTTTCTATATAAATAAACAAATATTTGACGATGTTTGGTACGCAATATCTATGTAAACAAAAGAATATTTGACAAAGATTGGTACAAATCTGAGTTATAAATTCCAATTAATTCACGAAATGTAGTTTATGGTACAATTTATTTTTGTAATTATTATTTAATAATAATAACATATAGTGATTATTAAATAGAGTGTAAACATTAAATTAGTTGAAAAAAAAAAAAAAAAAACAAAAAAAAGTTTCCACAAGTATTGGAAGAAATAGTGGAAAAAATGGAAGAGCACCAAGCTCTACATTACTTTCTTAATGCATTAATTATGTTTTTCCATGTTTTCAAAATGATTACTGTAAAATTTCATTAAAAATTAAAGTGTTCGCAGCAGTTTAAAATTTTATACACTGTATGGTAATCGCTACATGTTGTTATTATAAAATTGTAATTATAGAGCGATATGAATCATTATCTTTCTTACTATAAATATTAGTTATTTGCAACTCTAGTATAAATATTGTATATAAATAAAAGAATATTTGGCGGTTTTTAGTGGAAAGATTCTATGTAAACAAATATTTAGCAATGTTTGGTTGAAAGTTTGAATGTAAACAAAAAAATATTTGCCAATGTTTACTACAAAGTTTCTTAAAAAATTGCTAAGGTCTTCAGATTTTAGGAGATTTATAGTTTTTCAATTTGTCAGTGCTCCATTTTTTCAAATATTAAGCCAAGCTGAAATTTTTTGCACATACTCTAAACGATTCAAGAGTATTTGATATAACATTTTGTTGGAATAGATGTTAATGATTGTCAATCTAATTTTTATGCTTATATGCACAAAAAAAAAGGTAAACCTTGTGGATTGCAATTTCATTAATTGACAATGTAACGAGAATGTAAGACAATAGAAATTTCTAATCCATTACAATATTAAATTTAATATATTTGATAGTAATTTTACAATTATGTACAGTATGCAAACAAACATTTAATATAGAAGCATGAAACGTACTTCCTGATTATTCTGAAGAGTTTACAAATCCTTTTATTCATTTTTAAAGTTAAACTTGTTTCTGCACAAGCAAATTAACATTCAGTGATATTTGGTATATAGTTTTCCTAAAATCTGTTTAGTAATGTTAATGTTAGTAAGTTTAAAATGTTGGTACTCCAGTTTGAAGAACAAAAAAAATGAATCTTTATGCCCATATTTAATGATATTGAGAAATGTTAGGTACAACAAGTAACGAAAATAGATAAAAGGGTGTAAATGTTACTCTTGATTGAATTTCTAATTTTTATCCGTTTTATATTTACAAAACAAAAAGATCATGAATTGAGGCTCAGTTGGTCAAACTTAAATTTGTTAGAGGAGTAAAGCAGTAGTTCAATGCTTGCAATTATAAATCAAAATTATTTGACAACAAATATACTTTTGTAGTATATAAACAAGGCTGCAAAGCAGAACATTGCAAATTGTATCCTCATTATTTTATACTGTTTGGCAAGCTTCTTGTCTTACAAAATAAAAAATAAACAACATACTTCATCACAGTTACTTTATAATTAATGTAAAATAATAAAGACACATCACAAGATTTTACTATTAATTATTTTTATATTTTTGTATTTACTGTACCTCATGAATTTCACTTGCTGTTAACTATTTATGCAAAGAAGAAATTTCATTAAATGAACTTTCATTTTCATGTTTATTGTGATAATCTACAAATTTAATTGCTGCTCTTTTTCAAAGGAATCCAATCACAATGTCTTCCTGGTTATGGAGTATTGCAATGGTGGAGATTTGGCGGATTATTTGGGCGCCAAGGGAACTCTTTCGGAGGATACCATAAGAGTATTTTTGAAGCAATTGGCAGGTGCAATGAAGGCTCTGCATGCTAAGGGTGTTGTACATCGGGACCTGAAACCTCAGAATATATTGCTGAGTCATAGCTGCGGAAAAGCTTGTCCTCAGCCTCATCAAATAACGTTGAAAATTGGTAAAAAAAAAGCCGACAATATCATTAATCCTCTAACAATCACGGTAACTTTCAAAACATGTCGAAATAACCGTAAAATGACTAAATTGTTTTTTACCCCTTTAGTCACTCGGAATATTGCCACAATAACCATAGAAATGACCGTTGGGCCTTACCAATTTTTCGGCGGTCATTTCTAAAGTTATTCTGACAAATTCTGAGAGTCACTAATTTTTCGACAGTAATTTCTACGGTTATTCTGACAAATACTGAGACTCATTAATTTTTCGACGGTCATTTTTACGGTTATTCTGACAAATACTGAGAATCACGAATTTTTCGACGGTCATTTCTACGGTTATTCTGACAAATTCTGAGAGTCACTAAAAGGGTAAAAAACAACTCAGTCATTTCATGGTTATTATTGAACAACATTTCAGTCATTTTCCGGTTATTCAGAAAGTTGTCGTGATTGTTAGGTTCTCTGTCGATTATTTATTATAAAGCATTATTTTATTGCAGCTGACTTTGGTTTCGCGAGGTTTCTTCAAGACGGCGTTATGGCCGCGACTCTTTGCGGTTCCCCGATGTACATGGCTCCCGAAGTGATAATGTCGCTGCAATACGACGCTAAAGCGGATCTCTGGTCTCTTGGCACGATCGTTTTCCAATGTCTCACCGGAAAGGCTCCTTTCCAGGCACACACTCCTCAAGCTCTCAAGCTTTTCTACGAGAAGAACGCGAATCTCGGTCCCAAGTACATATCTTTCATTAAATAATGATAAAGAGCTTTGAGAGTTTTGGAGAATTTGCAAGTTAGCTTGAATATTTTAAGACTGTGTGACGTGTTAGCATTGCTTCCGTTTTTAAAGTCTCGTGACTAATTTTACAGTATTTCTCAATTTATTCGAGACGTTTCGTGTTCTGGGAAAAACAAATTAGGTTCACGTGCTGGATGATTGTAACAACTAATACTATGCAATATCTGGAAGGTCAAAGGATTACGGATCTTTTAGTAATCAAAAAGTGAGCCATCGTTTGTCATAATTGCACTGTTATTATGGTTTGCTGTTTAAAAAACTGCACGAAACATGATATATGCAAATGTCTGGTCATTTGCATGTGAGGCATTTCATATGAAACGGGCCACCCTGATTTTCAATGTTCGTAGAGTGGGTTCATAATTTTTTTCCAGCGTATTTAAAGTTCCCCGAATACGCTTTTTTTTTCCTTTCGCTGCCGATTTAAAACTATCTATGACACAACAAGATTATTCCGGGATAAAATGTAGGGTTTCACGTATACTTTTTGATAAAAATATTTTCGAATTAGCCAAGATACATTTTCAATCACTTTTTGGCAATACAAAGTCATAGCATTTTTTTCGTTGGAAAGTACCATTTTGATTTTGCTCAAAATTTGACAGGATTTCCGTTATTATGTCCACTAACTACACCAAAATTTGCGCGATGATTGCCTCATATATAAGTCGATTTTCTATTTGAATCATGGCTCTCAATGTAGTTATTAAGAACTAAATCTGTGACATGAGTAAGCCCCTCGGAATTGTTAATAGAACCACCAGAAATTGTAAAAACGTTTTTCAAAACTTAGCACTGACTTTTATTAGTGTGAAGCACTGGTTAAACCTCAATCGTTTTTTTACAACGCAGAATTGCAATTCTCTGCTTCAATCAGTCTTAAGTCCACTAGACTCAAGCAGTGAAAAATGAAATTTGCGTTTTCTCATGAATTCTCAAACTCTCAAAACTTTATTAACCTCTATGACCCTGAACGTAACTGCATCTGACAATTTTCAATCTTTGGCACGCCATAACGCCTGTATTTTTCGTTGTACAGTCTTCACTCCAAAAGCATTTTCCTTAGTGTTGACATTTTCTAAGTAAGCATATTTTTTACATAAAAAAATTTTTTTCTTAGTTTTGACATCCTTTAGGTGAGCATATATATGTATATTTTTAACAGAGAATGTCAAAACTAAGAAAAACGCTTTTGGAGTACGATGAATGGATACGACAAAAAATACGGGAATTATGGTGTGCCAAAGATAAAAAATAGTCATCTGCAGATACGTCCAGGGTCATCAACCTTCCTATAAAAAAGCTATTCTAAAAAACCATATATTTGCTTAAAAAAAATCTAGAATCCCAGTCGGCACATCCCCGGAGTTATCGGATCTGCTGATGGGTCTTCTGCGTCGAAATGCACGGGACCGAATGCCTTTCGATGAGTTCTTCAGCCACGCATTCCTTCAGGGTCCCCGTGAGAGTCCGAGTCTCGTGCCGGTCGAGTTACCGGCATCTCCAGTAAACGTAGCGGAGCCGCAAATGGGCCCAGTGATAACATCGGGCCCGGACACATCGAGTCCTTGCTCATCACCGGAGGACGATTTTGTTCTCGTGCCGAGCGATCTCAGCAGCGATACGGACAACAATCCGAACCCTGTGCAAGTTAAATACACGAAACAAACGAGCAGGGAAGCGGTGAGTCCACCGCGTCCTTGTTTCCTGCCGATATCGGAGCCGATTCCGGTGCCGTCGCACAGAAGCGGCGTCCAACCGCCGTCTTCGCCTTCAACGGCGACGGCGACGGTCGCGACAAACGCCACCGCAATTACGCGTACTGGCAGCAGTTTGGTACCGCGTTCACAGCCGATAAGCATGAAACGCAGCACCGACGCTCACAGAAGTCACGCCCCTGATATCGGCTCGCTCAGCCCGCCGAGCGTTCAATTTGTCATTGGCACGCCGCCCGGACGACGAATGAGCGAGACTCCACCGCCACCAAACACGTGGCAGGTCAGTCCGGTCGCAAGACACTCTCACGTATCGAGCGGAACTTCGCCTTTAAGACGATCGACCGGAAACAACAGCGCGTCATCTCCACTTCTTACCGGTCCTTTAGCGGTTCTCGGTTCACCGACAACTAGAGCTTTGCAGGACAACAATAATACCATGAGACACTCGCCCGTTATTCCCTTCGGTACTCGAGCCGTTACACTTCCCGAAATATCGGAAGCCGCGAGCTTTCAGAATTTCTTTCCCGAGCTCAATCCAGGCCTTACGGACGATCGTCCGTTGACCTTCATTGCGCCGGAATTGCCCGAAGAGACGCTTTTGGAAAGAGAGCACAACGAGATTTTGGCAAAGTTGAATTTTGTTGTCGCGCTTTGCGAATGCGTAAGCGAAGTCGCAAGGACGAGGGCTGGACCACTTGGAGCACCTCTTGGAGGCATTGAACAGGCTAGCAATGCTGCTACTAAGAGAAGAGCCGAACAGGTTATTTTACTCGTGAGGGCGCTTCAATGGCTCAGTTCCGGACTCAGTCTTGCTACGCAACAGCTTAAGGCTGGTAGACTGCAACCCACTGCCAGCGTTAAGGAGGGTGAGTACTTGTGGATTTACATCTTTTAGCTTGAAGAATAATTGAATGTTTTCTGAACTGACGAGAGCCAAAATCTAATTAATGATTAGAGGAAATTTCAGTAGAATAATGAGCGCATCAGAGTTTTAAATCTCCATTAATTCAAATATATAATTTGCAGTACAGTTTGGTTTGTAATTATGATTTAATAATAATAATATTTCGTGACTACAAAATAGAGTATAAACATTTGAATAGCTGCAAAAAATACTAATTTTCGGTTAAATATTGGCAGAAATAGTGGACAAAATGAAAGAGATAATTAATGCATTACTTTCTTAATGCATTAATTATGTTTCTTCATTTTTTCAAAAAGATTACCTTGACATTTTATTGAAAAATAATCATTTTTGCAGCTGTTAAAAAGTTTAGTCATCGTATTATAATCGCTACATGTTATTATTATGAAATCATAATTATAGAGTTGATTGTATCATCATCTTTATTTCTATAAGTATTAGGCATTTACAACTCTGGAGTGCACTAGGGGTGTCCATTTTTGCACAATATATCTTTTGTAATGGACACCCCTCAAAACTGTTCTCTATTATGAAAAATAATTCCTCGTAAATCATCAATGAGATGAAAAAGATGTAGACGGCGCGACGGAATTTCTTAATTCTATTGTTTAAATAGTACTTTGCGATACAAGGGCGAGAAAGCGATCATTATACGCAGGTTGGGAAGTTGACCGCACGAGCCCCACGAGTATCACAGCACGAGCCGAAGGCGAGTTCTGTCTGTGGTAAGAGTGCGGCGAGTGCGATCAACTTCACAACCGTCGTATGATGATCGCTCTCTCGCTCTGTATCGCATAATACTTTTTGTAACAAATGCATGAGAAGTGCTACCGAGTGTAATGTCGCGCGCGTGCGAGAAGTGCGTGAGAGAAGTAAAATAGCATCGATGGCCGTAAAGCGCCACTTACGTCACGCGCGACAGGCACGAGAAGTAGGACTTCTCATGCATGCGTTACAAAAAATCCCAAACCTTATCTGATAATATTCTACTTGAGCACCAAATTTTAATTCGACATCAAAAAAATTGTGGAAGTCGGAGCGACAACAAACTTTTAAAGAAATTTACATCCTCAGCTACCGGTGTAATGTGACGTATTTATCACAGACAAACTGTGCTATATAAAAACAAAAAAATTCTCGTTAAGATAGTGAATGTTAATAGTAAATATTTGGAGGCTTCGGCCAATTATTGTTGTTATAGGTAGTGTTTTACAATAAACCGAATTGTTTACCGCATCTCCAGAATGTAATTTGTTCATCCTGTGACCAAAATCTCAAAATGTTGACTATTGTCATTCACTCTGTTTACGAAATTTTTTTACTTTTTTTATGGCACAGTTTTTCCGTTTTTCCGATACATTCTAGTAAAGTCTCGATAAATAAGCTGAACAATTTTACCATCCTACTCTTTAAGGTGTTCCTATGGACGATGCACTTTAAATGCTATCGTTCTGAAATTCTTATAGAATGTTCGCCAAAATTTTTTTAAATTTTCTGCAGAATTTGAATTTGATCGCCTACCGTACTTCGGAAATATTCAATGTTAAAGTTGTTCATGCAGTATACGCCATAGGTAACACTCGCTTAGAAAAAATAGATGATGAAATGAAAAAAAAAGCCAAAAAATTGTGTCAAGAGAATTTTTTTCCCCAACTTGTGTCCAAATTTCAAGTCGATACTTTATTTTTGAGATATCATCAGAGAAAGTATCTAAAGTTCCCTCTCTGACTCCTGCATTTTCGGGTTATCGCGCTCGCTCGCAACAACGCGTTGATTGTTTGTCTTGCACGGAAAACAATCAACGCGTCCATAGGAACACCTTAATAGCTTCAGTTGGTTCAGTAAGCTTACGTTTTTTTGTTTATATCTGGACTTTTAACCGAGATAAATAATCAATTATTCTCATTCTGTTTAATCCCAAGTGGTGAGTACGATGAACGACAAATTCAGATCATGTCTGGCCGAGTGCAAACAGCTCAACAGCGCCGGTCTTCTTCGTCAAACAGGAGCGACGGCGGACAAGATTCTTTACAACCACGCAATCCAAATGGTATTTCAACTTTCGCTTTAAAAATAAATTATCGTTTTTTAAAACTTGCAAGATGAAAAAAATATATTTTTTTTTTCTGCAGTGTCAATCGGCAGCATTGGACGAATTATTTGGCAACCCAGCAGAATGTTTTCAGCGATACCACACAGCGCAGATATTATTGCACTCGTTGTCGCAGCACGTAAGCCACAGTCAAGACCGAGCGCTTCTTATCAAATGTAAGTAAATGTCGTAGATATCAACGAAGATTGTTTATCTAAAAATTGCTACATTTGTTTTTTTTTTGCAATCTATGCTTTTTGAAAAATTGCTATTGCTATATACGCTTTTACGTAAAATTGCTATAAGTGCTTTATCAAAAAATTCAAATCTATGTTTTTTTTTAAAATTACAGTTACGTTTTTCCGGAAAATGCAATATACGCTTTTTTCGTGAAATCGAAATCTATGCTGATTTTCAGAAAAATTACAGTCACGTTTTTCCGGAAAATGCAATATGCCTTTTTTTCGAGAAATTGAAATGTATGCTGGTTTTCAGAAAAAAGCAATTAAGTTTTTCCGGAAAATGCAATATGCGCATTTTTAGAGAAATTGAAATCTATGTTGGTTTTCAGAACATTACAATTACGTTTTTTCGGAAAATGCAGTATGCGCTTTTTTCGGGAAATTAAAATCTATGCTCTTTCGGAACATTACAATTACGTTTTCAGATAATTGCAATTTACACTTGTTCAGAATACTGCAAAACACGCTTTTTTGGAAAATTATAACATACTTTTTCGGATAATGGCAATACACGCTTTTCGGAAAATTGCAATTTACACTTTTTCGAAAAATCTATGCTTTGCAGAAGATTCTAAACTACGCTTATACAAAAAATTACTATGTACGCTTTTTAAAAAATCGCAAACAACGCTTTTTCTGAAAGTACAAAAAAAATTCGCATTTTCTAAAAATTACAATTTCGCTCGCAGATAAGGCAGCGGTGGAAAAGCGTCTGTACGTACTGCAGCAACAAGGTTACATCTACGCGACGGACCCAACGTAACGTATGTAAAATAGATGAAAATAGAAGAGGTAAGGGAATAAAATAAGAGATATACTATATAAGACGAACGAGGAGAAGAAGAAGCTGATCCTGCAACTACTACTCTAAGAGGAACGAACCAGCAACAGGACAAACGAATCGGAGTAATCGATATACAAAACAAACAAAAAAAAAGACGAAAAGACGGTTATCCTCGATAAAATATCTTCGTCGTACGGTTGAATAATATCTCGTATCGATCAATGACTCTCAAGTATAATTATTAATTATACATATTGTAATGTTATCATGATCGAACTAACTAACCCTTTATTTCGTATATAAAGTAATAAACAATGTGTATACTAACCGCTGTAGTGGACAAGAAAAAAAACAACAAATGAAATAATGTAAAGAATTTTTTTCTGTAAAATGTATCTTTTTCTCTTGTATTTTACGACCCCTCGAATAATGCGGAGTACGAAGCTGTGCCGTTATTAAAAACTGTAGTTCGTAAAAAAAATATAGTGCCAAGCTCTCGAGGGATGCGACGGCAGTTAAAGGAACATCAGAAAAAAACGATTGTTGCACGCTAATAACAATAACGACGATTCACAAGAGAACGTTTAGTTCTCTTTTCCCTCGATGGCTGGCTTTGTGGTTGATGGATTGTCCCTGTAGATAACGTAATTCAACGCTACAGCGACTGAGTTCCAGGCCAGGTAAGGAGCGATTAGATAACCGGCCACTGGGTTTACGCGGTGAAAAACGATTCCCATCGCTGCTGTCGTTCCCCACAACACAACGATCTCGTATAGGGCCTGCAATGATTATTCGTTTTAATCTGGTTTATTATTTCTCACATTGAAATACACGGTATTAGTTCATTTATTCGATAAATTATTTAATTTTGCTTTCTCATAGAGGAAATATTGTTTTCATGATTGTTTTTTTCGAGCATTTCGTGTCAAGACTCTCAGCATGGTCCAAAACGTCAAGAAAAGTGGTTTAGAAAAATATCCGTAGGTATGATGGGGCTTCAAAATTTCAATCGCCTATAACTTAAGGTAGCAACTATCGTCATCGAAGAATAAAATTATTCATTCTTTCTTCATATTCCACAATTAAATTTTAAAAGAAAAAAGTTTCATTCAATCATATTACGAAATTATTTTCACGTGCGTAATTAATTTAATTATGTCATTAAAACTAATTTGACTTGTGTCTTGACTCGTCCACCATTGGCTCTGTAAGCACACGACACATCGTGGCAATACCGCAATATCGACCGGCATCGTACGTTACCGACATGAGACGAGGTTAGGTTTGCGAAGTTTGTTTGGCGAATCTGCTCCGTCATGTCGAATTTTCAAAAAGAAAGATACGACGTTAGAGCGGATCGCCGAAAAAGAAACGGCCAATTCATTACGCGCAAAAGAAAAGCGTGGTTCGACAACATTCAAGCAACAAAAAAGCCAGATACAGTGAAGAATCGACGCAAGTGAAATTTGATCAACAAATGAAAAATTCAAGAGTATCGATATGTTAAAAAGTCCGATTTCAGTTAATTACGCCGAATTTAGGATGCGAGCGGTCATTTTCATTCATTTTCATTGCAGAACACTACCAGTATATACCGACCGATGGTAACTGTCGCGTATATAGCTGATGTGCAACGTTGCCAAACTTCGGCGCCATTTTGAACAGCTGGTAGAGATTGTTTTTGCACGACGCAATTTCTTGCAATTAACTTGCAATAACTCGCTGAAATATCCGGTGACTACTACTTTTTATGGTCGTATCGGTTACTTTAAGATCTAACGAAAACGTAGAGCTGTTTAGATGTTTTGTATTTCATTTCTGAGATGCTTTTTTCTCTGTTCAAAAGTCAATTTTTTATATTTCTCCATATAACGCCATGTATAAGACTCTGTTTTAAAAAGTTATTTACTTAATTAGATATCCGGTAACGTATCTCGTAATTCCTCACAAATAAAAGATGAATACTCAGAATACAAGATATACAAATTTCGGACATATCTAACGTGTCTGCCTTCGCGTTATAACTACCTTAAGGATGTTAGAGCATGAAATATAGTGTGTGAAATATAGAGCGCTAATCTTGCACGGGCAAGAAAAGGACATATACCGAAAATTTCCTTTTCACTAAACTTTTTGAAAAGTTTACGTATCGATTACGTAGCGTTATTTTGTGATCATCCGAATTCACAGAATCTAATAAATAAGTAGTAGCACGTAAAGAATCGCTTCAATCTAATCTGTACGTATTATAATTCTTGAATTAAAGCTTTTGTCTGGAGTAAGGTATAGCCGACCAATGTTTATAACTAGATATTCTAAGTTAATTTATCATTTCAAATAGTCGACAAGGTACCCTGTAATTTTGAAACCACAAAGATACAGCCTACAGCTACAGTATATAATTTTTTGAGAAATTAATCTAATTCCAAGCGTGGCGCTCCTACATCCTTAAGAAATGTTAGACCGATTCTGCTAAAATTTGACACAAGTGAAGGACCAGCCCGTTTTCGATTGTTGCTATTTTTTTGACAAAATGTATGCAGAAATTTGATTTTTATAGCTCTTCGAATTGTTTCAAAAAAAGGTCTCAAATGCTTTCGCTTTCGTAAAATTTGCAATATTTTGCTAAATATTTTTTCATAAGTGCAGATACATATAATGCTGTTTGGGATTAAATTTGGCCGAAATTGGAAAAGCGGTTCGGATTTTATGGAGTTTTCAAATTTTCGAAAAATTGACGGTATTGCATTAACTTTTTCAAAACATGAAGCAGCGATCCCAAAGTTAGTATGTAAACGGAATAATATTCAATAATGCTATATTCATAATTTAGTGGAGATCGGTAAAAGAGTTCCGATTATATAGGAATTCGAACTTTTCGTTATTCTTTCTTGACGACTAAAATTTTGCTAAACTTCAATCTTTCAAATTTATTTAAAACAACGTTGAATATTGTTTCCTTATTATTTTTAACTTTTTACAATGCTTTCTTTATGAGGAAGGTAAAATTGATGAACATTATTGATCATGGAGGAAGATTTGTGAAAAGTTAAAAATAATGAGGGAGCAATATGCAAGGTTCGACTTCGTTTTTATTTTTATCCTTTACCTTATACATAATTATTCCGGGGGAATGTGATACAAAGAAACTAGATATTCCCAGGAGTAAGACTCATTTTGTAAGCTATACTTAACACAAAAACGTTTCGGACTAAGACAGAGGTTTAATTATATGCCAATGATAAAATAGCATAAAATGTTATGGAAATTCATGCGATAAAAAAATCCTTGAAAAAAGTCGCCCGGAAAAGAGTGCTCTTTATACAATTCCTCTTATAAGAAATATATAATTTTTTTTAGATTTTTAGGTTCTTCCTTTGGGTTATTTAAGTTGTATTCGGTTCGCTTAGGTTAGTTCGGTAATTACTATACTTTTATATATAATATAAATGTTTTAAATAATATTGGTAAGAAAATGTGTAGAAGTTTTATTTTTGAAAAAAGTTGTTCCATAAAAATATGTATAGAAATGCAAAAATGAAAGTAGTTGATATTATAATGGACATTCATTTTCCCATTAGCTGTTGTTTGTATAGCATTTTTAAGCCAATTTATGACATTATTGAATTTAATAAAAATAAAAAAAGATTTTATCTTTCAAATCTTCATATATTTCTGCCTATATGGTGACATATTTAGACTTTTTATTTTTATGACAAAAAAAGGCTTTTTCGTAAGAATAAATTTAAAAAATGTCTCGACAATTAGAGTAATGGAGAATTTATGAGGTAATTATTTTTCTATTTCAATCAAAGTATTATATATTTTGATGCCAATATGATGATATATAAAAAAAACTATAAACATAAAATTATTTCCGGAGTGAATAAACAAAAAGAGAGTAATCAAATGTGTGCAATTTTGGTTCCAATATGAAAAATAAACATTTTCCTATTTCATTTCTACCGGAAAATCAAAAAGAATTCTATGTTGTTTTTACCAATTTTATGTTGTGCGCTCCGAAGAAAAGTGGAGTCCAGGTCCAGTTAAGGGCCAAATTGAGTCCATAGACGGAAAGCGGAAGTGCAGCACCTTCGAAGCCACCGCCGTCTCTCCACACAAGATACGATGCATATCCCATAGAACAGTAGATGCTCGTCCAAACGGGAGCAAAAGCCCACTTGGGAGGAGTCCACGAAGGTTTCTTCAGCGACTATGAGAAAAAGATGAGGAGGATCGATAAATGTTCTACTTTCAAACTATGTTACTACGATTATCTTTGTTGGCCTCACATTGCAATTTTTCTATTTATTCTCATTAATAAAAGTGGCAAAGAAAATTGCAAATCATCTTCAAGATTAGAGTGTAAAAAGTGGCGGAATAGAGTTACAATGTTTTCACTCGGGCGGTGGCCAATTATCGTTACTTATCGCTGCAACAATTCCACGCAATTTCACCGAGCGAAGACGACTTACCTCATACCAAGGATTGATGTTCTTTCTTGTAATATATCCACCTGCAAAACCTCCAAGATTTGGGTGTATTGTAGCCGCTAATGCGGGCCAACAAATTTTAACCGGCATTTTTTTCTATATATTTGTTAGAATTCTTTTATTTTTTTTTCAGGAATAATCGTCGTGGATGTGGAATACGTGCGACCGGTTCGACGTTAGCAACGTCACTGTCACGATAGCAGCGAAGTACCGCAAACATTTTGCCGAGTGGAGATGGCTCGGCGACGGTCAGGTGCATGATGCAATCGTCCAGGCATAGGTTGCGGATCTTTACAAGGGAAAACAGAAGACCTGCGTAAATCACATGACACTATAGGAAATTCGTACAATAGTCCAGTGATCGAGCTGGATTTTCTGTGACAATCTGTAGGATCTTACGTAGTGACTGATAGTAAATGTAGAGGAACGTTTTGCTGTCTTAGCTACTGTTAATATAGAAGTGAGTCAGCGAACTCATGAGTATTACGGGTTGCAGATTCAAAGGAGCTTAAGGGGTAACATCACTCTAGGATTTTGGAAAAATTGATTTTTTTTGCTCCCGCAAAATTTTTTTTCCTCATTTTAATGTCAGGACACTCAGAATGGTCCAAAACGTCGAGAAAAGTGGTTTCGAAAAAATGTCTGTAAGTGTGTGTGTGTGTGTGTGTGTGTGTGTGTGAGTGTGCAGATTTCCTTGTAAGCACGATAACTGCAGTCGTGATTATACATGTACCTTCGTCAAATTTGGCACGCAAGTGGGCTGTCATACACCAACATTTGGGATTATAGTTGACGCAAGTCGGCTGGGCAATTCAAATTTTACAGCGTTTAGAAAATTTTTAAAATATCGTTTTCACGCTATAACTTTCCCAAATTAAGAGATATCGGATTGAAATATTGTACGTAAATAGACCAACATCAATCCATGATGTACACCAAATTTGGCGAGAATCGATAGGGTGATTCTAATTTTATTGCAATTACAATTTATTTTTCAAATGCCCGCAAAGATATCCACTTTCAACTCCTGTAAATTCTGAGATATCCGACTGCAATTTTCGACATGATTTCACGATTATTGATTATTAATGACGAGCTTAGTCAAAGAAACTATCGATATGTCAGTAAATTTCGATTTTGGTGAAAAAAAGAAAGGAATGGCGTCAGGAAAAAACATAAATTTGAAAATTTCACAGGTTTATCATAAATTTTGTTCACATATGGACTATCATCGAAAAATATTTGAGTATAAATTTGACGCAGATCTGTCCAGCCGTTCAAATTTTATGGATTTTGAATTTTTCGAAAAATCTCATTCTCGCGCTGGCTCGTGCAAATGATGAGATACAGGGTTTTAATTTGGTTTTAATTTGGTCACATCTGGACTACTATGGTACAAGGTTTTAGTACAAATTTGAGAAAAATCAGTTACACGGTAAAAATTCTTCGACATTTTGAATTTTTTTAAAAGTGTCTAGAGCGTAAACAAAGTTTGCAAAGTAAAACTTAGCAAATTGCTTCCTCAATATTTGTCGCTTTTTACAAAGTTTCGTCCATGAGGAAGCGAAAATCGATTAATATACTTCCTCATAGAGGTAGCTTTGTAAAAAGCGAAAAATAATGAGGAAGCAATTTGCAAAGTTCTATTTCGCAGGCTTTTTGGTTTAAACAATACTGTAGGGTTATAAAAAAACACGGAATTGGTCCTATAGTGAATTATTTTTTTTAATAGCTTCAATTATCGAGCGGCGGCCGTTGAACCGTTACGAAATGGAGAAGCCAAGCGTCGAGGAGGTTGGCACGTCGACTAGAAAATTATCAGCAATTGATACTGACGACTTTGAAGTAGAAAAATGCTTTGGTTACCGAATTTTTTACTTTTTAGACAATTTTTATAGTAGCTTCACAATTACATTCTCTACTGAAGTACGTAGCCGCTTTTTTTATTTAATGTAAACTTTGCTTTATAAACAACTTACTGCTTATTTTTCGCCAAAAAAAAACGATTCATTTTTTCAAAAGCGCACCATTTCTCTAAAACTTGATTAAAAAAAAAACTCCAACGTAGTGCCATTGGCAATAGTGTGTAGATTATACGTTTTTTAAATAATTGTCTTCCCGTGAAGGTATTTTAAAAAAATACGATTTTTAAAAGCGGCTCTGTCACCGCCATTTTATATCAAAAATATAATGAAATTTTTTTTCGTACTTCAATATGTGGTGGTTACCCCTCAAAATATATGGGCTTCGTATGTCAGTTCTTCAAAATCAATATATATTTTTGTGTAAATTTGGGATACTATTGAAAAAAAAAATTATTTACATCTTGGAAGAGAAAAATAGAGCAAGGAAATTTTTTTTTCGTACTTCAATATGTGGTGGTTACCCCTCAAAATATATGGGCTTCGTATGTCAGTTATTCAAAATCACTATATATTTTTGGGTAAATTTGGGATGCTATTGAAAAAAAATTATTTACATATTGGAAGAGAAAAATAGAGCAAGGAAAATTCAAATTCTTAACGAAGATAAAAATGTTACAGTAATTGCATTTTGTCCTCCATTTTTTTACTAAACACACGTATTTTTTTAGTGATATCATTTTTTTCGTCTATGTCGTCATCTTCTATTTTACTCCAATTTATAGGAATGGCCCGGCTCTTATCGGGAGAAAGGAAAGATTTGCGGAAATGACAGAACGCTATACAAAGTTCATACAATGATTAAGGGATCGAACTGGATTTTCTCCTAGAATCTATAGATTTTATGTAGTGGCTGAAAGTAAATGTAGAGCAACGTTTTGGAGCTATAATTGGTAAGATACATTTCTTACAAACGATTTCTGCTTTAGCAACTGTTACTATAGAAGTACGACAGCGAACTCACGAGTATTGTGGGTTACCGACTCAAAGGTGCCTAAAACATATGGAATTTGTAGAAGAGTTGTTCGAAGTCACTATAACCGCTCTCGTTTGAACTTCGGAGAATTAAAAATATGGTTTGGCAAATTTGACTTCTAGAATAAATTGTATGAGGATTTATTTTTTGTAAACTTAGGTGGTGCTTTTTTTATAAAAAAGCCTTTTATGTTTTTAAATAGAAAAATATTAAGGATAATATACGGTGAAAATTTGTTGTTTTTTTGTGAAGTTTTAAATGCTACAGTAGTTCCATTTTTTACTTCAATTTTTAACTAATCAAACATTTTTATTTTTAAAAATTTACTTTTATTTAAAATCGAGAAAGAAAACGTTGAAATATTTAAAAAATGATAATAATCTAGGTGGGATGTTAAACATCCCGCTGTGCATCAAAGGGTTAATGAAAAAAAATTTTGTTGAGATTTTCATATCAGGACACTCAAAATGGTCTGAAACGTCGAGGAAGATGGTTTAGAAAAATTGTCCCGCTGTATATATGTGTGTGTGTATGATAAAACGCCTAAAATTCATATTACCATAACGCACGAACTATTAGACAGAATTAGTTGAAATTTTAATACCATGTAGAATACTGGCTAATCTTCAATTGATATAAATTTTTTAAAAATCGCTTAATGCATTCTATTTTTATGAGATTTTGGAAATATTGAAAAATTTACGTAAACACTCTAGCTCAAATAAATTTTTAGCTATCTGGCTGAAACTTCGTATTAAATTTCAACGAAGCGACACGACCTTTGATTTCGAATTAGGGCAAAATCTGTAAAACGGTTCAGTCATAATGGGACTTTGAATTTTTCAAAAAATTTATGTTTTGCTCTAACTCACGTCAAATCTCAACAAAGAAAATGAATTTTTTTACCGAAAAAAATAACATTCAGCGCTTCTACTTACCAAATTTGATGATGATCGGTAAAGCTTTTCGGATTTTAGGTGATTTTTAATTTTTCCAAAAATTATTGTTGTCGACTTAACTTTTACAAAACTTCAGAAAGTAAGCCGAAAATGTGTACACAATAAAAATATTATGCAGCGGGTTTTGTAACGGTGATTATAAGCCGTATGTACTGTGGATTTTTTTTTAAATTCTGCTTTTTTATTTATTTCTAATCCCATTCTATTGCCCGTAAGTATTAATATTCAATTGCACATAACTCTTAAACGGAACGATGTATCCAGCTGACATTTTGCACACAAGTGGAGTATTAACTTTTGAGTTACTGTGATTTCCTACAAAAATACACGCACACAACGAAATTTAAAAAATAAAAAAGGTAATTAAAATTAAATATGATGCAAAGAAGAACTTTGCATATTCCTTCCTCATTAGTTTCCATTTGTCACAAAGCTTCCTTTATGAGAAAGCCGAGATTGATAAATAAGCTTACGCATAGAAGTGGCTTTGTGAAAAATGGAAATTAATGAGGAAGCAATGTGCAAAGTTCTACTTTGCATCATTTTGTTATCGTGAAAAACTTTTTATTCAAGATTTTCATGTCAGGACACTCAAGATAGTCTAAAACATCGAGAAAAGTGGTTTAGAAAAAATGTCCGGATGTATGTATGTATGTGTTTGTGTGGGTGGCACGCTTGCAAAATTCAAAGCGCTGTATCTCAAAAACGACTTTAACAATCAAGAAATTTGGTACGCTGATAGAGGAGCAACGCCCCTTCCTATGCATACATTTTCGAAGTTTTTTTTAAGAAAATGCAGATTTTATAAGCCTTTCAATTTTTCGGAAAATGTCTGCATGCTCTCTAGCATCCGCAATTTTTCAGCTAATGAGCTAAATAGTTCTGGACAAATAGAGAGAAAAAAGTAGAACTTTGCATATTGCTTCCTCATTATTGTTGAATTTTTACAAAACTTCCTCTATGAGGAAGCATGTTAATCTATTTTGGCTGCCTCATAGGGGAAGCTTTGTAAAAATCCAACGATAATGAGGAAGCAATTTACAAAGTTCTACTTTGCAGCCTTGTTTATATTAGCGAAAAGTGTTTGCAATTCCCTCTCATTTTTCGAAAACTTATTTGACCTCAGCTTAATGCGCAAGGACTACCTTAATCGAAATAACGTAAACGGAGTTTATCCTCCTCTTTTGTGTAAATTTTTATCTCGATTCGTCACACCGTTCGAGAGTTATGAGCAATTCTATTTTGGGACAAGCGGTCATTATAAATTTAAAAAAATTAAAATTACATATGAAGCAATGTGTAAAGTTCTACTTTGCATTCTTATTTCTATTGAGTACAAACTTTTGCTGATGCTAGAGCGAAAATCGTTTTTTTTTTTGTAAATTTTAAAATGTCGTGAAATCTGAACCACTTTACCGATCATCGTCAAATTTGGTACGTGGCATAGCTGCATGTTCCTTTTCGTCTGTAAAACATTTCAGTTAAATTGGTGAAATTCGACGTGATTTATAAAAAAAAATGATTTTTTTTCGAAAAATTCAAACATCTATAAAATCTGAACCGCTTTACCGATTTCGCCCAAATGCAATGTCAAACAACATTGAACGTATATTTATTTATAAACAACTATTTAGCAAAATCGTCTAATTTTTATGAAAGTTAGAGCGACCACGCCCTTTTCTCAAAAGATTAAAAGTACCATAAAATCACAATAGCTCATTTTTTTTTCAAAAATCACAACATTCAAAGCAGGGCAACTTACTCCACTTGCGTGCCAAATTTGAGCCATATCGCTTGAACGGTTAGTGAGTTCATCGAATTTTCGGAGCCCAGGACACACACACACGGACATTTTTTCTAAACCACTTCTCTCGATGTTTTGGACAATTCTAAGCATACTGGCATGAAAATCTCGAAAAAAAAAATTTCATGAAAACAAAGCTTCTTCTACGAGGAAGCGAAATTAAAAATATTGAACCTGACACATCTTTCGTTCTCGACGTGTGGTCAAATATAATTCGAGTTACAATTTGAAAACGGCCGGTGAGTGGCCGCCTTCGGAATAAATAGAGTAGCAGTAGCGACCGTCAAGTCAGGAGTAACAGCCCGTCCAGTCAAGATCAGACAGACATATCATCATGTGAAGGCAACATTAATTTCTTTTTCAACTTGGCGTCGAGTTGCTACCGCGACTCTTGATAAAAAATGAAGGTCGGTATTTAATTTGAGCGGAATCCATAAAGCGGTTTAGATTTTATACAATTCTGAATTTTCGAAAAAATTTTGTTTTCGTTCTTATTCAAGTTAAGTTCACCCAAACCTGCTCAAATCTTTTGCAAGGTAAAATTAACATCCACTTGTAGTAAATATCAAATTTGGTTAAGGTTGGTAAAGTGGTTCAGATTTTATAAAACATTGAATTTATCAAAAAAATCTCTGTGTGTTCTCTAGCTGCCACAATTTTTTAGATAATGAGCTTAAACAGTTTTTGACGAGTGAATCAATGAAAAATGACAATCGGTATCGAATTTAAATGAAATACATAAAGAGGTTTAGATTTTATAGAATTTTGAGTTTATGAACATTTTTGTTTTCGTAGTTATTTTAATTTGTACTTAAAATAAAGATGCAAAGTTCTACTTTGCCTCGTCAACAATATTCATCTTTCGCAAAACTTCCTCTATGAGGAAGCAAAAAATAAAATAAAGAAAGATGAAAATTAGTGAGGAAGCCGTGTGCAAAGTTCTACTTTGCATAATTTTTTATTTTAATTATCGTTTTGTAATCATATTTTTGCTCCCATTTCGATACCTTTCTAACACTACCCTGGTAAAAATAAATCATAGATAACGATTTTAAAAAATCCTATCGTTCCGAATACGCATTCGGTTCGCCAATTTACGAAGTACAATCATAAATTTATGATCGAAATTCTATATGTTTCTTCCATATTCTATACATTGAGAGAAATTTATAATTGAATACACTGAATTTTCAAATATACCATTTATTTGAAAATATTCAAATGGATGGGTTTATTTGAACAAATTATATATTTATTGCTCCTTTTGTTGAATGGAATCAAAATGTTATTGACTCAATGAAATGTTCCATTTTTTGACTACATATTGTGTTGATTCAATAAAACTATCCCATGAAAACGTCAGACAGTATAATTATTCATGTTATATCGTCAATCCTACCAACTAATTTTATCGTTGAATCAAAACCATATTTGTTAAAATGAGGACAATATTTATTTAAACCTGTTTATTATTCAATTGCTTCAATTAAATGGATTTATTTAATGGATTTTAAGTTCAACTAAATGGTTTTAATGATTCAAATATATATATTTCATGTATTTAATAATTTATTTATTCGAATTAACGAAATATATAGTTGCTTCAATTGTACTGGTTCTTTTCATTCGAATATTTCGCTTCTTTTATACAGTTCATTCATCGAAATATCTTAGTATTTTGACTACACGTATAGTTGCTTCAAATACCAAAATATTTGAATCAATTAAATACATTTCAAATAAATAATTTGCTGGTTTCAATTTTTCTCTCAATGTAATATTATTATAAATAACATATTTTTTTAAATTAAATTTAACTATAAAAATATACGATCGTAGGAGTAATATTAATAATATTACATTGTTCATTATAAAAAGCTTCATCCACAAATCTTTGGTTTCAAATATTTATCATATTCAAGATTTATTATGATAGACTTCCTATAGCTGTGAAACGATGAGAAGAGAACATGTAAATTTCTTCGCAATCTAAGAGGCATCAATAGTTTGATCCTGTCATTACAATTAAAGAAAGTATATTGGAATAAATCGTATGTGTTTAGACTGAAAGAATTATCATAATCTATTTTAAAACCCTGATATAAATGAAACAGTTTTCTATAATTTATGCAATAAATTTATGCTGATTAATTCGTTTCTCTTCCCATCGTTTCACAGCTGCAGGAAGTCTATCATAATGAATCTTGAATATGATAAATATTTGAATCCAATATTTTTGTATGAAACTTGTTTTAAAATGAAAAATGTGATATTATTAATATTACTCCTATGACCGAATATTTTTATTATTAAATTTAATACAAAAAAAAGGATGCAAAGTGGAACTTTGCACATTGCTTCCTCTTTAATTTTCATCTTTCACAACGCCGCCTCTATGAGGTAATTTCTTTATTTTATTTTTGGCTTCATCACAGAGGAAGCTTTGCGAAAGATGAATATTATTGACGAAGCAATGTGCAAAGTTTTACTTTGCATACTTATTTTAAATACAAATTAAAATAAGTACGAAAACAAAAATTTGCATGAATTCAAAATTCTATAAAATCTAAACCTCTTTATGTATTTCACTTAAATTCAATACCGATCGTCATTTTTTTATTGCTTTATTCGTCTAAAACTGTTTAAGCTCATTACCTAAGAATTGTGGTAGATAGAGAACATACAGAGATTAAAAAAAAAAATTCAATGTCTTATAAAATCTGAACCACTTTATCAATCTTCACCAAATTTGATATCTACTACAACAGGATGTTACTTTTCCCTTACAAAAGATTTGAGGACGTTTGGTCGAACTTAACTTGTATATGAATAACGAAAACAATTTTTTTTCGAAAATTCACAATTGTATAAAATCTAAACCGCTTTATGGATTTCGCTCAGATCCAATACCGACCTTCATTTTTCATTTCTCTATTTGTCCAGAACTATTTAGCTCATTAGCTGAAAAATTGCGGTAGCTAGAGAACATACAGACATTTTGCGAAAAATTGAAAGGCTTGTAAAATCTGAATTTTTGTTTTCAATTTTTTCGAAAATGTATACGTAGAAAGGGGCGTTGCTCCTCTACCAGCGTGCCAAATTTCAGCTTGATTGTTAAAGCCGTTTTCGAGATACAGCAGTTTGAATTTTGCAGGCGTGACACACACACACATGCAGATGGACATTTTTTCTAAACCACTTTTCTCGACGTTTTGGATCATTCTGAATGTCCTAACATGAAAATCTCGAAAAAAAATTCATGAAAGCAAAGCTTCCTCTATGAGGAAGCAAAATTATATTATCAAGAGTCGCGGTAGAGACTCGACGTCAAGTTAAAAAAGAAAATTAATGTTACCTTCACATGATTTAAAATAAGATTATAACACTGTTAAAAATGTTTGGAAAATTGATGTATGTATTGGAAGTTCTTTTCCAGATACGGTATATTAAATTTCATTTAATATACAGATATATTGTAAAGTTCCAATAATTATATTATAAACACAACTTTTATGAAGTGTTTAGTATACTAGGGTTAAGCGGACTCGGGCGCTTAAGAGCCCGAGTCTCTTTATATAAGTTTTGACATTTGACATAAACAAAAAAAAATGAATGCATGATATTGGTCCCGATCGCAGTGTGACTGACTGACGACACCTCCGACCAATGACAGCACGAATAAAACGATGACAATGACTGCGATATTTTCGATATTTTCGAGATATCGCGAACCACCAACTTTTTAAAAGAGGACTGTATATTAATTTTGCAACAATTTTTTAAATATATTAATTACTATTTGTATATTAAATTTAATATACGCGTATCCGCAAAAAAACTTCCCATTTTGTATGAAAATTAATATAAAGTATTGGAAGTTCTTTAGCGGATACGCGTATATTAAATTTAGTACACAAATGTTAATTTATATACAAAAAAATTGTTGTAAACTTAATATACAGTATACTAAATACTTCATAAAAGTTGTGTTTATAATATAATTATTGGAATTTTACAACATATAATATACTGTATCTGCAAAAGAACTTCCAATACATATATTAATTATCAAAATATTTTGAACAGTGCATATACAATTTCGATCGTAAATTTATGATAGTACTTCGTAAATCCGCGAACCAAAGTCCGTATTCGAAACGATAGGATTTTTGAAAAATCGTTGTCTATCATTTATTTTTACCAGAGATATAAATCTTTTTCTATGAGGAAGCAAAAATCATCTAAAATTCCTGTTTTTATTTTTTCAGTATCATCTGACCTTCCCCAATGTTTTCCTAATGATTCGACAGCGGCAACAAGTGCGCGAGGGAAATAGCTCGTGCAGTGGCAACGGCAGCAGTATTAGTAGCGTCAATATGTAAATATAGCTTGTAGAACAGTTATGTCAGTCGTCGCATCAAAAATAGCAGAAAGAGTAGTAAAATCCAGTTACCAGCGTCTCGTTAATTAAAAGAAACGTCTGTTTTTTTCTGTATCCTCGTCAATTAACACAATTATGGAATATATATCTTCCTCCCAAGAACCGGCGATTATAGCTATAAATAAAAATTCCAAATTCGTGTTTAACAGGTTTATAAATAGCTCGCTTGAGCATATGATTACAAACTGTTCACGGAGCAACTAGAAAACTCTTCTTACCTCGTGTCATAGTCATAATTGTCATTATCGGCAACCAGAAGAAGCAACGTAGAAATTTAAAACTTTGTCAAAAAAAAATTATCAACAATATCTACTTTTATTTTTTTAGCATCACTCTTTGTAATGTTTTCCTAATGATTTGAAAGCATAAACAGGTGCGCGAGGGAAATAGCACGTGCAATAGGAGAATAAGTAGCATAATTGCACTGTAAAAAATTTCCATTATAAAAATTAATATAGTTTTATCAGAAGTTTTTATGCATAATTCGGTATATTAAATTTGATTTACAAGAATGATGTAAAATTAATATACGGTGTATTGAACACAATAAAAAATCATGTATAATATAAAGTACTGTAATTTTGCTATATAATTCTATACTATATTTAATATAGCGGTTTATGCAAGAAAAAAAAATCCCGATAAATGTATAGTCATTTTCTGAACATTTTTTACAGTGTATCTAAATTTAGATTTTAGAATAGTTATGTTAGTTGCATAAACACTAGCGGGATGAGTAGTAATAAAAATCAAGTTGCCAAAGTGTCGTTAATTAAGTATTGTAAAAGAAAAGTCTTCGATTTTTATTGTGCCCTCGTTAATTAGGGCGATTAAATTATTGGGAGGAATATATAATTACCTCCCAAGAATTGGCGTTTATAGCTATAAATAAAACTTCCAAAATCGTGTTTAACAGGTTTATAAATAGCTCGCTTGAGTTTATGATTGCAAGCTGCTCACGAAGCAACTAGAAAACTCCTCTTACCTCGTGTCATCGTCATACTTAATTATCATTCCCTGGCAAACAGTGTCACCGACTTTTAAAACGGTGTTTTAAACAGTCTCGATTAGCCCCTGTTTCACCCAGTTTAACTGACCTTTTAACCGAAATTGTTATTTTTTAAGCGATTTTTACTGATGAATTAACCGATTGTAACCGACATTCTTACCGAATTAAAAAAAAAATCAATATCGTTTGGTGGATTTAACCGATTTTAAATGATAATTTAACCGAACGAAACATTTTTAATCGGTTAAATTGTCGGTTAAAGCTGGTGAAACAGTGGGCTAATCGAGACTTATCTTTCCTCGGTTAAAAAGTCGATTAACTTCAGTTATTTTGGGTTAACACTACGGTGACACAGTTTGCCAGGGTTATTATTGGCCACCGGAAGAAGCAAAGTAAACTCAGAAAAAATATTTAGTATTAATTCTTTATTGCTTGTACATCCTTTCGGATCTTTATGACTCTTCTTCTCCACATCACATACATTTCAAATACAATATTTCGTCTTATACACTACACTGAGAGAAAAGTCGAGTAATTTTTAAAAAAATATATAGTTAGACCGACGATAATCTAACTACAATCTATGATTCCCAGGAGGAACGTCTATATTTTATGGTTATAGCAAATATAAGAAAATATTTGGATGTACCATTAATATAATTCCCAGGAGGAACGTCACTATTTTATGGTTATAGCAAATATAATTATCGTAGCAATCACCAAAATGATAATAGTTTCAAAAATTATTCTAATCGTTTCAAACATGCCGTTAGGTTGCATATACGATTTCAACTTTTGTTTCCAATAACCTTGCAAGTAAGGTTTATTGAACCATATTGTCATTGCTTCAACCATAAAACATTGCAAGCCTTCCTATATTCGTTTTATCATGTGAAATCGTTAAATCAACAATATGCTTTTCTCTCAGTGTAGCTTCCTTTAGACTCTTGCCTTTGCTACTGCTTTCTCAAATTCTTTGATATAATTGCACAAAGCTGCTATCGGTTTACCTTTTAGACTAGATTCAATCGTAAGTTTTAGTTCATCACCACGACTGTCGCCCAGCCATTCGTTCATACTTTCCACAATCGTTTTTTGCATGTTCTCTCTAGCTTCTTCACATCTATACATATATGTACAATTCATTCGTCATGCTTTCCGCACATGCTGCACCTGATGTCCACGAATCCCCTACCATAGCATTTGCCCATCCCTGGTAAAAATAAATGATAGAAAACGATTACAAAGAATTCTATCGTTCCGAATACGGACTTTGGTTCGTGAATTTACGACGTACTATCATAAATTTACGATCGAAATCCTATATGTTTCATCCGCATCGTATAATATTATTATAAATGATATAATTTTTGTATTTACTTTAATAATAAAAATATACGATTGTACGTATATACCCATAATGTACTATTCCAAGCAAAAAAAAAAGAAATCGATCGGACAATTACTTTTTTTCTGGTCATCCATCTTTGTAGTGATAGCGGCTCAAGCTGCTTAACTTTCATGATCTCTGATAGACTGCCTGACTATTCCATCGAAACTCGTCCTTGTAAGATAATATATATCAATAATATATAAGCCGCTTAACGTACTTATGAGTAACAACAGTAAATTGAGCAGTTTTTTAGCATCTTTCTTACTAAATTATTTATGTCAATTAACTCTGTAAGAATGCTTCACGTATACATTCCTTACCGAAAGTTTTATTTTATCCGTATTTGAGTACTCTTCGCGATACGAGAAAAATGTAATAAATAATCAAGCATATCAAGATACTAATAAGAGCATTGATTTCGGATAATAAGAGGTCTAAGAATTTATTAAAAAATTAGTTTAAAAAAATTATAAAATATTATAAATCCGTTAATGTACCATACATCTCGATAACGTATCTATCGTATTTAACCAATGGAAAACGATAACTAAAGGAAACTAATAACAACGATTCAATTTGTATAAATTGATCAAAGTCCGAATAGATAGAGATGATAACATACGATTAAATCCCATTCAAATTCTATCGATCTCTATCAATCTCTATAATATATCTTTACCAGGGATGTTACCACATCTTAACCTGGTCCACGATTCCTTAATAACCGCCCCAGTTTCTTTATCCGTCCAGTATGCTTCCATCCCCATTACCGTTTTTCTGTGTTTGTACTCCTTACAGTAGTTTGACTTGTCTACCCTAGCCCAGCCTAATTGCATTTCTTAAAAAGATTCAGTAATATTAACTAAAATTATCTATTTAACATTAAATTATTATTTCAATCAACGAAAATTTACTTTCCCTGGAACAAATATGTATTCCATTCAAATTTTCAGTTATTTTAATTACCAGCATATTTATTTATTTGAATCAACGTTCACTGTGCAGCGGACATTGAAAAATATTTTATTTATTGCTACTAAAAACTTTTTTAAACGCGTAGAAGAAATCTAGTTAAAATGACTATATACATGTATTGGATACTTTTTATTACTATCAATTAGAATTTTCTTTTAATCCAATATATACTTAGGGCACCCTCGACCTCCCCGATTTGGCTCCTAATTATTTGAAGGATTGGTTAGATCCTCAAATGCACTAGATAATATTTTTTTATTTTTTGTATGCATATTTTTTGTAATATTTTTTTAAAGTACCATATCGAATACCATAATTTTTAAATTTGAAAACATTCTGAAAAATATATTGTTGAATATCAAAATTTTCTAGCTTATAGGCAAAGTGGGCAAGATATTTCTTCTTATAATTTGTAAGCTTTATTAATTTTTAAAAATTATTGAAAAATAGAAAAAAAATTAATCTACTACAGGCGACTGGTCAAACGTTTATTTATGTAAACTCGGATTTTTAAAAAAATTTCCAGATTTTTAGGAATTTTTCAAATTTTTCTGAATGAAAACTCCAGCACCATACAAGCCACATTCTAGCACCAGCGTGCTATAATTTAAAAATCTGAAAAATACATGTTTCATGTACAGAAATGTTTGACAAGTCGTCCATAGTAGATTGACTTTTTGTTCTACTTTTGTATAATTTTTTAAATAGAAAGATCTTGCCCACTTTGGCTATAAGTTAGATAATTTTGATATTCAACAATATATTTTTCAGAATTTTTTCAAATTTTCAAATTATGGCATGCAGATGCTAGAATGTGGTTTATATGGTGTTGAAATAATCTTAGTACAGAAAAATGCTAAAAATAAAAGAAGCTAAAAAATCCGAGTTTACATAAATAAACGTTTGACCAGTCGTCTGCTGTAGATTAATTTTTCTTTTCTATTTTTTAATAATTCTTTAAATCAATAAAGCTTAATAACCATAAGAAGAAAGATCTTGCCCACTTTGGCTATAAGCTAGAAAATATTGATATTCAGCAAAGTATTTGACAGAATTTTTTCAGATTTAAAAATGATGGCATTCGATATGTCACTTCAAAAAAAGATTAAAAAATAAATAAATAAAAATCTGGTGCATTTGAGGATCTAACCAAATCTACAAAAAAATACGAGTCAAATCGGGGAGATCGAGGGTCAGAAAAAGTTGCAAAGTAGAGCATTGCACATTGTCTTCTCATTAATTTTCATTTTTTACAAATGTTCCTCTATGAGGAAGCCAAAGTAAATAAATAACCTTACTCATAGCAGTGACTTTGTGAAAAATGAAAATTAATGTGCTACTTTACAACTTCTTTTTTTTTCTGTGCCCTCGTCAATTAGGACGATAAAATTATTGGTAGGAATATATAACTTCTCTCCAAGAATCAGCGTTTATAGCTATAAATAAAACTTCCAAATTCGTGTTTAACAGGTTTATAAATAGCTCGGTTGAGCATATGATTACAGGCTGCTCACGGAGTAGAGTAGCTAGTAGTAGAGAGGAGAACTCCTCTCGCTTCGTGTCATCGTCATCATCATCATTATCATCGGCAGCCAGGAGGAGAGAAGCAACGTAGAGAATCGGCGTTGCGTGCGAAGAGCTCGCCGAGAGGCAACAAAGACAGAGGCGACACGAAGAGCGGCGAGGAGAGAGAGAAAGAGGCTTGCGGTCGGCTTGCGGCACACTGTAATGGTCAGTCTTGGCGAAGCCAGCGAGGAAGCGAGACAAGCTCGTTGTAAAATAAGCCTGTTGCATGCGGTGGGTGAGCCAGCCCCGTGGGCCGCGTTTCAGCCCGAGTGTAACGCGAGGAGAACAGAGAGAAAGAGACTCGACTGGCTCTATTCCTCACTTCGCCGCTGCATTCGCCTCTGCGCTCAGCCCGTCGCACCAGTATTGCCAGTAGTAGTCGTCGAGACTCTCAGTGCTACGCACTACTACAGCACCAAACACCTACGTCCGCATTCCATCGCAGTAAATATACAACAATAATAAAAAAAAAGAAAAATCTAAAATACACGAAGAAATGAAGAAAAAAGATCAAAAAAATTTGAGGACGCTATAAAAGAGAATTTTTGGCAAACAATGGGCTTCGATTCGTCATCTGGCTCTGGAAAAACAAGAGAAACTTCAACACGGGAGTTATATACGAGCTTGGAACGCCTGGCAAGCTCAACAATTTTGATTCATTAGTCGGGGTCGTGCCGCTCGCGACCCGTGAGCTCTGCTCGAACCGCTTGCGGTTAAACGAATTAATTCATTTGTGGACGACGCTATCGTTGATATATACACGACGATGCCGCTCGAGATGATAACAAACTATTTTTGAGGGCTATTTTTGGAGGGTAAGGAAAGAAGACAGCGTATTCCTTTTTTTTTTGTTTAACTTTCGCAAGTGCAGTGGAGATTGAGAAGATTGTGGCTGGTATTTTGTAACAGTGGGCAGAAATCTGCGATCGCTGCTTTGTTTTTGACCTTCGATCGACTGAGTTGGACAATACTCGGTTTGCCTCCGCTTCGGTGTTTTTCTTTTCTTCGCTTTTTTTTTGTTGTTTTTGTGGATGTGCAAAGTGCCTGAGGAATTTGACTGAGGCTACGGTGAGAAAAGGCAATGGACCACGAGTGTAGCTAAAAAGGGATTAGCATGAAGGTGAGAAAACATGGATTTTCTTTCTGGTGGGAATAATAGGATTTTTAGTAGGACTTTATCATTAGAATGGAAGAAAATAAATTTTTGGGACTCTGAAATGTAAAGAACAATTTATTGATGAGACTCTACTATAAATATTATTGTAATAAAAAAAAGGATACAAAGTAGAACCTTGCACATTGCTTTCTCATTCTTTTTCGCTTTTTACCAAGCCGCCTCTATGAGGAAGTTTCTTTATTTTATTTTGGGCTTCCACATAGAGAAAGTTTTGCGAAAGATAAAAATTATTGACGAAGTTGATGATTTCTGACGTTTTACGAAATCCAGAGCGACACCAATAAATTTCGAAAACATTCAAAATCACGTAAAATCCGAACTGCTTTACCGATCATCACCAAATTTGGTACGTAACAGTGTTGATTAGTTGAAATTTTACCTGAATTAGAGCAAAACGAAATTTTTTCGAAAAATTCAAAATCTCATGAAAACCGAAGCGCTTTTCCGATTTGGCCCAAAATCAATACCAAAGGTCGTATCACTTTGTTCAATTTTAATACGAAGTTTCAGCCCGATAGCTAAAAATCCATTCGAGCTTGAGCATTTACGTACTTTTTTAAAAATTTTAAAATTCTTATAAAAAAAGGATGCAAAGTAGAACCTTGCACATTGCTTCCTCATTATTTTTCACTTTTTACAAAGCTACCTCAATGAGGAGGTCCGTTAATCAATTTTTGCTTCCTCATAGAGGAAGCTTTGTAAAAAGTGAAAAATAATGAGGAAGCAATGTGCAAGGTTCTACTTTGCATCCTTGTTTCGAAAACTTATTTGACCTCAGCTTAATGCGCAAGAACTACCTTAATCGAAATAACGGAAACGGTGTTTATCTTCCTCTTTTGTGTAAATCTTCATCTCGATTCGTCACGCCGTTCGCGAGTTATGAGCAATTCTATTTTGGGACAAGCGGTCATTATAAATTTTAAAGAATGAAAATTATATATGAAGCAATGTGTAAAGTTCTACTTTGCATTCTTATTTCCATTGAGTACAAACTTTTGTCTCGCATTATCAACTTTTACTGATGCTGGAGCGAAAATCGTTTCTTTTTAGTACATTTCAAAATGTCGTAAAATCTGAACCACTTTATCGATCATCGTCAAATTTGGTACGTGGCATAGCTGCATGTTCTTTTTCGTTTGTAAAACATTTCAGTTAAATTGGTGAAATTCGACGTGATTTATAAAAAAAAATTATTTTTTTTTAAATTCAAACATCTATAAAATCTGAACCGCTTTACCGATTTCGCCCAAATGCAATACCAAACAACATTGAACGTATATTTATTTATAAACAACTATTTAGCAAAATCGTCTAATTTTTACGAAAGTTAGAGCGACCACGCCCTTTTTACAAAAATTTTAAGTACCATAAAATCAAAATGGCTAATTTTTTTTTAAATCTCAACATTCAAAGCGCGGCAACTACGCCACTTGCGTGCCAAATTTGAGCTATATCGCTCGAACGGTTACTGAGTAATAGTTCATCGAATTTTCGGAGCCCAGAACACACACGCACACACACACATACATACATACGGACATTTTTTCTAAACCACTTTTCTCGACGTTTTGGACAATTCTAAGCATACTGGCATGAAAATCTCAACAAAAAAAAAATTCTTGAAAACAAAGCTTCTGTGAGGAAGCAAAATTCGTCGGTTTCGGACTTTATACTATATTTAAAACATTAATTTCTTTTTTAACTTAGCGTCGAGTCGCTACCGCGACTCTTGATTAAGTGCAATGTTCGAAAATATCTGGCAAGCATTTAGATAATTCGCAGTTAAAAAATCGAGGTTGATCACTTTTCAATATCGATGAGACAGCATCAAATTTCATCGTAAAGCCGTTTAGTATGAAGATGAGAAAATATAGATTTTGTTTTCGTATGAATAATAGGATATTTTAAGGGTTTTGGTAACAAAATGCAAGTAATTTAATTCATGAGACCTGGACATGGAATAATTATTTTATTGGTGAGGCTGTAAATATTATTGTAACGGGAAAGTATAAATATTTGTTTTCATGGGTATCAGACTTTCTGCCATATTGAGTCAAGTGCAATGTTCGAAAATATTTAACACGCATTTAGATAATGTGCATTAAAAGCTTCGCGGTTGATAATTTTTCAAGATCATGAGACAGCAATAAATATCATCGTAAATGGATTTAGTATAAAGATGAGAAAAAATAGTTTTTGTTTTTATATGAATTATAGATTTTTTTGAGGATCTAGTAATAGAATCGAAGTAAATTAATCCCTCACACCCAGAAATGTAGAAAACATTTTATGGATGAGGCCCTACTTTAAATATGATCGTAACGGGAAAGGGTAAATATTTGTTTTCATGGGCATCAGACTTTGTGCCATATTTAGTTAAGTGCAATGGTAAAAAATATCTAACAACCATTATTATATAGATTTTATTCATATATAGATTATTTGCATTAAAAATATCGCCGTTGACAATTTTGCAAGATTGATGAGACAGGATTGAATTTTATCGCCAAAGCGATTAGCATAAAGGTGAAGAAACATAGATCTTGTTTTGATAAGACTAACAGGATTTTTAATGGGACTTCATCAATCGAATGAAAGTAAACAAACCGTTGGGACCCCGAATTCTAAAGAAGATTTTATTGATTGAGTGCTTTTGTAAATATTATAGTAAATACATCATATTTTTGGAGAATTCCTAATGAGTCAAAACGGAAGTCGTCATCTATCAGAATATTGATTCAGAATCGAGTGTTCAAATATTTATTAAATTTAAATTTTCAGAATTTTTTTTTTTCAGTGTCGGACGTTGCGGTATATTTAGTTAAATGTAAAATTCGTAAATGTTATGATCGGTCTGGTAGCACATATCATTGCGGATGTCTTCACTTTCACAATTTCGTTTTAGGGAAAAAATAACGCAATGATCATAAAAATACATTAAGAAAGTTATTTCGCCAAATTGATGACATTTATGACCTTCCGCAGTTTAAAATATGAATTACCAATTAATTAGCGAGAAATCGTGTTTTTTAGGCATCTTAAAAAACACATTTCGATTGGTACTAAAAAAAATTTAGCTATTTAAAGAAAATTAAAGGCCAACAAAATACGTCAATATTTTTTAAAATCCGATTTCCACACTTGTATTCATTTGTTTTCCGATTGTCAAACCCGGAAATATATTTGCGATATATTTTCTTACGTGTGATGTTTGAAAATACCTACATTGACATCCAATGCATAAAAAATCTCGTAGACTATGCATATTTAAGATTGATGAGACAGCACTAAATATCACCGCAGGTGTCTCAACTTTTAAAAATGTCATTCACTCTTGTTAAAGTATAAATATCTTGACGAGGACGAGGATTTGCGGTTTCGTTCGTCCGATTAATCATTGAAATCGATATTTTTAATTATAGCTTTCGTTACTATTTAAGATAACTAAATTTAATACCCGAGATTATTGAATATTAATTAGTTAATAACTCGAGACACTAAAATATAACATGCCACGTTTTATAGCCGCGAATAAAAACTAACTTTTGTTAATAGCGCGAAACTCATAACTAAATTCAAGGTTAAAATAAGAAGTTTACTTGTTTATGATTGGAATTAGTAGACTGAAGTAGGAAAATATGGCTACGAAAATAGTAAGGAAGAATGTATGAATTAGAAATTAAATTGATTAGAATTAGAATAGAATTTTGATTAAGTAGATTCGTAAATACAGCTTAAACACTTTGGAAAACACAATTTTTAAACATTACATAAAGTTCGTTAAAAATTCATACGTATTCAGAAAAATCAAAAAAATATTTTTAATTTAAAAAAGTTATAGTTTTCCGGGTAATTTATTAAACAATTTTTTTTTCATCGTTTTATTAATAACATTTTGGAATTGTTATTTTACAAGTTCAATCCTTTAAACACCTTCTATATGATTGATTTTTATTTTTTCAGATTTTTATTCCATCGCGATTCTCTTGATTCTCTCTGTGGTCACACTCTACTACGATAGGACTACCTTAAGAACTGCTCGCGCAGTCAGTAAAATAGGAGAATAGTGAGAAAGAGATCGGAATTCATCCGGTGCTCGTGACTGTTCGCAAACAGATGTAAATTGGCAGAGAAAGGATATTAATTTCCGGCGTGATAGAAAGATCAGCGTCTGGACAATTCTCTTTGAAGTTGAATTAAAATGTAAACATAATGAGAAGAATTAATAGGGGCAAACTCCTAGAGGAAAATTAATTTGAATATTGATGGATAATAGTTTATCAACAGTAAAAGAAATACTTTTTAGTGAGCCGCTAATTGAAATTAGATACTTTGTAAAAAGTGTGATTTCTTAATTTTTCGCCAATTCTTTAATGCGTTTACGGTAGAAATAATTCAATAATATTTCTGCGAAACCTCAAGGTGTACTATTTTTTCCTATTGGTTTTATTTATATGATTCAACTCTTCATACACAATTTTGTTCATATTTTTTTGGTTAATTAAGTATTAAGTATATTCACTTTCCGTTTCACACAGAGAAGAAGACGGAATTATGTGTTTCACTGACATGGCAAGAATATGTCTTGTGATGCGATTTTTTTTTTAAATCGCATTTACACAGATTTTGCTATCTATCTATTTGCTATATATGATATTTATTGCTTGGAAGCGTTTTATAGCTGCCCCTCCTCGACTCAGCATTCTCGATAAGAATAATTGCTCCCGAGAAGTTATGAAGTTGAGGCTCGTCTATCGATTTTGTTGCTTGCTTTTTGTGTTTTCTAACGTTACGAGCGATCGGTATATTCAAATCTGTCCCGAGGATAAGAGCTCAGCAAAAGGCCAGAGTTTTGCAATTAGTTACCCACATAGCACATAATATTGCCTGAATATTGCAGGAATATTTCGAATATTTCATTGCACAGATATATTTCCATAAGCTTCCAGTCGAATATTCACAAATATTTAATTGCAATATTGTCAACTTAACGTTCAGAAATATTGTTGGAGGCAAAACAATTGCCAAGCATTTTTTAAATGTTTCTGAACATTACCTATGAATCCCATTCCTTCAATAATATTTCACAAAGTTTCGAATAAAAGATTCCAGATTAGATTTTCCAAATTGTACAATGGATTTTTTTTTGCAGCATACCAATACATTTCAAATGAATATTTTTAAACTAGTTTAAAAAGTTGAATTTGAAATGATCTGCATTTCGCAATAAAAAGAAACTCACCTCGTTCTCTTGAGTATCATTCTTGCGGAAATTGGAAGCTTCATTAGAATATATCGGAAAACGCGGCATGGTATGAATCGATTTTTTTGTTGTTCTATCTTTATTTTTTAATTCATCAGTCTTGGTCGACAGAGCACATGGGCGATAAAACTATAACGTTTGTACGAGTAGTCGATGGTCTAGTGGTTAGTGCGATAGACGTTAGGTCGTTAAATAGGTTTGATTGATACACTGAGAGAAAAATCTGGTAATTTAAAAAAAAATATAGTTAGACCGACGATAATCTAACTATAAACTGTAATTCCCAGGTGGAACGTCTCTATTTCATGGATATAGCAAATAAGATTATCAGGAGTAACAGTCCGTCCAGTCAAGATCAGACAGACAAATCGTCGCGTGAAGGCAACATTAATTTCTTTTTTAACTTGGCGTCGAGTCGCTACCGCGACTCTTAATAGTAGCAATCATCAAAATGATAATAGTTTCAAAAACTATTCTAATCGTTTCAAATATGCCGTTTCGTTGTATATACGATTTCAAAGTTTGTTTCTAATAACCTTGCAAGTATCGTTTATTGAACCACATTATCATCGCTTCGACCATAAAACATGCAAGCCTTCCTATATTCGTTTTATCATATGAAATCGTTAAATCAACGATATGCTTTTCTCTCAGTGTAGGTAGATGTAAGTCTTTGAAGCGCAAATTTATGTTTCTTCTAACCGCATTCACCTCTGGAACAAATGTAGTTAATGAAACTTTAATATTGTTATATATTTTTGAAGCGGGATCGCTTTTTAAAATTATTTGTCGTTAATGCGACGTGGGCTACGTAGGTGAGGTTGTGAGTTCGAATTTTGGATGGGATATATATATTTTTCTCCAATAAATAGGATTATTATCGAGGACGTCCAATAGTGCTGCTGAAATACTCTCAATCAAAAAATCATATTCAAAACGGTAGTTTCTTACGAATTAGTCTTGGCGGAAAGTGTAATATTCACACAATATTGCTCTGTAATATTATTGAAATATTATATTAGCCACGTTTTGAGCGGACATTGCAAGATTGCTGCAATATTTTAGAAATGTTTCAAACATCTTTCACAATATTTTCGCAATATTGCATTATTGCAAAGGAATATTTTGAGAATGTTTCAGAAATATTCCAGTGCTATGTGGGTATAGATCAATGTAAATCCGGCGACCTGTAGTGATAATGCATTGCGCTGGAGAACGCACGAAGAGAAAAATATGGTAATTAAAAAAAGTATATATATAGTTAGTCCGACGATAATTTAACTATAAACTATAACTCCCAGGAGGAACTCCTCTATTTTATGGTTGTAGCAAAAAATAAGAAAATAATTCGATAAACCATAAATTATGACTATAACAATAATTATAGTAGTAATCATTAAAATTATAATAGTTTCATATAAGCCGTTTAGTTGTATATTCAATTTCAACGTTTGTTTTCAATAACTTTGCAAGTATCGTTTATTGAACTATATTATCGTTGTTCGAATCATAAAACATTGCAAACCTTTCTATATTCGTTTTATCATAGTGAAATCATCAAATCAACGATATGCTTTTCTCTCAGTGCAGATGGAGATTCGTTAGTTTTTGCAGAGGACGGAGCATCCTGGTGCAATATTATTGTTAGTATAGGCCCGTTTTCATCCAAACCGCTGTGGAAGCCAATTAGTATAGATTTCGAAAATGTTACCGGCATGATTTGCGTGCCCGATATAGTTGCAAGGTGATTCGAGTGAGCGGGCAGTAGCTCTCGAATAGGGGATTTTGGGAAGGATCGAATAATGATAATCTTGAGCTTTTGAAGATTACTCGAAATAGTCAGTCTCGCTCGGGACACCGCCGAAGTGCCTCGCGAGTTGTAAGCGCGCTCCCGTATTGACGGTTTTTCCGTCGATCGCATTCCCGTTGATTGTTCAGCTCTCGCGCTCGGTGCATGTAGTGTAGTGCATGCGCTACAAGTTCTCGTTTGCTGTGAATTTTATTCGGAAAATAAAATCAATGTTCTCGTAATTTATTCCGGAATAATGAATAAATTGAATTATTAGGAATAATTCTGGTGAGTCGTTCTCGTTTAATTAATTATTTAATCGATTATTACGATTAAAGATCTCGCGCTACCGAACATTCGTGCAGTTACCGTTGAATTTGGGATACGCGCGCATTGTTTCGCAACTCACCGTTACCGTTACCGATTTCAATGCTTCACATTGGGTCTAGCAAATTAATTCAACAATACAATTTATTACATTTGCCCTCGGACATTTTTTGGTGATTATTGAATTTCTCATTGTTAAAGTTTTCGTTAAAATAACGCTATTTGCTGGGCCATACCTCGACCCTCTCTTCTAGCACATCCAAGCAGCCTGAGCGGCTGTGCATTTCCGCTCCCGCGAGTGCATCCCGTTGCGTTTGTCAATTTTGCGCGATCTCAAAAATTGACTATCCCATGTAGAAATCAGTCTGGGCGTCCCAGTTTGAAACTCGATCCTGGTCGGAATTGGCTCGGGTTTCCATAAATGGGTTATCCAACTTGGAATCTGAATAGATCCCAAATAGATTTCCGGTTACGCTCTCGATGATAGTTTATCATCGATTAGGATTTGCTAGGGTTACCCTAAGAGAACCGTCCTATTTAGAATCTGGATGGATTCCGGTTCGGGACCGAATTCTGAAGGACGAGCTGTATTACCGTGTATCGGGATTTGTTAAGGCTACCCTAAGAGGGGTTCTACTTGGATTCTGAATAAAATCCGGATCGTCTTCCCGTTACTCAACGATTTCTGCGGAACTAATTTTACTTCACCCTTTATGTAGTAAAATGTTGTAGAATACACGTACGAAAAACTTTTCCTTAACTCGCGTGATTGTAACAACGTGTGCGGTTCATGTGTCCCCATACGCGTTCTCGTCGCTGCCCATGCAGAAAGTTCGACGGAGATCCAGCTGGAATCAGCTTGGTATTCCCATCTTTCGACAAGGATCCAGGTGGATCCAGCCTAGTATGCCCATCTAACGGCTGGAGTCCAGTCAGCCATCGGATCGGATCCCAGTTCGAGATCCCGATAGGAATCCCGTTTCCGCGCGTTACATCCCAAGTCTGGAATCCGATCCGATGACCGACTGGAATCCGACCGGAAGATGGGAATACCAGGCAGGATCCAGCTGGATCCCTGCCGAAATTTCTGCATGGGATGTTCTCGTTTTGTGGTTCTCGATCGTCAGTTTTGCTCCAAACTTTCGATTATATTGGGGTCGAGCTCGCTTAACTCGATTTCATGGGCATACCGGTTTGTCAATACCGATGAAACAAAAATTAGTTGGTGCCCACCGGGAACGAGGGTGGACGGCCGAAGATGATCGTATAGTGTGACAGTTCCCAAATAAATTTTAGTTTTCGAGTGTGCTCACGAAAAGTACGTCACAGTTTTTAACCGTTAAATTTGAATTTTTACCATTTTGTTATGAATTAAAAAATGGCCTGTGACTATATGTCTTCACATTTTACTGTAATATTAAGTTTTTTTTACAATCGATGTATAAACCAATTTATGCCATAAATGCATTTGAAATTTTGCAAAAGTAACTAAAATCTGACTCGTTTACGTAGAGTTGTTTTTACAGTAACAAGGAATGAAAAACTCTATGAGCTGTTCAACAAAAAAAAAATTCTTTTTTGTTTTTCATTTCAGGATACTCAGAATGGTCCAAAACGTCGAGAAAAGTGATTTAGAAAAATGTCTGTATGTGTGTGTGTGTGTGCAGATTTCCTTGTAAGCACGATAACTGTCGTAATTTTAGACGTATCCACTTCATATTTTGCACCCAAGTGGGCTGTCATACAACAACGTTTGGGATTGTAGTTGACGCAAATCGGGTGAAAAATAAAAATTTTACAACATTTTGAAAATTTTCAAAAAATCGTTTTCTATGTTTTTCGCAAATTAAGAGATATCAGGCTGAAATTTCGTACGTAAATAAACATTTAGACAACCATGAAACCGTGATGTGTACCAAATTTAGCGAAATTCGATAGATTGGTTCTAATTTTATTGCAAGTTCAATTTCTTTTATGTCAAAGACTTCATCTTCTGCAAATTCTGAGATATCCGGCTGCAATATTCGACATGATTTGACGATAATTGATTATCAATGATCAATTTTTTCAAAGGAACTGTCGATATGGCGGTAAATTGCAATTTTCGTAAATAAACCAAAAAAAATGTCGTCACAAAAAACTGTAAAAAAAATTTCTCAGTTTTATCTTAAATTTTGTTCACATATGGACTATCATCGAAAAAGATATGAGTATGAACTTGACGCAGATCTGGCCAACCGTTCAAACTGTTTGCTTTTTTTAATTTTTCGAAAAATTCCGTTCTCGCGCTATCTCGCTTAAATTACGAGATACAAATTTGAGGGAAATCGGTTAAACGGTTGAAATTGTACAACAATTTGAATTTTTAGATTTTAGAAATGTCTAGAGCATCAACAAACCTGCAAAGTTCTACTTTGCAGGCTTTTTTTCATTGATGAGCTCAGAGAAAATATTTGCTGCCACGATAATTCACCTTACTTTTGACTTGGAAAAAAGTGGGTATTTCTCTGGTTGTTATCCAATGCCAAATATTTTTTTAAGGTATAGCAAGCTCTAACGTTGTTTTGTTTATCTGGTGTATAAATTAAGCAAATCCTATAGAAGCGAACGGTGCTATAATTGGTCCTCGGGAGACCAAAGCTCCGACAGTATTTATCCTGGTTAATCGTTAGCCCAGCGGTGCTTATAAAGTATTCATAGAACTCATCGATTTATCGATTTTCTTCAATGGGGCTTGCCAGACTCTTTTTCTTCCTTTACGTGTAGTTCGATGACGTCAAAGGGCCTCCTTCCCCGTCTTTTCCACTTTACTCATCGAAAAGCAATAGAGCTTTTATATGCAGCAAAATTTTTCCTTCCCAACTCACTCAAATTGTGTATTCATTTAATAAATAATGAAACTTTTCTTCAAAATATTTATTCTTATTGGTTATAAAATGCCTTAACATTTTATGTAAATTAAAAATTAATAGTTTATGACATAGTTTTTTTTAAATGCCATAAAATAAAAATAATGGATAATGAGAATAATTAAGTTAAAATGGCAAAAAATAAAAATAATTTATTAAACTTAATTTGTACCATTAAATTCTTCATTCGTTTGATTTTTGGTGATATTTATTAATAAATTATAGCCTCTGAACTTTTCACAGTGTGTACATTTTTTTTGTTAATATGTAAAGTGATTTGAAATTTTTGTACAAATACTATGGGATTTTATAAGAAAAATATTGATATCAATATTCAAGGAACAAATAAAAAAATGTAATTTCACGAATAATGTTACTTTTTTTCAAAACATTTAACCTTATCGATTACAAAACGTCTTAACATTTTATGAAAATTAGAATATAAAAGTTTTTAACATAGATTCGTTTGAAAACGCCATGAAATAAAAATAATGAGTAATAACAAAAATAAATTAGAAATGGCAAAAAATAATTATAATGTGTACAAATTAATTCCTCTCATAAAATTCTCCATTCGTTTGATTTTTGGGATTCTTATAAATAAATTTTGGTGATAAATCTTTTTCTGTTAATAAAGTGATTGTACATTTTCTTATCAATACGATATGATTTTCCAAGGAATCAATTGATATGAATATTTAAGCAACGAATAAACAAATGTGATTTCATGAATAGTGAATCGTTAAAATTTTTATTTGCAGTTATTTATGTGAGTAATGCTCCGAAGCTATGCCTTCGTTTTTCCACTGACTCATATAAGCAAATGTCGCGTATCCATTTGCGAACAAATAAAACGCCGTTCCGAGCAACGCTCGAGTTATCAGCTGTGGACTGAGAAATTTATCCAAACGATTTTACCGCACAGATTACAGAAATAATATTTGTCACAATTTGCATAACTCAGCGTTGAATAAACCGTGAGTTTTATTCTTCAATTTACAAACAATTTATTGACGCACGTGCGAAATACGTTTGAAGAAAAATTTCTGCTAAAAAAAAGAATATACGCCGATGATTATTAATATTCTCGTGCAGCGAAGCAGCCAGGCAGACCCAAAGATAAGGCTTATCGGTCGAGGGGACGAAAGCGGGCAAATTGCTCACAGGCGACTCGGAAATCTTTGCTCGCGAAAACCACCGTAGAATTCCTTTGCTTTGCAGCCTTTGTAACAAAACAGATGACATTTTTGCTGAAAATTTGTGTGGCTACAAATATTTAATCTTAAGGTGGGTTCTTGCACCAACATCAAATCAAATTTTGTCGGCAAAAGTGCGGAGAAAGGAAAGATTAATATTACTAGAAAATGCCTCTAAAGTTTGGAATTGTTTAACCGTACAGTTAAGAATTTAAAAAGCCTCAAAGTGGAACTTTGCAAATTTCTTCCTCATTATTTTTAATTTTTTTTTTACCAATCTACCTCTATGAGGAAGTATGTTTAAACAGTTTGGTTTCCTCATGGAGGAAGGTTTGTAAAAAGTTAAAAATAATTACGGAGCAATTCCTGCAAATTTCAACTTTACAGCTTTATATTTTCTAATTATTACTTTTCAATGTAAATATTTTATAGCTAAAAAATTATGAAAAAAATAAAAAATAATTAAAAAGCTATTTGCAAGATTCTACTTTACAAGGCTTGTTCATGTTCTAAAAAAAATTTTATAATTATTCCAAGTGTCGGAAAATCTTGATTGCTTGACCGATTTTTCTCAAATTTGTACTTAAACCTTGTACCGTGGCGGTCGATTTGTGAACCAAATTTAAGTTAACTCTATTTCAAATTTCAAATTTTTTTTCACGATTGTAATATTTTTTTTAATGAAATGCTTTCTGACTTTTTAGTCAATCTTTCTTTCGTGTGGTTAATTTTTTATTGCTTGTAATTTTTGTCACGGTTTCGTGAAAAAAAAATCCTCATTTGTTTAAAATGTATGTAACAAATTATATATGGGGCATTTCATACCAATTCGACCAGCCCCGAACCTAATCAATCAGATTTTTTTGCTCCATTATTCGCCAGAGTGAATGGAGCACTCACCATTTTTTATAAAAAATTTCGCGGACTCATGGCTTTTAAAGAGATAAGAAAAACATTATTTTCATATGGTCATATTTTTTAGGATATGGAAAATATCGACAAATATTGTATACGAATCTTCTTTGCTTCGAAGTGTACATTTATGTAAGAATATTGCGAAAATGATCCAACAGTTCCAAATCATATTTTTTAGACAAACAAACCTAAAAATCGACCATTCGAAATGTTTTTTTATTAATTATTTGTTAACCATTTTAGTACAAATATTTTAAGCCCAATTAGGGAGAGGGATGAATGTTCGTTATTTTGTAATGAATTAATTAGAGTTTTTAAATTATATTTTTTTTTGCTGAGTTTCTTATGGAATATTAGTGTTCTATATCTGAATGTGACTAAATAACCTTATACTGATTTTCTTTTGCTTTTTTAGATTATTGCATCATTTTTTTTGTATAATATTTATTCTATGCTATTCATTAAAGCGTTTGGAGCGGGTAACGGATCGAAAATAGCAGTACAGCAGTTGTAACCGACAGTTTTTAATTAAGCCACTTACTTTCTCAGTAATTCCGCTGATTCAAACATAAATATAAATCTGACGCTGCTGATGAGACAGTTTGTTTTGCTCACTAATCGAGGTTATGGCGGCGACGGTTTGAAGCATCCGGTAACTGTAGAATTAAATATAATTTTATTCTGTGTAATTCAATTTAATAAAAATAAGAATAGTTTTTACTTTATCTTTTGTCTTTAAAAAGATGGCCTTAAAATATCTATAGTTTTTTTTGTTTAATTCACGTCTCTAAAAGTTTTGGTTCTTGTAGCCACTTCATAAGCGTTGAAGATTCAAAATGGCGTTTGAATTATGGGGCTCCGATGATTTTTCTATTTTTAACACATTATTTAAGAAATGTGGCTCGCAGATGCCTTGAAATTTTTTTGCCTGCGAAATAGACAGAAGAATTCCTCTACTTTGCAGTCTTTGTATATTTTTTGTAAAAACTCGATGACATCTTTGGTAAATTTAAGATGCTGCAAATGTTTATCGTTAAATAGTCGCGGGCAGGAAGGGAAATATTTGCAAAACGATTACAAGTTGGCGACGGGGAGTACATTTTTTAAAGACTATTTACTTACGTTTAATGGACGCTAAGGATTAAGTTTATTATTATGATATTTTGTTGCTTTTTAAATTATTATGGCTTACAAAAAATGGTTTTAAAGTATCTATGAAATTTTTAAAAAACTGTATCTTTACTAGTCTTAAAAGTTATGGTTTTATTGTGAGTATTTAAGCTTTGAAATAACATTTGAATTATGGAGCTACAATTATTTATTTTATGAGATTTTTTAACAATCGATTCACCTTGGAAAATTTTTGCTTACAAAAAACACCTCGTAATTCCTCTGCTTTGCAAGCTTAAAGAAGAAACATATTTTATGTTTGCTGAAATCGAGGGAAATGCTAATATTTATCCTCAAATTGTTGCTGACACGATAAAAATATTTGTAGAATGATTACGAGTCGGCGACATAATGTATAGTGTTTGAAGAATATTCCCATACGTTCTGTGGAAAATATGAAAAGGATTGAGTTTATTATTATAACGTTCTGTTGAGTTTCTTCGTATTTACCGCAACAAAAAAATGGTGGTCTTATAATGAATGAAATTTCTTTCTTAACATACATTTTAATTTAATCATTCTTAACGTACATTTCTAATTTAAGAAAAATGTGAAAATTGTGACGATGTTATGATTCTTCTCGACTGTTAATTTCACGCCGATTGCGAATTCAATGATGTTTAAAAATCGGAAACAACAAAATTATATCTGAAGGAAAAAATTGTCCTGTTCCAATTGTTAAAGAATTGAACGGATGAATTTTGCAAGCTCGTTACACACACACACATCCAGAGATTTTTTCTAAACCACTTTTCTTGATGTTTTAGATCATTTTGAGTAACCTAACGTGAAAAAACGAAATAAAATTTTATTCACAGAAATGAATCGTCAAATGAACGATTTGCTTATGCAATTTTTTTTTACATAAGTCGTTCGTTGTTTATTATAAATAAAGAACGATTTGGGACAACAAGATTAAAGATAGTAAGGACAACTTCGGATTTGTTAATGGTTAACAAATCTATATTTGAACAAAGTACCGTCTGTTTGGCGTGATTGTTACGTTTGTCGGCCCTCAGAGGATGAGTTCGTTCTCGCGCGATCCTCGACTCAATCACGCCACAGTCGTAGTTTGGCAGTGCGAGCGAAACAGTGCATAAGATGGACGAGCTCCTCATTTCGTGGGACTTGCACGACGGATTGGAAAAAGCCTTCGAACGTAAGTACACAAGTATTGTACTAATAAATAGGTTCTACCAGATACAAGTAAGGAAGTCTAACGTTGCCGAGATGGGTATTGCCGATTCAATCGATGTCCGAAGTATCATCGTAGAACTACTAATCGAAAACGTCGAATACGTCAATTTGTCTGTTCTTGACTCTCCAAGTTTCGAGGTAACATCGCTTCGAGTAAACGGTATTACGCACAATCCGAAATATAACCATTACATAAGAAACAATTACATAAATGTAATTGTAACCGTCAATTATATTGTTATAACCGAATCACAAAAATATTTATTTATTTATAAGGAAAATGTATAATAAATATATCTCTCATTAAATATACGTTTATTTATTTGTAGTTTTACCTTCACTTGAACCAATACGATAGGGAAGCACATCCAACTAGATGTACCGTTCTGTGAAGATATGCATTAATTGATTCAAATTATTATAATGGTAACTGGTAATAAGTACTGTTTAAATTAAAAGCCAATCCAATATTGAGTCAATTTAATGTCCTGTGGACACCAATAAGGGAAATATTCATTCAAATATAAATTTATTAACTATTAACAAATCATTATTTTGGTCAATTTAGGAGTTCAAATATACGTTTATTAACTGTTAATAAATCACTATTTGTGCCAATTAAAAGGGTCAAATAAGCGATTTGTTAATTATAAAAAAATATTACTTTCGCCACATGTAACATTATGATTTGTTAATAGTTAACAAATCCTAGTACCCACAAATAAACTCTTTTCTCAGTGCGCCGTCGCCTTATTCATTGAGGTGTTGATATTGCTTTGTGAATGGTGTAAAATCGTAAGGAATCATCACTTTTTAAATTAAAATTTTACTACTATTTTTATGGAAAAATATGTGCAAAAACAACCGAGCTGATTTTTGCGGTGTTTTTGCTGTGATTTCGGTCTGAAACCACCTTTGCCTAACCCACTAGGGTGTAAAGGTTGCTTTGTAAATGGTGTAAAATAGTAGGGAAGCAACGTTTTTTTTTCTTTAATAAAATTTTACTACCGCTTTTATGGGATATTATGCGCAGAAAATTGAGGTGTTTTTTGCGGTGATTTCGGCCTGAAACCACACCCAGAAAAAAGATTTAGTAATATTAATCTATTCAACATTTAATTATTTCAATCAACGAAAATTGACTTTCCCTGGAACAAATATGCATTTCATATTCAGTTTTTTAAATTTCCAACAAATTTATTTATTTGAACCAACATAACGGTGCAGAGGACACTGAAAAAATATTTGATGAAGGCAACATTCATTTTCTTTTTTAACTTGGCGTCGAGTCGCTACCGCGACTCTTGTTTTATTGCTACTAAATACTTTTTTAATCCGGAAAAAAGATTTTGTTGAAACGACCGAATACATGTACTGTATATTTTTAATTAAAATCAATTAGAACTTTCTTTTAATCCAATATATATTTATTTCCTTTAATCATTGGACATTATTTCTCTGTAATAGATTCAGTTATTTAAATCAACGTTTCTGTGATAACATCTGATAACCAAAAACTAAACTTAACTGTAATACACGTTTTTGTTCATCCAATGGAAAGTACAATCGACTAAATTTGAATACGTAATATATTATACTTGATGAACTACGAATTTCTCAACATTCAACGTGTATCGATTTGATTTAATTCTTGTCATATATTTATATAAAAATTATATATTTATCGAAAAATGCCTAAGAACATGCCTAAAATTAAATAGATCTCAACATTATGTCAAGAACGAAATAATCTATAACGAAGCAGATATACCCAGAATTGATAACTTTATTTTTAAATTAACCGGAGACTATTTTAGTATTTTACCAGATATAAATAATCAAACTATTCGTGAAATTAAAGAACAAATGGATCTAAGATCGATCAGACAATTAAGGATTTTTTACACTACTCCTCAAACTTTTACATATTGTGACCATAAAGGCATGACACAAAATACTGAAAATATACCAATTCACTTCCACTGGAAGCGAAATAAAGCCAACAAACGAAGAGCACTAAATCACCTTGATTTTGCCACAAATAGAGATAAATTTAAGTTCTCCACGATAATACCGAAAAAAAATTTTCAAGATTTTAATAGATTCAAATTTGACAAATATTGGTGGCTAACTCAGTGGATTGAAGTTATGTGGCCGTATATAAATACATCATTTTATTGGACTCGGGTACGTGTCGGCCAACTCCCATTGATGTAGAGGAATAGTGTAGGTAAAGATGATAAAAAAAGGACCGAAACGTTAAATTGCTCTGGGGTTTTTTATCATCTTTCCCTACACTACTCCTCTACATTAATGGGAGTTGGCCGACACGTAGCCGCGTCCAATAAAATGATGTATTGGTGGCTAACTTTAGATATCAATCTCATGCGAGAGCTTTGGGACCGTAAATTGCGACATGAGTACAACATAAATAGAATAAGAAATAACAGAAATAGACATTAAATGTGAGTAAATATACTTAACGAAAGAGAAAGGGCTACTCCCTATTGTATTTATGTATACATGTTTATTTATTTTTAGTTCTTTTTTCAGTTAGTTTAAGTTCAACTTGACAAACAAGAATGTACGAAGGGTTATTTTTGTTCATGTTTTTTTCCATATTGTTGTGGTTATAGTCAAGCGTTGAGAAAATACTGAGCAAAAAAGATGCTCGCTAAATATTATTATATGCATTCTTTTATTATTAATTATTTTTATAAACAGAGTTGTTTACCCTTAAGAACTGCATGCAAGCGTCCAAAATGGTATTATAGTAGAAAATATGATTGTTTTTATATGTTTAATGAAACCAATATGAATGTGATTGTATTAAGGACTTCAATAAACATTTTTAAAAAAATAAAAAATGTTTGGCGTGGACGGTCCCCAGAGTTAAGCGGCATTATTTGCGGTCATAATTTGAATGAGCGGGAGGCAATTTTTCTGAGCTTCTAAGGTTCTAAGGCGAAAAATATACCAATACATTTTTTTATCAACGTTTATATAATTGCCGATTCAAATACACATTTCTTAGAATTGAATATATTTACTACTCAATAAGTATATAATTTACAAATAAGAAAATTTATTTGAGGTGAATAGGAGTCTAATAGGTCGGTATCCAAATACCTGAGACATTTTATTTCCGATGAGTAGATCCTAGTGCTGTTAACTAGATTTTTTTTCTGGGTGCACCGTCGCCTTACCCACTAGGATATAGAGATTGCTTTGTGAATGGTGTACAATAGTAAGGAAGTAACGTTTTTTCAATAAAAATGTTATTACTATTTTTATGGAAAATGATATGCAGAAACTACTGAGGTGACTTTTATAGTGACTTCGGTCTGAAACCAATATCACTTATCCGCTAGGGCGTAGATATTGCTTTGTGAATGGTGTACAATTGTAAGGAATCATCATTTTTTTAATTAAAATTTTACTACTATTTTTATGGAAAATTATGTGCAAAAACACCTGCGCTGATTTTTACGGTATTTTTGCTGTGATTTTGGTCTGAAATTGCCGTCGTCTTACCCACCAGGATGTAGAGATTGCTTTGTAAATAGTGTAAAATAGTAAGGAAGCAACATTTATTAAATAAAAATTTTATTACTGTTTTTATGGAAAATGATGGGCAGAAACTACTGAGATGATTTTTATAGTGACTTCGGTCTGAAACCACCATGGCTTGTCCACTAGGGTGTAGATATTGCCTTGTGAATGGTGTAAAATTCTGAGGAATCATAATTTTTCAAATTAAAATTTTACTACTATTTTTATGGAAATTTATCAGCAAAAACAACTGAGCTGATTTTTACGGTGTTTTTGCTGTGATTTCGGTCTGAAAATGCTGTCGCCCATTAGGGTGTAGAGATTGCTTTGTGAATGGTGTAAAATAGTAAGGAAGCAAATTTTTTTCCAACACAATTTTACTGCTATTTTAATGGAGAATGATGTTCCTATTTTTAGATGCAGTGGCTCGCAGTCGTGATGTGTCTGTACGCAGGAGTGGCTAGAGCACGAACGGAGGAAGACCAGCAGGCTTCAGTATCGAGTGGAAATGGAATAACGGCAGCACTACCGGAGCGTTGTTTCTACGAACACCAGTCTGAGTGTCCACCGATTGAAAGTGGCGAATGTCCTTGCAAGAGGATCGTCCTCTCGCACGACAGTCCCGACGCAAATGCCGTTCTCTGCTGCAACTTGGACAGTCAGAGTTTCGAGTCTGGTCTCGCCTGTGCGAGTAAGTTCTATGCTTAGTATTCAGAGTTAACATGTCTGAATATTATTTTCATACATTTTATCACTGCCAACGTCCCTTATTTGCTACATTGAACAAATAGCTGTTGTAGAGAACATCTCTTCTAAATCTCGCACAAAAATGCTAAAAACAATTGATCACCTCTGCAATTTAATAAAGAGTTTATCTCACTTTTTTATCTTATCAAATAAAAACAAAAAATTGTATAACGTACATTTCCAAAAGTATCATTTTGCTTCCTCATAGAGGAAGCTTTGTTTTCAGTAAAAAAAAAATTTCGAGATTTTCATGTCAGGACACTCACAATGGTCCAAGACGTCGAGAAAAGTGGTTTAGAAAAAGTGTCCGGATGTATGTATGTGGGTGATTTCGCCAATTATTGACAAGCGCATGAACCTCACCTCCTCGGAATCGGCTACAACTTCGCACATGCTGTGTATTAGTAAAAAACGGCTGCCTTGAATTTTTTCAGATTTTTTCGGGGCCTCGTTTACTATGACTACGCCCATGAAGTTTTTGAGTTTCTAGAAATGTTCACTTGTAATAGCTTCATTGGAGGCTTAACAATGCCCTAAAATGAAAAAAATTATGGGTCATCTTTCATGTAAAAAAGTCTCAGCTTTCAGAAAAAAAATATTTTTTTTGCGATAACTATGCGATAACGTACTCAAAATTGCAAAAAAAATATTTAAAATGTGTTTTAGAAGGTCAGGCTCAATCGCGATTTCAAAATTCATTTTTTTTTTGGAAAGCTGAGACTTTTTTACATAAAATATGTGAGTTCCAGAGTGGGATCTCGAAAACCCCATGATCTATGCCGGTAGGAAGAAAAATAAAATCTGAACTCATTTTTTTTCGTATATTCCGACTACTTCCAAGGCAGAAGTTTACTCAATCGTAGCTCCTACGTTTAACATCGATATTATGAAGAATGTCTTTTCAGTGCTTTTCACTTTAGAAGCGAATGACTCGTCCATTTTTTCACGAACGGAGGTTTTTTTCCATTATCAACATTCAGAATATAATTGGGGACTGCTCTCATACACGGAGAAAAATGATTACTAATAATTCAGGTTTCCACCGGAATTTTTACTGATATTCCAGTAATAATTCCGTTTATTCCTGTGAAGTTACAGGTTTATTCCTGAAAAATTGCAGGAATAAACGGAATTATTAATGGAATATTAGTAAAAATTCCTGTGGCAACCTGAATTATTAGTAATCATTTTTCTCCGTGTATGAGAGCAGTCCCCAATTATATTCTGAATTTTGATAATGGAAAAAAACCTCCGTTCGTGAAAAAATGGACGAGTCATTCGCGTTCAAAGTGAAAAGCACTGAAAAGACATTCTTCATAATATCGATGTTAAACGTAGGAGCTACGATTGAGTAAACTTCTGCCTTGGAAGTAGTCGGAATATACGAAAAAAAATGAGTTCAGATTTTATTTTTCTTCCTACCGGCATAGATCATGGGGTTTTCGAGATCCCACTCTGGAACTCACATATTTTATGTAAAAAAGTCTCAGCTTTCCAAAAAAAATATGAATTTTGAAATCGCGATTGAGCCCGACCTTCTAAAACACATTTTAAATATTTTTTTGCAATTTTGAGTACGTTATCGCATAGTTATCGCAAAAAAAATATTTTTTTTTTCTGAAAGCTGAGACTTTTTTACATGAAAGATGACCCATAATTTTTTTCGTTTTAGGGCATTGTTAAGCCTCCAATGAAGCTATTACAAGTGAACATTTCTAGAAAGTCAAAAACTTCATGGGCGTAAGTCATAGTAAACGAGGCCCCGAAAAAATCTGAAAAAATTCAAGGCAGCCGTTTTTTACTAATACACAGCATGTGCGAAGTTGTAGCCGATTCCGAGGAGGTGAGGTTCATGCGCTTGTCAATAATTGGCGAAATCACCCATGTATGTGTGTCTGTGTGTGTGGCACGCTTGTAAAATTCAAACCGCTGTATCTCGCAAACGGCTTTAACAATCAAGCTGAAATTTGGGACGCTGGTAGAGGAGCAACGCCCCTTCCTATGTATATGTTTTCGAAAAAATTGAAAAGAAAATTCAGATTTTATAAGCCTTTCAATTTCTCGAAAAATATCTGTGTTCTCTAGCTTCCGCAATTTTTCAGCTAATGAGCTACATAGTTCTAGAAAAATAGAGACATTAAAAATAAAGATCGGTATTGAATTTGAGCGAAATCCATAAGGCGTTTTAAATTTAATAAAATTTTGAATTTTCGAAAAAAAATTGTTTTCGTTCTTATTCAAGTTAAGTTCGATCAAACCTGCTCAAATCTCTTGCAAGGTAAAATTAACATCCAGTTGTATTAGATATCGAATTTGGTGAAGATTGGTAAAGTGGTTCAGATTTTATAAGACATTGAATGTTTAACAAAATCTCTGTATGTTCTCTAGCTGCCACAATTTTTTAGATAATGAACTTAAACAGTTGTTGACGAATAAAGCAACGAAAAATGACGATCGGTATCGAATTTAAGTGAAATACATAAAGAGGTTTTGATTTTATAGAGTTTTGAATTGATGAAAATTTTTGTTTTTGAACTTATCTTAATTTGTACTTAAAATAAGGATACAAAGTAGAACTTTGCACATTGCCTCGTCAATAATATCCATCTGTCGCAAAGCGTCCTCTATCAGGAAGCCAAAAGTAAAATAACGGAACTTCCTCATAGCGGCGGCGTTGCGAAAGATGAAAATTAATGAGGAAGCAATGTGCAAAGTTCTACTTTGCATCATTTTTTCCATTATTCTGGTACAGAAAAGTGTCCTTCATTTAAGGACAATTATTTTCCTAATTTCTCTGCTGCAACTTTAACAGCTACAGTTTCAAGTGAATTCTGTGCTTAATATTCGGAGATGTTGATTATTTGTATAAATCTTTCTACTGACAACATATCTTATTTGCTACATTGAACGAATAGTTGTCGTTGAGAGCATCTCATTTAATTCTGAAAACAATTGATGAACTCTGCAATTTAATTAAGTATATATCTCACGTTTTTATTTTATCAAAGAAAAATGAAAAGATTAAGAACGTGTCATTTACTCATTATTTTGATACGAAAAGTGTCAGTCATGTAAGAACAATTATTTTCCTTAATTTCTCTGCTGCAACTTTAAGAGCTACAGCTTTGAGTCTGGGCTCCGCTGTGCGAGTGAGTTCTACGCTAAATATTCCGAAATGTTAATGTTAATTATTTGCATAAATCTTTGCATTGCCAACGTAGCTTATTTACTACATTGACGGAATAGCTGTTATTGAAAGAACATTTCATTTACTTCCCTCAAAGAAATTCTGAAGACAATTAAACACCGCTGCAATTTCATTGCGCGTCTATCTCACGTTTTTTATCAAAGAAAAACGAAAAAAATTGAGAACATAAATTTTCCAAAAGTGTAATTTTTCAATTATTTTGATACGGAAAAGTGTCCGTCATTTAAAGACAATTATTTTCATCAAATTTTCTGCGGCAACATGAACAGCTACAGGTTCGACTGAGTTCTGCGCTTAATATTCAGAGATATTGATTATTTGTATAAATCTTTCTACTGCCATATCACACATATCTTATAACATATCTTATTTGCTACTGTTACGTCCGAGTTTATTTTTCATTATTGAAGATTAAACAAAACAATAAATAAATGTTATTATTAATTCTTTCAAATTATTATTATTATCCTATTAAGTAAAAAATGAAGTATAATAATAATAAACTGGTCATTCTTCTTTTTCTTACACCTAGTAGCGGGAAGCGCTACTGGATGCGAACTTTTTGCATTAGTCAGCTTTCCCACACCGAATAGCAGGGTACCGCACATCTATGAGATGCGCGATGCCCTGCATCTTTAATTTTTGTATTAATGCGCCGTGTCTTTAATATTACTTGTCATTTCCAACATAGTCAGTCTTACTCCGGAGGCAGACTAAGCTGATCGACCCTCGTCAACAATTAACAAATTTAAACATTATAAAACTCAAACCATTATAATTTAACTCCCGTGAATAAAATTTATATTAATTGTTTTTTTTTAAATGTATACAATTATTCAATCACCCAGTCGCTTGCTCCAACCCCTGAGGCAGCACAATCCGTTAAAAAATGAAGCAACAAATAAATCAATTTTCATTTGTTGCGTCTTTTCCACAAAACTAATAAAATAAATTAAAGCCATGACGTAACACTACATTGAACGAATAGCTATTGTTAAGAGTGTCCCATTTGAATCTGAAACAATTGATTAACTCTGCAATTTAACTCAGAATATAAGGTAAACGTACCAATGGTGGGACAGGTCCCAATTGAGGGACACTAAATGGATATTTGTAGATACTAAGAGTTTAATGGATAAAATATTAAACAATAACTCTTCTAATTGTTTCTGTTATATATAATTAACATACGCGAAAAAATTTCATGTTTTTCATCGTAAATTGAAAATGTAAATAATAAGTATATTAGCGGATCTATGGTGTTCGAGCTTTTTCAGCAAATCCCTAAACCAATTAGCTAAGGACAGCCGAATAATCATTAATATGATACCGCGGAGATTATAGTTCGTTCGAGACTTTCCATAGCTATTTCAAATTCAGAAATTCTTAAGGTTTAAGATTACACTGTCAAATGTTACGTACAATATCTTAAAACTCGTAATTTTTGCGTCCCGTTATTGGAGCTGACCGAATATACGTTGGCACCACTGTCCAACGTATGTTCCGCGACTGGGGCAAGTAGTAAGCAATCTCGCTGCGACCCAGAGCCGAAACACAATCGCACGATTGACATTTCGACGCGGATGTTGGGTTATGCGGTAGCAAAAACTTCATTGTTAATTTACTAAAATATATATATGTATTTTATAAACATATATGTTTTATTTATTGCATCATAGGTGTAAATATGTGTACCGCACATTTTTTGGCATTTCTTTTCAAGCAGATGCATTAAAATTTGTAGATGTCCACCGATACGCACATTTGGTGTCCCGGCAGCGGGACATGCACAAAAATACCCGTCCTGGCACTGGTACATCTGCACTTTTTTAGCGTTTTAATCAATAACTATTTATCAAATAATCAGCAATATTTTTATTGTATAGTTTTTGGAAACTAGAAACTCTAATCTTACAATTCGTTACCACCATTTGCAAAATAATTAATATATGCATGCAAAAATTGGCATACAAAACAGACACCGCCTTAAACGTCCCGCCATTGGTACGTTTACCTTATCTCACGTTTTAATTTTATCAAAGAAAAACGAAAAAATTGATAACGTAAATTATACAAAAGTGTAATTTATCCATTATATTGACACGGAAAACTGTCCGTAACTTGAGGACAATTATTTTCATCGAATTCTCTGCAGCAACATGAATAACTACAGCTTCGAGTTTGAGCTCGGCTGCGCCAGTGAGTTCGACGCTTAATATTCAGATATGTTGATGAGCGCTTGGCATACAAATAATCCATGTCATAGAACAGGTATTACCAAAGATATTTCTTACAGATTTTCCAGCCAACGTTTCTTACATCCACATAAGAAATTCGTCACTCGACACTATCAACGTGGGAGAAGTACGATGGAGAAGACTGAAAACTTTGTCGATCACCGACGGCAAAATAAATCGCATAAAAGGACAATTTCTTATGATGACTCCGACGCACTGTCTCAATCTTTCGAACAACGCGTTGGTCGAGGTTGAAAATAATTCTTTCACCAGACTCGCTCAACTCACAACTCTAGATCTTTCCTACAACAATATCACACACTTGCCAGCTCTCAACACTATGAACGGTCGCGAATTTTGGCTAGATATTTCTGGTAAATTGTTATTATTTTATTGAGAATAATTCGGTGTGAATAAAATATGCTTAATAGTTAATGTACAAGCACTAAAAGCTTTTAACCGTGAAGTAATATATTAAATTGTGTACGAGACTTTGTTCTCTGAACATTAATAAACTATAATAATCATAATACTGAAGTGAAAGATAATTATGCAGTCGTTGTTAAAAAATGTTCAAGTTCCCGAATTTTTGTTGGCCAAAAGCTTCATTATGCTAAAAACGGAAGATTAATTAATAAGTATCGATTTTCTAATTAGTTTTCAGTGATAAAACACATTTTTAGATTTAATTTATTTGAAAACTTGCCAACTGCCAATCACCAATTTTTTTTCATTGCTGGAAGTAATGTTCGGTCGTTATTTAGTACCTCGTTTACGTAATAATGAAAAACTATGGGTTTTTTTAAAGTAAAATATTAATATTTTTATGTTTTTGTAGTGACTGTTCCGAATTTTCGGTTTGTCTACCAGTATTAAAAAATGCATAAATTGCTTAATTACGATATATAAATGCGATTCAAATTGCGATATTAAAAACATGTTGAAAGACATGTTTAATATATAAAGTACCTACATTAAACACTTAACGTACTTTAACTAAAGATGTAAAAGGTGCTGAAAAGGTCGATTTTGCATAATAATAATTCCAAAATGTTATTAAGAAATTAATAAATAAATAAATTGTTCAACAAATCACCCGACAACCTACCTTTTGTTTCGAGTGAAAATAATTTGTCAATTTTTCCGAACACATATGAATTTTTTCAGAATTTATTCTTCATTTTGAATTTTTAATATTTTATATTTGAATATTCCGAGGAGGCTGAAAAAGTATCGATTAGAAATAAAATTGTCAATGACATTCCACATTTTTAGATATTTCTACTTTCGAAAACGGCTAACTACCAATTTTATTTTCTTCTCTCTTCAAATATTTAATCTCCACTTCGGAGAACGTGAATCTGACAAAAAGAAACTATGAGACTTTCATTCATTTTTGCGGAGCTCTTAATATTCTACATTTGTTAAAATGATTTTCCCAAATTTTCAAATCTACGGTTTTTTTGCATATTTATCGAACTGCATAATTACCAAATTGAAAAAATACAAGTATGACGTAAAATAAATGTATGAAATACCGAAATATTTAATAACACGTGTTTCATATGAAATTATGAATTTTATATCATACTTGTATATTATATTGAAGATACCAGTTTATGCGTAAAAGCTTTTAGTACTTTGAAAATACAACTATTTTTAACTATGTGAATTGTTATTAATTGTTTATTGTGGGTTGCTCAAACAGGTACGAACACTCTTTGGTGTCACGACATTTATCCGTACATAAACAAGACCGGGCAAAAGCAAATAAACTTCAACAGAGAAAACGAGACAGTCTGCTCAGCAAGCAAAACTTGGCACTGGTTCAATGCGACTGAGCAAGTGCCATTGAAGCAAATGCGCTATCTTAGTCGGGTAAGATAATCAAAACGAGGCTGACTAAATAAGTTTTCGAGTAGTTTTAATGACTGTTTGATGCCCGATTAGCTGCAAACCGAGTGTCCGAAAGGCGAGAACTGGCAATGCCAGTGCAATTTCCGTAGATTGGACATTGTTGATGGTGAGCATCCGACACTTGCGGTTAACGTCGACTGCAGTGGAATTCAACTGACCGAATTGCCCGAGAAATTACCGAGAAATACGATAGCTCTGAATGTCTCTTACAATAATGTGAGTTTTGCTTTTTCGCTCACAAGTTCCCATGAGTCAGCATTGTAAAACTTGATCATATTTTCCCATAAATATTTATCCTATATCTAACTTGATAATTATTATTTTGCAACAATTATTCGCAGCTTCTATTTTAAAATGTTACAAACTTTTTAGTGAAGCATGAAATTTCATAGAATTACACGAAAGTTCCACTTAGTACATAAATAAACTAATGATGGTCGGTACGCCTGAATTTACTTTCTCAATTTTACGTGAAATCTAATGATTTTTTTCATTATAATTTAAGCTTTGTCTTCTTTTTTACAGCTTTTGTTATTACGAAATAATAACTTTTAATATAATTATACTATTCATTCTTAGTTGAGTGAAAATGCAAGCTTGCAGCTTAATGCTATGATTATTTTTCAATAATTATCTGCGGTTTTATAAATAATGTCAAATTGTAAAGTTGGAATGAAAAAATTTCATACAATTTCACGGAATTGTTGTAGATTTATATCATCTTTGCGCGGAAGTTTTCTTGAATGAACAATAAAATAGATTTAATAAATAAAAAATAAATGAAAGTTCGTACTACTTTATTTATTTACGCAACTTTTCGTTAAATCTCATGAATTTTTATTGTTATTCCCAAGCTTAAAGCTCTTTTTATAAGCTTTATATTATCATTATGAATTAATCATTATAAAAATGATGTTCCTATTTATTTTTAGTTGAAAAATAATGCACTCTTACTGCTCCTATTGTAGTAGACAAAGTCTTATTGTTCGGGCGCTTTGCAGATTACAGTTCTTGATGATCTTAGCACCAATAGCTGCTACGAGGATATAAGAGAATTCTACGCTGATTACAACAACATATCATCCATCAATAAACTGGAGGGCTCCAAGTTTTTGGATAATTATGCTATGCTCAGTCTTCGGCACAACAAGATCAAGTCGGTAAGTTAGTTCAATAAATTTTTTCGTTTATTGAAGGCGCAACTTGTGTATTTTTTTCAAGTTATCTGACAAAATTTTTTGTCCACTTAGCTGCCGACGTACATTCTCGCTCCGAGTACGTGGGGCAATAAAAATTACATTACCGGAAGAAACGTGAAACTCGGCGGAAACGAGTTGCACTGTGATTGCAATACAGCTAAATACGTTAAGGTACTTTTACTCAAAGATCCTTCATAAATATTTGCAGATTTGCAAATTGTCTTTTTGGAAAATGCTATTTCCTTTGTGCTCAATGTTCATATTCAGTAAATTGTTTTATATCATCTTTGGAACAAAAATTTAGAAGTATTTTGCGGGTAAATATCATTAACTTATCACCCAAATAAAATGGTGAAATTATATTTATAATGAAGTTTCTTGTAGTTTTGAATATCTAGTAGGTATTACATGGTCACATTTTTTTAAATTACTGTAATCAGTTACTAAAAAAAATTGATTCATGCGAAAACATATGAAACTTAAATTTGATATTCATCAGTTTCTCTTGTCGTTCTTCATTAGAAAAACAATTATCACAATTGCATGTTTTGATTAAACATGAGGTATAAAATTACAACTTATAGCCAGGCATTTTCTTTTCTAGTATTTATAGCTTTCAGGACATCTTGAGTTAAAAAAAATACAGCATTTCTCACAATAAAGTGCTGCCAAAATGCGACCAATACAGAAATTGGTCTAAGACATAAAAAAGTGAAAAGGACAGGAAATATTTCGATTGAATTGTAAAATGGAAACTGATTAATCGATATTTTTCTGCGATGTTCAATAGGTTTGGCTGCAGGCGCGAATATGGGACGCGGACGAGGTGCTCTGCGAAAACGTTAAGGAGAAAGTTGTGGATCTCGAACCATCGAAGATGTGCGTTTATCCGGGCGACTGGACGGACTACATTTATTATATAATCGGCACGGAGGTTCTTCTGCTGATGAGTCTCATAACAAAAGTCTCCTACGATTATTGGGTCTTCAAGACTGCAGGATATCTTCCCTGGCCGGCGAACAAGATGCCAAAATTGCCATGTGACTGGCTGTGCGAAACGTAGACTTTATTTTTTTTTATTACCATTGTGATTACGAACGCAATTGTCCGTTAACTCTTACATATCCCGACGAGAGGAGTAAAAAATCTCCTCTACATTTTTTTGTAAATATTTGTTTTTTCTTTTTTTTAAATTATCAGCAGGATAGGAAAACGAAGGATATATATTTTATAAGGAATATAAGGTCGATCGGAAATAGCGACTTTATTGAATCATGTAGTGAGTGATTATTTACAAGACGATGACGAACGGATTGTTTATTTCGTGATAAATTATCGTAATTTTCTATTTTCAATTAAACGAACTAGGGGTGGGCATTAATCGTATAAAGTTATTGAAAATACTTTTGTATTTTAACCCCTTCGCTGGCATGGACGCAATAGTAGGGACATTGTTTTTTTTCCTACTTAACTTTCTCCCATTTGGCATCCAAATGTTTTTCGGACGTTTTTGGAATCATTGAATCTGAATCTGAAGTCAAACTTGAGAAATTCAAAATGGCGGTGCCAATATGGCGGAACAAAATCGAAAATTTCAATCGTTTTGGATAAAAATTGGTACCCTGAAGTTTCTGAGATCGCTGATTACGAATTTGAACTCAACATTCAAAAATTAAAAATGGCGGATACAATATAGCGGTCGAAATTCAAAAAGTGGCTGGCTATGGATAAAACTTGGTACTCGATGGTCTTTTAAGTAACTGATTATGAATCTGAACTCAAAATATACAATTGAAAATGGCAGAAGAAGATATAAAAATATATTTTGTGTTACGTTCCGAGTTAACGAGACATTGGAAACGTATATATTTTTGGGAATTCTTGTTCGATTAAGAGTTGGAACTCAAATTTCGAATTAACACACGCGTATATCCTTTATTGAAAGAACCAAATTTAACACTTTTAATTAACTGATTTAACAAGAAAGAACTTCTTATTTATCGCCGTTTACGATAATTACTAAATACTGTAAAACAGACTTATATTGCAAAGTTACGCTTTTTCAGCGTTAGTAATGTATTTATTTCCATGTTTGTTGATTAAAGATTGATTGAAGACTAATGAGTGAAACGATTGAAAAAATTGTGAAAGAGTGAATCGAAGTTTAAGTGGGGTTTTTGGGAACTGTGAAACGACCTAAAGATGCTGACAACAGACGACACGAGCGGTTAGCGAAAATAATATACAAGTGCAATGAACGAAGCACGGAATTGCGGAACGACAGAAATTGAGCCTGAATATTGGAAGGAATCGAAATGAAATAATTATTAATTATATTATGCATAATAGCCAGGTCGTACCGCTTTGATGAATTAAATTCGATCGAACAAATATGTATAATACTCGAACTTTGTTCACACGACGGTACTATAAATATGTTTACCCGCAATTCGAATTTCGAATAGAAGTTCTCAAAATAAAAATAGTTGATACGGAAAGTTAAAAGTTAATCAAAAAATTGTGGGCATGAATAAATATATTTCTTTTAGAAACCCCTTCAAATGATATTAGTAATTGCGGTTTCGAGATGTCTCAAATGAAATTTTTCATATTTAAAATTCTAAGAATTTTCGAAGCTTGAGTATTGGGCCGAGTTAAAATTGTTGAGGATTTCCCCCTTTAGAAAAACTTCTTAGGTTTTGCGTAAACTCAAGATAACAACAATTTTTAAAACATTAAAACCCTGACATGCCGGATGTCACCCGAATCAAGCCACTATGTGTAATTTGGTTCACCATATTGAATCCGTCACTTGGAATTTGTGAATTTTGAGATCAGATTCGTAATTAGCGATTTCAAAAGCTCGCGAGTACTGAATTTTGTCCAAATTCAGTCATTTTATGCATTTCGGTCTGGCAAATTGGATCCGCCATTTCGAATTAATGGATTTTGACTTCAGCTTCATAATCAGCGGCCCAAAAAACCCTCAAATACAAGTTGGCATCAAAATCAGGGTAAAAAAATTTCCGGAATTTTCAAATTTTGGGCACATTTAGATGACTTCTCTCTGCCAACGAAGGGGTTAATAACTGCGAATAATTGTTAACTAAAACCAAGAACATAATTTTTAAAGATTTATTGTTTTCAATTACTTTTTGTTGTTCAAGATAAATATAATATTTGAAGGATTTTTATATTATTGCTAAAGGATATTCAGACCGAAAAGTATTTTCAATACAATTTTATTAGAATGTTGACCATCCGCGAACTGATCCATGACTATAAATTGTTTGTTATACGTTGATTGAGCTCTCAATGTTTGGGACATTGAGTATGAGAGGATCGAGTGCAAGTACTGCGAATTTTGCAATTACTTTGACTTGTGTACCATGCGCAGAAATTATTTAGATTTTATATAACGTTTATATTTATGCGAGTAAGAAAGTCGGTCACAAATGTGGCTACAACAAGTGATATATACGATTAATGAAATTGAATAAATTATCGATTGTAGAAGTTTAATCATTTGTAATGTCGTCTCAACCATACAAACACAAATTGCGATTGTTGTCAATGAATGACTAAAATCGATATTCCTAATACAACAAAATCACAAGTTTATTTAGTGGCAGCACGACAATTCCGACAAAAATATGAAAAATATATTTTTTTTAAATATAAAATGGAAATTCGTGTACGAATTGGTTTAAGAGGTAATACCACTCTAGGATTTTGGAAAATTTGATTTTTTTTGGCTTAAACAATACTTTACGATCATAAAAACAATATGCAGTTGGTGCTATAGTAAAAAAAAAGGGGAAGTATGGTAATTGATTTTGGCTTCGTCATAGAGGAAGCTTTGTAAAAAGTGAAATACAATGTGAAAGCAATGTGCAAGGTTCTACTTTGCATCCTTGTTTTAAATGAATAAATAAGTGCACACTCCCGCTTTGTGAAAAAATAATAAGGACGAACGATCCGAAAATTCTCTCGAATATCTTTTCTGTTTTTTTTTCTGTAGAACACGATAGAAACCGGTGTTTTCCGAAATTTCATTGGGAAGCAAGGATATGGCTAGTTTATACGACATAAATCGCTACTTTTCGCAAGATAGACTGTACAAAATCGCTATGAAGATATGGTATCGTTCAACATTTTTGGGCTATATCTGACGTATTTTTCTGTTAATCATGAAAGTGGCACTCATTTAACTCACAGCTCGATATTTGATACCAAAATTTGCATCGCCGAAAAAAAAATCTAAAAATAAAAAAAATCAAAAACTCATAAAATGTTAACGTTTCAATCGTTCCTAACCAAATTCAATAAGGATCACCGGTGTATGAAAGCTCATATTCATACCAATTTTGAGCTTAATACCTCGAAAATTAAACGATTTATCGCGTTAACAGACATTTTTGATAAAATTCAAAACCGCGTAAAAATTTAACGATCATGAGGATTTTAACAAAAATTTGTATGAACGATGTGGATTGACCCCTCTATCTATGGTGTAAATTTCAGCTCGATATCTCGAGGCGTTCCCGAGTTATAAAGGTTTAAATTTTTCGAGCGTGTAACATACTGTGACGTATTTTTCGTGAGCGTAACGATAATCGGAACTAAAAAAACGGGAGCTGTCACCTTCGGCCGTTCACCCTCGCTCGCGCATCCGTAAACCAGGTATGCGCCAGTTAATTTTTGTTCTACCGATATTAACGAACCGGTATGCCCGCGGAATCGAGTGGAGCAAGCTCGATTCCACTAAAATCGGCAGTCGGAGCGTAACTGCCGATCGAGAACACAGAACACAAAAAAACGAGAACATTGCCACTTTTTGGGGACGCGTTAAAGTAGCAAACGCAACGGGATGCACTTGCGGGAGCGAACGGTTGCGGAAATGCACGGCCGCTCACGCTGCTTGGTTGTGGTAGAGAGGGTCGAGGTTGACCCAATAAATAGCTTATTTTTCGACTAAAATCGAACCACGGGACCTTTTAACACTGACTAAAAAATCCGGGAGCAATATAAGCAATTGTTATGCATTAAATAATGCGCGCGAACCGGCAAAGCGCACCGAGAACGCGGTGTGACCGATACCTTCGCGAGTCGCGAAGGAATCGGTCACTGGCCATATACTCGGCCAGGCGAGATCTTTAATCGAAGCGATCGGCGCATTCGATTAAATAATTAATAATACGTGAACGACTCACCGAAAATCTGTTGGCGGGTCCTAAGATCGGGAACTATAATCCAAAAGACGGCACGGTAACAGTACGTGCACTACGGCACTACACTAAACGAGAACTTCCAGTTTTATTCACTTGAATAATATCATCGTAGCACGAGTATGCATAGCATACGTAGCACACGATATACGAGAACACACTAGGTACTATTGAGTACGCGAGAACTACGCGGTGACGCGCGCGCGAACGACAGAAAAACTGTCAACCCCGGAGCTTATTCGATACTCGATGCACCTCGACGGTGTCCCGAGGAAGGCTGATTATTTCGAGTAATCATCGAGAGCTCATCATTATCACTATTCTAATCCCTTCCCAAAATCCCTTATCCGAGAGCTATTGCCCTCGCTCACACGAATAATTTCTTAACTATAACGGGAGCGCAAATTATGCCGGTAACATTCGAAATGTAAACAATCGCCTCCCTTAGTGCTTCACGCGAAAACGGGCCTATACCATACAATTATATTGCACCAGGATGCTCCATCCTCTGCAAAAACCAACGAATCTCCACCCGTTCTCCAGCGTAATGCACTATCGCTATAAGACTCTTGTGGGTAAATTCTGCTCTGTCGGGCTGCAAGACTCTTGTGGGTAAATTCTTCTCTGTCGGGCTACTCGTTTCGTTGAGCTCTCATCCTCGCGACAGAATCGAATATGCCAAGCTTTTAACGTCATCGAAGATAAAAAACGGAGGGAAAAATCGGTAACTGAGCCTCTGCTCAATACTTCTAGAGTATTCTCGCCGAGAACAAATTTTCGAGGAGGAGCAGCGACGAAACAATGACAATATCGCCAAGCAAAAATCCTTGTGACCGCGATTTCAAAAAAATCACGTCACAATACATACATACATACACACACACACACACACACATACATACATACAGACATTTTTTCTAAACCCCTTTTCTCGACGTTTTGGTCCATTCTGAATGTACTGACATGAATATCTCGAAAAAAAAAATCACGAAAACAAAGTTTCCTCTATGAGGAAGCAAATTATTCCATACTCCCAAAATAAACCGCCAACGTTAGGCCTTTTTTCTGCCCTTAGAGTGGTGCTACCCCTTTAAAAAATCGTTTACGAATTGTAGCTGCTTACCATCATATCATTACTGCACAAAAAACGAGTAAAAAGCAAAATTATAATAACTTCCGCTTTGCACTCGGGCCAATCGGGAGTAAAAACAACCAGAACAGTTGAGGTGAAGCGTTACGACGTAACATGTGTAATTCAGTTATTCGGAAAATGAATTAACAAGGAAGAATTCAGGCTGTTGCTTTTATTCGTAATTAAATGGAACATGGAGGGAGATTCTTCTCATCTCGTATCAGGATTGCGCTTACGTTTTTTGAATTTTGGTAATGTCGATATTGAAGCGCGTTTGGGGGCTTCTCGCTCCAGTTTCTTCTTGTCGCGTTTACTGTGCTTCTTCATTGCGAGCATGTAGTCCGGTACATCGCAGCCTGATGCGCGCATCACGGTCGCAATACTGTTAAAAAAAAGATCAGGAGTTGAAGAAATGAAGCATAATAAGACGTAAATAACGCAATAATACTGAAACGTTATTATAGATTTGTAAGCTTCTTTAATTCAATTTCATAAATATTTATCGTATAATTGACTTGTTATTTATTAATTTGCAACAATCATCAATAGTTTTTATGAAAAATTGTTCAGATTTAAAAAAAAAATTCTAAGAGCAAGGAAATAGAAGATAACAACATTTTTCTTTTGAAATTTCACGAAAAAAAAGAAAATTGGGATCCAACACAATTCGTGAATAAACTCAATTTTAGGAGAAATTTTATTCGTTTGCTTTGCGTTACATTTTTTGCAAAGTTTTTATGCAATTTTTATTGTGTTGATTATCGAAAATAACTTACCTTCTCAGATTAGAGGTATCGTGCTCTGTGAAATACGTAATAGCTTTGCCCTTGTGACCAGCTCGACCAGTTCTACCAATCCTGTGAACGTAGGAAATAGCGGAAGGTGGAAAATCGTAGTTTATTACGAGATTAACGCCTTTGAAATCTATTCCACGACCCATAAGCTCAGTACATATGAGCACCCAAATTTTTCCTTCTCTAAAGCATCGCACAACGTTGTCTCTCTGCAAAACATAATAAAATTAATTATCTCCGGATATATTAAGGATTTCGCAAAATAAATCGACATCTTTATATTTTGCTCTTTCTAAAAAATTGAATAAACTAAAAATTGATCAAGAGTAAAGACTTTTTTTTGCCAAAAAATTTATACATTTTTCTGCAATTTTTTTTTTATATTTATGGTCTCCAGCGATTGGAATTCTTGAGTTCCGTAAAAGTTGGAATGTTAAAAATCTATTAACCATGTACTTTATGTTTTTCATAAACAAATTGCCGTCTTAAAGCATCAGTGGTTGCGCACGAGAATATGGCAAATTCTTAACTTTTTTTTTTCTTTTTAGCAATCACGAAGTTTTTGTTCATATTTAAAAATTCCATTTAATCTACATTTTAGACCTATGGAAATTCAATTTTTTAGAAAGTGCGTACGATAAAATAATCGATTTGTTTCGGGACATTTTATTAAATTTTATTTATAAGTAACCTGAGTCTGTGTTCTGTCGGAATGAATAACGTCGACATTAATGCCATCGTAAATGAGTTCGTTAAAGAGTTCCTGGGCTCTTTCCTTGCTCTGCACGAAAACGAGAACGGGAGGTGCAATGCCCTGCAAAAAAACGAATTTCCTCATAAATTGTAGTGAATTTCCTTGTCAACTTAAGTGTTTCAATCACGAAAAAACGCACCTTTTGAATAATGTTACGAATGGCAACCAATTTTCCTCTTTCTGTGCCGACGAAAAGCAGTTCCTGTTCGACGTCCGCCGCAGCAGCGTTTCTCTGACCGACAGTGACGTTTATAAGGCCTTTAAGATTGTGACGACACCATTTGGTCACTGCTGGTGTGTTTGTCGCACTGAACATAGCGCGATGAAGATTCTCGTTGCTACAAGCTTTCGAAATTTCTTCCAATTGGTCTCGAAATCCACGGTTACCGTCCTCGAAGAGTTTATCCGCCTCATCGACCACCAACCACTCTACACTGATTAGGAATCGATAGATAATTAATAGTACATTACGATATAATAGCGGTAAAACTTATTCTAACGTGTTTTGTCATTTTTTCATTTACGAAAAAGTGTTTCTAACATTATACAAAATTTTACTTCACAAGACGTGAAAATGGGGTTTTTACGCACGCAAAATGTGCATAAAAAATAGTATATTACGATGCAAGTGTGGAAAAAGCAATTACACGAGTTATGAGATAGTACATTACATTACACGGGAGGGAAGTGCAACTTTTCACCTCGTGTAAATTTCTGACTTTTCACCTCGTCTGAATATCAAATCTCACTCTCGTTGAAAACTTGCACTTCTCTCCCGTGTACTATACTTTTCTCCCGATTTCGTTACAAAATAACCAGATTTCGTGTGTGCAACAAGGACGGAGAATATGCTCATTTTTAACAAATGACGACATGCATGGGTAGTACGGCTTTTATTACTTTCGCGCGGGCAGGAATGAGTTGATTACCTCCCTCGGGAGGTAATGATAGCGAACTGCGCATGCGTACGTCATTCGTAACAAATGAGCGATTTTCGGCCCGCGTTGCGAACACGAAATGGGGTTATTTTAGCGGAGTTGGGAGAAATAGTATATTGCGGCCCGAGGGAGGGAACACGCATTCACACGAGCGGAGAAAATGTTTCCCTCCCGCGTATTGCATGCGATTTTACGTTACAAGGCGAGGATAGAGAGTTTTTCGTGCGCGAAGCGCGCGGAAAACCGCGCTTCCCGTGCCGCAATTACGTAAAAAATTTCAACGAGTAATGTACAAAATTCTACTTTCACAAGGTGTGGTAATGGTGTCTACTACACTCGATACGATAATGGACGCTTTACATATGCTTCGCGTGCATAAAACCCCACTTTTACACTTTGTAAGTTCAATAAAGTGGATTAACCTCGATAATTGTAGGGTGGATACTCACTTGCTCAAGGATATCGCTGGAGGATCTTGATTCAGCAAATACAGAAGTCTTTTTGGCGTTGTTATTAAAATATCTGCAATTACACATGATATTACAAAATAATTTACGACGAAAAATTAAAGGTGCATGTATTCTCAGCTAAAAGTTTGATTAGAATTATAGACCTTTCAGGCCAAAAATAATAATGCAACAAAATGCTAAGAACAATAAATTGTAATATCTGGATTAATTAAAGATTATCTTGCAAAATAATAATAGTAAAAAGTTATAGATTAATGAGTTTGTGAAAATAACTGAACAGATATTTAGATCGCTTTTTTATTAAACAAAATCATTGATTTTTCGGAACGCATGCGATTTTTTATAAAATTATTTTCATTTAATCTGAATTTAACTATTTTATTTTTAGGAATGCTTGAAAAATCGCGTATTTTCATTACCTTTCCATGTAAAGGTTCCATATTACACATAAGATATTCGTATGGTTACGAACGTGTGTATAAAATATTCCCAAGAAATACTACGAAAAATAATAAACCAATTACCGAATTTTTGGGAACTTTTGGGTCCATATTTGTCGAGTGCTTGCTTGGCTTTGCTGATGATATGAATCCTAAAACCTCGACCCTCGCTGAGTCTAAGACATTCTCTGTACGTTTGCTTTGCGAGTTCTCGAGTAGGACTCAGTACGATTGCTCGGAAGCCTTTTTTCTGTGGTTCTTGCAAATGATGGATTATCGGCAACAGAAAAGCTGCAGTTTTTCCAGAGCCAGTGGGCGCGCAGGCCAATATTTGTCGACCCTGAAAATAGCCAATATTTTATGTAGCTTATTGTTTGTTGAATTTTTACTTTCCAATTACATGCAAAGTATCCAATTTTACTGAGCAGGATTTTACCTCCAACATTATTGGCATTGCTTGCATCTGGATTGGCGTCGGTTCTGTGTATCCGCAACTTCTGATATTGTCTATTAAATCTTTAGCAACTTTATACTCTGTATTAAGTTGTTCAAAAGTTTCTAAAGGTTTAGCAACGTGACGTCCCACGACTGATATGCTATGCTCATTTCTGTATCTATTAATCTGCAAAATAGTTCATCAATTCCATTGGTAAATCTTATTCTAATCTAAGGATGTGCAAAGCTTACTTTTTCTTGCTCTCGCTGCAATATCTTGTCCTCTGTTACAACTTTCCTTTTCTTCTTTTTTGTTTTGCTGCCATCTGTAGGCACTGAAAGGCCATCAATCAGAGTTAAAGTATCTGACTTTTGCTCAGGTTCCTCAAAATCCTCATTGTCTTCCTCCACGTGTTTCCTTTTGGCAAAAATGGAATGGCTCTCATCCGGAGGTTCGACCTTTATGGCTTTCAGCTTTGGTTCTGGATTTTTTGTTAACTGCAAGAAATTAAATATTAGTATGATACTTAATTTATTATATGAATCTTTAATGTGGTAAATATGAGTTAAAAAGAAAGAATGGCATACAGGTAAGGAATAGAAGATAAATCTATGATGAATGACTAGAAATTTCAAAAGTATACATTTTATAGAAGTCAAATTAAACTGGATTACATAACATTGGGCAAACATTTTTTAATTTGAGAAGCAGGGAGAAGTTACTTTTTTTAACGGTAGAAATTTAGAAAGAAGTTAAAAATATTGGAATTAGTAAACATTCCAAACAAGGAAAATTGAAAGTTGATAAATTGCTGTGTATATAAAAATTACTATAGAAATTTGCAAATTTTGAATATAGAGAACTTAACATCCTCTACGAATATGAAAAATGCCTTTTTAAAAGGACAGGAGTTGTATAAAATTCTACAAGGATTATTATGAAAATCATATAAATCATATAAAAATCAGGTACTGCAAAAGTGCAAAAAGAACTATGAAAAATGTTTGATATAAAAAATTGTAATGAACTATAGATTATAAGAAATATAAAACATAAAATGTAATATCAAAAACAGGGGGTAATGGAATGTTGGAAACTGGGAGACAGTAGGAATGCCAACAATTCAGAATTCTGGAAATATAAAAATTTAAAGATGCTATAAAAATCAGTCATTGTACAGGTAAACAAAACATGAAGAAAAGTCTCTGGTATGCAGATTCTGTCCGACTATAAATAAGAAGAAATGAGTAAAGTATGACAAAGTCAATAGAAATTATATGGAACGATCATGTAGAAGGATGATATAGCAAATGTTTATGTAGAAAACAGGAAACTTTGTGGAAAATATATTGTGTAGAAAATTAAATATTGTTATGATATTGAAAAGGTAGAAGGCAAATAAAGCTGAAATAAAGAATACTTGGGTTTATTTATGGAGTGTAATTTTTTTTATTACAAACACATGTACAAACTTCAACACTCGTAGAAAATCAAAATAGAACAGAAAATCGTCTGTCTACATTATTAAAGATTACTCACATAATTTATTCACAAATAACAGGTTGTAATTTTTTAATTTATCCCTGTTTGGTTTATGACTGCTTTTTAATAAAAAAAATAATTCCCCTGCTTTTCAGAACTTTTACACAAATACATTTTTTAATGTCATAAAATCTATGGTTGCCACTCTGGGGATTTTCTTGCAATATCAACAATCATGCACGAATACTCTGTAATTTTTTCAGTCCAAAAAAAATATCCGTTTTTTTATAAAAAAAATAATTCCTCTGTTTTTTGGTAAAAAATCATTCTCACCAGTATGTGAAAATTATTTGAAATATACCACTCGAAAGCTAACACAAAATGACAACTTTCATGTAGAAACTTTTTTTTTAAGTAACGTCAAGTTTCCAACAGCATTTTCTAAAATATTGTTTTCAAACATCCAAAAAAATTCACATAGAGTGCCCTTTACTTTTTACTTAGAGAGTGTAAAATAAAAAGTGGCTGAATCGACAGAAAATGCTTCATATAAGGAAATGTAGTGAATTTTACTCTTCAATCTTTTAGGCTAGTACCATTGTTTTATCATGCAAATGTATGAATGCCAGAGTATGTCCTGGTTTTCTGAAATTGGGTTTCCTGCCCATTAGAAATAAATAAATATATAATTTCACATCATGAGATTAGAATAATATTTTTCACTATATGAATAATTTATGATCAATTATGAAAAAATCACTTTGGAAAGTTATTATAAAAAGCCCATAAAACCATAAACCAAAAATGGATATATCATTATTGTATAATTATTATTGTTGAGTGAAAAAGAATATAAGCGAAGCGGAGTAAAATTAAGTAAATATTATTTGTCTTACTCTGAGTTTCTCTGCGTCCGCTCGAAATCGATTCTTGTCGAATTTCGCACCCGACGATAATTTTTTAAACAAATCGAATGCGTCCATTTTTTTTTGTAACAAACAAATAATAAAATAACAATATCGTCACGTGCGAATCACGGGAACCATAACCAAACAACGCGCTGGACTAAAAGTGTCTGAAGTGAAGTTAGCGCTAACGCTACAATCACGGAAACGTCCAATCAGAGACTTCCGTTGTTTTTATCATCCCACATAACCTCCTTTATGATTTGAAAATATTTGTTTATCCTTCGTCCGTCATAACTAGAGATCATTTTAAAAATTAAAAAAAACACAACACCGATGCACAGCTCTCTACAAGTTGGTCGGATAAGATTATCAAATAAGTTTAGAGCATTTTTGGTGTTTCAATGTTAAATGTGATTCACAAAAGGGAAAAGCAGCAGCGAAGTAATGATGGATATTCGGAGGGTAAATCCGTACGTCAGCTGCATAAAAATTCGTGGCGTGCCGATAATAGCCCCTTTGGTAAGCCAAACTATCAATTATTGGCATAGTTAATAAATAAAAATGGCCCAATATTTATCTTGTTACCAAATTTAACACTCTATATGTTTATTACGAATTGTTTGAAATTATTTTTGACACCCATATAATAATTAATAAACAGTTATAAAACGATGCAGAGTAGTTTACATCTTCAAAGCTTTTAGTGTAATAATTAATTTTAGTCTTGTTTGAATAGTCACATTATGTCGTTTCTTTTACGCTGCGCAATGAAAAAAAAAAAAAAAATGTTCAATATTTTTGCCGCTCTGTATTTGTAATATCTCTGGCCTTTACTTTTTGTATAAATGCAGCATATTCAGTTGACTTGAATATTTAACATTAATTAATTTTGGGGTGAATGCGAAGCTTCTATTGCAAAAGGCGAACGATTCAACTACTTATCTGTTAATCCTACCTCAATGTTTAATATACTTATTTTCTTTGATTGTTTTATTTTATTTTTAATTTTTATTATTTTCTGTTTTTGGATTTTTGTTACCTGTTTGATGTACAAAGTATTGCCTAATGGCTAAATTATAATTTATTTATTTATTTATTTATTTATTTATTTGGGTTATTGGGCTTTGTCTGTATCTATAAATAAATTAAATCAAAATTTTGTTATACAAGTAACAACATTAATAATAACATATATTAATGATGCATTTAAGATGACGGAAGATATCAGACTGCAAATAAAGCATTGCAACCACCTTTTTAGTATGATAAATAAATTTATCAATTCTTTGTTTCAATAGTCACTTTTTAGTGTTTGCCTTACAATGTATAATTTTTTTTTAAATTTGTCGATCACTTATGCCACTCTGTATTAGTAACATCTTTGTCCTTTATTTTTATTATAAATATAGCATTTTTATTTGACTCGATTATTTATAGATTAATAATAATATTTTGTTATAAACTGTGGTAAAAATATTACTCTGACAATGTATGAAAATTCCTTTGAAAATCTTGGATAAATTCTCTGAAAAGACTCTGAATTTCTAACAGTTTTTTTACATTTTATAGAAAGTCAATGATTTCTCCAAATGTGAATATTTCCAATTATCTCCCAGAAATTCTCTAAAAACTATGAGCATCGTTAATAGTCTAAGCCTGTTTCTCTTTTACATTCAGAAAGCATTTTCTGAAAAAGTCAAATTTTTTCTTCATTTCTCGTACACACTATGTAGTAAATCTTTCTCTGGAAGCCAAAAAGAAAATATATGTACAATTAAAAAAGATAACAGTGTGCGAGTTATGTCAGTATGTGAGGCAATATGAGCGAATGATCAAGCAGAAAGAGGATGTAGGTAGAACAAGTGTAAAAATGTGATATGGAAATAATTTTAGAGATAAAAAGGGGACAAATGTATGGCGAGGGGGGGGGGGGGGGGGGAATGTTTAAAAACCCTAATGGGTATACCTGGAATAAAGAACTACTACTATTAAATTTTTCTCCTTGGAAGATTCAGGGAAGGTGCGAGTTTTCAACAAAATTCACGGGGTGTTTGGCCAACAATTGGGAGAAGGTGTTTGAAATACCTTCTCCCGATAACTATGTATTTTGCTGTTTTTTTTTTGGCTATCCATTTTCTATATTCACAAAAATTTCTCTGCAATTCTCAAAACCCACATAATCACAGAAAATCAATTGCATTTTCTCTAAAAGTCTACTGTTCGTTTGTGTAACAGAATTAATAGATGTTAGAGAGAACTTGTAAGTTCTCAATGTACTTTATCTGAAAAAATCAAAGTTTCCAGCAGTTTTTGGAAAAAATTCTGAATTTTTCTGATAAATTGTGACTACTGGAGTTTGTGCACGGAAAATGGCAGAAAAACTCAGAGAAAAATTTAGGAAAATCTCAGAAAAGGTCCGGTTAGAGTTTTTCAGACAAATTGTCAGAGAAATATTTTTACCACAGAATGTAACATTAATTAATGAATGACATATGTTAATGATGCATTTAAGATGACGGAGGACATCAGACTGGAAATGAAGTATTACAAAAACCTGGCGATCGCCGTCGAGGAAAGATTGCGAAATCTCGAAGATGTTGCTAAATATTCGTCTCGCTCTCCAACTATTTTAGCGGATGGAAGTACTTCCGCTACTGAAGAATCCTCCAACTGCGAACCTTCGAGCGAGAGTCTGGAAAAATCTGACAAAGCCACAAAGACTGTTATAGACATTCCAACTAAAGAAGTATCGATAAAAGGAAATTCCCACAGAGCCTCGGATAATCCTGATTCCAGTTTAGTGGACACTACCGCAATATCCTGGAAATCTTTTTCCGATGAGGAACCGACCTGCCATAATGATAGCTCGGACGTTATCACCGCCAGTACCGATGTTAATCGCTATCTCAACGGATCCTTAAAATCTGAAGAAGTTCCATCGACAATTGAGAATTTTTCCGAATCCCGAAAAGCCGAAGTGCCGAAAACTCTCGATATAGTTCCTATAACAGTAGACGCACATGTACCAACAAAAAATACAACACCGCCTGAAAAATTGCAAAATCTTGACGAAAAACCTACGGAAAAATCGCAATCCGATTCGACTCCCGATTCCGACGATACGCCGAAACTCGTTCGGCAAGGATCTTATGTTCTGGACACTCCGAGTCCGATGTTGCTCGCTCATTTGAAAGAAGAAATGGCTAATTACGTTCCCTCGAACAGCTCTGTTAAACGCAGAGAATGGAATCTGAGTGAAGCGAAAAGCGAGTGGGAATTGCACAAGAAAAAGGATACATTCGTGGTAACTAATTCGTCCAGAGTCGCTCCGAACAGAGTAAGAAGAAATAGTACTTCTAACGCGAATAATTACAAGACAAATAGACACCCAACGCAATCGCGAGGTGGAAAACATTTGGCGGGTTCGCAGCAAGTCGCGAGATCCGCTGATTGCATCCAATCGATGCTGCACAGAGAAAATACCTCGCGAAATTTAAAATCGGCTTATAAAACAAACGGCTTGAAGGAAAATTCTAAGAACAATGTAAACGGCGCTACTAATTGTAAGAATACGAAGAGTATTTCGATCTTAAATTTGGCTAATAAATACGGAGGATCTTTGGGAAGTTTGAGCAACGTTGCTATTCGATCTGGCAAACGTACGCCAAAGAAAAATCCAGGCAATCGATTGTCGAAAAGTTTCGATAGCTGCGAGAGTGTAGCTATGCAAAAAAGCGAAGGAATTCGAGGCTCTACGCAGAAACTTTTGTCCGCAGTTACGACGGATAAGCTTGTTCACGTTTTTCATGAAATTCAAAATACCCACGAACGTCAGATGACGGAATTAATTGCTCGTCAACGTCGTGAGCAACAAATTATGCAAAAGGAATTTGAGAAGCAACAATTTTTGCTGCTGGCGCAAATTGAACAGACTTTTCCGGGGATTTCTTTGCGACGACTCGTGGAAAGAGTTTCTCCGGTACCGCCGAGTCCAAAACTCGAGAGAGTCTCGCCGGGATTGCAAAGTCCGGGTGTTAGGCGAGAAAAAACAAAAAGTCCCGCTGTTGTCTCGCCGATTAAACTTGCAATAATGCCAAAGCCGATAGAAATTAACGGCTCGCGCAGCCCGGAAAATTACAGAAATTTAAAATGTCCTTTGGACGATATTTATCCACGTGAGGAATTAGGAGAATCATCGGCATATCATTTGAAAGAGAGTCAATCGACGTGCACTTATGTTATCGAACAGAAAAGCCCACCTATCGGTCTTTATTCTACTTCTGTGCATAATGGCGAACGCAGAAATTCTGGAGTCAGTCGACAATTATTTCCTCTCGAAGGGAGAACGAGACACGTGCCCGTTCCAAATAGAGCAATGTATCAAGAGCGACATGTGAGATAATTTTATTTTCATTTTATTTTATTTTTATTGACTTTGACGAATTTAAGGATTTGCCATCCCGAATATTTTTCTGTAGTTTGTAAGCATACAATGGAAATTTTGTGAAATTGTTTGAAAAATCGGCATGGTCTGTCTCAACGAAAAAAGATATTACTTTATTTTGTCAAAAAATGGTGGAAATTTTTTTTCACCGGCAATGGAAAGTTTTTTTTTATTGAAAAGTACATTCAAAAACGTAAATTTTATAGAGGAACTAATTTATTTTTACAATCGGTAATTTTGACTATACAGCGAATTGAAAAAAATGAAATACAAGAAATCGTTATTAACTTTTCGACAAACCGTAGGTGCTAAAATTCTGAAATAAGTTATAGATGCTCGTGATACTCTAAACAACTTTTTGAAAACATTGTACAAGAGAAAAATCGATAAAATCGACATCTATGACTATACTAAGTATAATAAATAAAAATTATTTATTGATTGGTTTTGACAAAATGGTTTATCAAATTTTTAGAGAATTTAATTTCTTATCTTATGAAACGAATATGTCGATTTTTTTAAAATATACGTGTAATTATTATAAGATTTTTCTTTATATTTATGAAATATTTACTTCAATTATTCAAAAATGTTTGAAAAGTCACGAATTTTGAATGCTTCACTCATAAATATTTTACATAACAGACAAGAAGTGCAAGGATGATTAATCGAATAGTTTCATGAAGACAGTCTTTAAAAATTCTCAAACACAAAAAATTGAAAAAAGTTGGAATATCTTTTCTTTTAATTATACGTTTTCAGAAAAATCAATCAATTTGTTTTATATTAAAAATAAAGGCTTCTCAAAGTTTGTTAATACATTTTTATATACCAACTTATTAATAATCTTTTGACTATATTATTAATAAAAACTAATGTTCTTAGTATCCACAATGCAGCCTTTTTTTGTTCAGATTTTCTTCTTGTGGTGTTCTCAAATTTATATCAAATATAATTTTTGCTTTAGAATGTACATATGGGGGATTCCACGGGACTTTCGCCACCCCGAAAAAAAAAAAATCTCAAATTTTTTCTAAAAATCAGATTCAATGGTGTCTATTGATGGACCAAATTTCAAAATTCTAAAAAAATATTTGACCGGATATGCAAATTTTTCCGTTTTTTATCATTCTTCATTTAATCTGTAATATCTAAGAAACTATTGATCGTATCGAAATCATTAAAAGACGAAAATATGCATTTTTTTATTGCCAACAAGAAAAAAAATATATTCAAAAATTAATTGTTTAATTTCAGGTCACATTTTATGGAAAAAATAACAAAATTATTATTTTTTTATGGTTGGACTTCAGATTTTTTCATCGGACAAATTGCCTCGGAATCTTTGAGTGATCGCCGAATTTTGAGTATTTTTTTTTTCATGGCATGACCCAATGCTGTGACGTTACAGCAATTTGAATGTTTTTAATATATATAAAAAATCCATATTCAAAATTAAAATTAATTAAAATGGTTGGACTTCGGATTTTTCCATCGGACAAATTGCCTCGAAATCTTTGAGTGACCGCCGAATTTTGAGTATTTTTTTCTCATGGGATGGCCCAATGCTGTGGATCTTACAGCAATTTGAATTTTTTAAATGTATTTAAAAAAATGCATATTGCTGTAACATCACAGAATTAAGCCATCCCATGAAAAAAAAATACTCAAAATTCGGCGATCACTCAAAGATTTCGAGGCAATTGGTCCGATGAAAAAATCCGAAGTCCAACTATTTTAATTAATTTTTATTTTGAATATGGATTTTTTTTATATATTAAAAACATTCAAATTGCTGTAACGTCGCAGCATTGGGCCATCCCATGAAAAAAAAAATACTCAAAATTCGGCGATCACTTAAAGATTCCGAGACAATTTGTCCGATGAAAGAATCTGAAGTCCAACCATAAAAAAAAAAGAATTTTGTTGTTTCTTCCATAAAATGTGACCTGAAATTAAGCAATTAATTTTGAATATATTTTTTTCTTGTTGGCCATAAAAAAAAGGCACATTTTCGTCTTTTAATGATTTCGATACGATCAATAGTTTCTGAGATATTACAGATTAAATGAAAAACGATAAAAAACAAAAAAATTTGCATATTCCGGTCAACTATTTTTTTAGAATTTTGAAATTTGGTCCATCAATAGACACCGCTGAACGTGATTTTTAGATGAAATTTGAGATTTTTTTTTTTCGGAGGTGGCGAAAGTCCCGTGGAATCCCCCATATATTATTTTCGAACTCCCTGTATTTGTTTATTTATTCCGTAAACAACTTGATATTCATTATGTTTAGAATATACTGCCGTATTGCTAATAAAATCGGCAAGCATTTTAAAAAATAAAAAGTTATTCCATAAGAAAGTCAGTGCAAAATGTTACGAAAATTTAATGGAGTAAGTAATGGGCTATTGTTTTCTCCTATTATTCATTATTTATGTATTTAAAAAAAAATGTATGTTTAAACAGTATTTCTTTAAAAAAATGAATATCTGATTATGTATGGAACAAATAAATAAATGCAGCGAATTATAAGGCAATGCGTGGTTATCACTTGAATTTAACGGGACTTAACCGAATTTAACTGCATTTTTGTAGGTGAGGGCTGCGACCATTATAACTGCCTATGCAAGAGGATATTTGGTGCGAAGACTTTTACAAACCGATAGAGTAATAGCTCTGAAGACGACTTACAAGGAAGCACTGCATTGCATGCTAAAATTGCACGTCGATGCGCCTCTCGCTCTGCCGGAACTTAATTTTCATCAGCGGCTACAGTTGCAAGTAAGCGTATACCATTAAAAAAATACTCATATTACTTAATTTTTAACCACTGCTAAGCAATATTTTAAAAAATAAATTTCACTTAAAACTGCAGAAATACGGAGACCTCTAGTCCCTCGTTAATTTTCAAATGCATGACCCATATTTTTGGATTTTTTGAAGAAAATATATGTAAAGTTTTATGTAATTTAATTTCCCAGACAATTATTAGAAAATGTGAACATCTTTTCATAAAAGCTGCAGATAATTGGTGTAAAATGATAGTTATTCAATCAATCACCCGATGGATGTTTATTTGAAATAGTAACGTGGCTTACAATTATATTTATTTATACAAATTTAAATGTCTAATTTATAAATTTATTTATCTTCAGTGCGACGCCGCTTCAATGAATATCGTCGAGCTTTTTGCTCAAGATGCTGCCAAGAGAATGGATATTATCAGACAAGATCGTCAAATAAAAAAGGCCCGACAGGAGCGTCCAAATTCGGCACGTTCTTACTCATTCGCCACACAACGAACACTCGCCAGAAAAAAGCTCAAGGAGTATGACACTGAATAAAAACAAACAAAACTAAATCGTTGCATGGAATGACAACTTTTCTACCATACAGAAAATAATGATGTAATAAAAGCATGCTGATTATCGATTGCTCATATTCGGTTAAATTTATAGCGCGACCGGAATTTATTCCAGAATGGGGTATTTCGATACACCGGGAGGTAGCCGGACTACCACACTGCGAAGCAGGTGCCAGACTTGGGCGTCTAATGCCAGCGAAAAACGATCATCGAGTCTGCTGAGTAAGACCATTTCTTTAATTCGTTTAATCTTTTAACTGCCAAATATTTTATCAAAGTATTTCGCCTAATTTTACTTACTAACATTTTGGACAAATAAAAATTAAAAGTGGCATTCCATTAGGAATAAAGCATACATTTTTATTGCGCAAAAATAAAAATGCATTTGCACGCGCAAATTTTAAAAGAAAATTTCGTAATAATGTTCAAAAAAGACAAAAGCTACTTTTCCAATATTTAAACTTAATAATGGAAAAAGCAATTAAAAAAATTTAAAGCAGTTTTTCCAACAGTTAAATTTATTAGTGGATTAAAGTTATGCGGCCGTATATAAATAAATCATCTTTTGAACGCGACTACGTGTCGATCAATGTCCGATTCGTGTAGAGGCGTAATGTGGGGAAAGATGATAAAAAATCCCCAGAGCAATTTAACGTTTCGATCGTTGATGTGGACCCTCTTCAGAATTATATTTCATCTTTTTAAGTGTGCATGAAAAAAACAAAAAAGAGAAACTAAACAACAATTCAATTCAATATCAATTAGTAAATACTTAACAGATGGATTTCTCTTAATATTAAATACTATTCTTTAAATATTAAAGCTATTTATAATTATCCTGTTATTTCTATTAAAACTTCTTAGGCCGAAATGTTAAATTGCTCTAGGCATTTTTTATCATCTTTCCCCAAATTACTCCTCTACACCAATCGAAGTTGGCCGACAAGCCGCGTTCAAAAGATGATTTGTTAAATTTATTAGCAAAAAAAAAAAGAATTTTCCAACATTTTAATTTAACAGTGGATAAAAGCAATTTGTGCATTATTTTCATTGAGAAGAGTGCCCAAAATTTAAGAAAAACATTATGTTTTTGTCGGGAATGTAATTTGGCCGTTAAAAGGTTAATTTGCGATTGTAAAAATATAAGAAATTCTGTTATCATAATTTTTTTTTAACCTCCAGATCAGGGTATCAAAAGGAGTACGAGCGCCGGTGCCGTCCGCAAACCTTGGCGCTAAGGCGTTCACGACGCTTCGTAAATTGTGCCTTCGTATTAATGTAGAATTTTAATCAGGATTCCAAGTCAGTCTTTTGTACAAACTTTATTACCATAAGATAAAAAAAGGAATCAACAACCCGCCTAGTGCCTGATGAAACGTACTAAAATTTCGTTTGCAAATACGATAATTTTTGTTGCTCTTTCTGCATATTTACTTTTTTACGGAAAATTTAATTTTCTATTTATGAGCCTCACCGCATCTCTGTGATACGACGAGCACCAATGCGACGACAAGTCGTAAGCGCTAAAGAAACAAATTATTTTATAATTTTTTGTACTCTGCAATTTTTTTTTACTTCATTTTTGTACACATTGCGTAGAGGTGTTTTTTATAGATGAAAATTATCGAGCCAGCTAATGTTTTAGATGCTTAAAGAATTTGACTGTACACTGCAATCACATGAGTGCAAATCAAATAAAGATATAGTTCGCCCAATGATTTTTACGATGATTATCATTACATCTTATGTTAAGGATGTGAAGTAGAAAAAATCGTTTGTTCCACGAATTTCGAATCCTGAACCGTGACTCCTTTTCAAAATGGATGGATACAAGTTAGTTGTAAGTTCCTCTTCCTATACATTTTCCATCCCGCCCAAGCTGAAAACTGCGACGAAAATGGCTATTTGTTCATCGGCGTCCCAAGTAAAATCCCGTAACTTTAATATTCGTTCCGTTGCAATCACGATAACTTTAATTTTTCATAAAAGCAACTGTCAAAGTGACCATAAAAATAACGCGTTGTCTACAGTAACGTAAACGTTACTTTAATAGTAGAATTAAAGTAACGAAAAGCTCCAAGTTACTTTAATGGTAGTATTAAAGTAACGAAAACTCCCGTGTAACTCACGGTTTTCCCGTTAGAGTGACCCTCTAGAGTGGCCCAACCCCTTAACGTTACTTTAATGGTAGAATTAAAGTAACGAAAAACCTCGCGTAACTCACAGTTTTGCGGTCAGAGTCAAACTTCTTAACGTTAAGGGCCTCGCGTGACGAGAATTCTTCGTTACTTTAATTTTTTTTAACGTAACGAAAATATGAAGAGTGCCTACTGCATGTGGTAATCTACCTGGACGATCGGTATTTCGGCAGACTGCAAACGCAATAGTTACAGGTATATTCCCACGCGTAGTCCGTACTTTTTATATTTTCTTTACTTTCGGAAAAAAATTAAAGTAATGAAGAATTCACGTCACGCGAGGCTCGGCAGTCCGAGAGACTAGCGTAACGTTAAGGAATTTGACGTTAAGTCACTTTAACGGGAAAACTTTGAGTTCCACGGGACTTTTCGTTACTTTAATTCTGCCATTAAACCAACGTGGAGCTTTTCGTTACATTAATTCTACCATTAAAGTAACGATAAGTCACTCTAACGGGAAAATCTTGAGTTACACGGGACTTTTCGTTACTTTAATTCTACCATTAAAGCAACGTGGAGCTTTTCGTTACTTCAATTTTACGATTAAAGTAACGTTTACGTTACCGTAGACACCGCGTAAAAATAACTCTCAATAGAAGTTGTTTTTCGCATAGCAAAAAACTTTCGTATATGGTCAAAATGACCTTTGAATAACCAAACCAAAAAAAGGATGCAAAGTAAAACCTTGCACATTGCTTTACTCATTGTTTTTCGCTTTTTAAAAAGCCGCCTCTATGAGGAAGTTTCTCTATTTTATTTTTGGCTCTCTCATAGAGGAAACTGTGCGAAAAATGAAAATTATTGACGAAATTGATAATTTATGACGTTTTACAAAATCCAGAGCGATACCAATAAATTTTTGTAAAATTCAAAATCGCGTAAAATTCTAACCGCTTTACCGATCATCACCAAATTTGGTACGTGGCAGGGCTGAATGTTATTTTTCCTGTGTAGAAAATTGCAGTCGATTAGTTGAAATTTTACCTGGATTAGAGGAGAACGAACATTTTTCGAAAAATTGAAAATTATATAAAAACAAATTCAGTACCAAAGGTTGTATCACTTTGTTCAATTTTATTACGAAGTTTCAGCACGATAGCTAAAAATTCAATCGAGCTAGAGCATTTACGCATAACTTTTTTCAAAATTTCAAAATTCTTATAAAAATGAAATGTGTTAAGCGATTTTTGTAAAATTTATACCAATTGAAGATTAGCCAGTACTGTACATGTTGTTTAAATTTTAGCTGATTCGGTCGAATATTTTATAAGTTACAGTTTTCTCCACGTTTCTCGACGTTTCAGACCATTTTAAACGTTTTGACATGAAAATCTCGAAAAAAAAATTTCATTAAAACAACGCTTCCTCTATGAGGAAGCAAAAACCTAATTATTACTTTTGATTTGGTTATTTCAATACTTAAACAATCCTTTAGAATCATGAAAGCAATATGCAACATTTTTTTAAACCTTCAATTATCGAGCGTCGGCCGTTGAACCGTTACGAAATGGAGAAGCCAAGCGTCGAGAAGATTGGCACATCGGCTAGAAAATTATCAGCAATCGATCCTGACGACTTTGAAGTAGAAGAATGCTTTCGTTACTGAATTTTGAACTTTTTAGCAGTGCTCTTCGCTAAATCGCAAGCTGTTGTGTGCATAAAATGCAAATCTGATAAATTATAAAATCATTATGTAATGCGTGCAGACTTTTTTTACTCAATATTTGATAAAATGTAAACAAAGATTTTTGAAATTCTTCTGTAAATTATTATAAATAATTTCAATATTTTAATAAATTTCGATTTATTGTATGATGTTTTACGTGAGTTATAGCAAAATGTAAATTTATGAAAATATTGAAAATATCATAAAATCCGTTACCGATCATTACGAAATGTGATACGTAAGAGCGCTGAGTACTACTGTTAAACTGTAGAAAATTTTTATAGATTCGGTAATATTTTACGTGATTTACAGCAAAACATAAATTTTTCGGTAAGTTCGAAACCCCATAAAAACAAAATCTATTTATAGAACCATCCCAAATTCAATATCGATCCTCCTTTTGTATGGCTTTATTTGTAAAAAATTATTTAGCTCGATCGCTACTAATTTGCGCAAGCTAAAGAACCTACCGACTTTTTCTAAAAATTCAAAACTGAATAAAAAATAATCTTATGTTTCAATTTTTTTTTAAATCATCGCAAACAAAGTTTACTTGCCCCGAGTGTGTGCCAAATTTCAGCTCGTTGATAAAGCTGTTTTTTAGGTATCATACACACATGCATACATACATTTTTTCTAAACCACTTTTCTCGACGTTTCGGACCATTTCTGTCTATCCTGACATGAAAATCACGAAAAAAAAGTTCACAAAACCAAAGCTTCTTATATGAGGAGTCAAAAAAGGATGCAAAGTAGAACTTTGCACATTGCTTCCTCATTAATTTTTATCTTTCGCAACGCCGCCTCTATGAGGAAGTTTCTTTATTTTATTTTTGGCTGTCTTATAGAGGAAGCTTTGCGAAAGATGAAAATTTTCGACGAAGCAATGTGCAACGTTCTATTTTCCATTCTTATTTTAAATACAAATTAAAGAAGTACGAAAACAAAAATTTTCATAAATTCAAAATTCTATAAAATTTAAAATGCTTGATGTATTTCGGTTAAATTCAATACCGATCGTCATTTTTCATTGGTTTATTCGTCAAAAACTGTTTAAGCTAATTATCTAAAAAATGGTGGCAGCTAGAGAACATAGAGATTTTTTGAAAAATTCAATGTCTTATAAAATCTGAATCACTGTACCAACCTTCACCAAATTCGATATCTATTACAACTGAATGCTAATTTTACCTTGCAAAAGTTTGAGCAGGTTTGGTCGATCTTAACTTAAATAAGAACGAAAACAACATTCTTTTGAAAATTCAAAATTTTATAAAATCTAAACCGCTTTATGGATTTCGCTCAAAATCAATACCGACCTTTATTTTTCATTTCTCTATTTGTCCAAAACTATTTAGCTAATTAGCTAAAAAATTGCGGGAGCTAGAGAGCATACAGACATTTTTCGGTAAAATTGAAAGGCTTATAAAATCTGAATTTAAAAAAAAAAAAATTTCGAAAAATGTGTACATAGGAAGTGTCGTTGCTCCTCTACCAGCGTGCCAAATTTCAGCTTGATTGTTAAAGCCGTTTTCGGGATATAGCGGTTTGAATTTTGCAAACATGCCACACACACACATACATCCGGACATTTTTAAACCACTTTTCTCGACGTTTTAGAACATTCTGAGTGTCCTGGCATGAAAATCTCGATAAAAAAGGTTCACGAAACCAAAGCTTCTTCTATGAGGAATCAAAAATGCAGCAAAACAGTTTGAAATTCAAATCGTTTTTTTTTCCCGCCAAATAATATTCCCAGTGCGACCAATAGCGGTCAGTGAGAAAAGTCAGCGCCTGCGCATTATCGAAAACGCCTAGCACGTATTTTCCCCAAGTCACATGACCGATCGGACCAATGGAGTGTGCCCGAGGGCCCTATACGTGGCATCAAGCATGAATCCTTTCTACGTCCGCCATTTTAACATACGGGACCTTTTCGGGAGTGTTGGTTTTATGTTTTATCGTTTCTCGTGAAATATAATCTTTTACTGAAACGTAAGTAAACGCCAATTAATTGAAATAATAGAGAGCTACAGTGATAACTAATACTTTTTCACGTATAATCACGTGATTTTTTGGAAAAACGAAAACAGAGCTTTCGCGATTCTTTGGGGAGTAGGTCGAAGGTGACAGACAACCGGGTGTACGCAGTGGCTTCGTATGCGATACCGCGCGCGCCTTGTACTCTCTAACGTCTCTTTATCGCGCCTGTATTACGTTTTTTAACGTCTCCAAACGTTTAAAGCTATTGACGCGATCACATAAAGCAAACGAAACCGCAACGAGGCATCGAAATATTCGTTACAAAGGGTAGGCAAGCGATTTATCGTAAGACTGACGAAAATTGTGAATCGATAGCAAAGGGGGGAGGGGGGTCAGCGTGGGCAAGACGTGCCACAATAATTTCTCGCCGTTTTTTTTTTATTCTTTTTTTCTCGCCGTTTTTTTTTTTTTTTTTGTTAATCCTCGGGTTAGTCAGAGTATCGCGAGGATGACGCGTAACGCCACGTTTTAATGGCGAGCTCAGTGATCTCGCGGCCCGATACGCGCTCAGGTTATCCTCTCTGACAAGCGCAGCTTTCATTTTGCCACAGCGTGAAATATTAATAAGGCTGCTGGTTTTAGGGTTGAAGAGAAACGATTGTTTTTGTGGACTTTTGTAATAATCGGAAAGTCTTGAGTACGAGAAACGATATTTCGTTTCTTTTTTTTGGTATTGGCTAAGTATTGACTCTTGAATTTTGGCTATTCTGAATGTGTGTGAAACTCAAAGTCAATTTTGAAGTTTATGGGGCTTTTTAGTTGGCTTCAATGTAAAGTCATGGGCTTCAAGTTTTTATTGATTCGCATTGATTTTTTGGTGTTTTTTTTTTTTTCATGGATCTTTGTTTTTGTTGTACATATTGCATTGGAAATTTATAATAATAACTATTGAGAAGGAACAATAGTTTTTTGCAGATTTTGAAATAATGTAAAAGTTCAAAGTGTAGACGGAGGTTTTTTAAAATTTTTGTTGTATCGGGTAAATTTTGGCTGTTTTAAATGTGTGTGTGAACCTGTAGGTCAATTTTGAAGTTTATGGGGCTTTGTAGTTGCCTTTAATATAAATTCATGGGCTTTTTCTGGGTTTTAAGTTTTCATTGATTCATAACGATTTTTTGGTTTTTTTTTTTCATGGATCTTTGTTTTTATTGTACATATTGCATTGAAAATTTATAATAATAGCTGTCGAGAAGAAACAATACTTGCAATAATATTAAAGTTCAAAGTATAGACAGAGGTTTTTTAAATTTTTGTTGTATTGGCTAAACATTGGCCTTTGAATTTTGGCTGTTTTAAATATGTGTCAACCTGTACGTCAATCCTTAAGTTTTTTGGAGATTTTCAAATTGGCTGGGATTATAATTAATGGATTTTTATTCGGTTTTGAGTTTTGATTGAGCCACGATGATTTTTTTGGGGTTTTTTTTTTGTTCTAAGAATCTTTGTTTTCATTTTGTTATTGAGTTGAAAGTCTATAAATCTGTGAAAGAGAAGAGAAACAAGAGTTTTTGTGAATTTTGCAATAATATAAAAGTTCAAAATATAGGAAGTTTTAAAAAAAAATTTTGTACTGCCTAAATATTGGCTGTCAAATTTTCCTTGTTTTTAATATGCGTAAACCTGTAAGTCAGTCCAGAAGTTTTTGAGGTTTTTAAATTGGCTGTGATTTTAATTCACAGATGATTTAGGAAAAATAATAGTTATTGCAGGTTTTAGAATAATCTGAAAGTTGAAAGAATAGGTAGATGATTTTTTATTATCGACTAATTATTGGCCTCTGGATTTTCGATATGCCAATTATTAGTACGCCTATAAATCATTTTTGAAGTTTCTGAAGGTTTTAAATAAGCTGTGATTTTAATACCTCAAGCTCCATTCATCTTTAGGATTTTTTTTTTTTTTTTTCATTCTAAGAATCTTTGTTTTCATTTTGCCATTGTGTTAAAAATAAATATGTCTGTATGATAGAAGAAAAAGAATAGTTTTTGCAGTTTCTGGAATAATCAAACTGCTGATAGTTTAAATTAATTTTCTTATTTTTTTCTGTTATTAACTAAGTATTGGCCTTTGAATTTTTTATATTTAGGTATTTTGCAACCTTAAGATTTAATAATATTGCATTGAAGACATTTGCTTTAGATGCAAAAACCTATTGGCAATTTTGGCATTTTAGGTTTGTAGTTGGTTTTTCTAATAATGTGGATGTTTGCATTTTGGCATTGCATTAAAAATGAATAAGTCTAAATATTTCCAAGCTTTTGATGTGTTTGGAACAATTTGGTTAAAATTACAGGATTTAGAAATTTTTATTGGCACAGTAATTGGCAATTGGCTGTTAAGTTTTTTGCTATTACCACAGCAAAACTGTGACTTACCTTTGAAATTAGAGGTGAATCAAAGGCTTTAGCTGCAATTATAATTCCTGATTATTTTTATTTCATATTTGCATTTTTTTTTAAAGATATTTTACTGTGCTTAAAGATTTAAAAAAATAAATGTTTCCAATAAACTTTGTCCTTTGATTTTGTTTTTATTGTTGCATCAGTTGAAAGATTAACTACATATCTCTGACTCACTCTTGGAGCATCAAAGACTTTGGTGGCAATCAAAATACCTGATTATTTTGGCACCAGCCCTGCAAAAGATTTTTAGTTTTTCTTGAGTTGCAATAATTTTTTTAATTTTTATATAAGTATCTTTGTGTTCTTATTTTGCTTTCTCTGATAAAAAAAACTTACAGCTGTAAAACTATGACTCACACCTAGAGTAACAAATGCTCTGATTATTATGTAAATACCTGATTATTTTAGCTTCAACTTTGCAATGGTTTGCAAAACAGATTTTGTGTTTTGCTTGAGTTGCATCATTTTTTTGGGTTCTTTTCTAAAGTTTTTTTGTATTTCCATATTGCTTTCATTGTTGCATCAGATAAAAAATGACACCTAGAGTTAAAAAAAAAGTTATAATCCTAAAAAAAAACTACTGTATTTGTGGGTTTCATAACAATTAAGCTACAAGTCTAGATAGATAAATTTTTTTATAATTGGCAAGTTGCTTTAAAATGTTGACTATCCTATCAGTGTGCAACCTGTGAATAACTTTAGTAGTATCAAAATTGTTCAAGAGAATACTCAATTTTTTTCCTTCTTTTTACAATAATTTTATTTTGGTCTACAACTATTTTTTAAATTTATTTTATGCAAGTGCTTTTTTTCTAAGAATTTTATGCTTTCAGGTACCATAACCAACACCAATCATGGGGAATATGTTCGCAACGTTATTCAAAGGCCTCTTTGGCAAAAAAGAGATGAGGATTCTGATGGTGGGACTCGATGCGGCTGGTAAAACCACAATTCTGTACAAATTAAAATTAGGCGAAATCGTCACAACGATTCCCACTATAGGTAAGAACTAAAAGAAATATACAAACTTTTTAAACAGAAAATAAAATTGGGATAAACTTCCGAAAAGCGCATATCTCCGATTGTCCTGAAATTTGGTATACTAACATATTTTGACCTTTTAATCACGAATATGATAATGAAAATTGGCACGAATGTCATTATCAGTGTGAAAACTTTTAAAAAACCATACTTTGCCTCTAAGGCTCCAGTTAGCCACAGAATCTAAAGAAAGGCAACAAAAAAGAACCTAAAGAACATAAAACAAATTGCTTCCTCATTATTGTTGGATTTTTAGAAATCTACCTCTACGAGGAAGTATGTTAATCTATTTTGGCTTCCTCATAGAGGAAGCTTTGTAAAAATCCAACAATAATGAGGAAGCAATTTGCAAAGTTTTACATTGCAGCCTTGGTTGAAAAAATTTTAAATGGCATTATTTTTTAACCCCTTGACAGATTCTCACCAGATTCGTACTGATGTTTAGTTTACCCACACTTTACTTGCATACCAAATTTAAGCCAGATATCTTGAAAATTGTGAAAGTTGGAATGCTAAATCTAATTTTTCGAAATATTCAAAATGTCATAATTTTTTAACACCTTGACGGATTCGCTCCAAATTCAATCCCATACCTTAGTTAACTGCAGTCTACTTGTGGACCAAATTTGAGCACGATATCTTAAAAATTGCGAAAGTTAGAGCATGCACAAAAAATTTCAAAATACCATGAATTGTGAACCCCTTAACGGATTGACACCAAATTTAATCCCATACCTTGTTTAACGACAGTTTACTCGTGGTTCAAATTTGAGCCCGATTACAAACATTTGGTACAAACCAATTTGACATTTCGTACAAACCATTTTTCTCGACGTTTTAGACAATTTTAAATGTTCTGACATGAAAAACCCGAAAAAAAATTTTTTCACGAAAACAAAGCTTCTTCTATGAGGAATCAAAAGCGAAAGAACTGGAAACCTAAAGAAGGAGAAAGAACCCGATTGAAGATATGCGATTTTCGAAAATACACCCGAAAATTGAACCGAGAATTAATGTAAAAAAAAATTGTAATTTTTTTTCAGGCTTCAATGTAGAGACTGTCGAGTATAAGAATATTAGCTTTACGGTGTGGGATGTCGGTGGCCAGGACAAAATCAGACCTTTGTGGCGACATTACTTCCAGAACACTCAAGTATGCATAAAACAATAAAATTTTCAAACCTTTTTCACTGTAAAATTTAAACTAACGTGATTATCTTTCGCTAATTTTAGCTAACGTAATTTTCTTTCGCTTCTTTTTCTCAGGGACTGATTTTCGTCGTGGACAGTAACGACAGAGAGCGTATAGGCGAGGCCCGCGAAGAACTTATGCGGATGTTGGCCGAAGACGAGCTCAGAGACGCCGTACTACTAATTTTCGCTAACAAACAAGTAAGTTCATTTTTTATTCGCTATAATCAAAGCGTAAATTAGAATGGTCTATTTTTAAACTTTCTGAAATGTTTTTGTCGCACCAGAAAATATTGACATTAACTTAACGGATTTTGTCTTTTACATAATTTTTGCACAATATGTGATAATTCTTATTACTTATTGCTATGATATATTATGCACTGGTTTTTTTTTTAAATTGTACAACTTATGGGCTTAATTGGAGATGATTTATTAGTCATCAAATATACAAAGATCTTTTAAGAAAATATAAAATATTAGGCTTTAATGGATGTTATTGATGCTATGTTTGAAACAATAAATGTTTAATTTATCAAAACGAAACTTAATACATTAAATTATTGAAAAAATAAAATAAAATCTTGAAAATACAAAAACAAAAACTCATAGAAATCGTATCTTTCTTTGGATCGTTTTCCATATGTAAGGCAAAAGGCTCTGATAGTTAAGTTACTGATGTACAAAGTTTTAGCCTTCTAGATCAATATTTCCACAAGTTAGAGCGAAAATTGCTTGAACGTTTGCAAATGTTGATCCGCGGGTCTAAAATTTCGAACAGACGTTACTCAACTATAAAAAAACATGATTGCTTTTGGCGAAAGTTTATAGAATGTTTCGGATTTTAAGACAGTTTAATATTTTTTGAATTTTACGATTTGGTTTCCCTTGTTAGGAAATTTAATGTATTACGTTTCGTAAGTAAAATTATGATGGAAAAACCTGTGCATAATTAATCTTCTATTTATCTACATTAGAGTGTGTCGAATTTTTTTTTTTTTTTTTTTTCATATTGCATGGTCTCAAACCATTGTTTGTGCCTTTAAACAACTCGTCTGAAAATTTGAGCGCGATAAAAATTTTTTAGAGGTGGCTCAAACGATGTATCGATTTCTCATTTAATTAACACGTAAAAGAATACGGCTCTTAATAAATTCATGTCCCCAAATTACGGATACGATATATTGGAGTTTGTATTTTTTTTTTTCGTCATCTTCATATCATACGGAAGTGAAAAAGTGCTTACAAATTTTTCGTTTAGATCAATAGTTTTCAAGTCATGATTTTTTTAAGGCGCGAGATATTCATTTCGCCTAAATTCGAGAAATTCGGGCAAGAATTACAAACACTTCCCGATGTTAAAAAAATTTGAAAAAATTCATACTCATTATAGGGACTCAAAAGACTAATTTCGCATAATAATAATTTCAAAATGTTATTAACAAATTGTTAAAACGAAAATTGTTCATCAAAATATGCGGTGACTCAACTTTTTTTTGTATGAAAAAGATTCGTTAATTTTTCGGAATACATATGAATTTTTTCAGATTTTTATCTTTATTTTGATTTTTCTTGTTATTTACAAGGAAAAATGTGCAAAACTAAAAATAAAGACAAAAATCTGAAAAAATTCATACGTATTCCGAAAAATGAACGAATTATTTTTATAAAAAAAAAGCTGAGTTACCGCATATTTCGATGAACAGTTTTCTTTTTAACAATTTGTTAATAATATTTTGGTATGGCATTAAAAAGACTAATTTCGCAAAATAATAATTTCAAAATATTATTAACAAATTTTCTCTATTAACAGATTTTTTCAGATTTTTGTCTTTATTTTTATTTTTGCACATTTTTCCATGTAAATAACAAGAAAAATCAAAATAAAGATAAAAATCTGAAAAAATTCATATGTATTCCGAAAAATAAACGAATCTTTTTCATACAAAAAAAAAGTTGAGTCACCGCATATTTTGATGAACAATTTTCTTTTTAACAATTTGTTAATAACATTTTGAAATTATTATTATGCGAAATTAGTCTTTTGAGTGGCTATAATAAGTATGAATTTTTTCAAATTTTTTTAACATCGGGAAGTGTTTGCAATTCTTGCCCGAATTTCTCGAATTTAGGCGAAATGAATATCTCGCGCCTTAAAAAAATCATGACTTGAAAACTATTGATCTAAACGAAAAATTTGTAAGCACTTTTTCACTTCCGAATGATATGAAGATGACGAAAAAAAATATACAAACTCCAATATATCGTATCCGTAATTTGGGGACATGAATTTATTAAGAGCCGTATTCATTTACGTGTTAATTAAATGAGAAATCGATACATCGTTTGAGCCACCTCTAAACATTTTTTTATCGCGCTCAAATTTTCAGACGAGTTGTTTAAAGGCACAAACAATGGTTTGAGACCATACAATATGAAAAAAAAAAAAAAAAAAAAAATTCGACACACCCTAATCTACATGTATTGTCATCAATAATAATCGTAAAGGCGTAAATAATAAGCATTTTTTACATTTCTTTAAAATCTTTTATAGTTTTATAAAGATTTTTTCAAAAACCACATCAAATAATATTTCTAGGAGCCCCATTAAAATTTCGGGAAAAAAAGTAAATCCTTTAATGACCAACGTAGAATATTTTCAACCTTTTCTCTAACAATTCTTTCTTAATTTCAATTTAATTTTGAATCTTCAATTAAATATAATTTTCTTCTTTAAAAAATCACCGTAATTTGATTAGAAATACATCCTACATTTCAAATTGATGAAAGCAAATCTTTTTTTGATGTAAAATTTTTATTCCTACTGTTCGTATTTTAAAAAGTCTTTTTACTATTTTTATTTAAAACAAGTAATTTGATTAGAAATACATCTTACATTTCAAAATCATGAAAACAAATCTTCTCTTGATGTAAAATTTAAATTCCTATTATTCGTAATTTTTAAAAAAGTCTTCGTACTATTTTTATTCAAAACAAGTGTCCAATATTTGATAAAGAATTTGTTTTGAAGGGAATCTATTGTCGAAAAGTTCAAAATCGACTCGTTTACGTTGCCTTAAAAATACTATAAAAAAAATCTTCCCGAACTTTTCAATATTTGAATTCTACTTGAAATAAAAACCTATGATTTTTGGATAAAAATTAAGATATTTAATGATATTAAAATTAAGCATGTCGCGACGTTAAAATAATTTCCTTTTCCCAGGATCTGCCAAACGCAATGAACGCAGCGGAAATAACTGATAAATTAGGTCTGCACTCGTTACGCAACCGCAACTGGTACATCCAGGCGACGTGTGCCACGAGCGGCGACGGTCTCTACGAGGGTCTCGATTGGCTCTCAAACCAGTTGAAAAATGCAAATCGCTAATCGGACATCAGCCCCGTCAACACTCAGTTGCTATATTAACATCCGTACAGAGAGAGAAAATAAACATCAACAAAAAAGCATCGACAACAACAACAACAACATAAAATGAAAGGAATAAAGATAAAAAAAAAACAACAGCAGAACGATTAAATTGAACGAAAAACAACATTCAAACAAACAAACAAAAAAAACCAACAAGAATCACAATCGAAAGCCATTAAGACCTGCCCTCCCCGCTCGCAATATAAGTAAAAAAAAAACAAAACAAAAAAGTAAAAAACAATGAATCATTTGTAAACGAGCGATTACATTTTTGCCGCCGTTGACACCGTCGTCTGCTGTTAGCGGCTAAAACGCCCAATCATCGAGGCCCGCCGATTTTTCTCGCCCAGTTTCCGTTCTCTGGGGGCGACGCGGGGATTTATATTCAAGCGATGATTATTCGGGGATGAAAAAAAAAAAAACAAAACAAAAATACAAACGAGAAAATCGGGCGTAAAAAGAGGAACGATGAGTGACCGCTAACATAAGGACGGACGGTCACACAGGACTATTGCCTCGTGCAACTTATTATTATTATTATAATTATTATTATTATATTAGCATTATAGTTACACTTTTTACACAGAGATACCACGGTTTGAGTGGAGATAAAAGAAACAACAAACCTTCGAAGAGTAATTGTATTAAAGTACCTAAATCCGAAACATAAACATTAGAAGAAGAAGAAGAAAAAAAGAAAGAAATCGCAATTGATTAAGAAATGAAAGAAAAGATAAATCACTACAAATTTGATATATCGTTAAGTAGAAGCGACACGGGAGTGATAGAGAGAATGTTTAATTAATACGAAGCAATCTAGCGAGAAAAAGTACACCCTAACACGTGAGAGGAAACGATATATAATAATAATTAAAGAAAATTACAGACCCGGAAACGGGCGTCGTACGATTTGTGAATGCGTTGGACATGCCGATTGTCATAATGTAGCTGCATACTTGTACATTACATTATATAAATATGATGATGATAAAAAAGGAAAAGGTTCATTGTGATCCATAGATCGAAAGATTGTCTCTGTCCACTACATTGCAAAGCGTCGCTCCCGTTTTACCGAGATTAATGACTCTAACGAACCCTCGGAACCCACCCGAAAACCTTGCGCGATTATCGTACTTCCGACGTTCGTTTTTAACAAAGTACCATTTTTTTTAACTGCTCGAATTCCTAGAAGAAGGTTACAACTTTTTTTGCCCATTCGAGGCTCAATAATTCGCAGTATTTTCATTAAATAATGTGGCGATATCGAAAGACTGGAATTCTTGAATGACAAATGGTACTCTGACTAAAAACTCGTAAAAAAATCCAATTTCAATATGCAAAAAAAAAGCGATTGGAATTGAGAATTTTTTAAAGGCTTGAATTTGGAATTTGAGTTCTTGATTTTAGACATCATTTAATAAGAAAATATAGAATATATAGAGCCATAACATTTCTTTTTTACTGCTCGAATTCCTATCTGAAGCTTTCAACTTTTTTTGGAAATTCGGGGCTCAATGATTCGCAGTATTTTCATTAAATAATGTCGCGAAATCGAAAGTTTGGAATTCTTGAATTTTACTAATGTTACTCTGAATAAAAATCTCGCGGGAAAAAAATAAAATTTCAATAGCTTGAATAACGTGGGATGAAGTTCAGATCATTTTTTAAAGGCTAGGATTTGACTTTTGAATTTCAGACATTATTTAATGAGAATATAGAATGATTTTAAACCCGAATTTTCAAGGGTGATGTTTTTTAATTCGTTCAATTTGATCGAAAAAAAAGTGGCTGTCGTGTCTCCTTAAAAATAAAAGAGAAGAAGAAGAAGATGAAGCTGAGACTGGGAGACGGGGCGGAGACGGCGTTTAAACCTCGCGAATTAAGCGCGGGCTTGCGATTTTTTTTTCCCCATTTAACTTATCATCATTTCTCTCAGTCATTGTTTTCCTTTCTTTTTTATTGAAAAATATTATAATTAAAATACGCGAGAGCCGCGAGAAGCGTGATGAAAAAAATACGAGCGCGCAAGCGTCTCTCTCGTCCGTTGTAGAAAAAGAAAAAAATCTTTATTTATTGCACCTCCGGGGTCTTGATTTTTTCTTTCTTTTTTATACGCGCGAAATAAGCTTAGTGTAAAACGTCGACATTCCGAAATAATAAAAATAAAAAAAAATAACGTATATAAAAAACAGCAACAAATTGCGAAGAAGTGGTAAAAGCGATTTCTCGGTTATTACGAGACAAGAGAAAAGGAGAAGAGACCGGAAAATACGATTAACGTGTGGTGAAGACGATGGGCTTGAAGCTATGTCGCGTCGTGGCTCGTCGAAAACACATTGCCAAGGTACTACTAATAATAATACTGCGGTGAAGGGAGCACGGCCGATCTAAAGTATATTTAAAAAAAAAAAACATAAAACACAGAGACACCGAGACACACACAAGAAAAAAAAACCCCCTTATCGATAAGTCGTTTCGCGATCCTTCAATGTCCTCGAGAGAAAGTGTGTAGCATCCGAGAGAGATTGAGAAAAAAAAAAAATTCCGGAAAGAAGATAATTTTTTTTTCCCATCTGTCTCGAGTCGCTTCACGAAATCGTGGTGGATTTTTACTGAAATAATAATTCCTCCCTCTCTCTCTCTTCATTGAATTTATTTCCAAAAAAAAAAAACGCTGAAGAAATATCGAAGAAAATACGATAAAAAAAAAAGAAGAAAAAAAATACGCCTTTCCGTCATATTGCGAAGTTAATTCGTATTATTATGTATGAATGTTTAACAATTTGTGAAAATATACTGTAATTGTGCTTTACGGGTGTTGTTGTGTCGTACGTTGATTATTTTTTCGAGCGTTTCGAGATTATTTTTGTTTTTTTTTAGATCGAAGAAGCGACTACAAAATATATTTCTTGGCGTTCTCTGAGTCTCCGCGAGCGGCAATTATAGCCTCTCGAACGTATATTAAAAGAAAAGGCTTGTTTAAAAAATCGACCTAACCGCTTGCGACGACAGAGTTTTTGTAAATCGCCGATTTATACATATTGCGTTATTCCTGTTAATTCGTTTAAAAGTTTTTTTCGCTCGACGAGAGAGATCGAGCAAACACCGCCTCGTATGTACCCCCAATTGCATCAACTAGACTAGTTAAAAAAAAACGGCTAAAATGTGCTATCCGGCACGTATGTACGGCTAAACGACTAGAAATTATATCGATTTTAATAAGAACGAATAACCAGACGTCTCAGCGCCTATCTTTGTCTATCGATTGCTTTTGCAGAATGGAAGAGACTGAGGAAAACAGCTTCGAGGGAGGAGGAGAGTTTATCACTGCCGACAATCTATTAATGTCGCCAACTTCTTCTTTATCGTTCTCTCTGCATCTTTACTTTGAATGCGTTATAAATTAGTGGCTCTTTTTCTGAAGCGTTCTCTAGAATAGTTGTTATTTTTCAATAATAGTGTATTTTGACATTGCCTGAACACGCAAGGTTTATTAGTTATCTTCAGCATCTCCGACATACGAAATGTTTAGAAAGAATAGAAGTTTTTAAACGTTCTGCGCCTATGAAGCGCTGAAAGAGACAGACGTTTGACTTCTAAACAGCGAATTTATTTATAGTAGCAATAAGTTTAAGAGAACCTATAAATCGTGGAAATGTTAGGGGGTAAAAAAATATCAGGAAATATGAAAAAAAAAAAAAAAAAAAAAAAAAAAAAAAAAAATGGACAGCTAAAATGGTGGACATTTGGAATAAGGCAAAGCTTTTTTCATAAAGAAGCATAATTTGAAAAGTGCATGTTTTTACATGGCAGGAATTTTTATCAATCTCAATAACTAAGGTGATAAATCGAACATTTGTATTGAAACATTTCTTACTGTAGCCAAGGGACATTTTTATAAATTACAGAGAAAGAATTATAATTTTAACAGTAAAAGTCGGGGATTTTTAAATTAGATTATTCAGCTTTGGATGCCTGTAAATTAGGGCTCATTTTCTGAAGCATTCAATAATGGCGTATTTTAACGTTATCGAACACGCACGGTTTGTTGGATATCTTCAGTATTTCGTCCGGTATCCGACATGTCTAGAAAGAAAACCAACTGCTTTACCTCCGGCGCTTATAAAATACTGGAAAGGAGTCGAACGATCTGTAAGTAGGAAAGTTATAGAAGCAATCAGTCTAGGAAAACCTAGAAACCCTGGAGTTGCTAAGGGATAAAAAAAATGCTCAGAGAATATAAAGATTTTAACAAAAATTTGTGCAGCAAAAATTAGTGGATGAAAGCTTTTTGTATAAAGAAGCAAAATTTCAAACATTCATGTTTTTACATGTCAGGAATAATTTATGAATCGAAATAATGTGGTGAAATCTGAACAACACTTATATTGAAAAATGTCTTATTGTACCCAAAATGCCAAGTGGAATTTTCATAAATTATAGAAAAATCATGATTTGGTCAGGGAAAGTCGTGGATTTTTGTTATTAGACAAAGAATAAGAGCAATGGTGTAGAACTAGAAATATATATAAACCTTTCTACATGATAAAATATATAGGAGGCATTTCGTGTGAAGCGGGCCACCCTGATTTTCAATGTTCGTAGAGTGGGTTTATAATTTTTCTTCAGAGTATTTAGAGTTCCCCGAATACATACGAGTTATTTCAGATTTTTAATCCCCATAGTTTTTCCACAATAAAATACGCTTTTTTTATTGTTATTTTTTTTCCTTTCGCTGACGATTTAAAACTATCTATGACACAACAAAATTGTTCCGGAATAAAATATAGAGTTTCGCGTATACTTTTTGATAAAACTGTTTCCAAATTAAGAGAGATACATTTTATGGCTTTTTTGGCAAAATAATGCTATATCATTTTTTTTCGTTAAGAGGAACCATTTTTATTTTACTCAAAATTTCACAGAATTTACGTCATAATATTAAAAAACGAAAAAAAAAATCAACTCGATAGCAAATTGATATCTTCACAATGTACGGCTCGGTTATTTGCTGAATCATACACAATTCACATGTTCACATTATGAATTGATCATCGCGCCAATTTTGGTGTAGTTAGTGGACATAGTAACGGAAATTTTGGCAATTTTTGAGCGAAATCAAAATGGTCCCAACGAAAAAATGGTATAACTATGTATTGACAAAAAGTGATTGAAAATGTATCTAAGCTAATTTGGAAACATTTGTATCAAAAAGTATATGCGAAACCCTACATTTTATCCCGGAACGTTTTCGCTGTGTTATAGATAGTTTTGAATCGGCAGCGAACGGAAAAAAATAAAAATAAAAAAGCGTATTTTATTGTGAAAAAACTATAGGGATCAAAAATCTGAAATAACTCGTATGTATTCTCATATGTATGGGAACTCTAAATAGTCTGAAGAAAAATTATAAAACCACTCTATGAACATGGAAAATCAGGGTGGCCCATTCATATGGAATGCCTCAAAGACATTGTCCATAGAAACAAAAATGCTAAAAAATATTTTTTCACATTTAAGGATTGTTCATAAATCAAAGTAACGTTTAAAAAATTGAAGTACATTTATGACTAAATTCCGGATTAAAAACAAGCGGCGCATAAATTGTGTGAAAAAAATTCTAATTTGTTTAGCAAATGTCAGAGAATAGTCGGACAAATATTTCCAGTGTTTTTAGTGGCTCGATATCATCTGTGATTTTACAAAAAGTTTGTAGAGCTAAATGGTTTAGAAAATATTTCATTGTTTTTGTAGAAAAAAGCAACATGCAAGCGATTCCACTTTTGAAACGCAAGTTACAAATAAATGATTCAATAAAATGCATCAACAGAGTCATGTAGCTAAGTCATGAGTAGCTAACTGGCATTTGTATAAATTACTGAAAAAGAATTATAATTTGGTCAGGGAAAGACGGGGATTTTTTACTAGTCCCAAAATATGAGTGACAGTGTAAAAAGAAAAAAGGATGCAAAGCAGAACCTTGCACATTTTTTCCTCATTATATTTCGCTTTTTACAAAGCAACCTCTAAGAGGAAGTACGGTAATTGATTTTGGCTTTGTAAAAAGCGAAATATAATGAGGAAGCAATGTGCAAGGTTCTGCTTTGCATCCTTGTTTTAAATAAATAAATAAGAGCACACTCCCGCTTTGTAAAAATATAATAAGGACGAACGGTCCGGAAACTCTCTCGAATACTCTATCTTCTCTGTTTTTTTTTGTAGAACACGATAGAAACCAGTGTTTTCTGAAATTTCATTGGGAAGCAAGGATATGGATAGTTTATACGACATATATTGCTACTTTTCGCAATATAGACTGTACAACATCGCTATGAAAATATGGTATCGTTCAACATTTTTCGGCGATATCTAACGTATTTTTCTGTTAATCACGATTTTGGTACTCATTTAACTTACAGCTTGATATTTGATACTAAAATTCGCATCGCAGAAAAAAAATTAAAAAATTTAAAAAATCAAAATCTCATAAAATTTTAACGTTTCAACCGATCTTAACTAAATTTAATAGGGATCACCGGTGTATGAAAGCTCACACACATACCAATCTTGAGCTTAATATCTCGAAAATTAAAAGAGTTATCGCGTTAACAGACATTTTTGAATAAATTCAAAACCGCGTAAAAATTTAACGATCATGGGGATTTTAACAAAAATTGGTATGAACGATGAGGATTGACCCCTCTATCTATGGTGTAAATTTCAGCTGTATATCTCGAGGCGTTCCCGAGTTATAAAGGTTTACATTTTTTGAGCGTGTAACATACATACACACACACACACACACATACAGACATTTTTTCTAAATCACTTTTCTTGACGTTTTGGACCATTCTGAGTGTACTGATATGAAAATCTCGAAAAAAAAAATTTTCACGATAACAAAGCTTCCTCTATGAGGAAGCAAAAATAAAGCTTTCTACATAAAAGATAAAAATGGATAATAAAAAATTTCTCCTCACGGAAGCAAAACACTAAAATATTAATTTTTCACATTCTAGGATTCTCAATAAATCGAAATAACGTTTTAAAAATTGCAGTACATTTATAGCTAAATTTTGTATTAAAATCGAGCGACACATATAAATTATGAAAAGAAAAAAAATTGTAGTCTGTTCAGCGAATGTCAGATTATAGGCAGACAATTTTCCCAGCGTTTTTAGTGACCATCAATATATTACCTGAAATTTTCCAAAAATGCCTTCGAGAAAAATGCTTTAAATTAAATAGTAAATATTGAATTAAAAGTTGTTACGAAAATTAAAATTAGTTACGAAATTTGGAAATCTGTTACGAAATTTTTTAATTTGTTACGAAATTTCGAATTTGTTACGAAACTTTTAATTTTTTACAAAAAATTAAATTTTAAGCGAAATTTGAAATTTCTTTAGCAAAATCCGGGGAATAGTCAGACTATTTTTCCTAGTGTTAGTGGCTATCAACATACTATCTGAAACGTTCCAAAAAATTCTTAGTGCAAAATGGTTATGAAAATATTTTATTATTTCTGTAGAGAATAGCAACAAACGAAATTTAAAACGAAAGCTACAATCGAATGATTCAATCAAAAGCGACAAAAGAGTAGACAGACGATTTTCCCAGGGTTTTTAGCTTTGGCTATCGACATATTATCTGAAATGATCCAAAAAGTTCTGAGAGAAAAATGCTTTAAATTAAATACTTATTGAATTAAAATTTGTTACAAAAGTTAAAATTTGTTACGAATTTTTTATTTGTTAAGAATAATTTTAAATTTTTACAAAAAATTAAATTGTAAACGACATTTTTAATTTGTTACGAAATTTAGAATTTTTCACGAAAAATCAAATTTTTAACGAAATTCGAAATTTGTTTAGCAAAAGTCAGGGAATAGTCAGACAATTTTTCCCAGCATTGTTAGTGGCTATCAACATACTATCTGAAACTTTCAAAAAAATTCTTAGAGAAAAATGGTTACGAAAATATTGTATTATTTCTGTAGAGAAAAGCAACAAACGAAATTTGAAACGAAAGCTACAGCCGACTGATTGAATCAAGATCAACAAAAGAGTCACGGTAAATTTGTGTTGTTGTATATCTTATAAAGAATCGGAGAATTGTATGTCTTGCCACAATAGCTTAAGAATTAAGGGTGGGCGAGGGAGCCGTTCGCTATTGGTCGTGAATGTTTGCCGAAAAGCGTGGAAAACGGGTCAATAACTGGAGAACAGGTGGCCAGGCTCTTCTCTGGGAATTCCCAGGTCGATGTAGCATGCGCGTGTAACCAAAAGCTCCGGCTTCGAAACTATTTATTGCCATTGGCAACCGGGACGAAATTATGTTTGGTCGAGTTCTGGAGAACAATAAAATTTTCGAGTGCCGGTCAAGTTGTGAGGACCTTGAAAGACCAGTTGAGGAGAGCATAAGAATCGACACATAAAAGGAAGTAGACGAGGATAACGATATTATTGTATAGCCCGAGGCAAACGTCTCAATGCTATCAGGAAATCGAGGAATTACCTTTCAAGATTTGCTCCATCATGAATATCCTTCGAGATACAATTGATCGAACGAGTTGCAATTGACTAGCTGAATCGGGAGATCTTAGACTCTTATAAATCGTTTTGCCAAGTCCAAGTAAACTCGCTTTGGGTTTATGGGGTGATTGTTCTGATAATGAAAAATTGTACGACAGATATATGAACGACCCAAACGTTGAATTATAAATTATTTATCGAAATAAAATTGCAACATGCCGGCAATTTTTATTAGACTTTTAACATCATCATAGAGGAAACATTGTTTTCATGATAACATTTTTTTTCGCGATATTTATGATAGGGTACGCAGAAATGTCCAAAACATCGAGAAAAGTGGTTCAGAAAAAACGTTGTCATGTATGTGTGTGTGTTGTGGGGGTTTCCAGCTGAATTTTTCATGCTCTGACCTTGATCCTCTTCATTAATTTTGACAATTTTTTATCTAAAAGTATGTTGAAAAATAGAGACAGGTATTTTTTGTTTGGCGACCGATATTTCTGGCAGACAAATTTTTCTACAAATTTGAATTTTTTGGTGTCTGTATTTTTTTAAACGTTAATATCTTGAAAATGTCCTACTGAAAAATGACCACGATACAATTTGTTCAGTTTACAATGAGCTACGTAATGTGCATAAAAAATCTTATTTGAATGCTTCTAAAATTTTGATAGGACTGTTCCTTTTTAAGATATTAACGTTAAAAAAATATAGATATTAAAAAATTAAAATTTTTAGAAAAATTTGGCTGTTGGAAGTGTTGGTCGTATCGTCAAACGAAAAAACAAAGTAGAACTTTGCACATTTCTTCCTCATTAATTTTCATCTTTCGCAACGCCGCCGCTATGAGGAATTTTCTTTATTTTAGTTTTGGCTTCCTCACAGAGGTAGCTTTGCGAAAGTTCTATTTTGCATCCTTATTTTCAATACAAATTAAAATAAAAAAGAAAACAAAAATTTTCAAAAATTCAAAATTCTATCAAACCTAAACCGTTTTATGTATTTCGCTTAAATTCAATACCGAGCCTCATTTTTCATTGCTTTATTCGTCAAAAACTGTTTAAGCTCATTATCTAAAAATTTGTGGTAGATAGAGAACATAGAGATTTAAAAAAAAATTCAATGTCTTATAAAATCTGAACCACTTTACCAATCTTCGCCAAATTCGATATCTACTACAACTGGATATTATTTTTACCTTACAAAAGATTTGAACAGGTTTGGTCGAACTTAATTTAAATAAGAACGAAAACTAATTTTTTTCGAAATTTCGAAAATTTATAAAATTTAAACAGCTTTATGGATTTCGCTCAAAATCAATACCGACCTTCATTTTTCATTTCTCTGTTAGTCCAGAACTGTTTAGCTCATTAGCTGAAAAATTGCGGAAGCTAGAGAACATACACATTTTTCGAAAAATTGAAAGCCTTATAAAATCCGAATTTTTATTTCAAATTTTTCGAAAATGTGTACATAGGAAGAGGCGTTGCTCCTCTATCAGCGTGCCAAATTTCAGCCTGATAAAGCCGTTTTCGAGATACAGCGGTTTGAATTTTGCAAGCCTGCCACACACACACACACACACACTGAGAGAAAATTATGGTATTAGTGACTATAAAGTGACAACTATTCATTTACGGTTGGTACAACAATTTTTTTATAGTTGAAACAACTATCAAATAGTTACTATAACTACCAAATAGTTACCATAACTATTTTCGTAGTTATTGTAACTATACAAATAGTTGCATGTAATAAAAATGAATAGTTGTCACTTTATAGTTGACTGTGCTATTACGATTTCTCTGCGTGCACATACATACATCCGGATATTTTTTCTAAACCACTTTTCTCGACGTTTTGGACCATTCTGAGTGACCTGACATGGAAATCTCGAAAAAAAAAATTTTTCACGAAAACAAAACTTCCTCTATGAGGAAGCAATGCCTGTATTTTCTTTTTTAACATACTTATTGACAAACAATTGTCAAAACTATTGGAGCGGGTCCGGGTCAGAGCTTGAAAAATTCACCTGGTATACCCCATATGTGAGTGTGTTTAAGGCTTCGAAATTTCAATCACCTATAATTCAAGAACCATTCAACCGATTGAGTTGGAATTTAGCACGCAAGTAAAGCAGCAGCAGCAGCAGCAGCCCGTTCTTGATTGGCGCAGTTATTACGCCCGACCGCCCGTTAGGCAAAAAAAAAAAACGAGAGTTATGCGTATAAAGGATGATATAGTGATGATCAGCTGATCGATGCAGTTTTCTATGTCGCCAATGTTTTCGAAAACGGCCAAAAGTTACGTAAGCAAATTTGATGCACAGATTTTGAATGTATTTGCGCTGGCTTTAAGACATATTTCAGTGCGATATTTCATTTGGATTCCACTCGCCCAAGAGCAAATCGCGTGGCACTAAATTGAGAGTCACTCTATGGTGAGTGCACGGTGAACGCATTGCGTATCATCTGAATGTGATGCAAATTTAGCGTTACGATGTCGTTACAGTCTGTCTATTGGGAACGTTGTAACGACACCGTGACGGTACAATGGCTTCACATCGTGCCATTTGAACGGCGCGTCACGGAGAGCAACTACTGTGCCGTTATAGGGTTCTTAGTCACGTTGCAACGCTACATTTGCACCACATAACGCAACGGTAGCGCTATACCGTGCCGTGACATGAATTTCTTACTGGAATGCGCTCAGACAGACAAGTGGAGTCCTGGGCGGAATGGCGTGCCGTCAGAAGTACTTCATTTATGTTCGAATTTTGCAAACGTTGTGATGGTACGGCGTTCTGAATCCAGCACGTCGTACTAATTTTGCTAAATAGTTCTTCCTAAGTGCATATACATTGTTGATTGTAATTAAATTTGGCCTAAATCGTAACAGCGTTCCGGATTCCATGGGGTTTTAACTTTTTCGGCAAATAACTTTTGTAAAAAATAACGTACAGAGTCCAAATTTTGTACGTAAAAGAAGTAATATTCAGGGATTAGATAACCAATTATTAATGGAGATCGGTAGACATATTTACCCTTCATGTGTAGTCGAACTCAGGACAACTTTGCAGACTTATATACGATGTGACTTCAAAAACTTGCGAGAAACGCACCGTACGTTCGCCATCTAATGAACAATGCTCCGCTAGATGGCTAACGGTCGAAGTGTTTCTCGTAAGTGACTGGAATTCTCAACGAATATAAAACAGCAAAGTTGACTTGAGTTCAACTAAACACGAAGGGTAAATGTGTCTCTTTTAATGTGTCAAACCTATTGGGTTTACCGCCCTTTTAATATCAGAGACGATAAAAGAAACTGTTCTGTCTTATTCTTTTGACTCAGATTAAAACTGCCAAACAAGAAAGAAAATAAAACAAAAATTAATGCAAGTAACAGATACAAAAAAATAAAACGCTTACGATGCCGGTTGGATCGAGCCACAAATCCAACCGATAATTCTTGTCAGCTTTCAAAGAGCTTTCAAAAGCTCGCAGCTTGCGAATAGGTTGGTCCACCGGGTGTTGAGACACAAGTCCAACCGGAATTCCAAATGCCGCAAGAAGCATCGCTCGATTGATCTCAGGGTTTTGCCAATGGGCGGAAAAACCAGCGACTGGTTGGTCCCTGGGTTGTGAAACCCCAGATCCAACCAGTATTCCGACTGTCGCAAGAAGCACCGATCGGTTGGTCCCTGGGTTGTGCAAACCCAGGTCCAACCAGATTTGCTAGCAGTTCAAACCACACTTAGAATTCACGGTCCTGAAATTCGTCGTGCCATAATTTCTTTCCGTAATCGTGGGTAAAATCACGGTCCTGCTGGGAATTTTCTGGTACGCTCGTGTATGTTGTACGTTACGGTATTGTCGTTTATACCCTAGCCTACAACATACGTCAGGGTATAGAAAAGTTCCCAGCAGGACCGTGATTTCGACAATGATAACTAAAAGAAATCACGGCACGCCGAATTTCAGGACCGCGAATTCTAAGTGTGGCTTGAACTGCTAAAATACAGGTTGGACCTGGGTTTGCACAACCCAGGAACCAACCGATAGGTGCTTCTTGCGACAATTGGAATTCGGTGGTCGGTGGTGGTTGCGACGGTTGGAATTCCGGTTCGACGTGGGTTTGCACAACCCAGGGACCACCCTAACACTTACGAGAACGGTCATAATAACAGGGAAAATGACACAGTCGTTTTTGTACACTTTAATAACGGCGCATTTTGCCAAAATAACAAAAAAAAATGACGGTGACCATGAGAAAAGTCATGGTCACCGTCATTTTTTTACTGTTACACCGTTATTATGACCAAAATCGCACCGTTATTAAGGTGTACAAAAACGACTGTAATTTTTTCCGTCATTATGGCCGTTATATCACCGTTATCGTGAGTGCTAGGGCAACCGGTCGCTGCTTCTTATGCCGGTTGGTATTCCGGTTGGACTTGTGTCTCAACAACCCGTGGACTAACCTATTCGCAAGCTGCGAGCTTTTGAAAGCTCGGTTGGTTTTTCGGTTGGATTGACAAGAATTATCGGTTGGTTTTGGGACTCATTCCAACCGGGTTGGAAATACGGTGTTTTTTTTTAGTTTTCATCTGCTAGGGACTGACAATCAGAAAAGATCGATAATCGATGGTTGGTTTTTGGGCTGGGTCGATCAAAATTATTGGTTGTTTTTGTGGCTCAGATCAACCCGGTTGGAAATATGGTTGAAATTTGGTTGTTCGATCTGCTAGGGGATGGCGGCATGAAATGACATGCGCTGTCAGCAGAACTGTCTCACGTACTGCAGCAACTTGATGCAGTACCAACGGTATAGTGCACCTGGTAAAAGTAAATAATAGAAAACGATTTTATCAAATCCTATCGTTTCGAATACGGTCTTTGGTTCGCGAATTTACGAAGTACTATCATAAATTTACGATCGAAATCCTATATGTTTCTTCCATATTCTACAATATTATTATAAATAATATAATTTTTGTATTAAATTTAATAATTTACAATCGTAGGAGTAATATTAACAATCTTACATTTTTCAACAAACTGTCAAAATAGACAATTAAAACATATTCTTCCTATGGTCTGAATAGCCGAGTGGTCTAAGGGCAGACCAACAATCACAGGGTTCCTGGTTCGAATCTACCAATGACAAAAAATGTTCATTCTCTAATCTTGTTCGAATACGTATCAAATGATCGAGTAAAGTGGAATATCAACATAAAAGAGAAAAATACCCATTATATCAAACGCGAAAGCAATATATTATTTTTAAATTTACATCGGTCAGAATCGGTTAACGTCACTAGCATAAATTATTTTGACCGACAAACTGTCAGTTAAAACGTTGATTAATAAAAAAGGGTTAAATCACCACGAAAAATGTTCTTAAAAGTGGGTTGAAAGGTTAATTAAACTAGGCAAAACAGGGGCTAATCGGTACCGGTTAAAACATTGGTTGAAAAGTCGGAGACACGTCTTGCCGTTGGTGCACCCAGTTTTACCCGCGCGTAAATTGAAAAAGCCCGAAAAATCCTAACTTCAGTTAATCGTTCAATCGTTAAAAAATTACACGATAAAGCGAGTTTCCGAACAAAAAACAACAATAATTGGGTTTGTGAAAGGACGTACAAAACATTGATGAGTATAATTTCCTTTGTGAACTTTAATACTGTACTATTCACGATTACATCTATGGAAGTTCTAATAGGGTTTCGTATGCTAATGACTCAATACAATTGGAAAGGAATTAAAAGAAAGAAAAAAATGTGTTGTTTGCGGACAATTTGAATGGATCCGTAATTTTCTGAGTATTAAGTGAAGAAGGAGAAGATGAATCAAAAAAGCCTGTTTTTACCCGGCACCGTTCGATTACTCGCACAATTACCCGTGGCCACCCAAAACACCCGAAAATCGGGTAATTACCCACACATTGACAGCACTGGAAACGACATGCGTTGTCGCCAGAAAAGCATCATGTACTGCATCATTTTGATAATGCAGTACGAATGGTATGGCGTACCTAACAGCACGAATTTTCTATCCGAATACGTTACATCCCTTTATCCTGCATTTCAGAATCAGATTCTCGTCAATCGATTGGACTATTCGACGCAGCTTGGTTACGCACGTCATCGACGAAACGAAGAAAAGAGACGCGTGTTCGCCAGGAGAATTTCGTTCGGCTTGCAGTGTGCTCCACGCGCAGTATAGTAAAATAGCATAGAGCGTTAAAGCGTGCTCGTTAATCATCTTGGAAAATCAACATTTTCGAGAGTAGTATCCCCCGAGTGTTTTTACGCTCGGGAGGATTCCATCTTCCTCCTCCGCTTCCTCCTCCCCCGATTCCTCTTCCTCCTCCTTCTCTTCTTCCTCCTGGTTCTCCTCAGTTTGTCAAGGGGAGCTGCACGAGCAGGAAGAGACCGTGTTCGACGCCTGGATAGGTATGGCCGTCGTAGAGCTTGGCCAAACACATCTCCGTAGGATAAATAGCCGTGGATAAATAAGGAGGTGTCTGTATTTTTAGATTTATTAACGTACGCGTGAGGATATCGCTGACGCCGTTCCGTCCGGAGCCAGTGAGACTATCTCTCTCTTTCTCCGTCGAGGATTGCTCGAAATTTCTCGATGCGGTTTTCAGAGGTTATCTGCTTCAACTCGTGGTCTTCTTTCTTCTCTTTTTCTCTCTCTCTATCGCACTTACTTGCTCTCCAACCCCGACGCGCCAACAAACCTGATGGAACGTAAACGTCTGGCTTCGAAAATTGGCATATACCTCTCTACGCGAGGGATATATACAGTGCTCGTCATTTCTCCAGACGGACACAGCGAAAATATTGTTTCTCGAGCTTTCGCGCTGCTTCGTGGCTGTTTGCTGCAACGTGTTACGTGCGGTAAATTAGAAATTCCTCGTAGGATGCTTGACTGTGAATGGGAGAAAGAGAAGGGACGGAAAAAGGAGTGAATTTTAGTGGCGAGGAAAGAGAGTACAGCGAGATACTATCCACGGGCACAAAGTGCTTGTTGGTGAAAAGTAACGAGGCATGTACGAAGACATGTACTCTTCTTCGGTGCTTTATAACTTACTCTCTCTCGAGTGGTCCTCTCGACACTTTGAGCTCGTAGATATATGGCGCGATACGAGTAAGCCCCACCGTGTGACGACGGCGAAGATCTTTCGCGGTACGAACCAACAGCGATGGACTGTATACTTGAATTTTTCCCTTTTTTTCACTCCTCTTTCCTTGAGGAGCTTCAAGCACTTGACACCAGTTAAAGCACTGCTACGTTTTAGGATTCTTCGCAGTGAAATTTTATAGGTTAAATCTGGAATGATACAACGGAGTAACGAATTAACCCACGGCTTTTCGGTCTCGTATTTACTTCCGAAGGCCGTAAAAAAGATTTCGAATCCGGCAATATTTTTTGGTAAACAATGAGAAAAAAACCATTGAATCATTTTTTTACGATTCATTAGGTTTAAGGTAGTAAAAAGTATTTTCACATCAATAAAATATTTTGTATTAGTTTTTTTTTGCTTCCTTGTAGAGAAAGCTATGTTTTCATGAAAAGAATTTCTTTTCGAGATTTTCATGTCGGGATACTCAGAATGGCCCAAAACGTCGAGAAAAGTGATCTAGAAAGAATTTCCTTATATAAGTGTGTGTGTGGGTGTAGACAATTTGGAAAATTCAATCGCCTATAACTGAAGAATGGTTTTAGCTATCGAGCTGAAATTTTGTACACAAGTTAAGTACCATGCCCTCTTTAATTGTTGCAGTTTTTGACAAATTATATGCACAAATTTCGATTTTATGCCGTTTTACATTTTTTGATAAAAGGGCGTGGGCGCTTTAACTTTCGTAAAATTTATTCTGTTTTGCTAAATAATTGTTTATAAGAGCAGCTGTACTCAATGTTGTTTGGTATTGAATTTGACTTAAATCGGTAAAGTGGTTACGATTTTATGAAATTCTGAATTTAAAAAAAATTGACATTATCGCTCTATTGTAACTTTTGCAAAACTTGAGATAGCGAGCTCAAATTTTGTATGTAAATGAAAAAATATTCAGCCATTATATATATGTAATTTAGTGACCAATGGTATGAAATTTTTGATTTTATGGAATGTTAACTTATTTAAAAAAATATACTTTATCACATTTAATTCCGGAAACGCTCTAATAATAACGAAATAGAAAAAGCGAATTCACAACATGTTTATTTATCTAGTTAAAACAAGGATGTAAAGTAGAAACTTGCACATAATGAGGAAGCTCCTCATTTATTTTCGCTTTTTATAAAGCTTCCTCTATGAGGAAGTCAAAAGTGATTAACATTCCTCATCGAGGTAGCTTTGAAAAATGCGAAAAATAATAAGGAAGCAATGTGCACGGTTCTACTTTGCATAGTTTTTAATTTAGTTGTACAACCGACAGTAGTGCACTGAGAGAAAATTACGGTGTTAGCAACTATAAAGTGACAACTGTTTATTTTTCGTTCGTCCGAGCAATTTTTTAATAGTTGCCACAATTATCAAATAGTTACTATAACTACCAAATAGTTACCATTACTATTTTCATAGTTACTGGAACAATGAAAATAGTTGCATGGACTAAAAATTAATAGTTGTCATTTTATAGTTGACTGTACTACTATGATTTCTCTGAGTGTGGACGCGCGGTCAGTGTCTAGCTTCGGCTGTCCCCAGAGTTAAGCAGCATTGTTTGCGGCCGTAACTTGAATCGGTGACCGCTTAGCCGTGCACTGGTTTGCGCGCCAACTGCTGAGCGGAAGGCAGTTTTTCTGAGTTTCTTATGTATTCTCATGCAGCAGAAGACACTCAGTAAAAATAAAGCCGCTTGTATCGGCCAGGTTTTCCGCAGTTTCCCTGTGCCCTCGTGCAAATGCGATACAGTACATTAGGTTGAGTGGCTGCGGACAACATTCTAGGGGGTCTCTATGAAGGAACGGGGAAATGGGTAACGTAAAAGCCTGAATAAGGCATAGGGAAGAAAATCCCGATAATAAAAAAATAATTTAGCTCTCCAGCTAAAAATTTGCGGATGCTAGAACGCGCACAAACATTTTTCGAAAATTGCAAAGGTATATAAAACTTGAACATTTTTTTGAAAATTATAACAAACAAAGGCGTCGAACTCCTTCTTATGTGTGCTAAATTACAGCCCGATTGTTAAAGCAGTTCTTGCGATATGTAAGTTTGAATTTTGAGCCCCTGCTATACACAGTCACATATACAGATGCACATCCATCCGTACATTTTTTCTAAACCACTTTTCTCGACGTTTTGGATCATTTTGAGTGTCCTGACATGAAAAATTAGAAAAAACTGATTTCTCACGAAAATAAAGCTTCCTCTATGAAGCATTCTCTCAATTCAGCCACTTTTTTTCAACCCTCTCCGATCTGCACCATAATTGGTTTTTTGTAACACGTGCATGAACAGCGGTGTTTTTCATGGCAGTTTTGCGGGCCGAAAGTGGCTAGTTTCATAGCAGTGTTGAAACGTTCGCGATTCCTTCACTTTCGACCCTGCTGTTTCACTTTCGACCCTGGAAAGTTGGTAACCTAACTTTTCACTGTTCGTCCCGCAAAACTACCATTCAAAGGACCACTATTCATGCACTTGTTACAAAAAAATATGGTGTGCAACACGGGCCAATATTGGCGTTTGCGACTCGTGTGATTGCAATCCTCACACTCATCGCAATCGCCAACTTTCGGCCCTTGTTGCACAATATAATAATACCAATGTGTTCGCTACAGGGTAATCTATGTGAATTTTTTCAGATTTGTGACAATATTTCAGAAAATCCCGTTATTTTTTCAAGTGCAAATATCTCGGAAACTTGAAGTTACTGAAAAAAAATTTCTTCACATAAAAGTTGTCGTTTTTTCTTAGCTTTGCTTCTTAACTTTTTTTTTTATCGAAAAACGGAAGAATTACTTTTTTATTCAAAAACGGATATTTTCTTTGCTCTGAAAAAATTACGGAGTATTCCTGCATAACAGTTGATATTACAAGAAAATCATCAGAGTGGCTCGGATCGAGGATCCGGTGTAAAAAAAATTATTCCTATCGAAGTTTCGTAAAAACGGGGGAATCTTTTTTACTCAACACCGGTTTTTTTTTGGCTGAAAAAAAATCACTAGAGTGACACGGATCGGTTCTAGGGTATAAAAAAAGAAATAACACGACACTTTTTTTATATTGCAACCTTGATCCGTATCACTCTGATAATTTTTTTTGTAATATCGACAGTCCTGCGAATACTCTGTAATTTTCTTAGCCAAAAAAAAATGACCGTTTTTAATTTGAAAAATAATAATTCTCCCGTTTTCGGAAAGTTCACACAACTACATTTTTTTTATACCAGAAGATCGATCGGTGCCACGCTGACAATTTTTTTGAAATATCATCAGTCATGCAGGAATACTCTGTAATTGTTTTCAGTCCAAAAAAAATATCCCTTTTTGAATAAAAAAATTATTACTCCGTTTTTCGATAACAAATCATATTTACCGGTAGTGATGCTGTTCGACACGAGAAATTCTCGCCGAGACGAGACGAGAATGAGAAATTTCTCGTCTCGACCAAAAAAATTGTCGTCTCGAAGAGTCGAGACGAGACTCTCGGCAAGACTTTCGGCGAAACTTCCGAAATTCGAATTCAAATTATTTTGTGTGTTTATACATAATTTTGCAGTTTTGCTGCGACTGAAAATATAACCTTGAAAAATCTTAGCGAATAAAAAGAATTGTCTCGAAAAAACTCTGCGATTAGAAAGTTGCTCTTGAAAAAGCCTAGCGTATAAAAGAAATGGTCTCAAAGATGTTCAGCGGCTGAGAGTATTATTATTATTTTTTGGCTTCCTCATAGAGGAAGCTTTGTGAAAAGCGAAAAATAATGAGGAAGCAATGTGCAAGGTTCTACTTTGCATCCTTGTTTTAATTAGATAAATAAACATGTTGTGAATTCGCTTATTCTATTTCGTTATTCCGTTATTTCGTTATTATTAGAGCGTTTCCGAAAGTAAATGTGATAACGTATATTATTTAAAATAATTCAACATTCCATAAAATCGTAAATTTCATACCGTTTTTCACTAAATTATACATATATAATGGCTGAATATTGTTTCATTTATATACAAAATTTGAGCTCGCTATCTCAAGTTGTGCAAAAGTTACAATAGAGCGATAATATAAATTTTTTGAAAAATTCAAAATTCCATAAAATCTGAACCACTTTACTGATTTGAGCCAAATTCAATACCAAACAGCATTGAGTGCACCTACTCTTACAACCAACTATTTAACAAAATAGACTAAATTTTACGAAAGTTAGAGCGACCACGTCCTTTTTTCAAAAAATTCAAAACGGCATAAAATTGAAATTTTCGCACAGATTTTGTTGAAAATTGCTACAGTTGAAGAGGGTCTGCTGCTACACTTGTGTGCCAAATTTGAGAGCGATATACAAAACCGTTCTTGAGTTATGGGCGTTCGAATTTTCGGAGTTGTATACATACACACACACACACACACACACATACATACACATATATACGGACATTTTTTCTAGATCACTTTTCTGGACGTTTTTGACAATTCTAAGTGTATTGACATAAAAATCTCGAAATTTTTTTTTTCATGAAAACAAAGCTTCCTCTATGAGGAAGCAAAATGTCTTGAAAAATCTCTCCGACTGGAAAGATAACTTTGAGCAAGCAATTTTCTGGAATTACGCACCTCAAGATTGTGAAAATATTTTTTCTCACCTCCGGGCCGAAAGCGACAACTTTCGTTCCGCTGCGCGGAACGAAGTTCCCGGTTTTCGGCTCCGTCGATGAGAAAAATCGTATACACTCCTCGGGCCGTAAATAAGAAAGCCTCAGATCACATGTTTGTCGACAATTATATGTTGTTGACAATTACATGTAATCTGAGACATTTCTTACTTTACTGCCCTAGGTGTGTAATATACTATTTTGCAACAGTAGCCAACGGACCAGTGATGTAGTGAGTGGGTGCACCCGAGGGCTCGTCTCCCATCGAAAGCAATTCTCCCCCCTCTACCCCCCCCCCCCCCCCCCAAATCCTCGTTACGCCATTGTAAGAGACCAAGCGTTATTTTCACAAAACAAGACGAGAAATAAAAATGACTCGTCTTATCTCGAGAATTGTTCGAGATTCTCGAGGTTCTTGAAAAATGTTCGTGATTCTCGTAAAATGTTCGAGATTCCCGCGTTTCTCGAGATGCTCGAATTTTTTTCGAGATTCTCGAGAATTTTTCGAGATTCTCGGGTTTTTCGAGATTCTCGAGAATTTGTCGAGAGTCTCGAGAATTTGTCGAGAGTCTCGAGAATTTGTCGAGAGTCTCGAGAATTTGTTGAGAGTCTCGAGAATTTGTCGAGATTTCCGAGAAACGAGACGAGAAATATATCTCGCCATTGTTTTCGAGACGAGACGAGACGAGACGAGAAATAGCGAATTCTCGTCTCGTCTCGTCTCGACGGCATCACTATTCACCGGATCGTGACAAATATTTCGAATATTCCGCTGGAAAGCTAAGAAAAAATGACATCTTTTATGTGGAGGCATTTTTTTTCTGTAACTAAATAGTTTCTAAATAGTTAAAATCTCAGTAAAAAAATAATAGCCTTTTCTGAAATATTGTTTTAAAAAATCTGGAAAAATTCACATAGATTACCTTTTAGCGCTACATTGGTATAACCAATTATGGTGCGGTGCGGAGAGGGTTAAAAAAAGTGGCCGGATCGACAGAGAATGCTTCCTATAAGGAAGCAAAAAGGGTACATTAAGTATCCATCCAATATTAATTTAGATGAAGTTCTGCATTAAGGGTAAGGGCCAGACCCCAATTGCTGATATTTATTGACAGATATCGCACTTGTGTATCTCTTGACGTCATTAAAACAAAAATATTTGCTGCATGGCATCAAATTTAACTAATACAAATTATCTATAAGAAATTTATGGGTATTTAAACTTCTTCACACTTTCCTGAGATAAACGGTAAGCCAAAAATGTCAAAAAGTTGTTCAATTGTACGTAAGGAAAATTCTCCCGGCAAGAATATAGCTTTTTTTCTCAAAATGATTAAGTTTATAATTTTTTTATGAAAATATTTTTTTAAATTAAACGTCGGGTCTATAGAATTTTGTCAATATTACCTTTTCTCAAAATGCTATACATTCCTGGCGAAAGAATTCTGCTTATAAACAATTGAGCGATTTGTCGAAATTTTTGGCTTACCGATTATCTCAGAAAAGTGTGAAGAAGTTTAAAAAACCATAAATTTCTTATACCTCATTTGTAATGCAGTATTAACAATGTTTGCGAATTTACATTGCCTGAAATTTAATTCAACAGCTGATATATTGAACTTAATATACAAGTGGAGAAAATTATACATTTTTATATTAAAATATCTAAATTTCATAGGATTCAGTAGAAAATACATTTCATGTAAAATTTAATATCCCAGTTTATGTAAAAGAGTTTGCTTCACCCGTAATGAAAGCTTATATACAAGATATTTTTTTCTCTGTAGCAAATTTGCTATTTTGTTTCAGGGTTCGAAAGAATATACATTGTTTGCTCATGACATCAACAGATAAACAAGTGAAATATCTGTCAACGAATATATTAGCAATTTAGTACTGACTCCCTACTCTTAAATAAACTACAACAACGAAAGAATAACTGGAATAATAGGCTTAATAATTAGCCATCGCCAATTGAGAGTTTTGCTCGTGTCTCGTACTCGCTTGCACTTACAAGTACTTGAGTTATCGAATGAGCCTGAAGCGTCGCCTCGGCAATTGCTCCCTAGACAGCAATAACCATAGGAGATATTGTTGCAGCTCGGAGATATTGTAATGAAGCTAACTTGCGGTTGTCGAGGGAGAAGATTCTGAGCCGGATGCAGTCCGGTGGATGATAGTCCAACAGCGGATGCGGTCAACTCGGAGAGAGTCGATCGTCAAGCCCATATCCTCGCATCCTCATCCTCCATTGCTATGCACGACGACTATGCGTTAACTCGTTGGCGCGCGTAAATCGGTCCACTCGCGGTTCCCCTTGAAACGCGTTACACCATCAATTCCTCTCTGCACTATAGAGCCCCTTAAAAAAAAAAGTATCCAGACAGCTATAGAGAAATCTGGCGCCTGCGCAACCTGCAACAACCGCTGACTTCTAGCTGAAAGAGGGCTGTAAAAAAAAACGAAGCCGGGAATAAATAAATTGGCGTTAGTCCCGCGACGGAATTTCACGATGGGATCTCGCGATTTCCCAGACTCTTCTGAAACTCCGAAATCTTTTTCGCGATATAATCTCGGCAACTTCGAAACAGGGTGTCGGGAGAACGAAAGAGGAGAAGAGGTGCTTGGGATCGATCTGCAAGATTTTTTTTCCAGAGAATCAAGCCGAACTGGAGGAATTCGAGTGTCGGCAGAAAAATAACCATTGAATTTAAGAGATTTTGAGTGAAATCATGGCCTATGAAATTTGATGCAGCTTTTATTTACTGCTAATTCAATTATTTATTTAACGCTATTTTATGTTTCAGTTGATAGATCTAGAAATATCTGAAATGCAGTGAGTCCAATAGGATTTTTATTTAAACCGACTAAAATTTTTCATTGACTTTTTCATTTTTCTTTGACGCAGTTTTTATCTGCTGATGAGAATCAAACGGACAGTAGAATATGTGATGAATTCAAATCATCACACGGAGAGAAAAGTCTGTGTGTAGCTACACGGGTTTCGGTTGTTAATTACTATAACTTGCGTACCGCGGTGACACAAGGGCTTTATCAAAGTTGTTCCTATACACGTAGAAGCTTTTACAATGTATATTGTAATCCTTTCGATTGTGCTTTAGTACCATGGTCATTATTCCTATATTAAGGTTTCCAACCGAAATTTTACTTATACGTATACGTATGACAGTATTCTCTTTTTATATAGAACCAATTAGTAAATTTTTCGTACTATTTTCAATATGATACTGGAATTAATTATTGAAGGATTTTCTATGCGTTCCCTAAAATGTATTTAAGGGAAGGAAGGGGAAATGTATTTAATATGCTTTGCAAGTTAGTGTATAAAAAATGTGAACATTTTTAAAGACGCCATCATATTTTGTAATTTAATTTTGTTTCTCTGACTGTTGTGTTAAAACTGCAACACGCTAGCCAAAGTAGGTCGATGAGTCAGAGTTGTAACTTATCATATGACAACTCGACCAAAAATACAAATATTGGGCAACTTCACTGCCATGTCTTCGATGTCCCATGAAAGACACTTTTGGGCGAAATAAACTGCTCTTTATATGTACGACACCGTCGATCTTTTCGTTTACGAGATACGTCGTGGTTATTCGCCATCTAGCGGCTGAAAACTCACTAAATGTTCTCCGGGTTTGTTTACCATATAAATATGACATGTCAATTTTTCTTATGGTGTATAGTAAATACAACATTTCTTATATACTCTAGATTCACAGTTCTACTTATTTTTGCTGTCGCTAGATGGTGAATTCGTGTACCGATTCTCGTGAATAGAAGTGACTACGGAGGCGCATATAAGCGGGGAGGTTTCATGCAGATTCGTCCTGTACCATTATACCGCAGGGCAATATATCGATTTTTTGTCGCTCTCTTCGGTTCCTTATAAAATAGTAACGACCCAGCGCTTTTAAAGAAAAGAAAGACTTTTAAAAAACCTCAAACAACAAACGTATGTTGTTAGGAACATTTTACATATGTAGTGGATGAATAAATTCAAGACGTCATCATTAATCATGTTTTTATTTGCGAATCTAAAAAATCCTTACATGTTGATAATCCCAAAACAGAATAGGAAATTAATACTAACCGACGGTAATAAGTCCCATGTAAATGAAGATTACTCTAATGTTTTCAGCTTTCAAAAAGATACAGATACAACGGATTACTATACTGCGAAGGAATAAGTCATTGTTGTAATCAAGCAAATTTGGGACGATTACTATACGTATCGTAAGCTGTAAATTGTTTATATGAGCTTTTACAATAGAGCCCATGTGTCACCGCCGTAGAATATTTTCTGCAAGTGGCAGCTATATTTGCGGATCCATTTCTCTACGTGCATGAAATTTATATTTCTTGACCGCGTTTAACAAATCCTATACCGAACCTTATTTAACGTGAAAATTAAGATGATTATTTTTCCCATCCAAATTTCGACCAATAGAATTGCACCATTCGACGTCACGTGGGGCAAGCTACACGGTATTATACTGATTATTTTTCCTATCCAAATTTCGACCAATGGAATTGCACCATTCGACGTCACGTGGGGCAAGCTACACAGTATTATACTGATTATTTTTCCTATCCAAATTTCGACCAATGAAATTGCACCATTCGACGTCACGTGGGGCAAGCTACACGGTATTATACTGATAATTTTTTGATAATTTTGCGTGTTGGTTATATATATAAAACAAAAAATCATTTAGCCGCGTCAACCATCTGTCAAACTGACAGATTGAATTTTATTGTGGCAGTCAAAGCATTTTTATTTGATATGAGTAGGTTTGGGGTTGAATCCTTGCAAACTATTGATGAACAAGTAAAGGGAAATGTCCCTGTTAATACGATTAAATCGAAAACCTCAGTCTGGAATCAATATACAAATGTCTATAACAATTGTGTATTTAACTGCAATCCTTTAAACATGAATTAAAAGGTTTTTGTTCTGATTATGAAATTTCCTTGTCGGAATGATAATTTTTATCTCATGGTGCAATTCCATTTGTCGCAATTTGAATAGAAAAAATAATCCCCCGAATACCACTCGAGCTTCGAAATTAATCTGATATTTCCCTCCAGGTTCCCTGCAAACAAATAAACTCGTCAAGTTTTCCAGAAAAATCACTCGCGCTACGCGCTCGTGATTTTTTAACCTGGAAAACTTGACTCGTTCATTTGTTTGCAACGAACCTGTCAGGAAATATCCGATAATTTCAAAGCTCTTGTGGTATTACATGTGATAATTTTTTGATAATTTTGCGTGTTGGTTATATATATAAAACAAAAAATCATTTAGCCGCGTCAGCCATCTGTCAAACTGACAGATTGAATTTTATTGTGGTAGTCAAAGAATTTTTATTTAATATGAGTAGGTTTGGAGTTGAATCCTTGCAAACTATTGATGAAAAAGTAAAGGGAAATGTCCCTGTTAATACGATTAAATCGAAAACCTCAGTCTGGAATCAATATACAAATGTCTATAACAATTGTGTATTTAACTGCAATACTTTAAACATGAATTAAAAGGTTTTTGTTCTGATTATGAAATTTCCTTGGCAGAACGATAATTTTTGTCTCATGGTGCAATTCCATTTGTCGCAATTTGAATAGAAAAAATAATCCCCCGAATACCACTCGAGCTTCGAAATTAATCTGATATTTCCCTCCAGGTTCCCTGCAAACAAATAAACTCGTCAAGTTTTCCAGAAAAATCACTCGCGCTACGCGCTCGTGATTTTTTAACCTGGAAAACTTGACTCGGTCATTTGTTTGCAACGAACCTGCCAGGAAATATCCGATAATTTCAAAGCTCTTGTGGTATTACAAGTGAAAATTAATGTGGAAGCAATGTGCATCAAAGTTCTACTTTGCATCCTTACTTTTGTTTGTAATAACAATAAGGACAAGCATGTGATGCATGATCTTTTATCGTGAAAGTTCTGATATTTTAAGACCATTACAAATTTCAGTTCGAATTATTTGTATACGTCCAGATATTTAGCGAACACTTGAAATATCGATGGGTTAATAAAAGTATTGGAGCCAGTAGCGCGACGTATGAATTCGTATTAAACGTAGAAGGTCAGAATACTGACAAATAAATGTATTGTTATGGCCGAGCGAATGAATAAAGCATATATTTGGTTTTTTGGCGGATATTATTGATTATAATTCTGGATAATGTTTATGAATGTAAAATGTCACACGTATGTTTGCTTGTAAAGTCACGTCAAGACTGACTTCGTAGTCCAACCTGTCGTTCGTTTGTCCAATGTCATACCGAGTGTATCTGTAATTCCTAATCTTCATATGCGTAACAGTATATTTAAAACCACGGTTTAAAATATATCGATTTTTTAAATGAAATAAATGTTTATATAAAGCTTTATTTACAAATACATAATTTCCTTCAACTTATTTCTTTTATTCGAATTTTTTGATTTTTATTCTCTTTGGGGTCATTGAAAAATATTTTAAGGCAGTTGGATTGCTGCACACAGTTAAGTTAGATCAGTACTATTTTTTTGAAAAATATATTTTACAATTTATCCAGGCCAATGTAGTATTGCGGAGAATAACTTGCATTTTTCTCAAATATTAATATGCATATAATGGAAGTAAAATTATCCAATAATCGCTAATTTCCAAAAAGAAGTTACAGCCATTTTATTTATAGAACGATGGTATATATTGTATCAACCCAGTAAACACGTTATATTACGGCAACATAACATAGAAGTTACAAGCAATGTAACAATGTTATCCTTATGATATGTAGCGATTCTGTAACATGGTAGTAACATGTAATCTAACATTTGTTATATACCGGTAATATAACCGTCTTATGCAATTTTGGTGTTACTGATATGTAACAAATATTATGTAGTCGTTGCGTAACATGCTTGTAACAGTTTTAATATAATTTTAGTGATACCCAGGTAATGTTAATGGGGTATAACGTTGTAACATTACATTAACCTAACACAGTATATAACATCCTTATAACGATGTAATGTCCGCTAGATGGCCGACGGCTCGAATGCCTCTCGTTAGCAGTTCGTGACCCAGACGTCTATAAGACTGCGAAGCTACGCTGTTCTAACTAAACTCGAGGGGTCTACCCTTCGGAAGTGTCGTAACCCCTGAGGGTTGCTTACCACGAGCTGGTTCTACGTTTAATGATAGTGGCTTATTTTTGTAATAACCAGTCTTTGGCGGTAGCGATTTCGCAACCGTTGGATGCTTGAAAAAATGCAAGACGATCCACTACCTGGCAAGCTGTGTCACCGTAGTGTTAACCGAAAATAACTGGAGGTAACCGACTTTTTAACCGAGAAAAGATAAGGCCCGATTAGCCCACTATTTCACCGGCTTTAACCGATTAAAAACGTTTCATTCGGTTAAATTGTCAGTTAAAATCGGTTGAATTCACCAAACAAAATTGATTTTTTTTTAAATTCGTTAAGAATATCAATTACAATCGGTTAATTCACCAGTAAAAATCGCTTAAAAAATAACAATCTCGGTTAAAAGTCCAGTTAAACTGGTTGAAACAGGGGCTAATCGAGACTGGTTAAAACACCGGTTTAAAAGTCGGTGACACTGTTCGCCAGGGCTATCATTTCCTTATAACTTTTACTGATTAGACGTAAATAATTATTAACAAATCATAAAAATGTTAATAAATGATACCATTAATGTAACTGTTATTCAATTTGTTACATTGGCGTTACATTATGCGAAAACTCCTGCAACATTAATTGAATTTAACGGTTATGTAACAATATAATGTAACATTGTTATATTGCTGAGTCGGAAATTTCAACTTGCATGTTATTTACATGTAACTTCCAGGCAATATTACCTGTTATATTCGGTTACGTTGCCGTTACATTGCCGCAATATAACTGTGTTTACGGGGAGGGCCAGAAAATTATTTATTAACAGAATCGTCCGGCACCCTTGAAAATATTTGTTAAGGTTTTGCTACCGATTGAAAAGATTTTATCACCCCTCACTGAGGGTCACAGGAAATCGTCATGAGTACTGTTTATAATATTCGATGTAAATTTCCATTATGGGTAAAGGAAGCTCTTTTGCAGAAACTGGTATATTACATGTGATATACTATTGAGATGTAGAATTACAATACTTTCTATTAATCCCTATGAAACTTCGGAAATTTAATACAATAATTTGTAATTGTACTACACTTGTTTATTACATTTTATATATCAGCTGATGAATCAAATTTCCGGTAATGCAAATTTGCAAACATTTTTAACAGTGAGAGAAAACGAAAATCGTTACGTATAAAACCATAAAAAAGACTACAATACCGTCGAATACACGTAATAAAGTGCTAAAGAGGATTGTAACGGATAAATATCACTGTTAGAAATATTTAAAGTAAAATTATTACACAGTGCAGGAAGCTCTTTTACATAAACGGGTATAGAAAATTTAGTACGCGAGGATAACGTAAAATGAATGTACAATTCTGCTAAATTCGTTACAATTGTCATCTTTTTAATATAAGTTAAATTCAATTTTACCACACGTACATTGAATTTTCATTTTCTTTCGTATACTAAATGGAATTTCCTACACGGATTCAGTAAAAATATAATACATTAAATTACTGTACAGTATATGAATTTTCCAAATATTTTTTACAGTGATTATTTTTCGGGTCTCGATTTCGACCAATCACAGAGCGGTATTCTCGGTAATCGAATTAATTTGTTAAAAATTTCGTCGGTAGTTTCACCCGGATATTCGACAGTAGCTCTTCACTTGTTTTCAACCAATGTGACATTCGTATTGACATTTTTGTCTGTAAAAAAATGGGTTAACGTTTCCTCGAATACTGCTCTGTGCTTAGTCGAAATCCAGATCCGAAAAATAATCCGACAAATAGGCCTCAGGCGTATCTCCGACGCTAGCGCTCGAGCGGCCGCTGAGGGCACAACAAAATGATCAGCTGTTCTTAGTTCGTGCGCACATTGGTCCAATTTTCCAAGCTCCAAGGAAATATGGCGGACAGGGCGGAGCTTGGAAAATCGGACCAATGTGCGCCGAACTAAGAACAGCTGAGCATCATGTTACGCACTCAGCGGCCGCTAGAGCGAAATACGCCTGAGGCCTATACCCCTCGACTTCCAAAATTAAACGTAATATTTCCCTCTAATTTTCCTTGCTTAGCAACGATCGGGATTAGTTTCGCACAAAAATCCCTCGCACTGCGCGCACGTGATTTTCTTATGCAAGACTTCATCCTCTCGTCACTCTGCAACGAAACAATCGGGAAATATACCGATAATTTTGGAGGTCTTGGGATATTACTACTGATTATATCATCATAATCGGATGAGGACGTATTAAAAGTCGTATTGGCTTTTCTCATTGAATCACAGTTTTCGCCGAAAATAAGCAGATAAACATTAATTCCGAGGATACAACCCAAAGCGAATAAAAAAACGACATATGTCCATACGGATTTGAACATATGTATACGTTCCTGGTACAGTTGAAGGTAGTAAAACGAATGCGGATAAAAACCGATAGACAATGCATTTGGTGTAATTAGTCGTGAAAGAAAATAAAAACTTTCAATCCATCTTGTAGAGAATGTATAGAAGCGGGCTTACTTTGAATACGCGGTTATCCGGATAAATTCGGATACATCAGTGCAGCGTATATTGTTGGAAACATAACCGCCAATTTTGACTGTGGGTAGACATACCAATCGTATTGAAACGTATTAATTATGCTGTCAGTATCTTCCCAGAATCTTAAGCAGACTAGTGTTAAGTGATCCACTCTTTATAAATAAGGTAAATTTAATTGTTCTCTTTTTCTTCGAGTAAATGAATTTGTTTTCTTCTTCTCGTCGGGCGAGTCAAATGTGCATAAACGAAAGTTACAGTCCCTCTTTCTCTCCGAAGAGGGCGAGGTAGTGGATATCGTGTTTCGAGGGTATTCCAGCGTTTATAATATCGGCACATGTATAAGTGTGCTTATAGTATGCAACCGGCGCCAACATTCCCATCGTCCGGGCTCGAGACTTACGCCGCAATAAAATCGCGTTCGCGTTCACTGCTTACAGCGTAGGCGTACAAGCTGCTCTCCGCGGCAGCCGCAGCAGCGCCACGAGCGCCACCAGCGCCGCCACTCGCGTTTCCCTCGTTTTCTACGAGTTTAGTCTCCGTGGGTTTGCACGAACAAGCCTTGTTCAAACAAGTACGTCCTCCTCCGCTTCTTCTTCGTTTTCCTTCTTCCTCCTTTTTTTTCTACCTCGTCCTTCCTCCCCACACAGTCTGGGGCGATAAGTTCCGCGTGTATTCTCGGTGTTCCGTTTGTCCAAGCTTCTTGTGGATCGTCTCTCGCTTCCAGCGCCGGGAGAAGCAGACGACGACGACTGCGATGACTGCGACGACTACGACGACGAAGAGAATACGAGAAGGTGTCGGCGAGTCCTTTACGGTGTTTAGCATACCGGTCCGGCGCTCGGGCGCCTCTCGCGATTATATACGCTTCTGCAAAGTGCCAACTGTATGGGAAGAAAGCAGAGAGAGAGGGAGAGAAGCACGCACCTCCTCCAGAAACCCACGCAATCCTCGAGGATCACCGAACCGAGTGACTCTTGCGCGTCGCGCGTGGGTAGAATAATGCTCCTCGCACTCCTCGTAAGACGCAAGATGTGGCGACGACGTGACCTGGCGAATTGTACAACTTATTCTGAACCACGAGCACCTTTTAATCATCAGACTTCCTGGACAGGAATATGATTCTTATGAGACTCATTATAGCTATTTTTAGACAGCCAATTATTAAGGGATGGCTAAAGGAGGATCAATTACAGAAATTGGGCAGATACTGGTAGTTGTAGAGTTTGTATATTTTGGGATGTAAACTTACTTGGTAATTTTTATCAAAGGCGATGAATCCACTAATTGAACTAACCAATCTTCCCGCGTTGGAAATCAGCCGTTCGTTTCATTAGTCCGTTTACGCAAATTTGTAATGCTTATAGACAAATAGCCATTGCAAATTTCGAAAAATTCTTACGGTTTTCTTTAAATATTGTATGTAATTCACATTTCTCCCATCTTTGTGGGAAATATCCGTGTAAATTAAGCGAAAAGGTTATATTTATGTAAGTATGATGTGCCAACTGCGGCGGAACTCGAAGGATAAGGGAAAGGGGTTTTTTTTTTAAAGGGGTACCTGAGGGACAAGGCCGGTCCCGAGAGATAAGGGGTCCTCAGGGGTAAGGGCGCCTGAGGGATCGGAAGTGTTGAGGGATAGGAACCTCTGAGGAATGGGAAGTTCTGAAGGATAAATAGAGATAAATAGGGGTACCTGAGGGACAAGATGCGCCCCAGGGGATGGGGGAGTTAGTGGCGTCTGAGGGATAGGACGTGCTGAGGGTTACTCAGAGATAGGAAGTTCCGAGGGGTAGGCAGTTCCGAGGGATAAGAAGTTCCGAGGGATAAGAAGTTCCGAGGGATAGGAAGTTCCGAGGGATAGGAAACTCCGAGGGATAGGAAATTCCGAGGGTAGGAAGTTCCGAGGGATAGGAAGTTCTGAGGTACAGGAAGTTTCGAGGAATAGGAAGTTCCGAGGTACAGGAAGTTCCGAGGAATAGGAAGTTCCAAGGGATAAAAAGTTTCGAGGAATAGGAAGTTTTGAGGGCTAGTGGATTCTGAGGGATAGTAGTTCTTGAGGGCCAGTGGATTCTGAGGGATATTAAGTCTTGAGGGCTGGTGGGTTCTGAGGGGATAGTAAGTTCTGAGGGACAGGGGGACCTGAAAGTTAGGGGGTCTTGAAGGATAGGGATTCCTGACGGGTAGGGGCCGTGTGGGAAACAGGGTCTTGAGGGTAATAGGGTGTTGCGAGTGACGGAAGGTCCTGAGGAGAGAAGGGAAAATGGGGCGTTCCAAGAAATAGGTAGCCCGAGGGATAGAGTCTCGAGGGATATGAGGGTTCTGAGGGAGACGGACCCTCCGAATGATAATATAGGGTCCCGAGAAATAGAGACCCGCGAAATATGCGGATCGTTAATGTTGAGAAAAAAAAATGCAACCATATTACACTGAGAGAAAAGTTTGCTAACATTTGTTAACAGTTAACAAATCTTGGTTAAATATGGTGAAATGAACCATTTAGTTATTCTTATTGAATCTCACTTGAGCTAAAAAAAATTTGCTTGTCGCAAATGAAGCTCGCTGACATTTGTTAATAGTTAACAAATCTTATTTGGCTCAAGTGAAATTCGATAAGAATAACTAAATGGTTCATTTCGCCATAATTAACCAAGATTTAACAATTGATTTAACAATGATGAACCAACTGTTAACAAACTCTTCTCTCAGTGTATAAAATTAATTTTATATTGGACAAGCATGACATTTTTACCACATATTCGGACGGGATTTAGAAGAAATAGAAAATTTGGATACTACTGCGAACGCGCCAACCTGAATAGCCCGGGAGTAGCAAATAAAATCAGGTTTTCAATTGGTAATGATATTCCATTTTTATTTGTAAATTTGTAAAACGTCAATCAAGAATAATAAATCGTTGAGCATCATAATCTATACAGAATTACAGATTATGCTTTGCAAATTAACGTTAATTGGCAGCCTTTTTCCAAATTCATAATTATCAACACATCCCTGAATTAAGGGCACATACTGCAATAAACTTATACTTAGGCCCGAGTTTATAGTCCCAAGTTTGAACTCAAGTTCGTACTTGGATAGAATTTCACATGTTATTTCATAATTAAGCTCAAAATTGCGGCTGTAAATTCTATCCTTAATTACTCTTATTTATTGCAGAACACTCTACAGAATACTTTATTACAGAAACGGTTACTAAAGTTTAGCACTGATTTGACTGGTATGAAACTCTTTAACCTCCTTAACGTACCAATATCGCGATATATAGAGAGTTGGCGGTGAGGGCGGCGGTTACCACGCGCTGACGCCGCTTTTGCGGACGAGCGGAATGGATAATGCCTTCTCCGAGCCGTAATGTAAGCGGGTCTTGACTGCGGCGCCGGCGCCCGCATATACGTTTCGTCTCGGCCCCCCCGCAGATGTGTATTTATAGTATTATTATAGTATGTTTACGCTACATGACACAGATTCTCCGTCAGACAAATCGCAACGAGCCCTGCGTGCGCCAAACTCTTCTTGTCGAACGATTCGCCACGTCTGTCGGTTGTGTTCGGGCCATCATTGTTATTAGTATTAGTATATCAGCATTAAAGTCAATAGTGTTATTATTTCACATCATTAACTTCGAGCATCGTGCTGCAATAATTTGCAATATATTGAGCCATTTGTCTGAAATAAAATTATAATCTCTCGATTGATTTAATATCAGGACTTTTTATTACGTCTTTCGTAAACATTTTCGTACCGAGGATTTAATGCCATGTCATAGGCCGAAACAGAATAGAGATAAGAGCTTCCTAATATTTCTCTGACGACATTTTAAGAGAATATGCACGGTTTGCCAATCGTTGCGCAAAATGTGATCACGCTTGAAAATCATCACCACCACACTTTTTGCCAATTGCGCATATTTAATTTTGCGACTTTGTGAAAAATACTACTTGAAAAGCATAAAAATATGAATCTGTTTCGTAGGTGCATTTTTTATTTTTGTTATTTTCAACTTTGATATAAAGTTACAGCATCATAATTTAGTAATAATTAAGTAATTTACGGCAATTTAATATAAAGTTACAGCATCAACGTAACTTTCCTGGAGAAGTGAACACATTTAATTTCTTATTTAAAAACAATCGGTTCAATCTAAACTGTATATACGATAACAAGTCGAAAATTAAGAAATATTTGCGCCAATACACTATTCTGTTTTAACAATATTTCTGTTTTTAGTTTATTTTTGTTTATTTTATTAAAACTGGAGAAAATCAATATTAGGAATTATTGTAGGATTTTCATCATGATCTAAAACCACTTCGCGGAGATCCCATAATGTCTTTCCCCATGGTAATAGGGTGACAATCAGTATTTATTGAAACCCCAAAGGAAAATCTATTGAAGATTAAAAATTTTATCTAAAGTACTTCAAATTTGTGAACTCTTAACGGATTTGTCCCAGAGTATCAATACATTTTCTTTCCGACTTTCTGACGAAATCCCGCGATTGCACTTTATCGCGCGTCATAAAATTTGCCTCGATGTCACTTGTTTTCAATGACGCGTGAAAAATCTCAAATCTATCGCGATAAGCAGCATCGAGGGGGGGCGATGCCAGGTACAATAATCTCTTTCCTCTCTTCTACTGGTGTTTCCTCACAACTTATCATTGATTAGACAAATTTATTTTCATTCGAACATCAAATATATAGCAAAACATATTTCTAAAAATGGTAAGTAAATAATATGTTTTGACGGATGTTAAATAATCTATATAAATTAAATAAAAATTATATATCTTCAATATTTTTTGTGGGGCATGGATTTACACCATTAACTGATGATTTCTCGCACCTTATAATTAATTAGAAACATTTATTTATATTCACACAACGAAAAGCCCACATAAAAAGAAGTGTATCCGAAACTATTTTTTTTTCATATAATAAATATGCTTTTGACAAAAAATGGTATATCTTTAATGTGATATTAGGTATATCTTACGGTTGTATACTGAAAAATATATAGAAATAAATGTTCGTAAAAATTAAATAATAAATGTAAAATATAAAACCCATATAAAAAAGATCCTTTTACAATTATATATTTAAAATATATTCTTTTACAACATATTCAAATACATATTTTCGTGAAGATCAAATAATCTATGTAAAATATATGATGTATATAAAAAAATATTCCTTTGTAGGGAAAATGATATATTTTCGATATATTTTTCGAGAGGAGATGGATTTCCATTTGCACAAGTGTAAAATTGGCGATTGAAGCCGTGTCTCGATGAGTAGACTAGCACCGGTAACGTAAACGATTCTCGAGGGGGTTTTACTACTCGGTTTACTATTTGTCCTGTCGCGTTGGCGTGGGCGATAAGAGCTTAGCGCCGCTCGCGTAAAACGAGATCGACGCCACGGGGTTAACGGTCGGTCGTTTAATATAGATATCAAAATCGCGTTTCTCTCGCTAGGCGATCGAATTCTGGCTCTGGTTTTCTCTCGCTTCAGGCATTATATGCCCTATCAGCAGCAGATTTTCTCCATCAACGAACGCCCAGTTACACACGCACGTGACTTTATATATCTTTCGACGGTTTAGGTGTGTTGAGCGCTGCTGTGTAAAAAGCCAAGATTACGCGACGTGCCATTAGAGCTCACGCTCTCGACTTCTTACAGGGCAAAGACACCGTTCCAAGTATATATATATATATATATATATATATATATATATATATATATATATATACATATATATGTATGTGTGTGTCTCTCTCAACCGCGTAACATCTTCATTTCTCAGCCTCCCCAAGCGATCCTTAGCCTCTCTGAGAAGTCTCTCGCCTGTACGTGCGGAGATACAAGGATTCTCTGTCCAAACATTGAGAAGATGTCGCGGCTTCCTGTTTGCTTTGTAATAAGCAACGGGCACGTACGGTTAAGACCCAGCCGAGCCCTTGACACTCGTTTCTCTGTCGGTTGCCTCAGGGCTTTCACAACGTCTCTTAATATTCTCCCTTTTTCGTAGAAGAAAAGTTTTTTTTTCTATCTTTTTCTACATTTTCGCGCCTTTTTTTTCTGTATCTTCCTCTTGTAACATCACAATGGCTCTTCAAGTTCTTCCTTTTTTCCTAGAAGAATATCACCTTTTCGTTTTCTTCTTTTTTGTTGTCTCTTTTCTTTCTGTATCTTCCTCTTGTAACTTCATCAAGTCTTTTCAATTTCTTCCTTATTTTCGTAGAAGAAAATCGCTTCTTCCTTTATGTTTCTTCATTTTCTTACCTTTCTTCGTTTAGTACCTTTCTCGTGCAATTTCACAAGGTCTTCATCTTTACTTTTTTTCGTGTAAGAAAATTGCTTTTCTTATTTTTCTTCAATTTGCGCCTTTTTTCTGTATCTTCCTTTTGTAATTGCACAATGACTCTTCAAGTTCTTCCTTTTTTCCTTGAAGAATATCACCTTTTCCTTTTCTTAATTGTTTTGCCTTTCTTCTTTCTGTATCTTCCTTTTGCAACTTCATAACGTCTTTTCAACTTCTGCCTTTTTTTCGTAGAAGCAAACCGCTACTTTGCATATTTTTCTTCATTTCCTCACCTTTTCTCTTTTCGTATCTTCCTCGTGTAATTTGTCAACATGTTCATCTTCTCCCTTTTCGTAGAAGAAAACCGCTATTCTTTTATGTTTCTTCATTTTTTGCTTTTCTTCTTTCTGTATCTTCTTCTTGTAACTTCACAGTGGCTTTTCAAATCCTTCCTATTTTCTTAAAAGAATGTTACCTCTGCCGTTTTTTGTCTTTCTCCTTTCTATATCTTCTTCTTATAACTTAAAATATCGAAATATCTTTTTAACTTTTTCCTTTTTTCATAGAAGAAAATCGCTTCTTTCATCCATTTTCTTCTTTTGCTTAATCTCCTACACTGTTAAAAATGCAAGAGAATTTAATATACAAAACGATATGCGATTTACGAAACGGTTATATGAATTCCATATTAATATACTTTTATACTAAAATTAAGAATAGTATAAGAATTCTTCGATACTGGTATTTGAAAATTACAGTACGTGATTATTTTAATACACAAATATCGTATTTGTCAATGACGAATGCATCTGAAAATTAATATAACGGTATATGCATCCGAGCTTTATATACTGTATATTAATTTTCAAACAAAATTTTTTTTTCGAGATTTTCATGTCAGGACTCTTAGAATGGTCTAAAACGTCGACAAAAGTGGTTTAGAAAAAATGTCTGTATGTGTGTGTGTGTGTGTGAGCGCGTATGTGCACAATTTTTTGTTAACACGATAGCCGTCGCAATTTTTAAGATATCGGGTTCAAATTTGAACCACGAGTAAACTGTCGTTAAACAAGGTATGGAATTGAATTTGGAGTTAATCCATCAAGGTGTTTAAAATTTATGGCATTTTGAATTTTTTGGAGAATGTTGGTTCGGACTCTAACTGTCGTAATTTTTATGATATCCGGCTCAAACTTGGACCCGAAGTGGACTGTTATCAAATAGTGTTTGGGATTAAATTTGGTGTCAATCCGTTCAGTGGTTCACAATTTATGGCATTTAAACATTTTTAAACATTTTTTGTTCGTGCTCTAACTTTCGCAATTTTTAAGATACCGGGCTCAAATTTGGTCCACAAGTGCACTGTTATTAAATAAAGTTTGGAAGTAATTTTGACGTCATTCTGTTGAGGGGTTTAAAATTTATGGCATTTTGAATTTTTTGTTCGTGCTCTAACTTCCGCAATTTTTAAGATATCGGGCTCAAATTTGGTCCACAAATAGAGTGTGGGTAAACTAAGCATCAGTTCGAATCTGGCGAGAATCTGTCAAGGGGTTCAAAACTAATTCCAATCGAAATTTTTTAAAACAAGGCTGCAAAGTAGACCTTTGCAAATTGCTTCCTCATTATTGTTGGATTTTTGCAAAGCTTCCTCTATGAGGAAGCCAAAATAGATTAACATGCTTCCTCATAGAGGTAGATTTGCAAAAATCCAACAATAATGAGGAAGCAATTTGCAAAGTTCTACTTTTTCATCTATTCTTTCCATGGCTCATAAACTGGAAATTATTATTGTTATTACCATTTACATTCATACGATTATTATTATTAAAAATAATACTACAGTAGAATATGAGGACGTCATAAAATAAAAGTTAAGAGAATGGTATAAAAGTCGTAGACTTACAATTAGTCAAGGATATGGTTCTCGAATTGCTATGCAAGATGGCTAATGTAGGTTTGGAAGACGACAGAAAGGCCTGAGAAATTTAGGAGCGTATGATCATTCCCAAATCTCGTAAATCTCGAGATTGCCGAGTTTGTTGCATAACTTGTTCTATGGGTGGCATGGTGAAAAAAGGATATTCAGCATTGCAAAGTCTCGACGGTTATTAGCTCGCACCGATGCCAAAGTTATTAGCGGTAGGCAGGAAATCTGACCACACAGTATTTTAATCCTTTAGCTGCCAACGTATAGCATATTTTCATACCTTCAGGGGTCAGCTATTTTTAGAAATATTTTCTTCATTTATAATCGGAACGTTTTGACAAAAATTCCGTCCGCCAGAATTTTATTACGAATGCATTCGAAATTTTTATTTAATTTGAATAAAGTAATGAAGTTAATTTTGCTTCCTCATAGATGAAGCTTTGTTTTCGTGCAAACAATTTTTTTTCGAAATTTTCATATTAAGAAATAAAATGGTCGAACACGTCGGGAAAAGGGGTCTAGAAAAAAATGTCCGAATATATGTATATCTGTGTGTATGCATACAACTTTGAAAATTCAATCGCTTGTAACTGAACAATGGTTTTAGCTGTCGAGCTTAAGTTTGGTACACAAGTGAAGCACCAGCCTTAATTGGCTTCTCTACTAAAATTTTAAATCGGCATATTCTATTATTTTATTAAATAAACCGTTTTATGAAACCGATTCATAAAGATATGAGTGGTTAAATCGATCATTTATATTTAATATCAACGTTTAAATGTTTATGGAAATTCAAATTGATGAAAACGCAACGCTATTGGTGCCTGAGCGTGTGACGTCACGGTGTTGTTCTGTTATCGCACTATTCGAACGGTTATTTCACAGTCGTTTTCTAACGACGTTAAAATAAAATTTCTGGCAAAAAAATCATGTCAAATAAGGCAAATCAGCTAGAAGCAGGCTTCGTGAAAGCAGATTCGCGAAACCTGCCAAAAATTGATATGTACATGGTGTTTGAGTTCGTAAAACAAAGTGACAACTTCAATGCTGCCGAGGTTAAAAACGCAAAAGCCGCAATATAAGTAAATTTATTAGTGAAAAATCACTTGATCGTTACTCGCTACTCGTCCCAATAATTAAATATAATAAGCGGATAACAAAAGTGATATACAAAATTATGAACTATTATTACAGATCATCACGAGAATCGTACGGCGATCAAGCAAACTAGGTTATGGATGTCTCAAAAGAGATGAAAATTTGGGGACATGCATAATAAAATATACCATGTGTCCTGAGCATCGTGTTCGTAACAACAACAAAAGTAATTTGATTTTGTCGGTTCATCTGGACGTCCGAGGTGGGGGTCAAAATAGCTAATGACCAAAATAGCGAATGGTTAAAATAGCGAATTTCATAATAAGGAACGTCTGAATCTAGAATGGCCATTATTATGAAATTCGCTATTTCAGCCATTCACTATTTTGATCATTCGCCATTTTGACCCCCATCGTATTAAAATGCAATGAAAGTAGCGAATGGCTAAAATAGCGATTTTCATAATAATGGCCATTCTATATTTAGCCGTTCCTTATTTTGAAATTAGCTATTTTAGCCTTTCGCTATTTTGACCTCCACCCACCGATAACTTTTCGTCGTGCTCAATTTTATAAAACTGCTATTAAAACACCGTCAAATTGAATAAAAATCAAGCTGCTGTACGTACTATGCCTATTATACGGGTTTGGCAACAACACCGTGACATCACTGATCGGTTCGTGCAAAGTTGGCCGTTTCCGGCGCGTTCAAATAATTAATCAACGAACTGCGTTTTAAAGTTGCTATAAATTTGCTAATAGGGGGTATTTTCCAAAAAAAGAAAAGTTTATTTATAAATTCATATGCGCTCTAATCATTAGCAATGTTATCTAAACCGAGTAGAGAACCCAATTGTTACAGTTTTTGACAAATTGAATGCACAAATTTCGACTTTACGCCTTTTTCAACGTTTTTTCAAAAGGGCGTGGTCGCTTTAAATTTCGGAAAATTTAGTCTATTGTTAGTGCTGAACGATTCTTTATAAGAGCAGGCGCAATTTTGGTATTAAATTTGGCTGAAATCGATAAAGTGGTTCAGATTTTGTGAAATTTAGAATTTAAAAAAAATGTACGTTATAACTCTACCTTTTGCAAAACTTGAGATACCGAGCCCAAATTTTGTATGTAAGTGAAATAATATTTATCTATGATATATATATATATATATATATATATATATATATATATATATATATAATTTAGTGACAAACGGTATGAAACTTTTGATTTGGTACAGTTTCGCATTAAAAAAAAAAAGTATGTTAACACATTTACTTTCGGAAAAACTCGATGTAACGAAATATAAAAAAATAAATCACAACATGTTTGTTCATCTAATCAAAGCAAGGATGCAAAGTAAGTACCTTGCACATTGTTTCCTCATTATTTTTCGCTTTTTACAAAGCATCCACTATGAGCAAGACAAAATTGATTAACATATTTCCTCATAGAGGTAGCTTTATAAAAATCGAAAAATAATGAGGAAGCAATGTCCAAGATGCTAGAAGATTCTAGATTCACTTTGCATCCTTCTTTTTACTATTTTTATTCGCAAATATATATCAGTTGATGTTAAAAGTTAAAATACAGGACATTATAAATCTTCATTGATCACAGAAATGACTTTTTATTGTCATAATTCTCGGCGATCTCAATTTGTCTTGAACTGTCTCATTTTTTTTATCACAATGTACAAAATAAACGGGCTATTTGTTTGCTTCATCTTGGCTGACTCTTTTGCGTAACAAAGACTTCTCTGCTTTTTTTCTCCCATTTTCTCCTTGTCTTCCTTTTTTGAACTCCCGACTGCTCGTCGGGCCAAAAAATCGGAATTTATGCTTTTCGCCATATCTTCCTCTTGCCTTCTCATTTCCCCCTCTTTCTCATAAGTTTTCTTTCTCCGTCTGTTAATCTCGGAATAATCGATACGACATTTCTTTCAATTGAGAATCAGCCTGGAGCCTCCGCTCGATCTCTGCACCGCAAACGCTACCAGAGCAGGCTAACTCCGACACGCTCGATCGCCTCGACGTCGAGCCAGCATAAATAGATGTCCCAGATCCGAAGGCGTTTATCGTCGCATTGACGCCTTTATAACGAACGCACGCATGCCATTTTTTTATTATTATTGTTTCAATAATCTCTCGTTGGCACGTAGCGAAGAGTGGGGCACAATGCGCCGCTTTTTTCGTAAGACTTTGGGAGTTTTAACTGAAAGTAAAATTTCAATACTTTTCGGTATCTAGCAGATCGACATTATACATTTTTCACATTATTATTTATGGAAAATATCATTTAAAAGAATCATTATAATTGAGTTGTTGATTGATTTAATAACGCACCGAAAATGGTTCGTTATTCAATCCATAAAGTGATCCGCAATTTTTATGCAAGTAATGAATGTATCTATATGAAAATCGCCCGTACAATAATTTAGTCTGTATGTTGAAGAGACTGGAAAAATGTGTAGAATTAAATCTTATGGAGTTCTGTATAAATCTGCCGGACATCAACAATGCCTGATTAACGGGGTAACACTACTCTAGGATTTTGAAAAAAAAATTGATTTTTTTTGGCTTAAACAATACTTTAGGATCATAAAAACAATATGCGGGTGGTCCTACGGTAAAATTTTTTTTTTACAAGTTTCAAATATGGAGCGTCGGCCGTTGAATCATTACGAAATGGAGAAGCCAAGCATCGAGAATGTTGCTACATCGGTTAGAAAATTATCAGTAATCGATCCTGTCGACTTTGAAGTAAAAGAAGGCTTTGGTTACCGAATGTTGAACTTTTTACCAGTGTTCTCCGCTATAGCCTATGGGGCTTTATTTGTTTTCTGTACTATGCTCACCTTTCATCTACTCTTTTGTCTCGCCCCATTTAGTTTAAGACTTATTCTCTGTATTATACTGTTTTTATTGTGTACGTATTTTTCTTTTTGTCTTGATCCTTAGGGAATTCAATATTCCAAGGTCTTAATAAAGATTCTATTCTATTCTATCATATCGCAAGCTTTTGTCTGAAAAAATACACATCTGATGTAAGCAAATCTGGTAAGTGCTCGTAAAACTTTAAATACGTTTGTCTCGAAACTAATTTTTTCGAACTGGGAGGACGTATTACTTGAACACCGTTGCATGGATCGATGTGAAATTGCTTCCTCATAGAGAAAGGTTTGTTTTTGTGAAATATTTTTTTTCGAGATTTTCATGTCAGTACAGACAGAATGGTCCAAAACGTCGGGAAAAGTAGTTTAGAAAAAATGTCTGTATGTGTGTGTGTGTGTGTATGTACACGCTCGAAAAATGTAAACCTTTATTACTCGGGAACGCCTTGAGATATCGAGCTGAAATTTACACCATAGATATAGGGGTCAATCCTCATCGTTCATACCAATTTTTGTTAAAATCCCCATGAACGTTAAATTTTTAAGCGGTTTTGAATTTTTTCAAAAATGTCTGTAAACGCGATAACTCTTTCAATTTTCGAGATATTCAGCTCAAAATTGGTATGAATGTGAGCTGTCGTACACCGGTGATCCCTATTGAATATGGTTAAGATCGGTTGAAACGTTAAAATTTTATCAGTTTTTGATTTTTTTAATTTTTCGATTTTTTTTCCGATGCGAATTTTGGTATCAAATATCGAACTGGGATTTGAATGGGTGCCAGATTCATGATTAACAGAAAAAAAGATTTTGTACGGTCTATATTGCGATGAGTAGCGATTTATGTCGTATAAACTAGCCATATCCTTGCTTCCCAATGAAATTTCGGAAAACCCCGGGTTTCTATCGTGTTCTACAGGAAAAAAAACAGAGAAGTTAGGGTATTCGAGGGAGTTTCCGGACCGTTCGTTTTTATTATATTTTCACAAAGCGGGAGTGTGCGCTTATTTATTTATTTATTTATTTAAAACAAGGATGCAAAGTATAACCTTGCACATTTCTTCCTCATTATATTTCGCTTTTTACAAAGCTTCCTCTATGAGGAAGCCAAAATCAATCATCATACTTCCTCTTAGAGGTTGCTTTGTAAAAAGCGAAATATAATGAGGAAGCAATGTGCAAGGTTCTACTTTGCATCCTTGTTTTGATAGTAGCTTCACAATTACATTCTCTATCGAAGTACGTATTCAATTTGAGTTATTAAAGAATAAAACTTTCGTTATTAAATAACATAATTTCCGTTATTAAATAACTCGAATTTATTAATTAAATAACTCAACTTCAGGTATCAACTAAGTCAACTTGAGTTATTAAGTAACTCAACTTCAATAATTATCTAACTCAACTGAAGTTATTCAATAACACAACTTCAATAATTAACTCACTCAACTGCAATTATTGAATAACTCAAAACCTCGATAATTTTCCGAAACAACAAAAATATTCCTACTTGGGCGCTTCAACACAATATTTGCAAAATGGCGTGCACAATAAAATGTTGTAAGGGGCTCACAGTATAACGGATTACAACTCTCCGTGTCCGATGGATTGCCGGATAACAGAACAGAGAATATCCCGTTTAATACGGAAAAAAACAAGGAACATCCATCGTGGTCCACTCTGCCGTACAGCCCAATACTCCTCTTCACATTCTTCTGTTATTCCTCACGCTGGCTTTCCTCACGTACTGCGAAAGACAAGACTACAAGCTCCTCGAGTAACGACTGCGGCAACAGGTGGAACTTACAGGGGGAGGCGCTGCTGCGGCGAGTCGTAAACTAATCGACCAGTAAAAGCAGAGGGTACGTCGTGAGTTCTCGGCAATTTCTGTAGTGCACATTATATATTTTTCATTGTTAAAACGCGGGTTCCTCTGTGCTCAAGTTTTCGTCGAGACTGCCCACAGTCACGTACAAAAATGAGAGGAAACGACGACGAGCACCCTCAGTGTGGCCAAAATGAATTACGCATGCCAAGATCCTACGGCCGGTTACGAGGATCACGCGGTAAATTATATTGGGTTTTTCGGTGTAGAGGTTCTCGGCAAGAGGAGCTATTTGAGATGTGTCGCGAGTGAAAACACGTAGAGAAACGGATATACAGCAGTAGCAGCAGGGATAGCAAGGTGAGAAAGGCAACCGAGCGAAACCGAGAAACATTAAATAAATTCGTGCTCGCGCACTCGATTACCGGATTATCTGTCCCTCCTTGGTCGGTGGGCGAACGAGAAGGGTATCCAACCAAGCTCTCGACCTGTGCCGATGGCTGTCTCCGACCAAGTTGTCGTGTGGGTCTGTGCTCAGGCATTATTCACGATTGCCGATCCCGCCCGCACCTTTCTCGCTCTGCCTTTCATTCAGATTCAGTATTCTCACCTCTCGATGTAGTAAACGCTAACCCTCCGGCTCTTGGTATTGAATTACCGGCCAACTTTTTTTTTTGTACGATGTATTACACATTCAATTAATTCCAAATGTTGGTTGGATCAGAGTTTTGATTAGAGTTTGCGGGATAAAAAACGTATGCTTCCTCATTATTTTTCATCTTTCGCAACGCCGCCGCTATTAGGAAGTTTCTTTATTTTAATTTTGGCTTCCTCATAGAGGAAGCTTTGCGAAAGATAAAAATTATTGACAAAGCAATGTACAAAGTTTTACTTTGCATCCTTATTTTAAGTACAAATTAAAGAAGTACGAAAACAAAAATTTTCATAAATTCAAAATTCTATAAAATCTAAACCGCTTTATGTATTTCGCTTAAATTTAATATCGATCGTCATTTTTCATTGCTTTATTCGTCAGAAACTGTTTAAGTTTATTATCTAAAAAAATGGTGGCAGCTAAAGAACATAGAGAGATTTTTCAATTGAAAATTTCAATGTCTTATAAAATCTGATCCACTTTACCAATCTTCACCAAATTCGATATCTACTACAACTGAATGTTGCTTATACCTTTTAAAAGATTTGCGGAGGTTTGGTCTAACTTAACTTGAATAAGAACGAAAACAATATTTCTTCGAAAATTCGAAAATTTTATAAAATCTAAACCGCTTCATAGATTTCCCTCAAATTCAATACCGACCTTCATTTTTCATTTATCTATTTATCCAGAACTATTTAGCTCATTAGCTGAAAAATTGCGAAAGCTAGAGCACATACAGAAATTTTTCGACAAATTGTAAAGCTTATAATATGTGAATTTTTTTTTCAATTTTTTCGAAAATGTCTACATCAGAATCGACATTGCTGCTCTACCAGCGTGCCAAATTTCAGCTTGATTGTTGAAGCCGTTTTGGTGATACAATGGTTTGAATTTTTCAAGCGTGCCACCACTAGGGCTGTTCAAAAAAACATAATTTTCTTATAATCGGTTGCTCCTGAAATGCTGTATTGATTATCACAAAAAAAATGTTTTCGCGAAAGCTGGCAGTTGTGCGACGATATTAAGTACTGCCGCATCAAGGCCAAAATTCATGAAAAGCGGCGATTTTTATAATTTTTTTTTTTACGTGGTGAAGCGCTCATGGAGATTGTGGTTACTTTCGATAGACTATGAAATTGTGTAAAGGCAGAAACATGTTCGATAATGTTTAGTACGGCCGCATCGACATTGAAGTTACCAAAATCAAAAAATGAAATCCTTTAAAACATTGAAATATTAGTCTGCTCATCGACTATTTCGTGCGATTTCAAATGAAAAAATGGCTTTTGAAACGGGAGTCATGTATGATCATAATCATGATGATGATAAGCGATTTTCGAATTTTGGGAAACTGCGATATCAATGCGGCAGTACTAAATTTGATCATACAGGACTCCCATTTCATAAGCCATTTTGTCATTTGAAAACGCGCGAAATAGTCGATGAGCAGATGAATATTTCAATGTTTTAAAGGATTTCATTTTTTATTTTGTTAACTTCAATGTCGACAGTACTAAACATTATCGAACATGTTTCTGCCTTTACACAATTTCATAGTTTATCGAAAGCAACCACAATCTCCATAAGCGCTTCACCAAGTAAAAAAAAAAAAATTTCTAAAAATCGCCGTTTTTAATGAATTTTGAACTTGATGCGGCAGTACTTAATATCATCGTACAACTCCCAGCTTTCCCGAAAACATTTTTTTTGTGATAACCAATACAGCATTTCAGGAGCAACCGATTACAAAGAAATTATGTTTTTTTGAACAGCCCTAGCCACCACACACATATATACATACATACATCCGGATATTTTTTCTACACCACTTTTCTCGACGTTTTGGACCATTTTGAGTGTCCTGATATGAACTCTTGAAAAAAAATTTTTTGCGACAACAAAACTTCTTCTATGAGGAAGCAAAAGGAAAAAAAAATGGCGACATTGCAGATACTAAGAACGATTTCTAATAATAAGGATAAAAAACAAAGATTAATTAATCAATTTAAAAAAATACATATTTGAACGAGTTTCCGTAAAATGCTTTATCGCCCTCGTTTTCATTCAGATTCGGTCACATTCGCTAAGCCGGCGACTTTTCTAGGATGTATTGCACATTTAATCCTTACCAATTATTGATTGGATTCTAGATTAGTGTTTGGGGAATACAAACAGGAAAATGAATCAGCGACATTAAAATAGTAGTAGAAGTATTTTATATGAAAAGTACACCGAGAAAAAAATTTCCTTGATTTCAAGGAAATGGGTGGATTGAATTATGTTTATTGACTTTCATGAACTATTTCCTTGATTTCGATGAAATGTTGCATTTGCATTTCGAAGAGATAAATTTATTGCCGTTAAAGAAACATTTACTTAATGAGCATAATAAATAAACAGTTTCATTGTTTCAAAGAGACGTTTTCATTGATTCAAAGAAACAGTTTATTTGTTTCAAAGAAATAGTTCCCTTGATTCAAAGAAACTTATATACTTGACGGGACTCAGTTCGCCGGCGGTTAGCGCGATCGTGTTACTTTCAGAGAAATCGGTCCCGCGGGTTTATTTAAATCAAATATAGGATCTATTTCCGATAAATGAAATTTTATTTGAATTAAATAAATTTTATTACGAATTAATACGATTTATTTGAATGCAATAAATTCTATTTGATCGAAATTAACTTCCGTTGGACCAGCCATTGAATAAATTTCTTCTTCAAATGCTAGCATAATAGTATTTTATTTTGTTCAAATAGGATTTATTTCAATCAAATAAGTCGGACTGATTTTTAGTAAATTTTATTTTATCGAAATAAAATTTTATTAGTTTGAAATAGATTCCGTATTTGATTCAAATAAACCCATCAAACCAATTTCTCCGAGTGTATTAAGGAAGTGTTAAGCCTTTAGTTTTTACCAAACGAAGAATTTTACTTATTTTAAATTAAATTACATTGTCGATGTACCTAAGAAACAAGAAAAAACTACGTAACTGAAGAAATTATGGGCGTTTTAAAAAAGTTACAATTTCGACGAAATTGCTCTTGTATAATTTCTGACGCATCAAACTTGCATAAAAATCTATTTGTGATACTTAACGAGACATTGGAGATTCAACCTTTACAATACTCTATTCCTTTTTTACCACAAAATAAAATGCAAAGCTTGAAAATCTTCAATCAATCTTATTTCGCTTGATTTTGATGCCCTAACAGGATGGCTCATAGAGTCTCAATATAATTTAAGCCCATTGAAACGTACCGATAATTCTTTCATTCTCCTCATCTCTTCATCTCCCTCTCGCGTTCACTCGAAATCGTTTCCTTCTATTTGACTCTCGGGTCCAAAAAGTTGTTTCGTAGAATCGACGTTGTCTCGAAGATTAATGGTGAGGCTAACGTAGGACCTTCCTGAAACCGACGTTTCTTCTCCTGCACCAGAGAGACGCTCGTCGTCTTAGTCTTGGCCTTTCTCTTCTATTTGTCCTGGTGCTTCTGCTGCTGCTGCTGCTGCTACTACTCACCCTTGCTCATCTCTTGTTCGTTTTCCTTCTCTCCTTTGTACGAAACCGACTAATCTCTTTTATTTCTCCTTTCACAGAGCGAACGAAGAGCGAATTTTCACCACGGAAATCCTCTCGTCTGTTTCGCGGCGTTCTCCGACGAATTAATGACGCCTAGGGTGCCGCACGGTGGCTAGAGAGAGGATTGCGCGTTCCAGAATTCTTGGAATCCCTCGTCGTTGTCCTCTCGCGGTCGTGCAACGACGACTCGCCGCAGCATAGAGAAGACGAAGAAGAAGAAGAACAAGAAGACGAGGAGGAGGAGGAGGAGGAGGAGGAGAGGCGATCATGAGTGTAGCAAGGAAATTCGTTGTTCTGTGGCGGTGGATTGCTCGCTTGGCGCCGCCCGATTATTCGCGGATATATACCTTTTGCGATTTCAGAGGACGAAATGTGTAGAGACACAGGTAAAAAAGAATGTCGGTTAGCAGTCAAAAGAAACCCGAGGTGGGGAGCTCAGAGACGAGTGTGACGATTAGTTACACCTACTCGCGCGAGCTAACGCGCCTTCCTCGAAGGAATTCTCTGTGACGAGACTGAGACTTCTCTCCAATGTGTCAAATAAAAAAATTGTATTGGGATGACTTGAACGGGCGCCGCCGCCGCCGCCGTCGTCTTCTTCTGCTTCTTCTTCTTCTTCTTCTTCTTGTGTTTTCTCTCTCTCTCTAGACGATGGCTCTTCTTGGGATCCGCGAACCAGAGGGAGGATAATCCCCCGTGACTGAACGCGAGAACGACGTCGGGACGCGTACTCGATGGCCTGGATGCATCTATTGTCCCGTTGGACATAAAGAAATATATATAATGTCTAAAGGTAATTGATGCCGTAGAGATTTTTTAGAAATTGATTTCTCACCTTTTCGCGTATTTGTTTTTGGGAAATAAATATTTTGAGGTTTACGATGACCTCAATACATCTATTGTCCCACTGGATATAAAAAAGAAAATAAATATAGAGTTTGAAGGTAGATGATGTCGAAGAGATTTTTTTAGAAATTCGTTTCTCATGGTTTCGCGTGTTTGTTCTTGGAAAATAAATATTTTGAGGTTTACCATCGCCTAATTCACCCATTGTCACACTGGACATGAAAAAAATGAATATTGTATTTGAATGTAATTGAGGCCGAAAATTTTTTTTAGAAATTTATTTCTCATTTTTTCGTCTATTTGTTCTTGGGAAATAAATATTTCGAGGCTTACAATGACCTGAATGCATCTGTTGTTCCACGAGATATAAAAAAGACAACAAACATAATGTCTGAAGGCAGAGTTGTAAATGTCCAATACTTATAGAAATAATGATGATGATACGTTCAGCTCTATAAATATGATTTTATGATAATAACATGTAGCGATTGTAATACGATGATTAAACTTTGGAATGGCTGCAAAAATTATTATTTTTCAATAAAAATTCACGGTAATCCTCTTGAAAAAAACGGAAAAAATAAGTAATGCACTAAGAAAGTAATGCATTACTTATTTCTACCATTTTTTCCACTACTTCTTGCAATATTAAAGCGAAAATTAGTATTTTTTTATTTATTTATTTAGCTATTCAAATGTTTACACCCTATTTTATAATCACTACATATTATTATTATGAAATCATAATTACAAAACAAATTGTACTGTAAACTATATCCCATGAATTAATGGGGATTTACAACTCCGTCTGAAAGTAATTGATGCCAATTAGATTTTCTTGAAATTGATTTCTCATGTTTTCGCGTGTTTGTTCTTGGAAAATAAATATTTAAAAGTTTGCGATGATCTGAATACATCTATTGTCCCACGGCATATAAAACAGAAAATAAATATAATGTGTGAAAGTAATTGCTGCCGGAGAGACTTTTTAGATTTCGATTTTTCATGTTTTTGCTTATTTGTTCTTGGCAGATAAATATTTTGATTCTTTCGGTGAATTGAACGCATCTTTTGTTCCACTGGATATAAAAAAAGAAAACAAATATAATGTCTGAAGGTATTTGATGCCGGAGAGATTTGATTAAAAATTGATTTCTCATCTTTTCATGTATTTACTTTGGGAAATAAATATTCTATGATTTTTTATGCCTTCGATACATTATTGTCTCACTGAATATAAAGTATAGAGAAAAATTATACCGTTTAAAGGTAATTTATGCCGAAGTGATTTTTTAATAATGATATTTCCATATTCATATATTTCATATATTCATAAATTTGTTTTGGGGAAAACAATAATTTCATAAAAACGTTAAGAAATTTCTAAAAATCTGAGGGTTTGAAACGTTATAAAAATCAACATAAATAATGTATCTCCAGAAAAGTTGCCAAATTTGTCTTATAACAGAATCTAAATTGTTTGACATTTTGTGAATAAATTAATTTCTTAATTCTTTTATCGAAAACTTTCTGTTCCTATAATTATTAAAAGTCAATGTTCTCAATATTTTCAATGTCGTTAATTTTTTTCCCGAAAGTCCCAAGGGCCAAAACCCTTACAACGACTTATTCAAATTCTAATAAAATCAACATCTTGCTAAAAAAGTATTTCCGTTGCATCCTTCACGATATCCGTTTATTTGATCAGATTTGCATTAAACATTTTCAATAGCGTAGATAAAGCCTCGTTTGCATTTCTCCGAGCGCGGCTAAAAATCTATTAGATTTGTCATCCTTGATTATGAATAGAAGTCGTTGGAGCATTCGAAATCCTTTCATAGAGAGAGCAGCAGCAGCATCTCCGAGCTGCATTATATTCATGATATTTCTTCCCCTTAGATTCTTTACTCTTCTCTTTCTCCCTAGGTCCACCTTTTCGACAGAGCTCTTCTTCAGCTTTCCTCTCCGTCTCTTTTTCTGTATGCGGCTGGCGCTGCGCGTCTCGAGCGCGAGAACGTCGGCGAAATACCTGGTCCCGCAGACAGTGGAGCTGCGAAAATGAGAGATGGCCACCGCGCGCGCGGCGTGCCCACGGAGAGCGAGAATTCGCTCGTAAAGGCGTGTCATAAAAGTCTCGTATAATCGTCGGATTCATTTTTTACTCTGGAAATGCTGCTTCGCCTCTCTTCGCGCGCCTCTCGCTTGTCTGACAATGAGAGAGGACGGCTGGAGGAAAGAACGAGTCGAGCATATAGAGTAGTAGCTTTGTATATAGTACATTGAATGCTCTAAGAGGTGGGGCAGAACATTGCAAGAGAGGGAAAGACATATATACATATATAGATAGGATAGGATAGAAAGAAGAAAAAAAAAGAACGTCATCGAGCGAAACGAGAATCCTCGTGCAATCTCTCCCTCTCCCTCTCACTGCAGTGGCAGCATCAGGTACTTTGATAAGATTTGCTTTATTTTTAGAGAGATTCAGAAGCTAAAGCATCAGTACGACAAACAGTCTCCAAGACTTCGCCAGACACAGAGTCGCTCCGGAAATCGTGAACGACACAATGTTTGAAAATTGCCTAAACAACGGGGTAATCCATTCAAGTCTTCCTCTTCGACTCTTCAGGGAGGCGAACAAACAGTTGTGAACAGTGACTATTTGAGTATCGAGAAAAGAAGAAAAGAGAATAACTCTCTTGAAGCGTCTGAGGCCCAAAGGAGCGTCAGAGTGTAGTGTACGATTTAATTGGAACAGAAGGAGAGAGCGATGTGAAGAAAAGCTCTTGGCAGTTGAGAGTACGAAAGTAGAGTCGCCGACGAGGGGGAGAGAAGAGAGGAGATTGAAGTGGAGGAGTCGCTGCTGTTGGGCGTCTCGATTCGCCACGGCCAGTGGGGCTTGAAGAAGGAAAATCGCTTGGGGAGAAGAAGAAGAGGAAACTGAAGAGGAGGAAGAAGTGGATGAATCGGAAGAGTAGGAGGAAGAGGCTGGCAGCGAGCGCGAGGCGAGGAGAACATACGCGTGTTTCACACTATCCGAAGGCGCGCGCGAGTCTATAGAGAGAGGAGAGATAGAGCGAGAGGGAGGGAGACGACGAGGAAGAAGAGGCAGAGAAGAGCTGCACGCAGTGCGGGACCAGTCCCAGAGCAGAGTCGCATCGCAACTTCGTGGACCCCTGTCCCACCCATAAAAGCCACCGTGTCAACCGGCCGGCCGACAGATCGTCATCGCTCCACGAGCAACGACACCAAGAGGCCCTCGACACTCCACACATCAGGCTCTCTTATCTTTCGACAACTTCACTGCGATTTAGTAATCAATTTGTTATTGGAGAAGTCACTTTTCTTGAAGATATTACTGCGATTTACGACGGGGGAGAAGAAGAAGAAGGACAAACGAGTTGTGGGAGGACTTGGTTCCTGTTTTTTAAGAAGAAGAAGGAGGGAAGGAACGTATCTTTCAAGATTATTTTCGCGTTGTGACGTGAAAAGAAAAAGGGAAGAAGCCAAAAGCAGGAAGGACAAGCCAGAATCGGGCTTCTGTTATCTTTTAACAACTTTACTGCCATTTCGTCATTCATTTTATCCTGGAGAAGTAAATTTTGAAAAGGGATTCCTGCTGCTTGGGTCGAAAAAGGAAAGGGAAAGGAAGAAGTTGTGGAAAGATTTCTTTTTCTGTTTTAAGAAGGAGGACCGAGGAACGGCATCTTTCAAGATTATTTTCACGCGTTTGGCGGCAAGAAGATAAAGGGAAGAAACTCGAAGCAGGAAGATACGCCAGAATCGGACTTCTGTTATGTTCTAACAACTTCACTGGAATTTCGTCATCGATTTAACGAAGTAGATTTTGAAAAGGGATCCCTTCTGCTTGGGCCGAAAAGGAAAAGGAAAAGGAAGAGAAAAAATTGTGGAAAGACTTGTTTTTCTTTTTTAAGAAGAAGGAGCGAGGTACCACATCTTTCAAGATTATTTTGGCGCGTTTGATGGGAAAAAAATAAAGGGAAGAAGCAAAAATCAGGAAGGACACTGCAGAATTGGGTTTCTAACAACTATTATGTTCTAACAACTTTACTGCAATTTCGTCATCGATTTAGACCTGAAAAAGTAAATTTTGAAAAGGCATTGTGGCTGTTTCCGTCGAAGAAAAAGAAGGAAAAGAAGAATTGTGGAAGGACGTGTTTTTCCCTTTTCAAGAAAATCAAGAAGAGCAGAAAGGAAGCTCCAGAATCCGGTTTTTCTTATCTTCTCACACTTCAATGTAATTTCTTCATCGATTTGGACCTGAAGAAGTAAAAATTTAAAAGGTATTCCTGCTGTTTGCTTTGTAAGGGAAAAAGTTGTGGAAGGACTTGTTTCTCCCTTTTCAAGAAAAAGAAGCGCGGAACCGCATCTTTCAAGATTATTTGGGCGTGTTGTGACGGGAAAAGGAAGAAGAGCAGGAACGACGCTTTAGAATCGGGTTTCTTTTATTGTCTTCACTGTAATTTCGTCATCGATTTGGCCCTGAAGAAGTAAATTTCAAAAAGGTATTTCTGGTATTTGCGTTGAAGAAGAAAAGGGAAGAAAAGGACTTGTTTATACTTTTTCAAAAAGAAGAAGCGAAAGACCGCATCTTTCAAGATTATTTTCGGGCGCTGTGCAGAAGATAAAAAGGGAAGAACCGAAGAGCAGGAAGAGCCTCCAGTAGCACTCCAGAACCAGGTGCTCAGATCTTCCAACACCTTCTCTGCGATTTCGTCATCGCCTTAATCCTGAAAAAGTAAGTTTTTCCAAGATATTGCCGTCGTTTGTGTGGAAGTGGCAAAAGAAAGAGAAGTTTTGTGAACGAAGAACAAAAAGGGAGGAAGAAACGAAAAGTCGCGGGAATTGCCGTAATTGATTTCTTCTTCAAGAATTAAATATTTCCAAGATAATTCTGCCGTTTGCATCACAGAAGAAGGAAGAAAAGTAATTTGCTTTGGAAAAAGAAGCAGCGAAGTACAATTTCCAACATTTATTTCGCACGTTGTGAGCTAAGAAGAAGAAAAAAAAGGGGGAAGTAACGAAGAACAGGAAGAATTGCAGGGCGCGCACGCGTCGTCTGTCCAAGAGCTCCGGAGCTCCGGTGGCGCGTGTACCGGCGGTGCCCGATGATCGGATACACCGGATAGCAGAAGCGAGGCGGTGCACAGAGCTCAGCAGCGCAGCCTCCCACCAAGTCGTCGTCGGCTAGTAGCGAGCTAGCGAGCGAGCGAGCGAGTAACCGAGGAGGCCAAGTCAGTCAGTCAGTCAGTCAGTCAGTCATCCACAAGCGAGAGCTTCATCGCTCGCACCTCTGCCGTGTCGGTAAAACGTATTATCATACAAACGTAACAAAAACAACAAAAACTCCCGAAATCCAAAGAAACAACAAAACAAAACTAATTTCACAAAATTCGGTAAACAAAAATAAATAAATAAATTTCGACTAATTCAGTGCGACTATTGTTGACACTTTCGGCTCTGTTACAATTGTCTTAGTCGGTAAACAAAAATTTAAAAAAATTTCGATCAATTCAGTGAGGCTATTGTTGAAACTTTCGGCTCTGTCACAATTTTCTTAGTCGGTAAATAAAATTTTTAAAAATTTCGACCGATTCAGTGCGGCTATTGTTGAAACTTTCGGTTCTGTTACAATTTTCTTAGTCGGTAAATATATTTTTTTTTAAATTTCGACTAATTCAGTGCGGCTATTGTTGAAACTTTTGGTTCTGTTACAATTTTCTTAGACGGGACAATAAATTGGAGGTTGGAGAGGGAAGAAAAGTGTGTGTGAGAGAGAGAGAGAGAAAATTCGCTGATGTCGCGACCGATAGAGAACGGAACACGAGGTGCCGGTGGCATTCGTTATCGAAGAGGATGAACACGCGGACGTCGCGCGGACGACTCCCGGCGCAGTCGTATACTCGTGCCCGTTAATTGTTATCGTGCGTATACACGGAGCAACTACGAACGACCAAGACGAACGACATCAACGCGACGAGGAGAGTTACGTACGAGGAGAGGACGTTTATACGCCACTCTCGGTTACAAGCGCAGTCGACTGAGAGGCGCGGTGCCGCTGCGAGCCAACAGCCAGAGCTCCAAGAGAGCTCGCCGCGTGTCCCCACCGAGTGTGTGTGTCGTGCGCTGCTCGCGAGACCGCGAGTTGCGAGTTTTGTGCAGTGAACGGTTAATAGACCAGTGGCTTAGCGGAAAGCGGATATATAGCGTGGCTGAGTAAACGCAAGAGAGAAAAAAAAGAGCGAGAGAGGAAAAAAAGTAAGGGAAAGACAGGAGAAGAGTTGAAAGAATTAAAGAGGCGTTTTGAGAGAGCGGAAAACGAAGAAATATCGCGAGTTTTAAGAGTGCCAGATATTACGACGGAATACGTCTATATACCATTTTACATTAATAGCTATTTATTTATATATACGCATTATCGTATTTCAAGTATTTACGAGCTGTGAGTGCTTTTTCGTTTTTTTTTTGGTGCTGAAGAATCGAAGAAGAATTTCAGGAAGAATTAAGGGAAAATTAAGAGCGACGAGATGATTTTTCACGCTGGTTTTGTTGTGCCTCTGCTACTCGCTATCGTATCGTGTCCCTTGAGCTCGAGGGCACGAAGGGTTGCACCTCTCATCGAGGATGATTGGGCCAGAAGACCTCATCGGGCTGCCGGTGAGTTTAGATGTTGTTTTGTTATGTTTTTATTTATTTTTCTTTGCCGTTAGCGTGGCTTCTTTATTTTTAAGACTTTATATTGTTTGGTAATTGTTGCGATATGGATTATTTGGAGTTTTGGTCACTCAGCGATGAAATTAGGTCGTTGCCCATTTAGTTCCCTTTCGCGACCTTCCTAACGACGACGGGCGAAGGTTGAGAATCTCGCACGAGTCTCATCTGCATCGACCGGTCAATTTTCCCCGGTTGGACGCGATGACCAGTGCCAAAACTCGCGGTTTCGACGATGACGCAGTCCACAACCTGCGAGGGATAGGAGATTAACGTTAGGAAATGAGTTAATGTTCACATGCTTTGAACGCATTTGGATAACCACGTTCGCCGAGTTAATGCACGAGCTATTTTAGTGAGACTGTACTGCGAGGCGTGAGACAGTGAATTATCGATTAAATTTACTTTTTTATCTGCACGATCAATGAACTAGTAAATTTAGATATTACCTTCTTCGAAATCTGTCGAAAAAATATTTCGAAATTTAATGTACTTTGAGTGAAAGTTTTTTATGTTGGCTGGTTGAATTTGATATACAAGTTTGATATAAAATTTACGTCATTTTATATTGAAAGCGACATTTTTATAGCTTTTAGTAGTTGATTTTAGATCACACTTGTGTAATAAATTCAATAAAAGTTTCAGCGCTCTGGTACATCATACTTCAGGGATATATTTAAATATTCATATTTTCAATCATGAATGTCTAAGTCTAGATAGTTTCAACAGAAAAATATCGATTTTGTTTTTGCAGAATTGCCGAAAAATAATATTTAATATAGTCAGTATACTAATAGTCAGTATAATAATATTTAATATAGTCAGAAGACAAATTCGTTACGAAATGAGTTAACGTTAACATGCATCGAACGGACTTGAATAACAACGTTCGTCGAGTTTAATGCACGAGTTATTTTAGTGAAACAGAACTGCGAGGCGTGAGGCAGTAAATTATCGATTAAATTTACTTCTTTATCTATACGATCGATGAACTAATCATATAAAACATTATCTTATTAGGAATTTATTGGAAAAATGTTTAGAAATTTAATGTACCGGTAGTGAAAGTTTTTGTATGTATAAACTGGTTGAAGTTAATATACAGGATTGATGTAAAATTTATGTCATTTTATATTGAAAGCGACATTTTTATAGCTTTTAGTAGTTGATTTTAGATCACACTTGTGTAATAAATTCAATTAATGTTCCAATACTCCGGTACATCATATTTCAGGCATATATGTTTTTTTTTACAATGGATATATAAATTAAGATAGTTGCAACAGAAAAATATCGCTTTCGTTTTTGTAGAATTACCGAAAATTAATATTCAATATACTCGGAAGACAAAATTGTTAGGAAATGAGTTAACGTTCACATGCATTGAACGTATTTGGATAAACACGTTCGCCGAGTTATTTTAGTGAGACTGAACTGCGAGGCGTGAGATCGTAAATTATCGATTAAATTTAATTTTTTATCTATACGATCGACGAGCTAATAAATTAAAATATTACCTTATTAGGAATTTATTGTAAAATATTTAGAAATTTTATGTACCGGTAGTGAAAGTTTTGATGCATAAACTGGTTGAATGTACAAGTTTGATCTAAAATTTATGTACTTTTATATTAAAGACGATGTTTTTAGATCATATAGCAGTTTATGCGTAAAAACTTCCATTGCTGATACGTAAAATTACAGGTCAACATTTTTTACAATAAATATATGAATTAAGATAGTTTCACCGAAAAAAAAAATCTATTTTTTTTTACAATATTATTCCACTATTAGATTTTCATTATTCAAAGAACTCAGAGGATCAAATCCAAAGTTTAACATAAGAATGTTCGGCGAGAAAAGATATGAATTATTTTAGTGGGACTCTGCTTGAGAGAGTGTTAAAAAAATTTGAAAATTTAATATACCGGTACTGGATGTTTTTATGAGTAAACTCGTACATTGAATTTGATATGCTAGTATAATGTAAAAATTCAGTATTTTCTTGTTATGCACATTTTTACGTTTTTAGTATAGTATATTTTAAATTGCAAATTGTGTAATAAATTTAAGTTACCAATTTATGCATAACAAGTTCCAGTAGAGGTGAATTTATTTTCAGCCAAGTGCTTTTCAGTATTGTTAAATTCACTTATTTATCTTATTTGATAACGTTATCAATTAAAGTCCAATGCGAAAATTCAAATGTAGAAACTATCACATTAACAGCAGGTTAAATTTCAAGCTAACCAATTTCTATATTGCGAATAATTAATGTATCTTATCAATCTTTCGCATCAAAAACTTATCATTTTTTAAATCTTTTCATCTCAAATATACAAACCTCGGTAAAAAAAATTCAAAATTAAATCACTTGCACTATACCAGCACAATTAATTTATATGTATTAAATAATCTCGACTTCAGAATCCTCAATGAAAATATAATACAAAAGTTTCACTCTTAATGAATTTACTTATTAATCTATCAAATCAAAAAGCTTATAATTTAAAAAATCTTCTCACCCTAATTATATGAATCTAGGCAAAAATCTTTTCAAAATACTTTTTTTTTTTGCACTATACCGGCCCAATTAATTCCCGTGTTTATTTAATGCACACAATTTCATTGTGCTGATTTTTACACAAATTAATTGTCTAAGAACCTTAATAAAATATGATAGAAAATCCACAATTCTAATTTTAAAATTTCAGGAGCGTGAGAAAACGGAAGATAATACTTGTTAGAAATATTACTACCGACTTCTCCTCAGAGTTAAAAATCCTCAATAAAAATATAATACAAAAGCTTCACTCTCAACAAATTTACTTATTAATCTATCAAATTAAAAACCTTAACATTTAATAAATCTTCTCACCCTAAATATATGAATCTAGACAAAAAATCTTTTCAATACAATTTTTTGCACTCTTCCGGACCAATTAATTGTCTAAGAACGTTAATAAAAATATGATAGAAAATCCACACTTTTAAGAAACAAAAAGTGTTCAGGAGCGTGAGAAAATGGAAGAAAATACTTGTTATAGAAACATTGCTGCCGGCTTCTCCTCCGAGTCTTTTGCCGGGGTATTGCGTAACGGATGAGCACGTGAAAAAGTTTCACGTGGAATGGCGAGAGAGTCTCTCGTCGAGTGGGAGCAGAAGAGGAGGCATACAAGTCGAGGGCGAAGAGGAGCAACAGCAGCAAAAGAGCAGAAGAGCAGAAGAGCAGTAGCAGTAGTAGCAGTAGTTGGCCAACGACTCGAGGAGATCCCGAAGTGCATTGGGTAGAGAAGAAAGAAGAGCTATAGGCGCGCACGCACCGATCGCGCGATCGAATTCCTGAGGACGGACAGTTTTGCGTCGACAAGCCACGAAGCTACCGCGGTGCAGTGAAGAGAGCACCAGAGAGAAGAACTTCTTCCGAACGAGCGAGGGGCTCGCTCGTTCGTTCATTCGCTCGCTATAGACACTTGCAAACTAGCTACTTGAGGTGCGAGACTCGATGTTGCCGTTGCTTCGCTGTAGCTGAGGAAGGAACGCAAAAGAGCGGGGATATCTCGACAACGACGACAACGACGACGACTACGACGACGACTACGACTACGACTACGACGACGACGTCGTCGACGTCGACGTCGACGACGTCGTCGTTTCTATACCCTATACACCTCGACGTGACCCAGATGCCACGAACGCACTCACGATAGCGCTGTCCGCGTTCGTATACAGAGTGAGAAAGAGAGAAAGAGAAAAAGGGAAAGAGAGTAGCGACGGCCTCTCTATGCACACACCACGAGACTTGTCTCTCTGCACGATTGATTCAACAGCCTGCACGGAACTCTCCTTATGACCTTTCCACACTTTTCTCCGGCTGTTAACTCCGCGCTCGGCGTATAAAAAAAAAAATAAAATAAAAATGAGAAAAATAAAAGCGAGAGAAAATATGGTAGTTGTGCGGCAAATTAAAAGAGTTCACCGAGTGGAAATTTTAATTTGCATTCAGCTTTCTCTAATTTCTTTAGGGAATGAGCATTTTCTATTGGTGGGTGTAATAATGAGAGAAGGGAATTTTAGGGAAAGAGGCATTTGGACTGGAAACTTTGACGAGAAGAGGGGAGAACATATCTGAAACAATATTTTTCATTTGTATTTTTTTTATGTTATTTGATACTATTTTTTGGGTTCGTAGAATGATATTCTTCCAAATCGTTATATTGAAGTTTATCTGAAAAATTACTTTTATTTCACGTGGTGCGAGAAAAACGATTTTACTGCCCGCTGCGCGTGCGCAAAAAGCCACTTTTTGCACCTTGTAAAATACAATTTTGTTTGATACTCGTGCGAAAAACCTTTTCTTAATTCATGTGATTGCAACACCTTTAACTCGTGCTGCAAACTTACAGTCGTTAGAAAAAGTTTTTTCACCCTCGTATCGAAATGTTCTATTCTAAACGTTATTTTAACAAATGTCAGAAAATGTTGTTCCTATACAATTGCAATTGAGCAATTTTGAGAAATTCTTGATCCACAGATTATCTTAGGAAAGATAGGTGAAATTTTAGAACCCATAAATGTTTATCGATTAATTATCGCATCGGGTATAGCCAAATAAATTGACATACAATCTCGAAAAAATAAATATCACGTAAACAGAGCTGCCTTTATGATAAAGAAAAATGACAGATTTGGTAGAATTCATGCCTTAAAAAAAAAGATTTCAAATTTTTAAGTTGTTGAATGAAGGATTAAAAGAGTTCACAGAATCGAAGTTGAATTAGTATGTACCAGAGTTGTAAGTACCCATCTATTCAAGGAATATACTTTTTGTAATTATGATTTTATAATAATAATGTACAGCGATCATAAAATGATGCGTATACTTTTGTATACCTGCAAAAAAATCTCATCTTTGATTAAATATTCAGAGACATTGTGGAAAAAATGGAAGAGCACGAGTCCTTCATTACTCACGTAATGCATTAACTATATTTTTACATTTTCTCACTAAGATTATCGTGTAATTTTGTTGAAAATTAATATTCTTTTCAGCTATTCAAAAATCTAGGCATGCTATTATTATTATGATTATAATTATATATAAAGAGAATTTTACCACCATATATATTTCGAAAGTATTAGGTAGTGTAGAAGTACCGGTTGTGGCCACCCCCCACACTTAAATACATTTTTCGTGGCTATTGTAATTCTGTGACTGTATTTAATCATGATTTTTCATAACGTTGTATATTTTGGAAACATTTATCGTTATATTGACGTCAATTCGTCTACTTACAAAAAATACTGTATCAATAATTAAAATATCATCAGCGGATTCACCAAATTCTCAACCCTTTGCGTAATTCGACCAGATTTTGACGAAAGCTTTATTAGATATATTTTCGGATTATATAGTTGACGAATTGCATGCAGCTTTGCACGTATCAATCTTAAAAGGCATCGTTGTCAATTTTGATGTACTAAGAGTCTGAAATAAAGCTATACGTTTATAAAAATGACGATGGCCCAGAAAAAAGATTTAATAATATTAACTAAAATTATCTATTCAACATTTCATTATTTAAATTAACGGAAATTTACTTTCCCTGGAACAAATATGTATTTCATTCAATTTTTCAGTATTTCTTATTTCCAACATATTTATTTATTTGATGAAACTTTTACTGTGAAGCGGACACTGAAAAAAACATTTTATTTATTGCTACTAAAAACGTTTTTAATCCTAAAAAAAGATTTAGTTAAAACGACCAAATACATGTGTTGGTTATTTTTTAATTAAAATCAAATCAATTAGAACTTTCTTTCAATCCAATATATATTTATTTCCTTCAATAATTGGACATTATTTCTCTGCAATAGATTCAGATATTCAAATCAACGTTTCTTTGATAACATCTAATAATCAAAAACTAAACTTAACTCTAATACACGTTTTTATTCATTCAAAGGAAAGCACAATCGAGTAAATGTGTTTGCGTAATGCATTTTATTTGATGGACTACGAATGTCTCAAAATATTGTATATAAAAATGATATATTCTTCAAATTTTCGACGGCTCCTAATGAAACTGAAGTAACTCACGGAAATTATTCAAACTGAGGTATTTCAGAGTTCAATTCCAAAATGACTCATCTCACGATTCAGAAACAAACTAACTTATCTCAATTAATAATAATATTTGAGATACGTTAGTTTGTTTCTGGATCCTGAGATAAGTCAGTTTGGAATTGAATGCTGAGATACCTCAGTTTGAATAATTTCCGTGAGTTACTTCAGTTTCATTAGGAGCCGTCGAAATCGACAGCAGTGGATGCGCGGTCGGTGTGTAACTTCGAACCCGGATACTCAACTTCTAAAAGCTCAGCGTACGTGTCTGGCAAATAGTAAAATATTTTACAACTCTCAACTTTCTGGAAAAACCAAAGTGATTTTATATATGCTATTAATCAGACCGACAATTACCTATGCTGCTCCAATATGGTGGAATTGCAATCACACAACCATGGAAAAACTCAGAGTATTTGAAAGAAAATGTCTCAGAACTTGCCTAAAAATAAATAGATTTCAACACTCCGAGTTTCAACATTATGTCAAGAACGAAATAATCTATAACGAAGCACACGGAGAGAAATTTCTGCGTCGTGACAACATAAAACGGTGACAACAAAAATAGTTTTGTTAGGCTAACAAAAAAATTGGTTAGCCCAGCAAATAGATTTGTCAGCCGAACAACAGATTTGTCAGCATAGCAAAACTGATTTGTCAGCCGAACAAAAGATTTGACAGCCTAACGTAACGATTTTTGTTGTCCTCGTTTTATGTTGTCATAATACAAAAATTTCTTTCCGTGCAGATCAGAGTTGTAAATGCCTAATACTTATAGAAATAATGATGATGATACGATCAGCTCTATAGTTATGATTTCATAATAACAACAGGTAGCGATTGTAATACGATGATTAAACTTTGGAATGGCTGTAAAAATTATTATTTCTCAATAAAAATTCACGGTAATCCTTTTGAAAAAAAGGGAAAAAATAAGTAATGCATTAAGAAAGTAATGCATTACTTATTTCTTCCATTTTTTCCACTATTTCTTGTAATATTAAAGCGAAAATTAGTATTTTTTTCAGCTATTCAAATGTTTACACTCTATTTTATAATTACTACATATTATTATTATGAAATCATAACAAAACAAATTGTACTGTAAACTATATCTCATGAATTAATGGGGATTTACAACTCTGGTGCAGATATACCCAGAATTGATAATTTTATTTTTAAATTAACCACAGACTATTTTAGTAAATTACCAGACATAAATAATCACACTATTCGTGAAATTAAAGAACAAATAGACCTGAGATCGATAAGACAATTAAGGATTGGTTATACTACTCCTCAAACTTTTACATATTGTCACCATAAAGGCATGATACAAAATACTGAAAATATACCACAATTCGCTTCCATTGGAAGCGAAATAAAGCCAACAAGCGAATAGCACTAAATTAACTTGATTTTGCCACAAATAGAGATAAATTTTAATTCCCCACGGTAATACCGAAAAAAGATTTTCTAGATTTTAATAGATTAAAATTTGACAAATATTGGTGGCTAACTTTAGATAGCACCTTTATGCGAGAGCTTCGGGACCGTAAGTTACGACATGAGTACAACATAAATAGAATAAGAAATAACAGAAACAGACATTAAATGTAAGTAATTATACTTAACAAAAGAGAAAGGAATACGTCCTATTGTATTTATGTATATATGTTTATTTATTTGTTAGTTCATTTTTTATTTAGCTGAAGTTCAACTTGAAAAACAAGAATGTACGAAGGGTTTTTTCTGCTTATGCTTTTCCCAGATCGTTATGGTGATAGTCAAGCACCGAGAAAGTACTGAGCAAAGATTATGCTCACTAAATATCATTATATAGATTGTTTTATTATTCATTATTTTTATAAACACAAATGTTTACTATTAAGAACTGCGTGCGACCGGGCAAAATGGTATTATATCAGAAAATATGGTTGCTTTTATATGTTTAATGAAACCAACATTAAGATGATGGTATCAAGGGCTTCAATAAACATTTTTTTAAATGTGTGTGGCTTCGACGGTCCAAGGAGTTAAGCGGTATGATTGGCAGTCATAACTTGGATGGGTGACCGCTTAGCCGCGCACTGGTTTGCGCGCCAACGATTTTAGTTGCGTTAACAAGATTTTTTTCTGGGTGTGATACATGGAATTAGCATGTTGCCCTGAAAATGGCAAGCGAGAGGCTGATTTCTGGGCTTCTAAGACATAGTGAGGAAAATCCCAATTAACATTTTTTTTTTTAATTAACATTTCTATAACTGCCGACCCAAATAAATATTTCTGAGATTTGAATATATTTACTATTCGATAAGTATATTACTTACAAATAAAAACATTTATTTGAGGTTTCTAGAAGTCTAGTAGGTTGGCATCCAAATAAGAAATTTAATTTCCGATGAGTAGATTGTAGTTGCATTAACAAGATTTTTTTTCTGGGTGTGATACATGGAATAAGCATGTTGACCTGGAAATGGCCATGATAATATAATCATTCATTTTTCGTTAATTATTGTATAATCAATTTATATTTTCATAAAGAAGAAGAATTTAAAAAAACCAAAATACACTGAAAAAAATGTAGTCAAAAAAATGTATAGTAAAAAAAGAAATGGTGGAACACCTTTCGTGCTGGAGATTCTCATCATTATGCAATATCAAAATCTACTTTCAGAAAAAGCTCTGGTATAAGTAAAAATAAAACTGTACAGAGTAAAACATTAATATAGTGTATGACAATTTGTGACAAAGAAAGTTGATACGAAAAAGTGCAAAAAGAAGGAAACGAATGTCAAAAAAGGTTAGTTACGTTTGTATATGGCATCTGTGCTTCAAAAAAATACATTTTTTTTTATAGAAAAATTGGTTGTTTTCGTAAAAACACGGTTTTGAATAATTAAACACGCCTTAAAAAATGTTCCAAGCGCAATCAATATTGAGGTATTCAATTTTTAAGCCTGGGCAAAACCGGAGCATTGATGGCCAAAATTAGTGAAATGGCAATTCTCCTCCTTTTTTCAATTTTCCAGTGTTTTCTCGACACATACGAAGATTTTAATGCATGAAATCGGAAATTATATTTTTCTCAGCTATAAAAACCATTTTATGATATTTTGGTCCTAATCAGAAGCACTTGAAAATGGGAAATTTCTTAAAGTGACTACAACCGATACTTCTACCCTATTTAAAACACTGGTATTCAGCTTTTTCCTTCTTTTCCATCGTTTCCTAAAAATTGTCTATTGGCGCAAGGAACGAATGCAAAAAATTTAAACAAAGTTAAAAGACCTGGGAACTTTTCGTAACAAAAAGTGCAAAGCCTCGTGGAGAAATCGGCCGAGGGTTTATCTCCTCTGTGCTCATCTCTTGACCGACATAATTGTTCGGTAATCGATTAATTACCGCACCGCGGGAAAATAAAGATAGTCGTACTTCACTTCGTGCTGATTTTAATTAATTGCAGATGTCGAGCGGGGAAAGAGAGAGAAAGAGAGAGACAAGTACAGAAACAGACATATGCAGAAAAGAGGGGGTGGACAGAAAGAGACGGAGGGACGTGATCGTTGAGATAAGGACGAGTCCGCCACCACCGGAGATGTCTGATCGACGGCGACGGCGGCACGAGGGAACGTTTCGCAATTTCCTCTCTAGTTCTCTCGCTCTTTCCACTATTAATAGGCGTCCTTATTGATACGGTCGTTATATTATTGTCGTACGACGATATCTCGAGTCTGTCGTCGCTCCGTCGCCAGTTCCTTCTCTCTCTCACTCTTTCTCTCTCTTATACACACATACACTCTTAAGAATCGAGTCCGACACGGTGTAGTCTACCCAATATTCCGTGATTCGAAAATAATTTTTGCCACGTCTTATAATAACTGCGAGGAGTCTCGAGAGCCGAGAGAGTCGTACAACTTTCGTCGCTCGTTGCTTTTGCTGGCGCACGGAGCACAGCTCGTTCCGATGCGCCGAGTGAAATTCCGATAATAAACACCGAGAGAAACGCAGGAGTATAGATACTCCTCATGTTCAGATACCATCTTTTTCCATCGTTTCCTTTTTTTTTAATTCAACTATATTTTTCACCTCGCTTAAAGTGCCGGGAGGATATATTTACATTTGTATATCCCTTAAAATTCACACTGGGGTTTTACATGTCCGGGGAGAATTTTCTTGAGGATTCTACGCAGCAGACAGAATTCAGTTTTGTGTGTAGAAATTTATATTTAGGGTTGTAGAGTTTCAGAATTGCGTTTTCCAAACATTTATCGTAAAATTATTTTTGTAAATGTTATTTTGTAGTGATTGTCTATAGCTTTTGTTAAAAGGTGATAAACTTTGTATTTCTTACCATAAAAAAATTGTTTATTTTCTTATAATACAAAATAGGTTCTGATTGGCCGGTTGAATATTTTCTTAAGAATTCTACTCAGCAGAGAGAATGACACTTCGTGTGCAAGAATTTATGTTTGGGGATGTGAGGAAAAAACTTCTGTTACTTTAAATTATTATAAAATTAATTAATTTTATAATAATTATTTTGCAATAAATGATGCGGTTTTCAGATTTTGTATTCCATAAAATTTTTTTTTTCATATCCCTTGAAATTCATGTTGGGTGCAGGAATGTCCATCATTTCATTTTATAATCATTTGTCGAGTAATTCAACTCATAATTATTTTCGAGCAAAAATTAACTGCAGCTCATTAAAAAAAAATGTTAACATTTTTTAACGATTGCCAAGAAAAAATACTCCATGAAATAGAGTAAATAAAATTTCCTCCATTTTATAGACACAAACTGCATCTTTTGTTAAATTGTATTGAGAATATTCTTGTGTAATGTTATTTGATACTTAAAATCTATTTTTAATTAAATTCATTGAGAAATGATTATTGTGAAAAATATTATTCATGCACAATAATCAGTAAATTATTTATTAAGAAACTTCTTAATTTTTTTTCTATTCCAATTCTGCCAAATCTTTTTCATGTATTTTTAAGACCATTTCGATAAAATATGTCAAAAAGGAACCAATAGTTTTTTTTAGCGAATCTCAAGTGGTGACTCAATTATATATATAGACTGATCGATCGGCAGCAAGTATCGGGGAAAATCCGTGATGAGAGCGCGAAATTGATAAAAACAATCGGCGCGCGCGACTTCATCGATCGAAGATAACGCGTTCCTCGAGGACAAATCTGCGGTGAGATCGTATCACGAAAAATCGTGTCACCGGAGTTGTATTATTCCCACCAATATCTTTCGAATCTATTGTCTATCCGTGAATGAAATCCGTGGTATTGTAATTCTTGGAATTTATTCATCGGCAGAAATAATTTTTATCGGTTATTTCTTTGTAGAATTGAAAGTCACAATTATTTATTGTATAATTGATATTAATTATTATTGCACGAGGCTGTATAAAAATAGATATTCAAATTTCTCAATAATTTCATCAAGTAATGTTTTATTTATTTCACAATTTTTTTTGCAATAATCTTATGAATTGAGTAAAAAAAACTAATGAAGGACCGGAATTCATTATTTTGTTCACAATTTGTCATGAAATTGCATTCATATTAAAAAGTTACAAAGTTGAACTTTGCAAATTGCATCTTCATTATTTTTAACTTTTTATAAATCTACATCTAGATTTCATAGAACCTTTGTGAAAAATAAAAAATGATTAGATGGCAATTTGCAAAGTTCTATTTTGCATCTTAATTTATTCTGACCATAACTTTTCAATATAATTATTCTGTAGCTGAAAAATTATGAAAATGAAACAGTCGAAAAATAAATACTTAGAAAGCAATTTTCAAGGTTTTATTTTACAGCTTGATTATGGTCTAAAGTATTTTTTCTAAAAATTCAAATTGTCGTAAAATGTTCACCGTTTGATTGATTTGTCTCGACTTTGTACTTAAACCAAATTTAGGCGAAATCGATAAAAAAATTAAATTTCTTTCTTGACAGTAATGTTTTTTTTATGAATCAAAATCGAAATATTACAATATAACAATCGTTTCTTTGATTAAATTCATCATTGATAAATTCATAGTAACTCATCATGATTCACGTGGAAAATTGCAGTCCGATATTTCAGAACTTACACGAGTTGAAAAAATTTTAATTGGAATAAAATTAGGAGTAATTTATCGATTCTCGCAAAATTTAGCACCGATCGATTTAACGTTAGTTCATTTTCGTACAAAATTTTAGCTCGATATCCCGTAATTTACTAAAGTTATAACGAAAAAGGACATTTTGAAATTTTGAATATACTGTAAAACTTAAACCTCTCAACTGATTCGTGCCAAATACAATTCCAAATAATATTAAATGTACCTGTACTCATGAAGAACTATTTAGCAAAATATCCTAAATGTTACGGACGCCAGATCATTCACCGACTTAAAAAAAAATTGAAGAAACTATAAAATCCAAATTTCTCCACGTATTTCGCAAAAAATTGCAACAATCAAAGATGAGCTGCTGCTTCACTTGTGTGTCAAATTTAAGCTTAATTAGTTGAGCGATTCTTGAGTTGCAGAAAAACCTTACTTTTATGAAAACTTAAATTTAGTAAATTCTTTTGCTAATAAAAATAATTTTATAAAACTAAAGAACTCCCGACTGAAAAAATTAGTATAATTAATAAAAGGTCAAGAGTGTGGTGATCTCCCAACTACAATATGCGAATGATTCTTATTTAACGATTTTTCATTTACCCAATTTGTTTATTAATTACATTCATTTTTTCAGTCGAGAGTTTTAAAAAAAATTTATAACATTTTTTTAATTTTCTCGTTTTTAAAGTAATTTTAATACTTCACCATAAGCGCTGTGAAATGGGTTATATAATATGCAATAATAGCAGCCATCTTGTGGCATTTCGAGATATTCAAACAGGCAAACAGGTTTTTTGTTTGAACGCTTAAATCTTTGGGAAATTGCACCTAATTAATACAATCTATGAAAAAAGACACATCAACCGGTACACAGAATCTGTGTACCAAATTCTGTTAAGTCATCTTTAACCGTTTTAGAGAACATTGGACTAATAGAAATAGGCATATTCGCGTCATGCAAGTGAAACACATACTCGCATCTTTTTGCCCTGCGGGCAGTCGGGAGTAATAAAATAATTGTACAAAAATTAAAAAACTATCGACTGAAAAATATGGGTGTAATGAATAAACAAATCGGGTAAATGAAGCATGGTTAAGGATGTATGATAGGTACAGTCCCGCCAAACGTGAGTTTCATAGATAATTTCGAACACTTCCCGATGGGATAAAAATCGGAAAAAAATCGAGCATGTAAAATGCGCTGAAAAGATCGATTTTGCATAATAATAATTCCACAATTTTATCAACAAATTGATAAATAAAAAAATTGTTGAACAAATGACCCGACAAACTAACTTTTTTTTTTCGAATGAAAATGATGTGTCACTTTTTCCGAGTACATATGAATTTTTTCAGGTTTTTCAAAATAAAAAAAATAAAAATTCACAATTTTGAAAAAATTGACAAATCATTTCCATTCGAAAAAAGCGTTTAGGTTGTGGGCTGATTTGTTCAAGAATTTTTTTATTCATCAATTTGTTAATAACATTTTCGAATTATTATCATGCAAAATCGGTCTTTTTACCACCTTTTACATGCTTGATTTTTTTCATTGGGAAATTGGTTCGAAATTTTCTCTAACCTCACGTTTTTCGGTACACTCAGAGAAATCGTAGTTGTACAGTCAATTATAAAGTGACAACTATTAATTTTTAATCCATGCAACTATTTTTATAGCGACGGAAACAATAAATATTTGATAGTTATGGCAGCTATTAAAAAATTGGTCGCACGAACTAAAAATGAATAGTTGTCACTTTATAGTTACTAATACCATAATTTTCTGTCAGTGTACTGTACCTATCATACATCCTTAAATAAGAATCATTCGCATATTATAGTCGGGTGATTAATTCATCAAGGGTGTAAAAAAGGTTCAATTTCAAAAATGTTTAGTATTCCAAATTAAGTTTAATTTCGAAAATCTTACATCACTGTGTAGATGTTTATTTAACAAAGCAATAAAAATTCACAATTCTGCTTCGTTTAATTTTCTTGCAATTTTTGAAGAATCATCCTGACGCCGGAAGAATCTGAGAGTGACGACTCGTTTCGGGTGCGAACACCTGTTCTCACCGTACGATAAGTGCCTACATTACGTCGAGGAGGCTCGTGCGACTGAGTTTTTTTTAATCCTCTCTCTTCGCTCCCCACTTGGCGCTCTCGGTCAGTCGAGATGTGCCAGCTTATTAGCAGCGCTGCAGCAGCAAAAGCAGCAGCAGCAGCAACAGCAGCAGCAGCAGCAGCAGCAGCAGAAGAAGCAGCGAGGATAGCCAAAGCCATTCTTCCTTTTTCTACTATATTTTACGTTGGCTCTCCGGCGATATGCTCTTCTCCTCGCGTGACGCGCGCTCGATGACTGACCCAACCCACTGACCTTTTTTTCCAACCGTCAGTCGGCCAGAGTGTGTTTTTTTAAAACGCGCAATCTCGATGCCGTCACGACGATTATACACCGATAATACGTACTTATTGGGAATCGTTTTGCGATCTTCCACTCACTCAACTCGACACTTAAGCCTTTCGTCGGATTACGATAGAATTCCGCTTACTTGCAGAACATTTTGTAAGAAACAATTAGTATATATACGCCGGTTATGCCAATAACTAAACATTTGCCAATTACTGAATGTAATATCAATTTAGATGATAATTTTTTTGTATAAAAATGAGTTAACTCCATAATAAAAGGCTTGATTTATTTTTTCGAATTCCGATTGTAGATCCACCATTTTTTCGTTTTATTTTGATCGCTTCATTGATAACAAAAAGTGCAAATGTCGAAAAAAAAACACCTCCAAATTGTAGAAAAAACTATCGTTTATCCACAATTTTTGATACATTTGGTCAAATATTATATGTCAAGGATTTTTAGAGTTAAAAATTACAAGTTTGAGTATAAAACCCATATATTTCACGGTTTGAAACGTTTTAATGTAAAATTCGACTAGAAAAAGACAAAAATTCCACAGTCTGAGTGAATTCGCAAAAATTTTTGCAAATTTTGAAAATTCTCGTGGTAGTAGCAAACAAATGATTTTACGCTAGCTTTTTTGCATGAGACTGTTATTTGTGGCAAAAAAATCTCGATCATCTCATCATCATGAAAGCCCTAATGTATACTAATATATTTTAATTTGTTACAATTCTTCAAAATGGGAATATTGTTAGCCACAATTTCAAAATCTGAAAAAATTCTCAAAAATCCCGTATCAGGTATAAAAGTTTTTAAACTTAGAGCCAAAGTGGATCGACCCTTGCTTCTATTGCTGCTGAAATTTTCTCGAAAAAATAAAAAACAAAAAAGAAAATGACGTAGAAGCCGGAATACTGTATGCTGTCGGTAGAATATAAAACTGGGTTTTTAAATAAATCACTGCAATTTACGATTCGGGTTGAAAAACTATTATTCTCTCAAGCATACTTCTAATTGACATAACAAAATGTTCAATTGAGGGCAATTAGAGCGTCAAGTGTGTTTGGAAATATTTTCAAATCAACATAACTTTTGGATCAACGGAATCTTTTTCTCACGAAGAGAGGCTCAGGTATCTGAATTTTGGAAAAAATTATATCCACAGCCTGCGAAGGTCTCGCCTCAGTACATTAAATTTGCAATCTCTTTTTACACACGGAAAAAAAGGCTTGGTTGGAACAACCAAGTGCCTTGGTTATATATGTTGATGTTGGAGAGTTTCGGCAAAGAAACGTTGGTTATATATGCGCCAAACAATTAATTGGTTAGACCAACCAAGAAATTGGTAGCCTAACAAATTACTTGGTTGGTCTAACCAATTAATTGTCAGATTAGAATAGTGTCAAAATAGAATCAGGCACTAAAAATCCAAAAATATATGTTGATTTTCATGTACTAATTTAGTAATGATTGATTTAGTAACCATGTGTTGAAATTTTATGACCGGATTGGTAAAATTCATAGACGCATACTAAATTTACTATGCAACTATATTAATGTTTATTTCCTATAGCGAGTTTTGTAAATTGCTCACACTTTTGTGTCGGAAAAACGCAAACATTTTTCAGAAAGTAATACACCCACGTGGAAAAAATGGCAAATACTTTTGTGGGTATTATTCAATATTAGTAACTGAAATTTTGGTAACATTGGTCTTACATTTAATGCGAAAATGTATATAAAATTTCAAATCGGGTACGAAAATTCCAAAAATGCATGTTGACTTTCATGTATGTACTAATTTAATAATTAATGATTTAATAATCATGTGTTGTAATTTCCAATCACCGGATTATCGAAATTCATTTATCTGTATTAAATTTACTATGGAAACATATTAATTTCGATTTTCTATACCGAGTTTTACAAAATTCATACACGTTTGTATCGGAAGAACGCAAACATTTTTTACTCAACTACTAATTAATTATTAATGCTTAAAACGGGAGGATAGAACAATCAAATGGGAACACAAAGAGGCATGCACGTGATTCAGATGTGGAAATGTGGTCAAAGAGGGAAACATGGGCTTTAAGGATAAAAAATGTAGGGTGTGTAAAACGGAAGTGGAGAGCGTGGAACATGTGTGCGGGTGTAGAGAGGCAAAGAAGAAGATGAAAAAGGAGGTGGTACAGGCGATGGAGAAATGGTTGGGGGACGTAAGGGGTGCAGCGATCAAAAGGAAAATGAATGAGTGTTTATGTGGGAAACCGATCATAGAAGTGCGCGAATATATTAAGCAATTCGAGAGAGTAGCTAATTTGGTGGATAGCAAAGGAAAAAGGAATGAATGTGATGGTACGGTATCCCGAGTAGAAATTCAGCTACGGGGAATATCAGGCCCTATCGTGATAACCGGATTTAAATCTAAGGCCCCTGCCTGGCAATCTTATACGTGCCTTGCAGGAAAGTAACGCAGCGCATGATCAGGGCCAGATCAAGTTTTCTAGATAAGGGCCGGATGGAGACTGCCCTACTAAGCTCCTACTTATAAAAACGGCAAATAAATTACAAAATAATTATCTGCGCTCATCGAATTCGATTTATTTTGCACTTTCTATTAGATATTTGAGCTTATTTAGTTTTCAGTACATATTAATTGCTGAAAAAAGCACATATAAATTTATTTACCATTGGTGGGAATCGAACCTTGATCCTCTGGGTGTCAATTCTGCGCCTTAGCCCACTCGGCCATTGACATCTTTCAAAATTTATATATTTATTGTCTATTTGAAGTATACTTAAAATGAAAACACGTCAAGACTGTACATCCATTTATTGTGACTACGACCGAAATATTCAAAATTCAAACATGATGGGGCGGTCACCGGGCCCATCCAGGTACTGGCGTTTGACGGTCAGGACCTGGATAGATTTCAAAGTAATTCTAGCGGTACAGTCCCGTAAAACGTGAGTTTCAGCGGAAATTTCGAGTACTTCTCGATTGGATGAAGGCGTGAAAAAATCCAGCACACGCAAGGTGCTGAAAAGATTGATTTTGCATAACAATAATTTTTTATTGTTTCTAACGAATGCCGTATCTAGCCCTTACAAGAACCTGATAATATAAATTTACGGCATATTTAAAAAAAACTATGCCATACGAAGACCGTATGCGGATCTGACCAGGGAAAGTAAAGGTAAATTGGACAAAATCTTGGTCCAAATGCCACAGAAAGACCTTATGCGAAACGGATAAGGTCGATGAATGGCATATCTATATGAGGTTACCGTATGTAAAGCCTGACATGGGCCTGATCCGGAGGAAAGACGGCATTTTTAAGGTACAATGCCATATCTCGGCCTTACACGGACCTGATCAAGTGAACTTATGACGACCCCGAAATAAGGTTACCATATCTAGCCTGACATCAGCTTGATCCGGTGGAAAAACGGCATTATTAAGTACGAATACCATATCTCAGCCTTACATGGACCTGAGCAGGTGAATTTACGGCGGCTCCAAATAAGGTTACCGTACCTAAAACTGATCTGGACCTCGTGTGACAGCAGGCATGCCTGATGCAATTTCTACTCGGGATGAGTTAAGATGTGGAGTGCGGCAATATCGGAAAAAATGTAAAAAGAATGTATAAAGATGTTAAAATAGTTATAGTTTTTAGAGATAAGGGGGTTATTTATGTTAAGGGGGCTTGTGTAAAACCCTTACGGGTGTACAAGGAATAAAGAACTACTACGACTATTAATGCTTAAAAAAAAAACTTGAAAATTCGGATGTAAAGATTGGAGCGAAGATTGGCGAATGGCTTTTGATTAGATTTATTAAGAGCGAGTTTCTGGCTCTCAGCAGCTCGGTAATCGGTCTCTCGGTGTGGCTACCGTTCGCTGTCCGCGCATTTCTCTTCGTCAGGGTCCAAAGACACGCGGCAAGTCAAAGCACACAAATTAGCGATGTACCGAAGAGACGCTTCTCTTTGCTTTAGATCTACGACGCTTTCCGGGATTGTCCGACCATCTCCCGTGTCGTACTTTCGGCTCCACGAGACCAGTGGCTTGTACCTGGCCTGTGAGAGAGTCTCGCGCGAATTTCTCCCACTCCTTCACTTTGGCATACTATACACGCTATACTCTAGTAGCAGCAGAGCAACAGCATCAACAGAGCTCGCTTCTTCTCCCCTTCTCTCTTGCTATACCTCGTAGTTTTCGCTCGTCGCTTGCCAAGCTCGCTTTAATGGTCGCGGATCGCGTTTCCTTCAAGATATAAGCATTGCCGGGGAAACCCCGTGTACATCTGCCGCACTGTACAGCAGCGAGAGAAAACCACCTGTAAACATTCGTTTTATTCAATACATTTCGCGGAAAGTGAAATTTAGTCTCGGTATTTTTCCGACGAATTTTCCGACGTCCTGAGATGAGGTGAACGTCCCAATTAGCGTCTGCTATTTCCCGACCGAAATAAACTATATATACATATATGTGTTATATATATGAGATATATTTTTACACAAGTGTAAAATATATCCGAGGTATATCGGAGGTATATCTGAAAGACCCTAAGATGTGAAATATGAGACATTCTCTGGCAATTTAAATGCTTTTTTTCCAAAAAGTATTTCATCGAAAATTTCTTATAATTAGTCACATTTTAATAATGAGTACTTGAAGGTACCTGGTCTTGTTACATAATTTTTTATAATGTTTTTAATGCGATAGTATTTTAACTTTATTTTAATATTAAAAATGTGAAGTTAGGATTTGAAAAATCGGTAGCAAAGGAAACTAGATATTAAAAAGTTGATTTTGAACCAAATAATTAAGGTCATATTGTTTTGGCCCAACCGACAATTTGCCATTATAGTCCACTGAAAAAATTACTATGTGAGCATTCAATATTTAAACAGTAAAAAACTGTTTCTTTTTATCCGAAATTGCAAAATATCGTCATTAAGTCGATTTTTTTTATGGCGTGAATAATTGGATTGCTGAAATTGCGGTTTTTCCCGTGGGTTCCACGCACATTTCTGTACATTTTTCTGAATTCTAAGCAAAATAGAAATTGTTTGGGCACAAACAAGAAGAATTTGATTTTTATATGGTCACAAAAAATAATATATCTACTATTGCGACCTGGATTCTATATGTAAAAATGAAAATATTGTTCTTCCTATTTTTATGCTATTTTATTTTCTAAGATATCAAAAATTCACATAAACTAAATTCATTCAAAATTAGAAATATGAAGAAAAAAGGCATTCTAAAATCTGTTTAATTATAAGAAATATCTAAAAACTTCGAAAAAGTTGCTGACAAAAGTGTTCACGTTTATCAATATTTTCCTGTTTTTAACAAAAAATTTTATGCGAAATTGAATTTGTCATTAAAAAGGCTTTACACTCAGAGAAACCGTAGAAGTACAGACAACTATAAAGTGACAACTATTAATTTTTAGTCCATGCAACTATTTTCATAGTTACGGTAACTATGAAGATAGTTATGGTAACTATTAAAAGATTGGTTGTACGAATTAAAAATAAATATATTTTAAAGTATACCTGACGTAAATATATTGAAAAAAAAACATAAAAAGAAATTATTTTCTCATAAATAGAAAGATGTAAAATATATATCATATAATACTGTTCGGTGGGCGTCAAAATAGCGAATTTCAAAGCAAGGAATGCCTTAATATAGAATGGCCATCGTTATGAAGTTCGCTAATTTAGCCATTCGCTATTTTTATTGCATTTTAATAAGATGGGGGTCAAAATACTGAATGGTTGAAAAAGCTAATTTCATAATGATGGCCATTCTAGATTCAGACGTTCCTTATTTTGAAATTCGCTATATTGACCCCCGCCCATACTTTTACACGAAACATGAGATATTTTGAAAATATTATTTTTCCGAATTAATTTCCATGCGATACTCATTTCTGTTTACCTCAACGATTTTCCACGATTCGAGTGAGAGGATTTCTCTTCCATATTCACTAATTGGTACGTTCACCTTACATATATTCCAACGATCTGAGCAACCTTTCAAAAGCTTGTAGGTCAAGTCAGGCTCGTAGCATGCTAGGTCAGTGTCGTTGCTGCAATCTCACAAGCCGACCAAGAGAGAGACACAGCTTCAGAATCTACAAGAGGAGTTTCGAGATTCTCGGCTCTACATACATCTTTGCTCTCTAAGTGAAGACCAACATTTGCCCTGCTCTAAATGGACTTTATTCACTCTGCTAGTCGGCGAGTCTCAACGAAGCGACCAAGAGAAGAGAGAGAGAGAGGAAACAAACAGACAGAGAGAAAGAGAGATCAGGAGAGCCTCCACACGTAGTAGATCCTCGCAATGAGATCGACGGTTAATTGGCCGCAGCCACAAACACAAAGATCCCCTTGTGTATCCGGAAGAAGTTTAGTCAGCATCAGTGGCAGCCACTGCGTCTTACAGCTGTACGTTAAGTAGGTAAAAGAGTGTGGCGTGCGCGCGAGAAGAAGACTATAGCCCTGACAGCGATATGTTTTTGTGTTAAACGTCTCCGTCTTCTTCTTCTTCAGCGATTCACTCATGTTTAGTAGACAAGAGATGGGGAATATCCTCGGAGAGGAATTTTATGATGTTTGTCGACGAAATTCTTCGATACCGATTGTAGGGGAATGAGAAATTCGCGTTAGGGGAAAGGGGTCAGACCCAAATTGCTGATACTCTTTGGCAAATCGCTTGTTTATTCGCTGATGTCATTTTAAAATAAAGCTGCAAAGCAGAAGTTTGAAAATTGCTTCCTCATGATTTTCGCTTTTTCCATAGCTACTTCTATGAGGAAGGTAGGCGGAAAAAAACCCCCTGAGGTAAAAACCCCCGATTTCGGGGTTTTTACCCCAGGGGGTTTTTTCCGGAGGTTTTCTTCCGCCTACCTTGGGTAAAGCCCGGGGGTTCATAACCCCCGGAAAAAAACGTCTTTAGGTTAGGTTCTGCATTTTTCGTTCGTTTCTTTAGGTCGTTATTTAGGTTGTGTGTTCCATTATATCTTTCTAGAGGTTTTGTTTAGTTTCTTTCCAGGGGATTTCTTCCGGGATTTTTTTTCGGGATTCATTATAAATCTGTAAGGTAAACGGCCCGGTTTGTGACGATGTAAGGCAACCCTCTCACTCTGCCCATGTAAAACCACAGGGTAAACGAGGACCTGACGAGTGCCGCAGTTTGTGACGACACCATTTACGAATTACTATTGGCTTTTTCCGGAATGGTGGGGCAAGCCGCCTATGCTAAAGTAGCGCGTCAGGAACCGGACCAGCGTCAGAAACAGGGCCGTTTACCTTATGTGTGAATTGTTTTCATACTAAATTACAATAACTGAAGATGAGCGAATACTCCACTTCGATGCAAAATTTCAACGTAGTACATCGTGCCGAATATGTTAGTTAAGTTATAATTTCCTTATAAAAGTATTTTTTTTTTGCTAACACTCGAATCAATAGCATTTTGTCAAATTTAGCTTTACCTCAAGTCGCTACACTCATGCTGGAAAAATTCTTCTTATGTACGATTGAGCAAATAAAAACAAATGTTGTTTTACTGGTTATCTCAGGAAAGTGTGAAAAAGTTTAAAAACACATAAATATCCTGTAGCTCATTCTCAATAGTTACACGCTTTTGCCATATCTCTATTTTAGGATTCAAAAGAATATATGGGGCATTCCATACCAACTCGGCGGGCTCTATCTGAAAAAATTTCTGCATGTTCTGCATTTTTAGTTGGAAGAATAACATAAAAAATTACCGCGAAAAAAAATGACCTGTCAGACAGAGTTGGTATGGAATGCCCCATATTTTTTTAAATGACATCAACAGGTGAACAAGTGAAATATCTGTAAATGAACATTAGCAATTTGGATTTGCTTCCCCCCCGGCCCCCTTAACGTAAGACGGGAAAGAACTTATATGTGTTTAAGTATCTACTTCTGTATTCGGAAAAAGTTTAGTCAGCATCAGTGACAGCGATATGTTCTTGTTTTCGACGTCTTATTCTTCTTCCTCAGTGATTCACTCATGTTTAGTAGACAAGAGACGAGGAATATCCTCGAAGAGGAATTCCAAAGCTTTGTCGACGAAATTCTTCGATACCGATTGCAAGGTAAAGAGAAATTCGCATTAAGGGGAGCGAGTCAGACTCAAATTACTGATATTCATTGAGAGATATCTCACTTGTTTTAACTGCTGACGGTATTTAGAATAATGATAACATTTCAGTTAGTGAAGTTATAATTTTTTAATGAAAATTTTGACTATATCTCAAATCGCCAGATTCATACCGGAAATATATTCTTCATACCTACGATTGATCGAACTAATTTTTTTTCTTACCAGTTATCTCAGGAAAGTATGAAGAAGTTTAAAACCCCATTAATTTCCTATTGCTCATAATGACGGTTTATTTACATTCATTTTTAGGGAGTTTACATTGAGCCATTTGTACAATTTCTTTAATCCATTGTTTAGTGTGTTTTGAATAATTTCTAGATCTCCACTCGATACATATATCATCATATCATCGGCGAACAATTTACATTTACAACCACATTCTTTTAGACTTTCAAAGACATCGTAAGACTAGAGATAGAGAGAGAGAGTGAGGGGAAAAAGGGAGAGATAAAGAAAGAGAGAGAAAAACAGAAAAGGAGAGAGAGAGACAGAGAAAAAAAGAGAGAGAGAGAGAGCAGGGCCGGCGAGCTTGGAAGCACCAGTCCGAGTATATTTAGCCGAGCCGCAGACACAAAACGACTCACCACCTCCGCGCGACGTTTTTCTCTTTCTCTCTCTCTCTCGTCTCTGATGGTCGCTCTCGAGAGCGAACGAACGCACTCTTGCCCCCTGCGCTCGGACCCGCCGGCAACTCCCAACACCTATCCTTCTTCGTCTCTTCGTCAACAGCCCGATGCTGCTGCTTGTGCTGTACGAGCTTCTCTTTGCTTGGGCGCCGCAACGATGTTCCGCGATGCGCTTGCACGTCCATCCTTGGCGCACCTACGAATCGACGGGTATCTCTTGCACGCCTCGATGCCGACGAGACGCGATCTTTTAGCGTGTCCATCACGGTCTCTCGGTCACGCGGGGTAGACCAACGGTCGTCGTTGCGGACCAACTCACTGCGGCTGAAAAAAAAAAAATGATTGGTGTTCAATAGACATTTTTTTGTTAAGAGACATTGAGATACGAGGTAGCGTTTCTGCGATAAGAATGTAGAAAAAATTGCATTAATGCTTTTTGCTTCGTCATAGAGCAACCTTTGCACTGTCAAAAGAATTAACTTGAAATTTAAGTTACAAGTACTAGAAGTTTTTATGCATAAACTTAAACTTGTATATTAAATATTAAATTTAATAGACAAGTGTGATGTAAAATTAATGTATGGTACAACAAATTCGATGATTTACTTTAATTTTACAGTAAAAGTATTTCATTTTTTATAGTTTCCTTTAATTTTACCGCAGAATTACATTAATTTTATAAACGACAGCAGTGGACGCGCGGTCGGTGTGTGGCTTCGGCGGTCCCCAGAGTTAAGCAGCATTATTCGCGGTCATAACTTGGATGGGTGACCGCTTAGCCTTGCACTGATTTGCGCGCCAACTGCTGAGCGGGAGGCAGTTTTTCTGAGTTTCTAATGTATTCTCATACAGTAGAAACTCAATAAAAATAAAGCGGACTGTATCGGCCAGGTTTTCCGCAGTTTTCCTGTGCCCTCGTGCAAATGCGATACAGTAGTGCATTAGGATGAGTGGCTGCGGACAACACTCTAGAGGGGTCTCTATGAAGGAACGGGAAAAGGGGAGAGGGGAAACGTAAAAGCCTGAAGAAGGCATACGGAAGAAACCAATAATAAAAAATACATTAATTTTATACCATAATTGTAGGTACATTAATTTTAGATGACGAGTTTATACATTACAATTTTTTTTCGTCTTCGTTTTTAGTTCGTTCTCGACTCGCGTGATTGCCAAATTTTACGCTCATCTCGAATCACCTACTTCGCGCACTTGTCGCACAATATAATATATTATACCAATCACACGCCATTATAGGAAACGCGAACAGTGACAATAGGCCCAATGGTTGGCCGAGTAATGGCTACCAACCGTTGGTTGCCAGTATTGGTTAAACTCCGAACCAGTTCTGACACCCAGCATTGGCCGAGTAATGGCTACGGACCGTTTGCTGCCATCTTGGTTAAACTCCGAACCAGTGCTGAGTAAAGGCTATCAGCAGTGTGCCAGTGTTGGGGCCCATCGTCTTAGTTCCAATAGGTTTCTCTCGCATATCAGCCAGTCTTGGGCAGACATGGGCCATTACACGCATGCATTTTTTTTTATGATGATAGAATAACATTATTAAAATTATTGGAGTCGGCCTGTTTGGAAATATATCTTTTTAAATTAATAATTACTTACTAAATTGATTATACCCGGCCGTGCACAACTACCAGTACTGGGCCCAAGTTATCATCCAGTATTTATCTAGCAGTGAGCCAGTGCTGCTTTCTGTTCACGGGCCATTACTGAGAGACTGGCCACCAACTCATGCCCAGTACTGGTTCCAATTGGACACTCCTACATGGGACGGTAAGAAATGCAAAAACTGAAAGTTCCACTAGATGCTCGTGTCAAAGTTGACTACACAATCAACGTAAGCGATATACCAAATATCGGCGTGAGTCACCGGTGACTCATATGTCGTTAAATCCACCAATCAGTGCAAATCACTCGAGGTTCTCGTTGCATGCTAGCGTGATAGCCACCGCTAATGCATCTGAGTCGTGTTGCGTGTAAACAGGACACGCATAACTCACGACATATTCCATTAAACAGTTCAGCCGGTTGGCATATCGTCGCAAATTTAATTTATTTAACATTCTCGGCACGACTCGGTTGCTTGTACCGCGATATTTAACCGCTTATATTATATATGTATATATATATATATATATATAAATTTTATTTAACGTGTACGCACGCCGCGGTCGCGCTCGGTCGACTGGCGATCTCGTGGCATGCACCCCCGTACGTAATATTCACTTGAATACATACGTACAAGCGTAAATACCAATCGACAATGCGCAGAAAAGTTTTGCTTGGCCGGATATCGCGTGAGCACGAGGCACACGTGCGTTCTCGCCTTGGCTGACCATTCCGCACCTTTTCCACTTGGCCCTCGCTCCGCCGATCCCCTCGACATCAACCAAGCTGCGTTTAAACCGAGAGGTTACGCACTCTTGAAATGACTGCACCACTTGCATGTGGTATCAGAAATTAAATCACGAAAAATTCCATTAAATTATAAATGAATGATATTCAATCATTTGAAGTGAAATTAAATCGTATTAATTATTCGCGTTGAAAATATAATAAAAAATCACATTCGATGACGAAAAAATTATATTCAATCGCTTAAAGTGAAATGAAATCGTGTTAATTGTTCATGATGGAAATATAATTACAAATGGAATTGGTATTTGCGGAAAGTTGCTTAAAGAGATTTGAAATTGAAGTCAAATAAAATGACCTCAAGGAATCACTTTATATCACCATTTTTTTTACCCCGTTGATTAAAAAAAAAAGGTTTTAACTTATAAACTTTTTCAAAAGTTTGCAATTTTACATTACCGAAAATTTTATTTATCAACTCATATATTGAGTTTAATACACAAGTGTGGTAAAATCGCCAATTTTTATTACTAAATAGAAAATAGTGTAATTTTTCGTCTCACTTGCATATCCCATCTAATGATCCAGTTTCTGTAAATGAGTCTCTTTTACTCGTAATGGAAAATTGTACCAAACATCTTTATCAGTGTGCAAAATGGTCCCGAAAATGAAAGAAAATTCAGGAAATTAAAAAATAGTCAGCGAAATCAAAGAAAGTACAGGTAATTAAAAAATGGTCAGGAAAATAAAAGAAAATTGAATTGTTTGCATAGTATATTTAATACAGATAAATGAATTACTATTAACTATTAAATCACTAATTACTAAAGTATGACATGACATGGTGGCCGTTTTTTTCGCCGAAAAAAAACTGACTTTTCCCTGACCAATCAAACTTTTTCTCTGATCAAAATTTCGACGATTTCTATTTTTCTAAATTGATAATGCCAATGAAAATGTATCCAAAACAAGTGCACGTCTTCGATAAATGATTTATTTTTCCGATCAACAATGAACATATTTTTTCTGTATCTATTTTGTAACCTTAAATTACGTAAACGATCTTTGGAGTCATAAAGCTTCACATCACATTAAACAATATTAATCGTGTTAAAAAAATCCGCTTCAGATATTGTCAATCGGGTTCATTTGACAAATTATATTAAAATCGTAATTATAGTATTAAGGTTTATTTCTGTTTTTTTTTTGTTCATAATTTTTCTCATTTTTTGTCCCAAGACTTCCTTTTATGTACTTTTTATCTTCTTATGGGAGATTTGCCAATTTACTTTTCCTTGACTTTTCCCGATTTTCCCGGTTATCCCTGGCATGAAAATCAACATGCATATTTGGAATTTTCGTACCCGATTTGAAATTGAATATACATTGTCCAATTAAATGTAAGAACAAAGTTAGCAAAATTTCAGTTACTAACATTGAATAATACCTAGCACAGTATTTGCAATTTTACTCACATGGGTGTATTACTTTTTGAAAAATGTTTGCGTTTTTCCGACACAAAAGTGTGAGAAATTTACAAAACTCGCTATCGGAAATAAACATTAATATAGTGGCATAGTAAATTTAGTATGCGTCTATGAATTTTACCAATCCGGTCATATAAAATTACAACACATGGTTACTAAATCCATCATTACTGAATTAGTACATGAAATTCAACATATACTTTTGGACTTTTAGTGCCTGATTCGAAATTTATATATATTTATACTTATCTTACGAATTATTTCGTTAAATTTGAAATTAATCACAATATTATACACTGCATAAACAGACTGAAAATTTAATGTACTGAGGCGGGACCTTCACAGGCTGTCGATATAATGTTTTCCAAGATCTGGATACCTGAGCCTCTTTTCGCTAAAAAAAGATTCCGTTCATTCGAAAGTTATGTCCACTTGAAAATATTTCCAAACACACTTCACGCTTTGATTGCAATTAATTGAATATTTTGTTATGTCAATTATAAGTATGCTTGAGAGAATAATAGTTGTACAACTCTAATGCCATTTAGATATCCAAAATTACTAATTTCGGATATCTAAATTTTAAATAAAAAATTACTACGTTGATAGCGTTCACTGTAAAAAAATTTTGTTTGGAAATTAATATACAGTATATATATACAGCTCGGATGCATTCATCATTGACAAATACTAATTTTTAGTAATTTTCAAATACCAGTATCCAATATATAAGAATACTTATACTATTTTTAAATTTACTATAAAAGTATATTAATATGGAATTCATATACCCGTTTAGTAAATCTCATATCGTTTTGTGTATTAAATTCTCTTGCATTTTTAACAGTGTAGTTGGTAACGTGCGTGTGTATAATATGGCTGAAAAAGTAATGCCCAAGTAATAGTTCTATTTTTTTCAAATTTTTTTAAGTCCATTTTCAATTTCCAACGCATATGTTCCTTCAGTTTGAAGTTACCGCTTTGCAAATATAGTTTGCAAAGAAATTGTGCGGTAATATTGTTGAACGTTACATTGTTTTTCAATACCGATCATACACAGAAAAAAAATGTCATTGATTCAATAAATCCATCGTTTATGAAATTCAACATACAAGGTAATTAAATATCAAAAGTAATGTCTAAGAATTTTCAAGCATATTCATCGAAAAATATCTTGCAGCGTTGGAAAATCCAGAAATAATTGTGTCTTAATATTATCGAACGCAACATTTTTTCTAATATCGTTTATATAAAAATTCAATATAAATGTTTGTGAAATTTAATACACAGTTTATCCATATGGTACTTCCAATACAAGTATATTAATTTTAAGAAAGATTTTTCTACAGTGCGTGTTGTAATTTCCAATCATCGGATTAACGAAATTCCTTTATCTGTATCTAATTTACGATGCAAACATATTAATTGCGATTTTCTATATAGAAGTTTACAAATTTCATACACATTTGTATTGGAAAAGCGCAAACATTTTTTCCAGTGTAGAAATTCGAGAGATCTCTATCTCAATTGGGTGATTTTTTTTGTTCTTTCTGTATTCACCAGGAGAGTTTGTCGACACGCGTTAAACGCTGGTTGGGACGACGACACATGGCTCAACGAATATAATGCTCCGCATGCCGCCGCCGCCGCCGCCGCTGACAAAAGTCTCGGGACGCGCCTCTCTCGTTTGCGTAATGCATACGCGCCGCATGTAATACATACGGGGCCTCGATATACATGCATAACATTCGTATATCAGTCCGCAACGACCGTAGAAAGAGAGAGAAAGAAAAAGAGAGACGAAGAGAACAACGGGCTACGCCGGAGAGCACGTAACGTCCTGAATTCGTTTGAAAAGCGCGCATTACTTATGGACAAGGGTTGGGCCCGGAATATGCGTCGCATTGCATTTGCATACTATTGTTTTTTTTTTTCTTCTTTTTTTAAAACATATTTTCTTTTTCTTTTCTTTCATTTATGGCAACACTGACTGTACCACCATATATATTTTACGGTGTGTACGTATGCATTTATGTGGGATAGCACTGTGTGATTTGTTTCGCATAGTCATTGAGTTGAACTTGCGCACTTATATCGAATAACTACGAATATTCAATATGAAAACGAATCAAGCGAATACGCTCGACTTTTGTTTTATTTAATTTTTTATTTCATAAACATTTTATATTGCCTGCATTATATATTTTTACTCACGATGCCTCCCCTCCCGTTTACACTCCTTGCGAAAAAGGGGTTATTGTATGGATTCCACACATTTTCTATTAATTCAATACTATTTGAAGCAAAATAGGTATCCGGTTGCGCTCAAGCTAAATTAATAGATTTAGTTAATTTAAATAAAAAGTATAAGAAGATTTTGGCTTCCTCGTACAGGAAGCTTTGTAAAAAGCGAAAAATAATGAGTGTCGTATAATTTCAAACGTTTAACCGATTTTTCTAAATATTTTAGTAAAACCTTGTACCATGCCCCGTGCGGAAATCTGTTGAGGATAAACTGGTTTGAACCTAGCGTCTAGCTAGTTTTTTCTATCAAGTTTTTCTGTAGTGGGACTAGACATAATCTAGCCATAATGCACTGATGCTAGATAGCATATCTATCTAGGATCTGTCTAGTTTTCATGGCACAGCTTACCTGACCAGAGGCTAAACATAATATATCTAGCATACATGTATAGATGCCCAGGCCGTCTAGGATCTATCTAGCTTTCATGGCACAGCTTACCTGGCCAGAGGCTAGACATAATATATCTAACATACACGTATAGATGCCCAGGCCATCTAGGATCTATCTAGCTTTCATGGCACAGCTTACCTGACTAGAGGCTAAGCATAATATATCTAGCATACATGTATAGATGCTTAGGCCATCTAGGATCTATCTAGCTTTCATGGCACAGCTTACCTGACCAGAGGCTAGACATAATATATCTAATATACACGTATAGATGCCCAGGCCATCTAGGATCTATCTAGCTTTCATGGCACAGTTTACCTGACCAGAGGCTAGACATAATATATCTAGCATACACGTATAGATGCTGAGACCATCTAGTGTCAATCTAGTTTTACTTGAATATTTGTATTTGGCGCTACGCGGACGTTTTCCGATACAGGGTCTAATCGTGACCCGCTGCGCAGCGAGTTTTTATTATGTAGAGTGGCACGTGCATGTTCGTGAAAGGTACCAAACAATACGTTCTAGGGGACTACGATTTTTTTTCGTTTTGTACGACGCGAAAGAATTTATATTTTTTAGTTTTTTGCGATAGGCCTTATCGAGATATTTGATTATTATTGAAAAAGTGATTACGTACGTTATTAAATACGTTCTAGAGGACTACGTTTTTGTTTTGTTTTGTACGACGCGAAAGAATTTATATTTTTTTGTTTTTTGCGATAGGCCTTATCGAGATATTTGATTATTAATGATAAAGTGATTACGAACGTTATTAAATAGTGTTCCCTGTTTAAATAGTGTTCAACAGCTTTCCTGTTACGTGCTGATGCAATAAATGACGGTTCATATTAAGTCTGTTTTTTTATTTATCCTAGGCTATTTAACAGGTATCTGGGTTCAACAGAGAAATCCGGTCTAGCACCTAGTCAATTTTATGCTATAGGGTTAACCGATTTCCGTACTGGCTAATCACTAGCTAAGTTTATTGGGCGAATTACTAGAATCTTAGCCAGATTTTAGACAGTTTTTCTCTACAACGACTAGACAGCGAGAAATTACACATAGCGCTCGGATCTAGCTATTTTTCGACCTAGATCTTGTACAGAAAATAAGAAAACTAGTCGATTTCTAGGTGATGGCGAGATGGAATTTCCACACGGGTGGTAGTCCATATGTGGACCAAATTAGGACCTGATATCTTGTAATTCGCACGAGCCAGTCCGAGAACGCGATTTTTCGAAAAATTCATAATGCCATAAAATTTGAACGGCTGGATAGACCGGTGTTAAATTTGTACTCAAATCTTTTTCGACGATAGTCTACATGTGAACAAAATTTGAGATAAACCTGAGAAAAATTTCAAATCTTTTTTTTTCGATTTTTTCAGCATTTTTTTCTATTCTGTTCACCAAAATTGAAATTTACGGACATATCGACTGTTCCTTTGACTAAATTCACCATTGATAATCAATAATCGTGAACTCGTCTTGAAAATTGCAGCCGGATATCTCAGAATTTACAGAAGTTGAAGTCTGCATACATTTAAAAAAAATTGAAATTGGAATAAAATTAAAACCAGTCGGGATTCGTTAAAGATGTGATAATCACCCGAGTGTAATATGCAAATGATTATTGTTTAAACATTGTTTGTTTATTCGATTTGTTTATTAATTACACGCATTTTTTCAGCCAAAAGATTTTCAATTAAAAGAAAAAAAAATCGTTTTCTCTTTCCTTTCTTTTATTTATGCTGACACTGGCTCTGTACCACCATATATGTTTTACTTATGCATTTATGTACGATACCAGTGTGTGATTTGTTTCGCATAGTCATTGAGCTCAACGTGCGCACTTATATCGAATAACTGTGTACTCAAGCGAATTCGCAAAAGAACATTGCTCCCACCTATCGTCGCTCTCTCGAAGGCGATTTATTGTTAAACACTTAATAAGCACTATCGCTATGAATGCGGAAAAAACTCTCGAGGTCCTGTTGAGACGGCTATCAAAGTTTCTTGATCCTGATTTTAATCTCAGCTTGTTGGTATAGCGAGGGCGACCGATTATTGAGCTTGTTGGATTGATTAGATCAAATGAGTGCTCGAACAACGTAGAATTTCGCATTTCGTTTTTTTTTTGTCCATTATTTTACCGAGAAATGTGGTCCGAGAAAAATGTAAGTAATTAATTTCATAAAAATGAGCTAATATCTCATTTATTTATGAGGAAAGATTTGGTTGACTGGGTATTAATAGTAACAGCAATTCGCTGTTAATTACTGTTATCAACCACTAATCTATTTACCAGTGAACCTATGTTCCAGAAAAATGACTTTACTTGAATCAAATTGCTGCCTCATCTCATTTAATTAATATTTATTTGGTTTAAATAATTTTTGATTGCCTTTTAGGTAATGCTATTAGGTAATTTGAAGAAATGAAATAAATCATTTATAGAATTACATTTGTTTTATGGCCTCCCTAATAAAATTGATTCACTTGAAATAAATTTTATTTTATATAAATAAAATAAGAAGATTATCTGTTGAAGGTTCAAGATTCTATAATAACGAGTCATCGTCAATTGTAGCTAGATGAAAGCTAGACTATCATGAATTTTCAAACGTTGCGTGAATACGAAATGATTAATAATTATAGACCATGAAGTTGCAGGGTTCCGTGTGACACGACCTATTAAAACAGGATTTAAAATTTTTATGTAAGTGCTGATTCATTAGAATGAATAAATCTGCAATAACAGTAATGATTTACAATAAAATCAATAAAATGTAGTCATTAAACTATTATTAGTAATAAATCTTATACTTTGTATCACAAGGTTCCCGGATTTGTATATTTTATGGAAGAGGCCGATTCATTAAAATCAATAAATTTGCAATAACAGTGACAATTTACATTGAAATCATTAAAAATATACTCATTAAACTATTATTAATAATAAATCTTATACTTGGTGTCACAAGGTTCCCTCGGCGACATTTCACCTTTTTCTTTGAGTACGACGATCATCATTGCAAAATTACTGTATGGACTGCGACGAGGTCGACAACACAGGTTATAGGTCCTTGTTTGGCAAGGACCCAATACGTATACGATTTTAAAAAAACAGCACTAAAAATCATAATGCACAGCAGTGTTGGGCAGCAAAAATTACTTGAGTCGGAAATTACTGCTTTAACTAAAATTACTTTCAGTAATTGTATTTTTTTTAATCCAATGAAATTGCTTTCAATAATTGTATTTTTTTCCAAATCAAATAAAATTACTTTGAATAATTATAATTTTTTCCAATTAATTAAGATCATTTTCGATAATTTCATTTTTTTTCAATTTATTACAATTCCTGAAAATAATTATAATTTTTGAGTTCATTAAAATTACTGAATTGTACATTGTGCACCAAGGGACGAAAGTTGGCGATTGCGACGGCTGCAATCACACGAGGCGCAAATGCCAATTGTGACCCGTGTTACACACAATATTTTTTGTATCAAGTGCATGAATAGTGGTGCTTTGAATGGTAGTTTTGCGAGACGAACAGTGAAAAGTGAGGTTACGAACTTTCGTCCCTAGAGTCGAAAGTGAAGGAATCGTAATCTGCGCTTGCGCCAACCTATCGTTTGAACACTGCCATGAAACTAGCCACTTACGGCCCTCAAAACTACCATGAAAAGCACGGCTGTTAAATTACTTCGAGATAATGGTTTTGAATCAAATTAAAAATTACTTTTTATAATTGTAATGAATTTCAAATAAAATAAAATTGCTTTTTGTAATCGGATTGGAGTTCAAATTAATTACAATTACTTCCAGTAATTGTATTGGATTTCAAATGAATTACAATTACATTTTGTAATTGTAATTCATTTGAAATTGAATACAATCACTTCCAGTAATTGTATTGAATTTCAAATTAATTACAATTACTTCGAATAATTAGTAATTAGTAATTTTCCATTCCATATTTGTCCAACTCTGATGCACAGTGCCCGATGGTAGAGTAATTAATAAAAATTACTGACCTTTTAAAGACTTAATATTTTGTTATTCACACAAGGTTTTTGCCTGATTATTATAGGCTTAAGCCTATAGTTATAACGCTCTTAAATATTGCACGTAAACTCAGAAAATGTATGGTAGTTATAGTATATAAAATAAAATAAAACCCTAGCACGCGCCAATATGGACTCGTTCCCCCCCAGATCACTGCGAGAAAAATAAGTGAAGTCACTGTCCGGCGTAAATTTCACTTCATTCAATCCGTGATAAATCTACCTTCATGTACATCTAATTTAATATGCTCAATGAGCTTGTGATGATATTCTGAAATCCTATAACGGTGGATATCAGATGAAACATCAAAACCGAGTAACAGATGCTTGCAGGGTTACCGCTAAATTTGAGACATGTTTTGCCGATTACAGTTACTTAAATTATGTTCATTACCGCTTTCCAGATGTTAATAATTTTTTTCTTATTTTTCTATATTATCACTTCGTACGAAGTGATGCTAAAGTCATAGTTACACGCTGCAAAGTTGATAATTCCTGCATTTGAACCAGGAAAAAACAGTTATTGGTGCATTATAAAATTGAATTATTTTTTTTCATATCAATTATGCTTCGTATATCTCAAAAGAAGTTTGATACTCGCGTAATTCATTCTGTGCAAATTACTAGCGCAATCCAAATTCGAGTTACACGAGAGTCAAAGGTGTTGTGAAATACGCCCTTATATCTGTAGTAAATAAAGCTTTCGGCAAATATTACAAAATTTACAGGAATTTTTTCACATTATTTAATTATGTCATGCTGGTGCTAGAATGTGGCTTGTATGGTGCTAAAATAGTCTAAGTTTAGAAAAATCTGAAATTTTTTTAAAAAATCTGAATTTACATAAATAAACGTTTGACCAGTCGCCTGTAGTAGATTAGTTTTTTTCTATTTTTTAATAATTTTTTTATATAAAAAAAGCTTAAAAACTATAAGAAAAAAAATCTTGCCCACTTTGGCTATAAGCTAGATAATTTTGATATTCAACAAAGATTTTTTTAGAATTGTTTCAGATTTTTTAATTATGGCATTCGATACGTCACTTTAAAAAAATTAAAAAAATAAATATACATAGAAAAAATTAATTATAAAAATCTGGTGCATTTGAGGGTCTAACCAATTCTACAAAAAATTACAAGCCAAATCGGGGAGGTCGAGGATCAGACCCAGGTCGAATTGGGATGTAATGCCCCATACGTATATTTTAATGACGAACGGTATGAAATTTTTGAATTTATGGAATGTTGAATTATTTTCAAAAATATACGTTATCACAATGTTTCGGAAACGTTCCAATAATAACGAAATAACGAAATAGAAAAAAGCGAATTCACAACATGTTTATTTATCTAATTAAAACAAGGATGTAAAGTAGAACCTTGCACATTGCTTCCTCATTACTTTTCGCTTTTTACAAAGCTTCCTCTATGAGGAAGCCAAACTTGATTAACATACTTCGTCATAGCGGTAGATTTGTAAAGTGCGACAAATAATGAAGAAGCAATGTGCAAGGTTTTACTTTGCATCCTTGTTTCAATTTCATAACATAACGAGTTCGTAAATAATAGAAAACCAGGGTTCTAAAGATGTCAGAAACTGGGCCGTCGACCTTATTGCCGAATCTAGAAGAATCGAATACCATCCCATACCCTCGTAGCTTTACAGCAACGCATCGAAACGATAAATCGTAACACGTGTATAAGTATATAAAGGGGTGCGAGGAGTATGGCGCGAGGAGGATGTAAACGCGTGGCATTCGTGTAACCAAAGGCGCGAGAGAACAGAAGGATCGAAGATGCCGCGAGAGGGGCAAGGTACTGCTCTGCTCTGCTCCGCTAAGAGCCCGAAGACGACGACGACGACGACGTCGACATTGTATGCAGATCTCGAGCGCGGCGGCAGCCGAGTCGACGGATCGGGCGTAATCGACCTCGGAAGAATGCGAGAACGTCGCTCCTCTCTTCTCTCTTTCTTTCTCTCTCTCTCTCTCTGCTACGTTTTTTTCATCTCTTTTCTTCTACTTGCTTCCATTCTATCTAGTCTTCTGTCTCTCTTTCTCTCTCTTTAGTTCTTGTAATGCCGCACAAGCTGCGAAGCTACTCTGCAGTTTCAACAACAGGGGCTGTTTCGCTCTCGGTGCTAGCAGTCGAGCGAGAAGAAAAGTTAAGAGGCCACAGACCGACTAAGAGTTCCAAACGAACCCGGACGCGCAGAATCGCGGTTTTGTCGATACCGATTTTTCTCTGTTCTGCTTTGAGTGGAGATGTGAGTGGTAAATGTAATCGGTAATTTCAACCGTATTTTTTTACTCTATTTTTATGTGACCCCTTAAGGGATCGTCACAGTGGGAAATTTAAAAAAGATCGATTTTTTTGCATTATCCGATAGTATACACGGTTATAAACATTCTCCCCAATTTTTGAATCGAAACTCGAATTATTTCGGTCGCTACAGCCTGTCTTAGAGAAAGGGATTGGAGCGTGACATCTCGTGCGTTCGTCTCCACGTTCAACTATTATTCCTTTTGTCCTGTTCCTACCTGTACATGTACCTTTTAACCTGCGGGGATTTAGTTTTACAACCTCGCTGAATAAATGGGCCAAGTACGAAGCAGAAGGAATATTGTATGGACCTGGCATCGCCGATTCATCGTAACTAGACGATTTATCTGAAAATTCCTCACTCCAAATTTTACACGCATTTTTCTCGGAATGGTGTTTTTCAAAACGGTGGCCACTCTCAAAGAAACAATTTTCAAGCTATCTCTTTGAAATTTTGACAGAATATTCTTTACGTCATTCTTTATGATGCTATGCAAGCTTTTTTTTTTAAATCTTCCTATTTTTTTTTTTACGAAAAACTGTTGAAGAAATCCCAGATAAATTCGATACTTTTTGTTCAAAACTTCGCCATTTTTTTTATTTTTATTTTAAAAAAGCCTCCATAGCTCCATAGCAACTTTCCTGCAGATTAATAATCTTCTTGAAATTTTTGTTTCGGATCAAATTTGCGTCCGCAACCCTGGCCACCATACGGGACCGTTTTTTTAACTGGAATTTTCAATGTATAAAAACAATGTATTATTCAGTATTGAATAATAAATAAATCAAATTTTTTAAAATCTTTTTGTATTCTCCATCATTGCTTTAATTTGTAAAAAAAATTAGACCGATTAGCTTATCCTAACCAGCAAAAAAAATCGCGAAAATCCGCTATTTACCAGGGGGTCACGCTGTGACGATCGCTTAAGTAAAAGAATTTTTTTTGTACTGTAAAAAATGATGTAACCCAGACAGAAAAACATATATGTATCATATGTGCCTAATATATGGTGCCAAAAAGTTCTATATGCCACATATGTTTTGGGTCCATGTCTAAATGACTTCGAAAAAACAACTTTCGACTAAAACACCTAGTCAAAACAACCTGAACAAAAAAAACTCCGTACATAAATAACTCCATAGACAAATAACGCCAACCAAAACAACTACCGGTAAAAGAACTTCAAATAATCACAAATTCATACATCACAAGCATGAATTTCCAAACGCACGAATCAATAGAACCTAAAGAACCTAAAGAAATCAGCTAAATCTAATGAGCATTAAAATGGCTGCTCCGCTGATTTTAGAAATATCTAACTTTTATCTGCGATTTAAAAAAATTTCGACCCTTTATTAAGAATAGATTAGAATTAATTATTCAAACATTGTTAATTTGTTTTAATTCAAACAAGTTTTAATTCATTTAAGTTTACAATTTTTAGTAATTTTAATTTAGTCGGTATTTTTTTTTGTGTCATTATGCAAAGAAAAAATTCTGAGAAAATATTATATTTGTGAGAGAAAAAAATATATATATTTTCATACTCATCTAGGATCAACGCCGATGAAGATCATATTACTAAAAATTTCTTCTCCTCGTAAAGTATCAAAAGTTTTACACGATCCTGACATTATTAAAAATGTATCTAAGTCGATCGAAATTTTTGTAATTAAATGAGCAGATCTTATCATCTTTTACGGCAAATTATGATTAAAAAATTCACAACAAAATATGTAAAGAAAGCAAAAATGTCGCTTCAAATTGCTGTTGTATAAATACGGTATTTTTATGGTTATTTTACCAGATGAAAATTCTATGATATTTTCCCATTACGAGTCCTGAGGATATCAAGCGGAACTCTAAGCAAATACTTGGCCGAAGGACGCAAATTCTCAACACGCAACGACCGAGATTGAGATCGATCGGTTAGCCGATTTATCTCTTAGGCATTTGGCCGCGCCACGCGTCCTGCGGATCGTGAGTCTGCGTATTACGACTGGAATAAGCGCTCCGGTTTTTTTTTTCTTCGTCTTTGCCTTCTGAGGTTTAATAATCCAGACGTTCTTGCGAGCAATGGACCACACACGGCTCGCTGAGATTCTTGGCTGGCTACCAGAACTTCTCTCCAGAATCAGAGGCTCGTAAGCCTGAGAGACGACGATTAGTCGTTTGCAGGTATCACGCAGAGCTATAATGTTGCGGGAACATGCGGACAAGACAACACTTCACCGGACAGAATAATGCGAAGTAAATCCGAATAATAATATTACATGTAAATTGCAAATTTACATTTATCTATTATACATTTGATGTAATGACTAATATATTTTGAGTCGAATAGTGAGACGTTTTTGCTGTTTTACCGTGTAGCAACACTAAATGTGCTAGGAAATTTTTATTTTATTACGGAAGTGTCTTATTTAATATCGTTTCTTTTTAAAAAATTTTTTACATGTTTATGTGAGTTATTCTTTAATTATTTTATATTCATTTGTTCCGCCAAAATAAGACATTGTAAAGGTGTAAATAAGTCACAACAATAGAAAGTTCAGAAAATTGGAATTTTTGTTGCACACTTGCACGGAGAGAAATGGATCCGCAAACATGGGCTTTATGGTAATACCTCGTATAATCCCGAGTAGAAATTCCATCACGGGTGCCTGAGGACTGGTCAGGTCGTGATCGGGAAATCTTAAAGATTGCCTTTCTGTGGAATGCCTTACAGGGACCTGATTTTGTCCGGAGAGAGATGCCTGATAATATCCAAGCGCCATCTGGTGTGCATACTTTGGTCAGGAAGCCGTACGCGGCCCTGATTAGATATACATTATCACGCCGTATTAATGCCAGCGCCATCTCGCGGGTCAACTTTGGTCAGGAATTCGTACAAGGTCCTGATTAGATACGTATTATCATTCCGTATTAACCCCAGTGCCATTTTGTGCACCAATTTTGATCAAGAAACTGTACTCGACCCTTACTAGACGTATGTTCCGATTCTTTATTATTCATTTCACGAGTTTTTCTTTAAGGTAACATTACCATCGAGAAGTCCGAGCAATTTTGGTACACTTTAACTCAGCTTTCTGTGTTTCTCGCAAAATAATATGCAGTGAATATGAAAGTTTTTTTTAAGTTGAAAAGCTTTAAGTAATAAAGAAAACAAAAATATAAGACGCGTTTTAATTAATTTATGCATTTCATGCCGGACACTTCCAAATCGGAGCCTTACTCGATTCTGGTTACGGCTCGAACAGGTATCCTGATCATGGCCTGAACAATTTCCTCGATTATGGCCTGAACAGTTCCCGGATCATGGCCTTAACAGTCTCCCTGATCATGGCCGTATCAACCCCAACTTTACGTTTTGGCAGCGGGCCCGATCCGGTTGCCTTGACACTGCCTGACAAGGAACTACGGCCTACCTGATAATGCCTTTGTTGCGCCAGTATCAAAATTTCTACTCGGGATAGTTCACGGGTTACGATACGTATCGTAACCTGAACGAGGGTAATCGCAACGATTACTAAAAATATTTGAAATTCTCCTGTGTGTATAAAACCAATGACGATAAACCCACGTGTTACCGCGGTACGCGAGTTATTGTAATTAAAACCGAAACCCTGGTAGCTATCCACAGACTTTACTCTCAGTGTGGATTTTGCAGAATAATGGATTGCTCGAAAGATATTATTTTGCAAAGACTGCATTTGTGAAAAAAAAATTGAATGAGCAGTAGAGTTGGGTAAAAATATCAAATCGGTAATGATGATGATTTTGGATTTAAGTAACGCAGTCGCCGAGAAAATATATGCTGTTTCCCTTATACATGAATAATTGTGTAAGACACATACATAAAAATATAACTATTTCTAATTTTCCAGTATTACAATAATAAGCGATATTATACAGAAAACATCTCTCATTTATTTACTGTACACCGGTAATGTCAGATATGCTCTTCCAGTACTCTGATAATTTCGTCTGAAATGGTGTATATTTTAAGTCAACCAAATTTGAATATTCTGGCCAGAAGCAGGGCCGCATCTGGCAAGTCCGACCAGGGGTGCCTGACCGATGCCTGATCCATGCATGATATGGAAAACTGTAGTCTAACCACATTTGAAATGTTGTATCTATGCATGATCCGGGTGGGGTCGGAACCTCATTTAGCTAACCGGATCAGGAATGCCTCACCGATGCCTGAGCCCGGCATGCTATGGAAAACGTTAGTCTAACCACATTGGAAATGTTGTACCTATGCATGTTCCGGGCGGGGTCTGGACCTCATTTAGCTAACCGAATCAGGAATGCCCGATCGGTGCCTGATCCCGAGCTGATGGGGAATATTTCAGGCTAGCCAGTTTTGAAATATTATACCAGTACATGTTCGGGCAGAACCAGCGCCTTATTTGGCTACACGGAGAAAAATCATTTGCTAGCAAAGTGGCAGCAAACTTGGCCTAGAAAATGTATTTGCTGACCAAACAAATAATTTTGCTGGCCTAGCAAATCTTTTTGCTGTTCTAGCAAATAATTTTTTCAAGACTAAGAAATAAGGCTTTGCTGTTACTATATTAGCAACTGACTTATTGCTCTCTCCGTGTAGCCTGAACAGCCATGCCTGCCCGATGCCTCATCCGGACCTGATGGTACTTCAGGCAATATGAATTAATTTCTGCTCGGAAACTGCTTTGGGATTAATGGCATGTAGGCTTTCTTGAAATTCGCAAATGACAACATATATTTGCGAATTTCAAAAAAGCCCACATGCCACATGGAAATAAATGTTTGGCTGTGGCAACTACGTTTTCGATTTGCTGTACACAATGTCTAAAAAATGAGTTGCCTCAACCATATAGAATAGTAACCTCAACTATTCACGATTATAGTTCTCGCGAGATTAGTTAGGTTAACTAATTCAATCGTTGGGACTACCATTCGAATCGTCGTTATTACCATTCGAACTGTTGGTATTACCATTTGGGTTGTAAGGGAAATAGAATAATCGATTGGTTGTGTCAACTCATTTTTTGGTTATGGCAACTAATCTTTTTTTTCGTGCGTTGATCCCAAAACAGTATAGGAAATTAAAACTAATCGACACTAATAGGTCCCATATAAATGAAGATTACTACAATGTTTTCACCTTTCAAACCAATACATATGCAACGGATTACAATACTGTTAAGGAATAGCTGTGATCAAGCAAATTTGGAACATTTACTATACGTATCGAAACCTGTGAATTGTTTATATGAGCTATGACAATAAAGCCCATGTGTCACCTCAGTACTACATTTTTTGAGAGTGACATTTATATTCCAGGCTCAATTTCTCTCCGTGAATGATTCTAAAGTATTGTTTAAGCAAAAAAAATCGATCTTTCCAGAATCCTAGAGTGGTGTTACCCCTTAAGTTTATCTAATGGTTGAAACGCAGTACTTATGATCGTCCAAGGACTTGGCATTGGAAAATCAAGTGCGTAGTCTCAGAGACGCACGCTTGTAAAACTCAACGATAGGTGTCCGTCTGATGAGATAGGACTCTGGAAGTGGACACGCATAAGATGATAATGGATAGTCGATGCTAACAATCCAAGAGAAGCGAGCAAGTTTGTTCACAGCGCCGGATCGAATTGCGTCGACTGGTAACACGAGAGAGAAACGACGTTGTCGTTTTATGCCTTAAGCATCTTTATTCCTTAAGCGTCTTTATTCCTTAAGCGCCTGTCTCTTGTACGAGAAAAGTGGTACGGACTGTTTTATTGTCGTAGAAAAATCCTCCAGAGGTGAAAAACTGCTGAGTGTAGGATGAGATTGTTGCAAAGAGCTCATTAGCGTTGAGAGTTTATCGTTCTTTTAGAAATATAGTAATTACTATATTGCATTGTACAATTGGCTTTGTAATTATGTTTTCAAAAAATTAACATGCAGCGATTATAATATGATCTGTAAACTTTTGGACAGTTGCAAAAAACATGAATTTTTAATTAAATTTTATTGCAATCTCCTTGGAAAAAAGGAAAAATAAAGTTAATACATGCCGAAAGCATGTGGTCTTCCACTTTTCCCGCAATTTCTCTCAATATCTGATTGAAAATGAGTTTTTTTTTGCAGCTGTTTAAAATAACACATATAATTTCATATCCACTGGAGATTATTATTACGAAGTTATTACTGCAGAGCGTACTTTGTATCTGTATTGTAACTGTATTTTAAATTTGAATTCTTAAAGTAATGGGGGTTTGTTACTATGCCGATGTTGTAACTATCCATTACTTTTGAATTTCTTTTTCCTTTTTGCTTATTCCTCTCATAAACAATTAGTTATAAAGTATTTTTTAGAATGACACACCATATCCGTAAAAAACATATAAACGTTTTATTAAAATCAAAATATTTTGCTCCATAGAATGATAGAGAAAATTTACGCCAACTAAAGTAACAGGCCATTACTTACATCACTCCTTCATTATTCAGTATCCATTAATTTTCCTTCCACGACTATTTTGAACGAAGCCGCATCGAAAAGTTTATTTTTATTTTCAAAAATGCTTATACATTTTATGAATAATATCGTATGTTATTTAAAAAAAATATTGCCATCAAATTTTTTATAACGATAATATAAGTATATTTTCTCTACGAAAACAAATTTAATCTAATACTAATGAACACCTGAGCTAAAAGACTGCGTTCGATAACCCGTTGGCAAAACGCTTTAAGGCTTTTTAGATAAGACTAAATATATATACAATTTTTGTGCTGTGTCTTGTCAGTACATTATCGTTTACTACTACTACTAAAGTAATGAGCCATTACTTACATAACTCTTCTCATTATTCATTATCCATTATCCATTAATTTTTTTTAATGACCATCCTGAAGGAACTTGCATCTAAAACTTTTTTTCATTTCAATAAAATGTTAATACATTTTATATTAGTATTAAAGTTTATATATTTTTTATATTAGTAGTAAAATATTTATACATTTTATCACCTACTAGAAAAACATTTTATTATAGTTAGTAATAAAATGTATAAACATTAAATATAATACTATTTTTACAATTTATAATTATTATTTATTAAAATTTACAAATAATTGTATTACAGTTAGTAATAAAATGTATAAACATTTAAACATTACTAACTGGACATCATGCTAATGTTATGATGTTCTACAAAAATATTCATATCATTTTATTTGTGGAACAAGTAAGTAAATAAAATAAATTCGAAAATAATGGATTGTTAGATGTCTAGAGCTTGCTGAAAATTTTGGCATCTTTAGCGTTTTTTCATTAAAGCGCGTGTGCACGCACGACCCCGATTATCGAGCCCGTTGCTCCAATTCCATACGCAAAGACTCGCTTTAATTTTTCCCCGATGAAACTCGTCGCAAGGTCCGTTTGTGAGGCGGTTCGTCGATCGACCCCGACCCCCTTTACCATCCCCGGCCACGGTCGAATGAAATTGGTTTTTCCTCATACGGATATGCGCAACGCTTCGGCACTACAAAGCAAATTAATGGAAATCACAATTATCGAGTTGATTGTAGCCACCGAAGCTACATCAATTACAGCATATAAATATATATATATATATATATATATATATATATATATTTTTTTTTTTTGCATATATTTAAAAATAATATGTGGAAGCTGCTACCGTGATTAAGAAATTAAGGATTTGTATTTTTCTATTTAAATTTTTTATTTAAAGAGATTGTGGCATAAAAATTTCTGATTTTTATGTTTCTATTACTTTATAAGATTAAAAATGTTCACCCACATACAAATTGAGTAAAATTACACGTAAAATTGAGGTTATTTTTAATGGTCGGAATTTCCACTTAATTTTTGTTGTTTTTCATGTTATTTTGTGTGACAATTATTGTAAATCTATTTTTAATTTAGTAGAAATGTATTGTAGAACAACTCTGTTCATAATTACACTTGGGCAGAAAATGATTATTTGATAGCTTGACTTTTTTAGGACTTTGGGATTTTTCATCCTTTTACTCCTGCATATTGCTTCCTCATATTCCAATTAATTGGACCGCTTTTTGTTTGTTGTGTTTTCCCGGATTTTATGTTCAATTTTAAATGTGGCAGAAAGATTCTACGAATTTGGCAAATTTACAAATAATTCACTCATTTTTTTCTGGCATCTTGTAAATTTAGAAATATTCGTCTGGTAAATTGAAAGAGAACATAAAAAGTTTGTAAAATTTTCATAATTTCTTGTGCTAAATTGGAGCTGACATAAAATTTTGCACAATTTTTCTAAAACATGACAGAAAATATCCCGTAAAATGAAAATACAAAATTTGAACATATTTGTTTTGTATCTTTTATGTAAAGTTAACATCAATTTTCAGCGACTATATGTGGATGGAAAATTTATGCTAAAAGTCCATAAATTTTAATTTTTTTAAGCCACTTTTATCGATGTTTTAGACCATTTGGAAAATCATGAAATAAAAATCGCCATAAAACTTTTTAAACAAAGCTTTCTCAATAAGAGTGCAGAAAATTCGCCTTTTCAGGTTTGTCGATATTCAAAACAAACAATTAGAAAAAAATTACAAACACATAACTTTGCCAATGAGATGACAAAAAAAATCGTCTTTTCTAATCTCCAGATTTCCAAAACAAGCAGTTGGAACAAAAATGCAAACACAAAATTTCCTCAATGAGAAAGGAACAAAAAAATCGCGTCTTCAGGATACCAGATTTGCAAAACGAACAGTTAAAAAAAAATTATAAATATCAAGCTTTCCCAATGAGATCGCAAAAAAAGGTCGCCTTTTCAGTTCTCCGGATTTCCAAAACAAACAGTTAGAAAACAAAATTACAAACCCAAAACTTCCTCGATGAGAAAGGGAAAAAAATGCCATTTCAGATTTCTAGATTTCAGAAAAATAAAGTGATAAAAAAAAGCTCCGCTCATTATCGATTTACGAGCGTCTGCTCAGAGCCTCATCGAATTCGATGACGAATTGGTAAAAGGTGACCTCGTCGAGTAGTCGGTAGTAATTAAGCGATGATTTTTCCAGGAAGCTCGAAGGCGAGACTCGCTGGAAGCCAAACTCATCCGGGCACTTCCCCCCCATAAAAGATGATCTGTGCTAAACGTGCGTTTTCCTCCGTTTCTGGATCTCTCTCATCGCTTATACTCGTCGTCGTCGTCGTCGTAGTCGTAGTCGTACGTGGTTGTCGTCATGTATACGTACGACATAGTCGTACGTACGAAACGATCATGCTACTCTTCTGCACGTGGAAACATCAGCGCGCACGCGGATGAATAATGCATCACTTTGGCGGCAGCAGCAGCAGCAACAGCAGCAGCGACGTCGGCGTCGCTCGAGCTCGCCCGCGTCCGTCAGATTTTATCGGTCTGACAATCGGCGTTCCCAGAAGAGGAAAGGCTGCGAAAAATTCCAGCCAAGGATACGAATCAAGATCGTTCAACCGCTATTTCTCCCTGTCTTCTCTCGATAGCGCGAGCGTCTCGCGTGTGTCCCCTACTTTTCTTTCTCCTCGCACTGACTTTTCAATGTTCCCTGCGCAAAATTCTGCGCAACTTATATATATATATATATGGGGCATTACACACCGATCGGACCACCTTTGACCACGACCGTCGTTGATATAGTTGATTATTTTTATAGCCATTCACCCGAATGAATGGAGCATGCTCAATTTTTTTCGAATTTTTCATAGCATAATTCGCATACTTGTGAATTTATAAAAATTGCGTTTAAAAACTTTCGAATGCACGTATCTTCTTGGATATAAGTCGTATCGTAAAAAAATGTATATAAAAGCTTTTCATTTTGAAGTATACTTTTATGGAAATTTATTTAAAAAATTGTTCATCCACTCCGAAGCATTAATTTTTAATTAATAAACATAAAAATCGATTTTCCAAAAACTTGGACATTTTTTATTTTTCCGAAAAAATCTCTAAAATGTTGAATATAAAAATATTCTAGCTTATAGCCAAAGCGGGCAAGATTTTTCTTCTTATAGTTTTTAAGATTTTTTTATGAATAGAATTATTAAAAAGTAGAAAAAAAAATAATTTACTACAGGCGACTGGTCAAACGTTTATTTATGTAAACGTGGGTTTTTTTATTTTTTTTTCAGATTTTTAGGAGTTTATCAGATTTTTCTGAACTAAGCCTATTCCAGCACCATACAAGCAACATTCTAGCCCCAGCATGCCATAATTTTAAAATCTGAAAAATACTTAGTTGAATATCGAACTTTTCTAGCTTAGAGCCAAAGTGTAAATAATTTTTCTTCATATAGTTTTCAAGCTTTTTTGTTTAAAAAATTACTTGACGACCATTTCTGTATATGGAACTGTATTTTTCAGATAAAAAAAAAGTTTCTGTAAAAAATATCTAAAAGAAATTAAAAGTGTTTTTTCGAGCATACAGAATAGTGTAAAAAAATTATGGAGCGAATTTGGGGGGTCAGGGTTGAACGCTTACTGAGTTGGCCAGGAATACCCCATATATAAATTCATCGCAAGGAACATCTATTGTATATATTTCTTCTGGAGCTCTTTTTCACTGTTGAGAGTTCTTTGGACTGGCGCGAGCCAGTTACGACAATCAAAGCCTTCGCACTTCCTAACTCGAGCGACGAATTCCAAGCGAGCCGCTCTCGAGCCGCTTCAACTCCATAACCAATAAGTTATCTGCTTGGAATTCCGACGTGGCTCGTCGAGGAAAAGTGCCACTCGAGATTCCTCGAAGGACCATTACCATGACTCTTACAACAGTGCTAAGACGCTTTGCGCTGCAAAATATATATATACATATCAAGAGTCGCGGTAGTGACTCGATACATATATATATGTAGTCGGTTACTGTATTGAGAAGACAAACTTTAACTAACGTGGCTCAATGGTTTTGAGAATATTTCGTTTAGATTTTTATTTTCTCAAATACTCAACCAAAAAGAATTCAAAGTCGACGTTGCATATTCCTTCTTCATTATTTTTAACTTTTTACAAATTCACCTCGATGAGGAAGTATATTCGTCAATTTTTTCTTCCTCGTTTTACCTTTTTGAATATTTCGTTTGGATTTTTATTTTGTCTCGACTTTTCAAATACTGAACCAAAAATAATGCAAAGTAGCATCCTGTATATTGGCTTCTCATTATTTTTGACTTATTACAAATTTACCTCGACGAGGAAGTATGTTGATAAATTTTTGCTTTCTCATAGAGGAAGATTGCAAAATTTGGTTTTGCTAACTGAAGTTTTGCAAAGATTGATGCGATAGTGTGAATTTTTCAAAAATAAAAAAAAAATTCCGTACCAAACAATATTAAATGTACATGCACTTATGAATAACTGTTTGGCAAAATATTTTAGAAAAAATAGAAAAATCTATAAACTTAAATTTCTGCAAACATCTTGTCAAAAATTGCAACAATCAAAGATGAGCTGTTGGTGAAATTTCAGCTGAATTTTTTGAACGATTCTTCACTTATAGATGATTGAATTGTCGAAGCCCTACAGACATACATGCGGATATTTATTCTAAACCTTCTCTCTATATTTTTTATTCTAAACCTTCTCTCTTCAGTTTTTGCTCGCCTCTCATTTTCTCTTTTTGTATCGCCTCATTTAGGTTAAGATTATTTTCTGTACTTCTTCTTTGTCTGCTTTTGTTTATTTATTCTTTCCTGGCTCAGGTCCTTAGGGGGTTTAAAATCCCAGGATCTTAATAAAATCCAAATCTAAAATCTAAATCTAAATCTATATTTTTGCGATGATTTTGAGTATCTTGACATAAAAATCTTGGAAAAAAATATCATGAAAACAAAGATTTCGTTATGAGGAAGCAAAACTGGTTTAAAATGAACCTAACCAAGTATTTAGTTGTGTGTACGAAGTAATTGGTTAACACTTAGGTGTACTAAATGAAGAGAAATTTATATGCCCGTTGAAAAAATCATATAATAAATTACGATAATAAAAAGTTGTAGCAGATTAATCTTTTAAATACGTTTTTTTTTTCAAAATCAATCTCCTTCTGCAATAAATTATATTCAGTATACTTATACCTTTAGAATGAAAATTACTGAACTGAAAAAAATGTCTGTTACATAAAAGTGTGACAAAATGCTGAACCCAATTTCTTAATCTGTAAGAAATAAAAAAATCATTGTAGCCTCATAAATCAAGCGCCACTTCAAAGATTAAACGATTGCGAAGAAAATGAGTACCAGATGCACTCACAAATCCAACAGAAATAAAAGTTTAAGCTATTTTGGTAAACCACACATTTTATGAAGAAAAAAAATGCAAGTGTGTTAATTTGGGAGGCTCAACTGAACGATCCAGTGATTTAACCAGATATAAGTCAGCCCTGGAATCTGGTTCACCCCTCTCTCAATATATTAAAAGCCCAAACAAAATGAGAAAAGAAAATACATTTAAAAATTAAAAATAAATCTCCTACCATTATTTATATTCGGACCTGGACAATTTTTTTTTACGTGACCATTTGGAACAATAATGCACATGGAACTTTCAATACAATTTTTTGATGTATGAAAATAAACAAAATCTACACTGTAAAAAAAGTTCAGGAAATTAATATACATTTATCGGAAGTGTTTATGCATAAACCGGCATATTAGATTTAATATACAGTTGTATAGTAATATTACAATACCTTTATATTAAACATGATTTTTTAAATGTGTATCATGTATTCATTTTAAATCATACTTGTATATTAAAATTAATATACCGATTTATGCAAAAAAACTTTCGACACAAGTATATTAATTTTCATAATGACATTTTTTTTACAGTGTATCCTTTTTTCCCAATATTGAAAAGAAACTCCTACGTAAGACCATTTAGAATAATAATGCATATGGGACTTTCATTACGATTTTTTAATAACGTATAAAAATACACTGAGAAAAATGTGATTATGAAAATTAATATACTTTTGTCGAAAGTTTTAATGCGCAAAGCAGGAATATTAATTTTAATATACGCGTTTAATGTGCAATTAATAAACGGTACATTAAACATGGTAAAAAAGTGATATTTCATACAAAAGTACCGTAATATTATCATATAATTATATATTAAATTTAATATACCGATTTATGCATAAAAAATTCCGATAAATATATGTTAATTTTCTGAACATTTTTTACAGTGTAAACAAAACCTACACTTATCTTGCAATATGGAAATGACTAAAACTTTTGATTTTCTGTCCTAGTGATTTCTTTTTTAATGATCTGAACACCATTATAAATAATTATGTGATTTTTGCTCCCTCATAGAGGAAGCTTTGTTTTTGTACGAACATTTTTTTTCGAAGTTTTTTATGTCAGTACACTCAAAATGGTCTAAAACATCGAGAAAAGTGGTTTAGAAAAAATCTATGGATGAATGTGCGTGTGTGTGTGGCCGTTACTCAAAACTCAAACTTACATATGAGGCATTCCATATGAAACGGGCAACCCGGATTTTCAATGTTCGTAGAGTGGGTTCATAATTTTTTTCCAGAGTATTTAGAGGCCCCCGAATATATACGAGTTATTTCAGATTTTTGATCCCCATAGTTTTTCTACAATAAAATATGCTTTTTTTTGTTCAGGGATAAAATGTAGGATTTCACGTTTTTTTAAAATAAAAATGTTTCCGAATTAGCCTAGATACATTTTCAATCACTTTTTGGCAATACAAAGTCATATCTTTTTTTCGTTGGGAAGGATCATTTTGATTTTGCTCAAAATTTGACAAAATTTCCTTTATTACGTTCACTAACTACACCACAATTTGCGCGATGATCAATTCATACCTTCATAATGTGAACATGTGAATTGTGTATGATTCAGCAAATAACCGAGCCGTAGATTGTGAAGAGATCAATTTGCCATCGTGTTGATTTTTTCGTCATTTTTTAACATTTTGATGGAAATTCTGTGAAATTTTGAGTACAATAAAAATGGTCAAAAATGCTCAACGAAAAAAAAAATGATATGACATTATTTTGCCAAAAGATGCCTGAAAATTTATCTAGGTTAATTTGAAAATTTTTTTATCAAAAAGTATACGCGAAACCCTATATTTTATCCCGGAACAATTTTGTTGTGTAGACAGTTTTAAATCGGCAGGGAAAGGAGAAAAAAGATAATAATCAAAGCGTATTTTATAGTGGAAAAACTATGGGGATCTCTAAATACGCTGTACGAAATAAATACGCAATACGAAAATCAGGTGGGCCCGCTTCATATGGAATTCCTCATGTATCAAGAAGTGCTTTAACAATCGGACTGAAATTTAGCAAGCATGTGAATGAATTCGACGCCTTTGTTTGTGGTCATTTTCAAAAAAAATTTTAAAAAATGTTCAAATGTTATTTTACTTGGCACATTTCGAAAAATTTCTGTACGCTCTCTAGCATCCGCAAATTTTTAGCTACTGAGCTAAATAATTTTTTGTGAATAAAGCTATGTTAAATGACGATCGGTATTGAATTTGGAATGAATCTGTAAAAAAATTCGGTTTTTTGGGATATTGAATTTTTTAAAAAAATATTCGTTTTGATCACGTCAAATGAACTGAGATTTTCTAGAGATGAAAAAATAACATTTAGCGCTGTTACCTACTATATTTGGTCGTGATCGGTAAAGCGGTTTGGATTTTACGTGATTTTGAATTTTTCAACAACAATGTAGGTAACGAAAAAAGTTGCAAAGTACAACTTCGCACATCGTTTTCTCATTAATTTTCATTTTTTACAAATCTTCCTCTAGGAGGAAGCCAAAATTAATAAATGAGCTTTCCCATAGAGGTGGCTTTGTAAAAATGAAAATTAATGGGGAAGCAATATTCAAACCCGCGTAAAAATAATTATGTCAAATTGTGATCATAAATTAACACATCTCAATAAGTGCTATATTTGAGATGCTTTAAAACGAAAAATTTCAGAAAAGTTCAAAGCGATTTTGATATCGATACCAAGTTTTTTGACTAATTTTCACGGAATTATTGCTCAAAAATTCAATAGTACATTTGAAAGATTAAAATCAATTGTATCACTTTACTGATATTAAATTCCAATTTGATATCTCAAAATCGCTTTGAAATTTAAAAAGATATTTCGTCGTAACGCATCTCAAAAATGGTACTTTTTGACATATGTCGATATATGATCTCAATTTGGCATTAATTATTTTTACAAGGGAAGTTCTACTTTGCAACTTTTTAATACGATTTTATTGACGGTTAAAAATAGATATAACACTTATTTTTTGCGTGTTGCGTGTTACAGCCCCGAGAATCTGGTCCACCCCTCTCTCAATTTCTCTGAAGAAAATGCGAGGCATGACTCGTGGAATCCTCAACGATCCGAGTACATATTAAAGCCCCAAGCAGATGCGCTCGTAGAGAGACCGCAGAGTTCTCGGTGTCTCGGCGACTTTTCACATGAGAAGTCGTGCCGAGATCGCGCGTGCGAGAGACACAATCTCTGTTCGTCCGTTCGTCTGTCCGTCCGTCCGTCCCGTCGTTGCCAAGAAATTAAGAAGAATCTCTATATCCAACACTGCTTATTCCATCTGGAGTCTCTCTCACTTTACAATTCGTCTCATTGACTCGCGTCACGATCTCAAACTTCCATTCTCTTCCATATCTTCCTCGTTTTCATTATTATTATTATTACTATTATTGTAAGATGGAAACAAACACACGCAACAAGTAATTCCTTCATTCGATATTCTCGAGCGTCTTCGCTGTTAGCGTCTCTCTTTTCTCGTCAATTATCGCATTGAGATCTTAATCATTTGCGAGAGTAAGCTTCGAGACCGTAATTACACTGAATCTTTTATTCGTAGAAACCGGGGTAATTGCCGTATTCTGCTAATCGTCCACTTCGCCATTCGTCGTCTTCCTTTCCCTTCGCATTTCTAGCGGTTTCTGCAAATAAACGAAAAGAGGTGAATAAGAGCTTAAAGGAAGAAACAATAAAGACAAAAACAAAAAAGGAACGGATTAATTATAAATAAAGGAGTGGAGAGAGAAGATTGTGCAGTGACGGTGACGACGACGATTGACAGAACGAAAGTGAGAAATAGAGAAGGAGAGAGATGTAGGGAAAAAAGAATGTAAAGTAGAACTTTGCATCCTTATTTTAAATACAAATTAAACAAGTACGAAAACAAAGATTTTCATAAATTCAAAATTGTATAAAATCTACACCGCTTTATGTATTTCGCTTAAACTCAATACCGATCGTCATTTTTCATTCTTTATTCGTCAAAAACTGTTTAAGCTGATTATCTAAAAAATTGTGGCAGTTAGAGAACATACAGAGATTTAAAAAAAAATGCAATCTCCTATAAAATCTGAACCACTTTGCCAATTTTCACCAAATTCGATGTCGATTACAACTGGATGTTAATTTTACCTTGCAAAAGATTTGAGCAGGTTTGGGCGAACTTAATTTGAATAAGAACGAAAACAACATTTTTCGAAAATTCAAAATTTTATAAAATCTAAACCGTTTTATGGATTTCGCTCAAATTCAATACCGACCTTTATCGTTCATTTCTCTATTTGTCCAGAACTATTTAGTTCATTAGCTAAAAAATTGCGGAAGCTAGAGAATATACAGACATTTTTCGAAAAATTTAAAGGCTTATAAAATTTGAATTTACAAATATAAAGATACCGTGAAGAGAGAAGACAGAATTAAAGAGAGAAAAACTAAGTAAGAAAGAGGAAAACAAAGGAGAGAGAAGTTAAACCAAGTTAAACTAAAGGGCAACGTATAACATATTTTAGATAACATCTTGTAAACTAGAATGGCATGAAGCCATTGACTAATTATTGATCTCGTAAGTAACAGAATAACAAAAAAATAAAAATAACGTTTGTGCTCCCTTAATCAAAATAAAGCTAGAAAACAAAAAAAAATGTTAAAACTTAATGAACTGAAGACCGACTAAAACTAAGTAATACTAACTTAACATTAAATAATTATAAACTAAAATAACTTAAAAAAAATAAAAACAATATATTTATAAACAGAAATAAATATACGTGAAAAATTAACAAATCTAAAGATAACTTTGAGAGAGAAGAAAGAATTAAAGAGAAACAGAGAAAGAGGGGGAAAATTAGAAAAGGAGAGAGAAGTTGTGAGAAAGTGAGAAAAAACGAAAGAGTGAAAGAGAGAGAAAAATAGAGAGATGAGAGGAGAACGCGTGCACGGGGGACGCCATCGCGTCCCGTGTATTTCGGGCGGCACGGGCCACTGCACTGCCCCTACTACTTACGCGTGATTCGGCATCATCTTCCCTGAAACTTTGCCCCACGCGCGCGTCTTAGCGTCTCGTAGGTCTTGTTGCAGCGGCGCGTGGCGGCCACCTTCTCATGTCGTTCCATCCCTGTCGTCTCGACACCTCGAAATAAAAAAGAAAAAAAATGCATACGGAAAAAAAAATGTCATTGATTCATAAAAATTTAAGATTGACTGATTCAATAAAACGTCCGGTTCACGGGCTGCCAAAAAGTTATGTCATTATTTTAACTAAATCTGTAATAGAATGCATTTTTTGCAAAAAAATAATGTGTCGTTGTTACATTATGTTCATTCTACTAAACGATTTATGCACTGCATTTGGATTGAATGCTTATGGGGCATCCCATCCCGCTTCGACCCTCGACCTCCCCAATTTGGCTCGTAATTTTTTCTAGGATTGGTTACAGCCTCAAATGTACCAGACTTTTATTTTATATTTTTTCTATGCAAATTTCTTTAAAAATCCGTTTTTAAAGTGACATATTGTATACCATAATTTAAAAACCTGAAAAAATTCTGAAAAATACATTGTTGAATATCAACATTTTCTAGCTTATAGCCAAAGTGGTCAAGATTTTTCTTTTCATAGCCTTTAAGCTTTTGTTGATTTAAAAAAATTATTGAAAGACAGAAAAAAAATTCAAAGTCAAACGTTTATTTATGTAAACTCGGATTTTTTAGAATTTATCCAGATTCTTATGAATTCTTCAAATTTTTCTGATCTAAGACTGATCCATCATCATACAAGCCACATTCTAGCACCAGCATGTAATAATTTAAAAATCCGAAAAAATTCTGAATTCTACAATGTGACATTGAATTGTGTGTCTCAATGTTACGTATTTGAAGTTGTTGTTGTTGGAACAACAATATCAGAAGCCGAAACTGGTCCGAAAGAGACGTAGAACAACTTCGGAAGGCACTGTTGAAGAGAGAAAGATGAAAGAGGTGGTGCTTCAAGTGGTCAACGAAGACTAAGTTAGGTATAGCATAATAAGCACTGCTGGAGACATAAATATCAATCGGATGACTCTGCATCGCGTACCATCGAACAAATGTTGTAAAACCTATCGAAAATATTAAAAGTTTGCTTTTTTGTACTCAGTGAATTATGTCTTACATCGGTTGTAACATTGTGCCAGTCCACCCAACTAGAAATCTGGCAGGGCAGCCCTGCCGTCACATATGGGCCTGATCTGGCATGGATAAGTTTGACCTGATAAGGTGTACCTTATTAGGACCGAATCTGGCATAGGGAAGGTTGACCTGATAAGGTATTCCATATTCAGGTCTAGATCTGGCATAGATAAGGTAGACGTGATAAGATGTACCGTTATAGGACCGGATCTGGCATAGGAAAGGTTGATCTGATAAGGTGTACCTTAATCAGGGCCAAATCGGGAAAAAATTAAGGTAGACCTGATAAGGTATTCCATATTCAGGTCCAGATCTGGCATAGATAATGTAGACCTGATCGAAGTATTGGCGGAATTAAAAATATCATTTATAAAATCCGAATATCGCATTCAATATGGCGGATCAAGATGGTTTTTGCATCTTGATCCGCCATTTTAAACCGATCATTTTCAATTTACAAATGATAAGTTCAAATTCGTAATTAGCTACATTAAAAACCTTCGAATACTGAGTTTCATACAGATCAACTCACTTTTCGCACCTTGGTCCACCATACTGAATCTGCCATTTTGTTTTGCTTACGTTTTTAAATCAATTTCATAATCAGCGACCTCGAAAACCTCCGAAGAACAAATTTTATCTAAATCACGTCAATTTTTGCCTTTTCGCCTGAAATATTCGACCCGCCATTTTGATTTTACGAATTATGAGTTCAAGTCACTTCTGTGCCGAAGAGATACCTTATAAGTTCGACCATTTTCAATCCAAAAAGGAAGAATCACCTTAGAATATCTGTTCCATATATCACCCTCATGCATCACTCCGTTACTGTTATCGTAAATAGAACTATTATGCAAATACTGTACGAGATATCCATATAGTCGGTTTGGTGTAGTGGCTAGCGTGCTCGGTTAGGTAGTTAGGTAAATAGGTAGGTCCTGTAGGTCTTAGGTTGAAATCCCACGTGCATCACTTCTCGAATAATGTTACGAAAAAACCATATCTGCAGACGAGTTGCTTTTTTTGTAATATTAATAGAATATTATTGTTGATATTACGGCATAATGCCCTGAAATTAATAATTAATTTTTATATTTAATATAAAGACAAGTATATCAGGCCCTTAGTTGGCAATCTTTATCAGGTCCTTATGTGATAAACTTGATCTGGGACTGATGTACAAAAGCGTTAGATTTCCAATCAGGCCCGTATAAGGTAGCCAGACAGGGGATGTTTAAATTTTCATGTCATGACTGATATGAAAATCTAAACAACAAAAAAATGTCATGTGAACAAAACTTCGTCTATGAGGAAGCAGAAAATAAATGTTTTAAATAATAATTGGTAGAAAACTTCTTTATCTTAAAAAATGAATTCTTCGATTTTCCGAATGTATGTGATTTTTAAAAGAACTGTCCAAACATTTTCAAATTTGTTTTTTCATCTTAAAATCAGGCCCAAAAGTTAAGGATTTGGGTAAGTTTTCGTAGAAAAGTTTCATTCTACATTTAACAAAATTTACAGAATCATTCATCAGTTTTTATATTTAAAAACCCTCAAAAAAATTTCGGATTTGAAAATATCAAAATAATTATAAAAGTCATTATGAAAAAAATGAGAGCATTTATTTCAAACAGAAAAAAATAATAGTTTTCTATCGAACTTGTTAAACAATTTTTTTTCCTCTTTACCAATATCTCGACATTATTATTATACGAAATCCATATAACGTAAATTTAACAGATTTTTTTTGCCGCAGACCACTGAAATTCTATTCAGATTAAACTTAGAGTTAAGAATATTTAAAAAAAAAGATTAATTGTTGTTTAATTTCTTGGAGAACATTTTAATTAATACATATACAAAATTTACGACACAATACAATTTGAATGGAAGTTTTCGGTAATTGAAAGTCTTCCAATTGCTTTAAATTCGCAATAAATATTAAACGTAACGTAGGGCACAGTTGAGACAGTCATGATTATTTTTCTCCGTGTACTTCTCGTGTTTCTGCTCCTGAAATGCGTGGGAGCGCCTACTTGACTCTCTTTGCGCCGCGTGTCATATTTATTCCAGTTCTCCCCGACGCACAACGATAATCATCCTTTCGTATCTCATAAGACGCTTCGCGGAGTACGCAGTCGTATATGCATCTCGCGTTGCGCCGAGAGTTGCTCGAGATTCCCCCGGCCGAGAAAAATACAACGGTCAGTGGATCTCGCTCGCTCACACTTGTGTATCATATGCGTCGTGAGTCTCGGGTTCTGAAACTTTGATAGACCGTCACGCGAAATTCCTTTGCCAATTGTATCATCCAGTCCAGTCATCCACTTGGTTTGAGCCGCTATTTCTTCCGAGGGGCTATTCTGTACCGGGTTTGGTGCACGCATCATTGCACAGTTAAATCGAATTCGTATGATTTCATTAATGATCGCAGTGATGTCATGAGTGATTTCATCCATTTAAAAAAATTGTTTAGCTTCATTCATCGCAAAAACACATCATTTTATTCATTTCACAAATCGTACAATTTCAATCATTCTAAAAAATATGTAATTTCATTCATTTCATAAATACTACAATTTCATTCGTCCCAAACAATATGTAATTTTATTAATTTCATAAAAACTACAATTTTATTCATCCAAAAAAACATGTAATTTTATTAATTTCTAAAAACATATTATTTTATTAATGTCACAAGACGTATAATTTTTTTAAATTTCATAAACCGTATGATTTCATTAATGTCACCAATCGCATGATTTTAAATGTTTTCATACGATTCAACACATTGTTACATGATTTTGCAAATCAAACGAAGCATAAAGACAAGAAGTAAGGAGCAACTATATTGTAGCTAAAAAAAATAGGAATTGTTGTTGGTTCATAGCGTTTAAAATCGAAATAAAAGGTAAAATGACGCTCTTAATTGCAGGAATCTCAGAATAATTTCTACTCAAATCACGGTTTTAATAGCCTCCATTCATTCAAAGGTATAAAGAATATATTATTGGATTTAAAACGAGTACTTTATAGGATCATAAAGGTTGATATCGCTATGAAATATCCTGTTTCTGATATGGCTAGTGAAAAATAGTTACATGCAATTGCTTCATATATATTAATATAACCATGAATAACTATTATTAGGGATACGAAACTTGACGATTTGATACCATTTTATTACACTATTTAGTTTTTCTTACGACGAATATGTTAGTGACTACCTGCTAGTATTTTCGATGACTCAGCGTTTGAAATACGTTATAGAAGGTGAAACATTTTCTTATAATAAAGGAAAAAAGGTTTTCTTGGTAGATTCATTTATAAATGCTATAAAAACGGAAGTATTACCTATGAATAATGGATAATAATGACTCATTATTTTCTCTACCATTTTATGGAAAAACCTTTTGTTTTTGTTTCAAACCAAATGTTTATACTTTTTTTTTACTAATATGATATGATATAAATAATATCATAAATGAGTTATGGCACAAATAAACAAATTAAGTGAGTCTAAAATTAATTAGATAGCCCTTAGGTAGACCAGTTTGAAACAATTAATTTTTTCTTATAGATATATTAAAAATACTGTAAAAATAAAAATAATGGCCCATTATTCTATAAGTCTTGATTATTTTTAGTAGTGGTAGTAGTAGCAGTGGTAGTAAACGGTTTTTATTGGCTACATTTCTTATTTTACAATGCATAAGTGTGGTTACAAAAATTTCTCTTGAATAATTCTCATCATTATTTTTTTCCCAATACGAAAGTATATGAAAAATATAACAATTTATTTATGGAAAAATTTGAGAGTGAATTAAAAAATAATAGGACAGTTACAATTCTGGAGCCCATCGATATCTTCGTCTCCATTCTTCAATACAACCGCGAGAAGACATCCACTTCTGGTATACGTCATCTATGTGTGTCTCTCTCTCAATTACTCGCTCTCGAATTTTTGATAGACTATCGGGCGTGGGATCGATCGGAGTACAAGGAGGAGAGGAGAGTGGCGACGCGAGAATCTCGTTCCGCGCTTGGCACCAACCATTAATCCCCATCTCGTATACACTCAGCTCCTTCTATACTTCCTCCGTGTTGGTATAATGGTAATGGTACTTCCCCTCTTCGTCTTCGTCGTCGTCTTCCCTCTCTCTCTTTTTCTCAAGTGCGTGCGTGAGCGACGTCTTTACTATATATGGATGAGTGCGTACTCTGCTTGCCCGATCGACGCACAAGGAGACGAAGAGGTCCACAGGGGGACGTAAGGAGAAGTGCAAGTGGAATAGAATATATAAGGACGAGGATGAGAGGAGAGACGGTGGGCGAGAATCGTCTCGTCGTCAACGACACCAGCAGCACTAGAAGCAACATCCATAGACACAATTTGATTTTTCCCCGACTACGCTAAAAAGACCACATTCCATGCCTCGCAACGCGGGTGGAAAGTTGTCGATTCTTGACCGACGGGCGAAAAGTAACGCAGTGGGAGGAAAAGTAACGCAGCGGGGAGAAATAGTACATTACGTTACAAGGGAGGGAAGTGCAACTTTTCACCGAGGGCGAAGTTTGAAGAAATTCACAAGAGGTGAAAAATTGCACCCCTCCCATGTAACGTACTATACTTTTCTCTCGATTTTGCTAAAAGGTACCCACATTTCGTGTGTGCAACAAGGACGGGAAATAAACTCATTTTTAACAAATGACAGGCATGCGTAGTACGGTTTTTATTACTCTCGCCGGGCAGGAATTATCTGATTACCTCACGAGGGAGATAATGAAAGCGGACTGCGCATGCGTACGTCATTTGTAACAAATTAGCGATCCCCCCGCGTTGCGGGCACGAAACGGGGTTATTTTAGCGGAGTTAGGAGAGAAATACTTTTCTACCTCGCCAAAAAAAACGCACTTCCCTTCCTTGTAGCATAATGTACTATTCTGCTTCGGCGAAAAACACGCGCTTCCCTGCCTTGTAGTATAATGAACGATTTTCCCGATCACGCTGAAAAGACCACATTCCATGCCTGGCAAAGCGGGTGGAAAGTTGTCGATTCTTGATCGACGGGACGAAAAGTAACTCAGTGGGATGAAAAGTAACGCAGTGGAAGGAAAAGTAACGCAGCGGCGGGAAAAGTAACGCAGCTAAAGGAAAAGTCCTGCAGCACTTTTCTCCCCGCTGCTGAACTTTTCTGAAATTCGATTAATTAATATTTTTACCTATACTGTTAAAAAAAGACCGGAAGTTTTTATGCATAAATTCGTCAATTATATTTAATGCACGATTGTGGTATAATCTTCATATACTTTTACAGTAAAACTAAGCAAATCATTGAAATGAACGTACTTTTGCAGTAAAATTAAGGTAAATTATTGAAATTACTGTACCACACATTAATTTTACGACGCACTTGTATATTAAATTTAATCTACCAGTTAATGCATAAAAACTTACGGTACTTATACATTAAATTTCCAGCAGATCTTTTTTACAATGTATTTGTCCCGTTGTGCCGTTGTCGGCATAAAAATATGGTCGTGCGTAGTTAGGTACTTAGGTAGGTAGGTCGTAGGTTCAAACCCTGGTGTAGGCGAAAAATTTTCTTTGACGAAAACCAATACCCAACAATTTCTGATGATATAATATGTCTGAAAAAATAATGTCCAGTAACAGTTCTATTTTTTAAAATTGTTTTCAAGTCCATTTTTAATTTCCAACGCATATGTGCTTGAATTTGAAGATATCGCTTTGCAAATATAGTTTGCAAATAAATTGTGCGGTAATATTATTGAATGTTACATTATTTTCCAATACCGTTCGTATGAAAATTCAACATACAAGTTAATTAAATAGCAAAATTAATGTTTATGAATTTTCAAACATATTCGGCGTACGATTATCATGATTATCAAGACGCGGCGAAGCTACTTAACATTCCAACTCTGGAGTCCTTAAGGCGATTTGACGGCTCATGCATATACTAGCGTTAATCTCATTACGTGTACCCGGGCGCGGGTTAAGAAATGTAAACCCTATATTTTTCCATGAATATTTTTCAAAAACCATTTTTCAAACTTCTCGGGAAACTCTGTCATAGCACGATTTGCTAGCTTGGGAAATGCGAAACCAGAGCTTAATTAAACTGGATTGTCTTTCAGCAAATTTCAGAAAACAGCGAAGGAGAAAATATTATCTTTTAATTCAACATGTAGTAAATAAGTCATATTGGGTCAGATCTGGTCCTGCCCGGAGAGAAATTTCTGTGTCATGACAACAAAAATCGTTTTGTTAGGCTATCAAAAAAAATTGGTCAGCCCAGCAAAAAGATTTATCAGCATAGCAAAACTGATTTGTCAGCCTAACGTAACGATTTTTGTTGTCACCGTAAAATGTTGTAATGACACATAAATTTCTCTCCGTGTGTACATATGTATACTTTACGTGAAAAAAAAACAAATTTGTTAAGATCCGTTTAATAATAAATACAAATATTGATCGAAAAATATCTAGCAGCGATGGAAAAACCAGAAATAATTGTGTCTTAATATTATCTAACGCAGCATTTATTTCAATACTGTTTATATAAAAAATCAATATAAATGTTTGTGAAATGTAATACACAGTTTATGCAAATGGTATTTCCAATACAAGTATAATACTTTGAAGAAAGATATTTTTTACAGTGTATATTTAACAGTGCAGTGCACAAGGAGACGAAGACTCAGGAGAAGTGCAAGTGGAATTGAATATATAAGGACGAGGATGGGAGAAGAGGAGAATCCAACGGTGGGCGAGAATCGTCTCGTCGACGACGACACCAGCAGAACCAGCAGCAACAACCATAGACACAGCCCCCGGGGGTGCCTGGCTCGTCGTTGGTGAATGGCCCCTTGATCCACATTTTTGTAGGGTGATTTTTTCCCACTCAGGGCCGGCCACCTATATATAGATAACGCGTGCAAGAGACGAGACTGCTGCTGCTGTTGGATCGGTAAAACTGCCGACACGACGTCCTGTTGAACCAGGAGAGATAGGCTGCAAGAAAAAGAAGAATAAGTGCATAAGCGAAAAACCGAAGGAAGTCGTTTCGATGCTACGAGTACCAGAGACTAGATACGCCTTTGCATCCAGTTTCTTATTCGACGTTGATTAAAATTGATACTGCGATAGAAGAAAACAGGGCAGCGTCAGTCAGTGTTTAATACCGGCTACGATGAGTAAAAAAAATTAGCAGTCTTGACAACCCGAGTCTTGATTTATCTTGTTGGATACTTCGGAGGATTGAGTCGCTTAAAAATTATGAATATTAAATATTGCTACGTTAGTATACGTTTTCGCTTCAAAATTGAAGAAATTCGATATTGAACCGGTTTATATTTCATTCAAGCAATTAAATGTTAAATTTGACTGTATTGAAGATTTAATATAAGCCATTAAATATTAAGTTCAATTGAATTGAAGCAATTAAATATTGCATTTAATTAAATTGAACCAATTAAATATTAAAGTGGTTTAAAATTAGCAATCTTGACAACTCGAGGTTTGATTTATCCTATTGGGTACTTCGGAGTACTGAAATACCTAAAAATCATACATATTGAATATTGCTACTGCAATTGGACATTTGACATTTTTTATCGCAGTAAAAAATACCACTGAGTAAGCGGAAAAAGAGAAATTTTCTTTTTGAATTTGCACTTGTCATATAGTTCAGGTTGCACCCATCGAGCAAATTGGTTTTGTAAAATTCAATTTTCTTGGTAAGATGACTTTGTTCTATGTGAGTATAGGAATTTACTTATGATAAAATCTTTTGCAGAAGTTATAAGAAAATTCAGTAAAAAAACACTTTTTTACTGAATTTTCTTACTTCAGTAAAAAAAATTTGGAGGACAAAGTCATCTCAAATTCATGAATATTAGATGACGCTGCAGTAGGATATTTACAAGATTTTTGCCTCGGGAAAAAATACCACTGTGTAAACACAAAGAGCAAAACATTTGTGATAAGAGGATTTTTTGCTAGCCTAGTTCATCGGTGTAGATCTTTTTTTTTAATTGCACTTGTCATAGAGTTCAAGTTGGACCGACAGTTCAAACTGGTTATGCAAGGTTCAATTTTCTTTGTAGGAAGTCTTTGTTGATTGTGAGTACAGGAATTTACATATGAAGATTTTTCGCAGAAATTACAAGGAAATTTTGTAAAAACGTTACTACACAAGGAAAATTTGTCTGTAATCTAATGGGAATCCCAAAATTTCTAACATTCAATATTTTTTATAGTAACTTAATTTGTATCATATAGACCTTGAAATAAAAAAAAATTATTTGCATGAAATGAATTCCTGTTACGCAGGCATAAACAATTTATTCTCAAGAATTACATGTATTTACTGGCTGGGCTAATAACTCCGTTTAATGCTAAAAAAAATTGTTTCAGATGTAATTTTTTTTTTCGATTCGAATGCAAAGCTTGATTAGACCAATTTATATGTGTATAAACTTCTCTTTCCACTGCACTACTGGTGTCTCTTCTGTATTTTCTTGGTGATCTCACCGCGATTCGTGAGTCGGAAACTTTGAGACGATATTTTCGGTCGTCGCAGCCTCGAGACGGAAGGTCGCCAACCAACAGGACGCGCGGGGACTGGAAAAATCTGTCCACAACTTCATACACGAGAAAAACTTCAGGCTTATTCACTTGATTTATAAGCTCACAGGAATCGTTTAATCTTGACCGCCGTCGCAGAATATATATAGATATATATATTTTTCATATATATATATAAAATATATATATATCTTCCGTATAATACACGGAAAAAAGCGTTTCGTTAAATATGCGCCAGACGATTAATTGGTTAGCACAAACAAGTTCATTGTAATACAAACAACAACTTGTCTGATCTAACCAACTAATCGGTGGGCGCATATTTAACCAAGTGGTCGTTCAGATAGAAAAATAAGTAACGTACATGTTTAATATGTAACACCAAAAAGTTCTATACTTTGCATATACGTACAAAAAAAAACGCAAAATATACGAGATATTTATGTATACTAGGGATTATTGTCGCTCCGCACTTCGCGCTCCCGCAACACCTCAATTAAATATTCCGAATCTATTTTTTACAATGCAATCGTCGATTTAATACCACTCCTCTGAAATTCCTCTTTTCCTCGGGAACCCCTCTTATATCGCTTGGGAACACCTCCTATATCCCACGGGAACACCTCCATCCCTCCGCAATAAGTGCAGCTTGGGGGGCTGATGAGGAACTCAGAACAATTCGGGCTTGTGGGTCAATTGAGTGGCTTAGTATAATCCTGGCTTGGGAGCCATTGAGGGACTTAGAAAAATTTGGGCTTGGGAGGCCATTGAGGGACTTAGAAAAATCCGGGCTGGGGGGCCATTGAGGGACTAAGTATAATCCTGGCTTGGGAGCCATTGAGGGACTTCGAAAAATTCGGGTTCGCGGGGCCATTGAGGGACTTAATATAATCCTGGTTTGGGAGCCATTGACGGACTAAGAAAGATTCGGGTTTGGGGGGCCATTGAGGTACTTAGTATAATCCTGGCTTGGGAGCCATTGAGGAACTTAGAAAAATTCGGGTTTGGTGTGCCATTGAGGTTCTTAGAATAATCCGGGCTTGGGGGCCATTAAGGGACGTAGAAAAATTCGGGTTTGGGGGGCCATTGAGGGGCTTGGAATAATCCGAGCTTGGGGGGCCATTGAGGGACGTAGAATAATCCGGGTTCGGAGGTCCATTGAGGGACTTAGAATGATCCGGGCTTGGGGGGCATTGATGTACTTAGTATAATCCGGGCTTGAGAGCTATTAGGGACTTAGACAGATTCGGGCTTGGGGGACCATTGAGGGACTTAGAATCATGAGGGCCTGGCGGGCCATTGAGGGACTTAGAATCATCCGGGCTTGGGGGGCCATTGAGGGACTTAGCAAGATTCGGGTTTAGGGGGCTATTGAGGGACTTAGAATCATTCGGGCTTGGGGGGCCATTGAGGGACTTAGCAAGATTCGGGTTTAGGGGGATATTGAGGGACTTAGAATGATCCGATCTTGGGGGGCCACCGAGGAACTTAGAATAATTCGAGCTTGGGTGGCCATTGAGAGACTTGGAATAATCCGTGCTTGGGGGGGCATTGAGGGACTTAGATCGATGTTGGGGAGCAACAAGTAGTTTGAGGTCAATTTTTCCCGCGATTCTTGAAACGGCGGTGGCGGTGGCGAAATCGTTTTATGCGCGTTTCGCACATCAACCCTCCGGTACCTATGAATGAGAAAATCCAGCCTTGGGGGGTGCAATAGGGACTTAGAAAAATGTAACCCTAGGACCACTTCTCGACTCTCCTACACAGTGGCGGCAGAGACGAGGTATTTTCACTATACATATATAGATATATGTTTAGCGCCAAAAAGTTCTATAGGGAAGTTATTTGAACCCCCAAAAATAAGAGTTTTATATCGAACTTGTAAGTCATTTTTTTTTTCCTATTTACCAATATTTCGACATTGTTATGGCGATTCGTGCGTCGAGGAACTTCGAAGCGATATTTTCGGTCACCGCAGCCTCGAGACGGAAGGTCACCAACCACTAGGACACGTCCCGTCTGGAAAAATCTGTCTGCAACTTTATATCCACAAAAAAAAAACGTCAGGCTTATTCATTTGATTTATAAGCTCACATGAGTCGTTTAATCTTGACCACCGTCTCAGACTGTATTTTTTTATTTTGCAATTTGCTTGTCACCGAACCACCGAGTGTCTTCGTCTTTTTATCCTCAGGTCGTTTCTTTGATCTACGTGAAAATGGCAAGGGTGACAATAATATGGTCTACCCATACTCTCAGTTAAGTTACTAAACGCCGGATGTTATTGTGCTTGGCGGTCTATAAAAAGGAATCGGCGAGTTGTAAGTGCCGCTGCCTCTTGGTCCTCTTTTCTTCGTTTTCTTCTCACTCTTATTGCGGCTGTCGGGGAACTCTGTAAAGAAAGAGAGCCGGAAAGATTATGAACGAAGGTTACAGGCGTGAGAGTTGCGTCACGTCGAAAAGAAAGACTCGGCTTGGTAGTAGAGAAAGAGGCTCTCGCTAGACCGCACTAAAGTTAGACGGAATCTAAAGATATAACACTGCGAGAGACGTCTCAATGCCGTAAGATCGTTCGGGCGTTGAGTGCACGCGGGGCTTTTTCTAAAAAAAGTAAAAAATAAAAAAATCTGCCAACAGATGAGTCTGTGGTGTTTCGCATTGCGAGCGAAGCACCCTAAAGTGACGGCTCGCCAACAGCTCGATTGTATTTAGAGGGAGCCAATTATGCACTTAAAAAAAATTTCGATGATTTTTGCAGTAAAATATGCTTTTGACATTGAGTTACTAAATCTCAATTTATTTTCTTTTTATATGACATTAAAAAAAATTTGGGGCGTTCCATACCAACTCGACCAATGACTGACCCTCAACTTCCCAAATATGGATCGCAATTTTTAATGCTATTCTTCCACATAAAAAAATGCATGTAGGATTTTTTTCACATTTGTTTAAACATCATTTTTTAATTATAAATACTTAAAGCTAAACAAAAAAAGCCATTTATTGTTTTTGATTTTTTAAAAATCTTACAATAAACAACAACATTTATTATCCAAATGGAGGAATAATTTTTTCTATTTTTTTTTGTGCTTTGAGATATTCTTTTTTATAAATCCAGCTACACATAATCTTTGAAAATGATTAAAACTTCGATGGAAGGACTGTTATGAAAATTACCAATGATCGTGATTTCTCTTTGGGCTATATGAACTAACTATTACGAATTTCTGATACATAGGGCGCATTTCATGCCAACTCGACCAACGGCTGAACCTCACTTAACCAAATATGGTCTGCAATTATCCGAAAAAATACAATCAATACCAAAAAAATGCAGAAGAAATTATTTGACCACTTTCGCGTGTGATCCATAATTTTGTTGTTGATCGTAGTGTTTTTTAAAGTTTTTTTTTGGATTTGTAAATTAGGGAGTCTTTTGCTTAATTTTTAATATTTACCATTGAAAAACTCCAATAAAAAAATCGGGAAAAGAATCATTCGTCGGAAGAAAAGAATATTATAGTCGGGGGGATTACCACACCCTTGACGAATTAATCTCCCTACTATAATATGCGAATGATTTTTATTTAACCATTTTTCATTTACCCACATTTTTTATTAATTACACTCATTTTTTCAGTTGGGAGTTCTGCAATTTTTATACAATTTTTGTTTTCATATGGAATTAACATGTGCTCCAACATAAAAATTTGAAAATCAATTTTTTCCGATGGAAACAACGATTTCTCCACGAGGAAGCAGAAGGAAAAAGGTTGCAAAGCAGAACTTTGCAAATTGCTTTCTCATTAATTTACATTTTTCCCAAAGCCACTTCTACGAGTAAGGCTTATTTATTAATTTTGGCTTCCTCATAGAAGAAGCTTTGCAATAAATGAACATGCATGAGGAAACAATGTGCAAAGTGCTACTTTGCAACTTTTTTCGTTACTTATGTAGTTCTTGAAAAATTTTAAATCCCGTAAAATCCAAACCGCTCTACCGATCTTAACCAAATTTAGTATATAGTAGCGCTGAATGTTACTTTCCATTTGTAGAAAATTTCAGTTAATTTGGTGAGATTTGACGTGAGTTAGAGTGAAACGAATATTTTTTTAACAATTCAAAATCCCATAAAAACCGAGTTTTTTTTACAGATTCATTCTAAATTCAATACCGATCCTCCTTTAACGTAGCTGTATTCATAAAAAATTCTTTAGCTCAATAGCTAAAGATTTGCGGAAGCTAGAGAGAGTGCAGGCATTTTTTGACAATTGCAAGGTCGAATAAAATTTGAATATATTTTTGATTTTTTTAAAAATTAGCACAAACAAAGGCGTCGACCTGCTTCACATGTTTGCTAAATTTCAGTCCGATTGTTAAAGCAATTCTTGAGATATGTAAGTTTGAATTTACACACACACGCTCATCTATCCATATATTTTTTCTAAACCCCTTTTCCCGACGTTTCAGGCCATTTTGAGTGTACTGATATAAAAAAACGCTAAAAAACATTTCGCACGAAAATAGAGTTTCCTCTATGAGGAGGCAATAAATACAAAAGTCTACCAACAGATGAGTCTGTGGAGTCTCGCATTGCGAGTGAAACTTCGCATGAATTGTAGGCCCGCCAACAGCTCGATTGTATTTAGATGGAGCCAATTATGCCTCTCAGGGTTGGAAGAGAGAAGAATAAGAAAAAGGTGCGTGGATGGTAATTCGTCATCGGGTCCGTAACCCTCTGATGGTAGATTGATCTCAGAGGAAGAACCGAATGATGACCTCGGACCGAGGTCATCGTTTAATTCTTCAAACCGAGACACACACGCGGAGAACGGATGAAGGTGCGGTAATAGTCGTCGGAAGAAGTGAGAGAGAGAAAAGATAGTACCATTGCGAGGCTAGAGTACATGTCTGGCAGACTCGATGAGAAAGCTGCACCTTCCTTCCGTGTAGGTTGTATACTACGTAGGGGTCTTGAACACGCGTGTGTGCCTTCTTGTCCCGGAGAGCGAAGCGAGCCGGTAGACGCGAATTCGACGCCTACGTGTCTACCTCCGATGTCTACCACCGGTTGCTGCCACCTTCTCCCCTCCTGAGGCCACGAGGAACTTGCTCCGAGCGTCCTATCCTGCATAACTTCCTCCTTGATAACGAATATTGCGGTCATTCCTTTGGACATTTTTAAACGGTGGATTAATGGACTAGAAGCAAAGGGCAGAATTGTAACTTTGACTGTATTACTTCATAAAATATATTTATGCTGTAATTGATTCGATAATTACCTCTCTACATTATAAAAAGATTTCGCCGCCGCAGTCTTAAGAATCGAGGGACTTGGAAAAATTCGGACTTGGGAGGAAAATAGGCCTATTTTTGGAAAATTTAAACCTATTTTTTGGAAAATTTAAGCCTAATTTTGAAAAACTTAGGGGTGTTTTTGAAAAAATTAGGCTTATTTTTGAAAAATGTTGAGATGTTTTTGAAAAATTAAGTCCCATTTTTGAAAAATGTAGGCCTATTTTTGACAAATGTAGGCCTGTTTTTGAAAAAAAATATATAGGCTAATTTTTGGCCTGCTATATTATAACAAAATATTTGAATCAAAGTATATTTATCATATATCTTTGAAAGTTTATATATGACAATATAAATATTCAATTTCATCTGTAATATATCTTCTTAGACTTTATCCGTCAGAAAAATAAATGATATATTCCAAAGTACAATTTCTTCACACACGTTATTCAATTCTTAGTTGAGAAAAATTACTGGTGAAATACCAAGGAACTATAAATCCGCATTCTTGAACATATAGTAAACAACAACAATGCCGGTAAACAAAATTAATATACCGAATGCATTACGAGTGTTTAATTTTTAGAGCAATCTACTTAAAGAAAAATTTCGCGAGATCGTTGCATAATGAGATGCGGTAGAACTTTCGAAGTCTCGGCCGGGAGAAGAGAAAAAAAAACATGACAATTTTATTAAAACGTAATCCCTACGTTTTTTTAAAATAAAGATAATCTAAAACGATTTGCAATTTAAGTTGAGGAAAATTACCGGTGAAGTACCAACGAACTATAATTTCGTATTCTTGAACATATCCCGTGCAAAAAATAGTTGCACGGAAAAAAAAAAATAAGTTGCCATAACCAAGAAATGAGTTGACACAACCAATCGATTATTCTATTTCCCTAGAAACTCAAATGGTAATACCAACTATTCGAGTGGTACTCCCAGCGATTGGATTAGTTAACCTAACTAATTTTAGATAGATATTACGTCTTACTCTACATGAGTACGTATTAATCACTGAAAAAACATATTAAAATTCTTTGACATTGACGGGAATCGAACCTGGGTCCCTCCGGATGGTTTTGTTGCGCTGCGCTTTAGCTCACTCGGCCATTCAGATCATATGATTATACATTTTTTTTTGTCTATTTGAATATCGGTAATATGAAATATAAAATGAAATTAGTATAATATAGTCCGAACTTTATAGATTTATATGATTGCGTCTGCTGTGGTAATCATAGAAGCACATTCAGTTATTTTTCACGGCAACCGGTTATATCGAAAAGGGTACATTGTATCATTGTGGCATCTATAAACTTATTCGACGAAGTTGTTTGTTTCATTGTTTGCGCGAATTAGTTCGTTAGTACTCGTTACTACTAATAAGTTCGTTAGTTGGATTACCGCCTAGTCTGGCGGTCATTACTTGGATGGATGACCGCGGAGCTGGCGCACTCAGAAAAAAGCTTGGTTAGAATTACCAAAAAATTGGTGAAAAACGTTATCAAAAAACTTGGTGGGCACCACCAAGTTATTGACTAACATAACCAAGTTATTAGCTAACATAACCAAGCATTTGGTAAGACAATCAAGTATTTAGTACGCATAATCAATAACTTGGTTGAGCCTACCAAATTTTTCTTGGTAAAATTTTTAATCAATATCTTAGTAAGCCCAACCAAGCATTTTTCTCCGTGCGACTGATGGTTAATACATAGATGGTTGACCGCTTAGCTGACACTAACCTTCAAAAGTTAGATGGGTGATCACTTGGTTAACTCCGACGGGCTTTAGTAAGGGAATAATTTGTCTTGCCTATGGCAGAATACGTATAGGAAATATAAAAAAATCAAATTATAAAGGGCCTATACCCGTGCACAAATTAGTTCGGGCAGCCGCGATTAAATAAGGGGCCTTTTTAGGTATAAACGTGGCATCCACAATAGGGAATCTACTCTAGAACCCTACTAGGCTCAACAGAGGCGGCCACGACAAACTTCGGGGCCTAATCAGGCTTAAATGTGGAACCCTCACTAGGGTCGCCCATATTGAGCCTCTAAAGACCCCGTACTTCAAGCGTGACTAGCCTAGTAGGGCCCCTAATAGCACTGGGGCAAACTAGAAAGGGCCAAGTCAGAGCCCCAACTATTTTTCTACACGGGTAAAGTTGCCTATACAGTTGTCTATAAAGGGTAACTTTGTAGGAAAGGCTCAATATGGGCGACCTTAGTCAGGGATCCACATTAAAGCCTGATTAGCCCCCGAAGTATATATATGTTGTTGTGACCGCCTCTGTAGAGCCTAGTAAGGTTCTAGAGTGGATTCCCTATTGTGTATGCCACGTTTATACCTAAGAAAACCCCTTATTTAATCGCGGTTGCCCGAACTTATTTCTGCACGGGATAGTAAACAACAACAATGTCGGTAAACAAAATTAAAATACCGAATGGATTACGAATGTTTAATTTTTAGAGCAATCTTGTTAAAGAAAATTTTCGCGAGATCGTTGCATAATGAGAGGCGGTAGAACGTGCGGAGTCTCGGTCGGGAGGAAGAGAAAGAAGAAGAAGAAGAAGGCACCTGGTCACCGGCACCGACGATGAGGACGAGGACGCAAAGAACGCGGGTGTCCGAGACGTCGCGGCGCTGCCTCGTCGTCTTCGTCGTCTACACACTGCAACGAGCCAACCGCATTTATTTTTGGTGCGCGAGCTTTCTCGTCGGGGTTGGCCGATGTGACACGACAAGACGCGATTCTACGTATCCTCATGACTATACAGATAGACTTACTGTGGTGTCTTGGCGAAGATCTCGTGTGGCCGTGTGTTTGTGTTAGGCCAACGAGTCTTTTCGCCACATTTCTCCGTGTCAATAGGCAGCTACAGGAAAGCAACGGCGCCACACAGCTTTCACCGATCGAGAAACAAACCTCGAGCAATTATCCTAGTATCTGGTATAGAAGATTTTATATGATGCCTGATGAAAATATTTCTCTGACGATGTATGAAAATTCCTCTGAGAATCTCGGAACATTTCACTGAAATGAATCTGAATTTCTAACAGTTTTCGTACATTTACAGAGAAAGTCAATGATTTTCTCTGCATCTAAATATTCCCGATTGTTGTGAAAATTTCTGATTTTCCCTGACAGATTCTCTGAAAAACTATGAACATCGTTAATATTCTAAGCCTGCTTCTCTTTAATATTCAGAAACCATTTTCTGAAAAAATCAAATTTTCGCTAAATTTCTCGTACAAAGCATATGGCGACACTGATCGGACCACCTTTTACCACGACCATCGTCGATATCGTTGATCATTTTTTCAGTCATTCACCCCAATAGAAAGAGCATGCTCTATTTTTTCAAATTTTTCATCCCATATTTCGCGCACTTATCAATTTCTAAAACTTGCGTTTAAAAACTTTCGAATGCACGTATTTTCTTGGATATAAGTCGTATCGTAAAAAAATGTACGTAAAAGTTTTTCATTTTATAGTATAATTTTATGCAGATTTTTTTTTTAATTCTGTAAACCCACTGATTTTTAATTAACATTGATTTTTAATTAATAAGCTTAAAAATCGATTTTTCAAAAACCTGGGCATTTTTTAAATCTTCTGAAAAAAATCTCTAAAATATTACTCATAAAGACGAACATTTTAAGCCTAGGCAGGAAGTGGGATAAATGTTTTATGTTTTTTTACGAGAGTTTTAATTTTTTCTAATTTTTCTAATTCTCATTAAAAAATTAAAAAAAAAGATTATCCCATCACCGGTCAGAGTCTTGGTACAAGAAAAATTGAACCTTGCGAAACTCATTTGGTCCGGCGGTGCAAACTGAACTAAATAGAAGAAAAAAAATTTGCCCCGGTGGAATTGGCTAAGAAAAGAAATATCACTTATTAAACTATTGCACTTTCTGTGCTTAAACAATGGTATATTTTTTGTTAAAGCAAATGATTTCAAATAACGCATTGATGATACAAGAAAATGTAGCACAAAAGTTACAAAGCAAGGTAAAAATTACTGTAAAAGTGAGTATATTTTCTATGAAAGATAATTGGTCCTTGCAAAACAATTAGGTCCAGCGATACAACCTGAACTCTCCGACAAGTGCAAAATAAAAAATAAAATTTGCACGAGCGAAATTGAGTACGCACTCAATTTCCACTTATGAAAATCTTTTGCTTTCTGTGCTTGACCAATTTTCTATCAGAGAAAAAGATTTCATATGTGCACAAAAAAGCAAAATCTTAAATAATATTCCTTTGATACTAGGAAATTTATTTAAAACAGTTACTACGCAAAAAAATTAACTAACAGTGTGAATATATTTTCTGCGAAAGATTTTGAAATAGAAATTCCTCTTCTCTTACTGAACTGATTGTTCTAGCAAAGATAATACGTCCTTGTAAAACCAATTTGGTCCAACAGTGAAATCTGAATTCTACGAAAAGTGAAAATAGAAAAAAGAATATTTGCACTAGTGACATTATGACTAGGAGAAGAATTACACTTATGAAAATGTTTGACTTTATGTGCATACTGAATGGCATATTTTCATCAGGGTTATAAATTGGGTATGTTTACGAGACAGCAGAAACTCAAATAATATCGCTTTGATACTACAAGAAAATTTAGTTAAAATGTTACTACCCAAGAAAAAATGAACTCTGACAGTGAGTATATCTTGTGCGAATTATCTCCCAAGGAAAATTCTTATCTTTGAACCGGACAGAGAGTTTTCGTGGAAAGAGAATTGGAGAATTGGAAGGGCCATTTTTTCACTATATTTATTAACAAATTTTTCCAAAATTTAATACACATTTTTTTTTCAACCAAAACTTGGCCTTTGAGGTGTTCACAGATATCCCAAATAAAAATTGTCATTGAATTATAATTTAATCCTTGGACCTTGCTGAAAATAAAATCTATGATTCATCTTCAGCAGCTGATATCAATGAGATAATTGAACGTGTCTCACTGGGATTATTTTTATTTATTTTTTTCAATTGTCAAAGTCAAACGAACGATCGTAGCATCGAGGAACAGCAGTTCAGAGCTTAGTAGCGAACGACAAGGCAAAGTCCATGAGCTCAAAGAAGTATATAGCACAAGCATTGCGAGCGAGACTTGCGCGAAGAGACGGAGCGACAAGCAACAGCAGCAGCAGCAAAAGCTAGTCGAGCGCGTCACGAGGTCTCTCGAAGAAGACTCGAGCGATGCGCTAGCTGCTGCTGTTGCTGCTCGTTTCTGATGCTTCGTTTCGTCGCTGCTGGCGGGTCGGTGCACAAGTGCTAGAGAGAACGGTGCAACGACCCCGCGCGGCGTCGCGACGCCTCGTTTGGCCTCAACCACGAAAGACGAAGACGACGTTTTAACACCGGTCCTCTTCTCCGAGGTGATGCTGTTTTCCTCTTCTACTTTACTGTCTCCACCTCGGTGGACTCTTGCTCTCCCCCATTACCCAGAAGGCTCTGCAGCTTTACTTTCAAAGGCACTCTCGAGTATCCGAAAAATGCTAAAACAAAGCACACAATGGTCAACCAAGAAGAGAATGACGCATAGTAGGTTTCCGTAGCAGTTGCGGATGCTAATAAAGTGCTAGGTAATAATTCTCATAATATTCTGTTAGTAATAATTAAATGTTGAAAAGTTGCTTATTCATTAATTTTGGCTTCCTCATAGAGGAAGCTTTGTAAAAAATGACATGAATGAGGATACAATGTGCAAAGTTCTACTTTGCAACTTTTTTCGTTACCTATATAGTTCTTGAAAAATTCAAAATCACGTAAAATCCCAACTGCTTTAACGATCACGACCAAATTTGGTAGGTAGCAGCGACGAATGTTATTTTTTATCTGTAGAAAATTTCAGGTTATTTGGTGAGATTTTACGTGAGTTAGAGCAAAACGAATATTTAAAAATATTCAAAATCCCATATAAAAACCGAACTTTTTTACAGATTCATTCCAAATTCAATACCGATCCTTCTTTAACATAGCTTCATTCATAAATAATTATTTAGCTTATTAGCTAAAAATCTGCGGTTGTTGGAGAGCGTACAGACATTTTTCGAAAATTTTAAAGTCAAATAAAAATGAATATATTTTTGAATTTTTTTTTAAATTACCACAAACAAAGGCGTCGACCTGCTTCACATGTTTGCTAATTTACAGCCCGATTGTTAAAGCAGTTTTTGAGATATGTAAATTTGAATTTTGAGTGACGGCAACACACACACGCACATCCATTCATACATTTATTCAAAATCACTTTTCTCGACGTTTTAGACCATTTTGAGTGTTCAGACATAAAAAAACAAAGCTTCCTCTATGAGGAAACAATACGTTTACATTTTTTCTCCCCGAATTTTATATTGCATTTTTATCTTATTTTTGCTAGATGATAATTCTGATAACATTCTGTTGGAAAAAATAATGTGAGCTTCGAATCGGAAAATCTACTTTAAACTTAAGAGATTTTTTTCTCCCCAAAATATAAATAATTTTTTTTACGACTTCTTCTTTTTTACGACTTAACGAAATTTGTAGGGAAGGATATTTAAATGGCTATAGCATTAACTATAAGAGTTTACTTTCAAATACACTGTAGAATGTCCTAAAAAATCTTATGACAAAGTACGCAATAGTCAAAGAAGAAGAGAATGACGCATAATAGGCTCCAGTAGCGGTTATCCGATACTGCTACAAAACGCGAGGTAATGATGAATAAAATATAAACCGTTCCGGCCTCGTTTGCCATTCAACGGCGAGTCCCGTCAGTTTCCCAGTTCGACACGCTGCGATGCATAATCAACGAGAGAATCCACTGTGTTACGCCACTATCTGTGGCAACTCGAGTTTTACTAAGATAAGAGAGAAGGTTTTTTCTTTTCAAAAGTAATAAGTATAAGTGCGTGTACTCACTACAATTGTATGTGAAAATATCTTTTCTCGTTTTAAGAAATTAGACAGATTAATTATAGACAATGGTTGCGAAACAATAGTATATTGCGATATGAGTGTGAAAAATGTTTTTCTGGCGAACGTGAGCTTGCAGCAAGATCCGAAAACGAATAAAGAAACATACGAGTCAAAAAAAGTTTTTCTAACGAGTATTGTCAAAAAATTTACTTCACAAGGTGTGAAAATGCAGTTTTATGCACGCGAATCGGGCGTGCAGCGTCCATTATCGTACCGAGAGAAGCAAATGAATGAACACACGGAAAGAAGAGTTGACACAACCAATCGATTATTCTATTTCCCTTACAACTGAAATGGTAGTGCCAACGATTCCAATGGGAATACGGAGGATTCGAATAGTAGTCGCAACGATTGGATTGGTTACGTTTACTAATCTCGCAAGAATTAATCTGTGAATAGTTGAGGTTACTATTCGATATGGTTGAGGCAACTAATTTTTAAGTGCTTGGATACATCAAATTGGAAACGTAGTTGTCACAACCAAACATTTCTTTCCGTGATATTTATGTTCTAAGTCATGTCAGGAGCCGACGCCTAGGCCTTGATTATTCTAAGTTCACCTAGAAGCTTCATCTCATCCCCTGATTATTGTAAGTCACCCCAGAAGCTCACTATCGGATCCTAATTATTCTAAGTTCCTAGGGGAACTTCCCGAGTAGAAATTTCATCCAGATCGGTTTTAGGTCCGTGTAAGGCTTAGATATGGCATTCGTACTTAATAATGCCGTCTTTCCACCGGATCAGGCTTATCTCAGGCTAGATATGGTAACCTTACTTAGGGGACGTCGTAAGTTCACCTGATCAGGTCCGTGTAAGGCCGAGATATGGCATTATACCTTAAAAATGCCGTCTTTCTACCGGATCAGGCCCATGTCAGGCTTTACATACGGTAACCTCATATAGATATGCCATTCATCGACCTTATCCGTTTCACATAAGGTCTTTCTGTGGCATTTGGACCAAGATTTTGTCCAATTTACCTTTACTTTCCCTGGTCAGATCCACATACGGTCTGAGTATGGCATAGTTTTTTTTAAATATGTAGTAAATTTACATTATCAGGTTCGTGTAATTAAAAATTATTGTTATGCAAAATCAATAGCACCTTGCGTGTGCTGGATTTTTTTACATCTTTATCCAATCGAGAAGTATTCGAAATTTTCGCTGAAACTCACGTTTTACGGGACTGTACCGCTACAATTACTTCAAATAGACAATAAATATATAAACTTTCTAAGATATCAATGGCCGAGAGGGCTAAGGCGCAGAACTGTCACTCAGAGGATCAGGGTTCGATTCCCACCAACAGCAAATAAATTTATATGTGTTTTTTCAGCAATTAATATGTACTGAAAACTAAATACGCTCGAATATCCAATAGAAAGTGCAAAATAAATCGAATTCGATGAGCGCAGATAATTATTTTGTAATTTATTTGCCTTTTTTATAAGTAGGGGCTTAGTAGGGCAGCCTCTATCCAGCCCTTATCTGGAAAACTTAATCTGGCCCTGATCATGCGCTGCGTTACTTTCCTGCAAGGCCCGTATATGGTTGTCAGGCATGGGCCTTAGATTTAAATCCGGCTACCACACTAGGGCCTGATATTCCCCGTAGCTGAATTTCTACTCGGGTTCATCCTACGCCCTGCTTATTCAAAGACCCACTCTGATCCTTCTCCTAAAACCCTAATTATTCTGAGTCATCCTAGGAGTTCCCGCCCAGGCTCTGATTATTTTACGGTCCCCTAGGACCTTCGTCCTAATTCCTGAGTACTACAAGTCCCACTCTGATACTTCTCCCAAAACCCTGATTATTCCAACAATAAGTCACCCCAGGTGATCACGCCCAAGTTCTGATTATTGTAAATCACCCCAGGTGATCACGCTCAAGCTCTGATTATTGTAAATGACCCCAGGAGATCACGCCCAGACTCTGTTTATTCTAAATTCCCCTAGGAACTTGAACCCTAATTATTCAAAGTCCCACTCTGATCCGATTCCCAAAAATCTGATAATTCTAAATCACTCCAGGAGATCACGCCCAGGCTCTGATTACTCTAAGTCATCCTGCGAGATTACACCCAGATTCTGATTATTCTAAATTTCTCTAGGAACTTCATCCGGGGCTCCAATTATTCAAAGTTCTACTCTGATCCGATTCCCAAAAACATGATAATTCTAAGTTACCCCCGGAGCTCACGCCCAGGTCGTGACTATTCTAAGTTCCTCTAGGAGCTTATTCCTAGTCCTCGAAATTGTAAGTCCCACGAAGTGTCCTCTCCCAAATCCTGATTATTCTAAGTTCTACTAAGAGCCTCCTCCCAAAATCTAATTACTCCAAGTCCTTCCTAAGAGCGCGCCCAGGCTCTGATTATTCCAAGTCTCCCTAAGAGCAACCTCCGAGGGCGTTAATATTCCAAGTCCACCTTGGAGCTCCTATTCGGACCCTGAATATTCTAAGTCCCCCCTAGGAGTTGCCGCCGTAGCGTTGATTATTTCAAGTCCTCCCAGAATGTCCCGCCCAGTCCGTGTAGAAAAAAATCCGGAGTCCAGGATGGAATCTACGGCAGAATCCAGGATAGAATCTGGGCTGTCCAGGGTGGACAATCCAGGCTGAAGTCTGGATAAACCAGCCCAGATTCCGGAATGGACTATGAGATCGGATTATATTCCATTCTCCATCCTGGACTACCCAGACTCCATCCGGCCAACAGCCCAGACTTTATCCTGGACTTCTTATTTTTACGTGGGAGGCTCCGATTATTTCAAGTCCGTTTAGTGGACTCATTATTATAAAATCCGATAGAATCGTAACGCTTTTTGAGGACATTTTTCAATTAGAAAAACCACTAAATAATTTTTCATATTTTCAAAAGTCGTAGCTAATTTGTTTTTTTTTGTTTTCTTTGTTATAGAATGCACCTTTGGCAAACAAGTGCGCGAATTGGGTTCCACGTGGTACGCTGATCTGGGACCACCGTTTGGCATCATGTATTGCATCAAGTGCGAGTGCATACCGGTGAGTAGAATGAGAGAATCCCCCGACTGTTTATCAACTGCGATGAAGCCGGCGGTAGATCATTCGTGTGTGGGTGGACAAACCGTACGAGGCCGTTTTGCTGCCGCTCGCGTACGACCCTTGACCTCCGCGCTTGGCTCGTGCGGCCTTAATACCTACTACACCTATTCCTTCCTCTCGTAAGACGCTCGCGTTTCCGCGTCAGTTTATTGGACGCCAACGACAACGCACGCTCTCCGTACTACCGAGTTTTACGATCGGGCTGGTTGCCCGCCTTCCGTCAAACAACTCCCACGAAAAACAGTGCTTTGCCGAATTATACGAGAGCGGTTGATGTATTGATTGTGGCCACTGTAAAGTTCGTCGTCGCCTCTAGTATTGTCACTTTTCCAAAATCGTTCAGCGAAAACGTTCATTTCATTTGTCAGATCTGTCTCTAAACTTAGAAATTATTCACAATTTCGATGTTATTTTGTTGTGAAATAATTTCGATATTTTTTTCTGAACCCATATCATTTTTTTGCTTCCCCGTAAGGGAAGCTTTATTTTCGTAAAAATAAATTTTTTCCAGCTTTTCATCTCTGGTTGCTCAAAAATGCTCTAAAACGTCGAGGAAAATGATTTGTACGAAATGTCTGTATGTGCGTGTGTGTATGTGTGTGTGTATGTTCGGATTCTTGTTACCCCGATAGCATACGTAATTTTCAAGATATCGCTCTGGATTTTGGTACATATATATAATGTGGGTAGACAAAGGCTGAGTTCAAATTTGGCATGAATCCATTAAGTGGTTCCAAAATTATGACAATTTGAATTTTTTAGAAAATCACTTATCACGTTTTTACTCAACTTGATACTACTCGCTCACAATTCTATGGCCAATTGAATTTTAAAACAAATTGTAGTTTCCAAAATGATGTATTTTTAAAAATTTTAAATTTTTTTCTAAAATGTTTTGAAATTTTGAAATTTTGAGATTTTAGGAAATTTTTTGATATTAAAATATTTTTTTTAATTAAATTTTTTTAAAATTTTGAACAAATATTAATATTTTTTTACTTGCTACACCAAAAATCTTCAATCTGTGCCCGAAAATAAAAAATCCACACACTGATTTCCTTTTATTTGTCTATTTTTTGCTTCCTCATAGAGGAAGCTATGTTTTCGTGAAAACATTTCTTTTCGAGATTTTCATGTCAGGATACTCAGAATGGTCCAAAACGTTGAGAAAAGTGGTCTCGAAAAAATGTCCGTATGTATGTTTGTGCGTGTGTGTGTGTGTGTGTATACAACTTCGAAAATTCAATCGCCTATAACTGAAAAATGATTTTAGCTATCGAGCTGAAATTTGGTACACAAGTGAAGCACCATCTCCTCTTTAATTGTTGCAGTTTTTGACAAATTATGAACACAAATCTCGATTTTATGCCATTCTGAATTTTTTAAAGAAAGGACGTAGGCGCTTTAACTTTCGCAAAATTTAGTCTATTTTGCTAAATAGTTGTTTATAAGAGCAGGTGTACTCAATGTTGCTTAGTATTGAATTTGGCTCGAATAGGTAAAGTGGTTTAGATTTTATGAAATTTGGAATTTTTCAAAGAATTTACATTACTGCTCTATTGTAACTTTTGCAAAACTTGAGATAGCGAGCTCAAATTTTGTATGTAAATGAAACAATATTCAGCCATTATATATGTATAATTCAGTGACGAACGGTATGAACTTTTTGATTTTATGGGATGTTGAATTATTTAAAAAAATATACGTTATCACATTTACTTGTGGAAACGCTGTAATAATAACGAAATAACGAAATAGAAAAAGCGAATTCGCAACATGTTTATTGATCTAATTAAAACAAGGATGCAGAGTAGAACCTTGCACATTGCTTCCTCATTATTTTTCGTTTTTTACAAAGCTTCCTCTATGAGGAAGCCAAAATTGATTATACTTTCACATACTTTCACATACTTTGCCATGGATGGAGGTAGTTTAGTAAAATCCGAAAAATAATGAGGAAGCAATGTGCAAGGTTCTACTTTGCATTCGTGTTTACTTTTTATTTTTATTTAATGTAACTCGTTGAGCAATTTGAAAAATGAGTTTAAATCATGAAAGTTACACAAAAAACATTACAATAACTATTACAATACTGAGAGCACATCTAATAAAAATTTCACAGAAATAATATTTTGGAGCAAAGTGTAAACAGCAAAACTTTCTCTCAAATAAACTTTAGATATTCAACACTGAAAATTATCTTGAAATATATTCTTATGATGGAATCATTTTAAAAACTTGCGAAAGTGTAACTTCAAAATTATGAGAATAAAAATAAAAAATTACGTAAGTACATTCGAAAAAATCGGCGTTTTTATTGAATAACAAATAAAAATTTATGTCTATAAAAGTTTTTTAAAGTTAATTTATCAATAACCTTTTGTTATTTTGTATACAAAAGTAATTACGTTACTCTGTTAGAAAAGACTGGAAGTTTTTATGTATAAACTCGTCATTTAAATTTAATGTACAATTGTGGTACTTATAGTACCACAATTGTCGTCATTAAATTTAATGTACAATAAAGTACTTGAATTATTAAAATCAAGTACTTTTACTGTAAAATTAAAGTAAAATTGTTGAATCTGCTGTACCATAAATTAATTTTATACCACACTTATATATTCAATTTATTATACGAGTTTATGCATAAAAACTTTCATTATTTTTACATTAAATTTCAAGTAGATTTTTTGTTACAGTGTATAGAAAACAATTATCCCCTTGTTTCGTCACCTCCTAAAAAACATCATCATTGTTGTTATAAAAATATTCCACCAAAAATACAATACCATTTTTATATATATATTTTTTTTCTCCAACCGCACACCTTCAAACTTTTGGCAAAGCGTTGCAATTCTACCAAACACAGAATTCCAATAAAATTACACGCGTTTGCTACGGTGATTATTTTTACAGCCGGCAAAATGTAGCACGCTAAGGTGCAAAAACTCGTTGGCATAAGACAGCCTATTGAGCAAAAAAAGAGAAGAAGAAAAAAGAACACCATAACGCAGGCTCGTGAATCACAGAGACGCACACACGCGGGCAAGTTACGAGCGAAGCGAAGTGAGAGAGTCTAGAATTCGTCTGGAGATTAAAATTTCGTTGGCGTGCGTGACGCGAATGAACGAGCGGTCTCACCGTGAGCGTGGACCCGCTCGTCGATCAAAGGGTTTTTCCGGCTGGATGTCGCCGGTTACTCTTGTGATAGAGGAGAGCCGGTGTGTGCTGCTGTAGGTCTCTGGGCCTGGGCTGCCAACGGCCCGGATAAATCTCGATCTGGGTGACGTGACCCGTGGTGACTCGACGTGCTTTCTAATCCCTCGGCATAGCCGCAGAGCCACACACATCTAGCCGTGAGAGTATTTGAGAGTATTGTGGAACAACGACTACGACGACGACAACGACGACGACGAGTACATAGCGAGGGAGAGATGCCAAAGATATATTGGATTCTTAACTGTCCATATCCATTTCCTGGGCACTTTCGTCCCTGAATTGGCTCACTGTATCTTCATAATCTCATCTTTATCATCTTCTCGTAGTGTTGAAGTGCTTGGATAGTCTAAAACTACGTCAGCTATTTATTATTCAACTTAGGAAGAAATAAAGTAAAGTTGGAGATTTTTTGGATAATCGTAGAGGAAACTTTGTCTTCATGAAACTTTTTTTTTTCTTTTTTTCGCCATTTTTGTGTGAGGTTTCTCAAAAGGGTCTGAAACGTCGAGAATAGGTAATTCATACTACCATAACTCGTGGACTACTCGACCGAGTCACTTTAAATTTCAATGCTGTGTAGAGTACCGGTTAATCGTTGCTTGATATAAATTGTATAAAAACCGCTTGATGCATTTACGTGCTTATGAGATTTTTAATATATTGAAAATTGTCAAAATCTTAAAAATCTTCATAGTTACAATGAAAAGAATGTTAGCTAACGAATTGAAACGTCATATGAAAAATTAATAAAGTGATGCGACCTTTAGTATTGGATTTGGGCGAAATCGGTAATCTGGTACGGATTTTACAAAGTTTTATAACTTTCGAAAAAGGTTATGTTATTGCATTAACTTTTGTAAAATTTGATGTAGCCAGTACAAATTTTCTATGTAAACGTAACAATATTCAGAGATGCTAAATTTCTAATTTAGTAAATGTCGATACAAGCGTTCGTGTTTGATAGGAATTGGAAATTTTGCTTATTATTTCTTGACGGCTAAAGTTTTGCTAAATTTCAGTATTTCACGAAAGAAAAAAGAAACAGAAAGAAAATTTCAAGAAACTAGTTTCAGTATTTTAAGAAACATAGATGCAAAGTAGAACCTAGCACACTGCTTTCTCATTATTTTTCGGTTTTTACGAAGCTTCTCCTATGAGGGAGCCAATTAACATATCCTACACAGTACGTACTGTCCATTGGACGTCCATGAATGGTCCATTGGTCCGTAAAACGTCCAATGCATCCACGGTGGACGATACATGTATCTCTATTTAACGTCTACAGCAGTCTTGGAGTTGGACATATCACAGTGGATAAAAACGGGATATCCATTGGACATACATAATACGTAACACCTTGATCGGTCGGAATGGATATAAAATAGATATCCATGGAACATTAAGTAGAATACCTCGATTAGATGAATCCGTAGTACTTTAACGAGACATCCAATAGACGTTCAAAATTCATCTACAAGGAGATGTATTTGATAGATGAAATGAGAACGTCCATTGCATCATTTCTGCATGATGAAAAATGAACGTCATTCAGGGCCATAAGGTGGACATACACTAAACGTCCAGAGGACTGCAATGTATGGCTGCACCGTTAATACGTCAACCGGACATCTAATATATGTTCAAACTTTGTCTTCGCGGAAACGTACCTAATGAACGTAAAGGGAGTGTCTATTGGATGGCCGCGGCAGGACTCTGAATGAATGTCCCGCAAGATCGTTGAGTGGACATACACGAGACATCCAAAAAACCACTTTGAATAGCAGCCTGTTTAGTGCATCAACTGGATATGTGCATGACGGACGTTGTTCTCCATATCCATAGAACATCAGTTGCATTTCAAATGAATATCACCCAATGCGGCCAAAATATATTTACATGACATAGTATACACGTAAGTCAGTTCGTAGTGTGGCTGGTCATTGTCTCTACATTATACGTCTAATCTGGATGAAAAGCTAAACATACAGAGGTCATCTATACGGATTCACTAAATCCCGAGTAGAAATTCAGCTACGGGGAATATCAGGCCCTAGCGTGGTAGCCGGATTTAAATCTAAGGTCCCTGCCTGGCAACCTTATACGGGCCTTGCAGGAAAGTAACGCACCGCATGATCAGGGCCAGATTAAGTTTTCCAGATAAGGGCCAGATAGAGGCTGCCCTACTAAGCCCCTACTTATAAAAACGGCAAATAAATTACAAAATAATTACCTGCGCTCATCGAATTCGATTTATTCTGCACTTCCTATTGGATATTCGAGCTTATTTAGTTTTCAGTACATATTAATTGTTGGAAAAAACACATGTAAATTTAGTTGCCGTTGGTGGGCATCGAACCTTGATCCTCTGGGTGACAGTTCTGGGCCTTAGCCCACTCGGCCATTGATATCTTAGAAAGTTTATATATTTATTGTCTATTTGAAGTATACTTAAAATGAAAACGTCAAGACTGTACATCCATTTATTGTGACTACGACCGAAATATTCAAAATTCAAACATAATGGGGCGGTCACCCATCCAGGTACTGGCATTTGATGGTCAGTACCTGGATAGATTTCAAAGTAATTCTAGCGGTACAGTCCCGTAAAACGTGAGCATCAGCGAAAATTTCGAATACTTCTAGATGGGATAAAGATGTGAAAAAATCTAGCACACGCAAGGTGCTGAAAATATCGATTTTGCATAACAATAATTTTTTAATATTTTTAACGAATCCCGCATCCTAGCCCTTACACGAACCTGATAATGTAAATTTCCGGCATGTTTAAAAAAAAAATATGCCATACGAAGACCGTATGCGGATCTGACCAGGGAAACTAAAGGTAAATTGGACATAATCTTGGTCCAAATGCTACAGGAAGACCTTATGCGAAACGGATAAGGTCGATGAATGGCATATCTATATGAGGTTACCGTATGTAAAGCCTGACATGGGTCTGATCCGGTGGAAAGACGGCATTTTTAAGGTAGAAAGCCATATCTCGGCCTTACATGAACCTGATCAGGTGAACTTACGACGACCTCTAAATAAGGTTACCATATCTAGCCTGACATCAGCCTGATCTGGTGGAACGACGCCATTATTAAGTACGAATGCCATATCTCAGCTTTATATGGACCTGAGCAGGTGAATTTGCGGTGGCCCAAATAAGGTTACCGTACCTAAAACTGATCTGGACCTCGTGTGACAGCAGGCATGCCTGATGAAATTTCTACTCGGGAACATCCACAGTAAGTAGTAATCAGCACCAATTCTATGTAATATGGTTGACCCTTGAACATACTCGTAGATGTTTATTGGACATACATTTCACGTCCGCTAAACGTATAATATGAGCATCTAAATGTCATAAAATATATGTTCGTTGAACGTCTTATGGATAGCTGTTTTCTCCAATCAAATATCCGTACATCAAATATCCATAAGATATTTGATGTACGTCTATTATATACCTACTGGTACGTTCAAAGACCGGCCACATTACCTAGAATTGGTGCCGATTGACACTTTCTGTGGTTATTGCTGGATTTCCATTGATGTACCCGGAAGATCGATTCATCCACGTCAAAAATTCTAGCTATACTTCTAAAACTGTAGCTTTGTAAAAAACGAAAAATAATAAGGAAGCTGAATCGAAAAATTGCTAGTCCTCCCAAAAAATCGATTTTTTTTTGCGATTTCTACATTTATAAGTCAAAATATCTTTTAAAACATTCAGTTTTTCAACCCGATTCAGAAAGTAATATACAATTAGTAATATCTGGCTTATTATGAAAAACATCTGAGAGCATCAAAAGAAAAATTGATTATTTGTCAGGGAATGGCTCATATGCAAATTAGTTTCATTCCATTTTTTTAAAATCGCTTACACCAATTTTTAGATGAATTTTTTATGTAAGCGATTTAATGTTGTTATGTAAGAGATAAAAATAATCATTTCGATATTACTTGAAGAATTAAGTACAATTTTAATGATTTTTGCGATTTTGATGTCGCCGTGATAAAAAAGCCATATTTTTTCCGCTATTCCTCGCCATTCCCGAATTTTCCTCATTGACATAATGCAATCTAAACCACAAACGAAAAAAAAAATAGAAGTGACGTCAAAAACGCAAACATCGAGTCATTGAAGCGTGTCCCAAGAATTCTAAACTCTATTTTCCGGGCTCTCGCGTTTTGCACGCAAATATTTCCTCCGGGCGGCCAGAGATTCTTAACCGATCGCGTAATATGATCGCGATTTGCATTCCGCGCGATGTCCGGAGCGAAGGAGCGCGGAGAGGTAAAGAGGGCGTCGCTCGGGTACCGCGAACGTTCCGCGAATTCCATTCCGTCTTTCCGTAGTGTTTTGCCATGTGGTGGTGCTCTTAGATAGGCGCAGGTGGTGCGGACAATAGAGTCTTCTATTATAAAGTAATATATACTATATATGAGGGATTCCAAGCCAACTCGATGAACACAGAGCGAAATAGAACCTGGAATATAGATGCGACTCTCAGAAAATATAGTACTGAGGTGACACATTCCATACCAAGTTGGGCCACCCAAATTTTGCATGGGCGCAAGAAGTGTTGATAATTTTTTCAGAATCTGTTTAGAGTGTCACAAACATTCATAAATTATTTGCCCAAAATTTAATAACGATTTTTTTATTTCATTTTTTTTTCAATCCGCGTATATTCAAATTACCGACCGTACAAAAATTTGTTCGTGTATAAAATTTAAGTTTTTGAATGTACTTTGCAATCGGCCTTTGTGAATGTTAAAAAAGAAAAGAAACTTCATAACAAAAAAAAATTAAAGAAATCTGAAAAATGTTGATGTTTTTTTAAATCTCAAAAACACAAAATCGAAGTTGTATCCTCTGACGCTCCTTTTTTTTCGACGACTTCAAGGAAAAAATGAGTTAGTAGGGCAGATGTACTGTTTTTGGCCATCTTTGGTTCAGTTTTGGTCATCAAGATCGGAAGGACAAAACTGTAAATATTGGCGAATCCAGAAAGAATCGAGTCCAAAATCTTGTTAACTTTTCAGAATATTGTCAAACTATCAACAAGGAAATACGGGTAAACAACGATTTGAAATTAATTAAGGTAAACGGCCCTGTGTGTGACCCTGCCTCGGTTTGTGACCCGCGATAGCTATTTTACACTGTCATTAATGTAATTTACGTCGAATTTTAACCTTATTATCGCCAAATTAAAGTGCTTTTTTAATAGTTTTTTTCTGCAATAAACAAATTTCGTAACAAATTATTTAGAAATACATTTCACCGGTGAAAGCCGGGGTATTGCGTCTCAGTAAGTTCGAACCGCCATTCCTAGACGGAGCTCACTAGCTGGATCGGTCGCGTATTTGATCGTTTCCATTCTTAAGTAAGTATAATACAACATAACAATTATATGAAAATGATCACAATAATTACCTTTATCGACAAAAAAAAAGAATACTTAAGCTAGTGATTCGTTTTTCCCGTAAACTCAAAGGGTCAATAACTCCCAACGTAATTGTGGTTATTGACGCGGTTGCTGACCCTCTCAATATTTACGATTTTTACTTGTTGCTGAAAATTAGGTTAGGATTGAATACTGTATAAATTTCAACATTTAACGTTATTATGGTTTCGTTTTCATTTAATTATCGATATTTTTTCTAAATAGGATTTCGAAAAACCCGGATAGGTGTCAGAAATCCGGTACACGCGAGGGTCACAAATTACGACATGAGGGGTTCTGCAGGGTCAGGAACCCCGGCAGTAGACAAGCAATATTTAAATAAAGGTTTTATTAATATTCTCAACATTTTGCCTTTGAAGAATAGTCTAATCTGTTTCAGAAGGTTTTAATGCACGTATTGAAAATGTTCATTTTCAGTTTAACAATATCACGCTTCTGTAAATAACAGAAAATCGACCCCGCTGCTCTAAAGGTGTCACAAACTGGGCCGTTTACCTTATTGTGAAAATGGTCACAGCTGTTACAGTGGTCATAAATAGTGTCCTTATAGGTTTTGTACTCGGTGAATTGTAGAATAATTTTTTTCTTCCACATTTCAATGCATACTGAAACTGCATGTTCAATTTAAAAACGAAAATAGGATAACATTTTTTAAAAATCCTATTAATTGAATCAGTGTATTATTAATAATTAAATCACTCAATTGTCAGAAAAAAATCCTATATTATTTTTTAATTTTTTTTTTTTTGCGTATTCTACAATTGAAAGAGATTAATACCTCCTATAAGACTATACCAATACCTTTTTGCATAAAAATCGTCGACGAAAGAGAACTTCGAAAAATACCACTTTAATTTTTTTATTTTAGGAATTAAAAAAAAATTAAATTTTTTTCATTTTTTTTTTCTCCTGTACTTTTCTCCCTTTAAACATTCTCATAAGCCGGAGTAAAAGTATTTTAAAAAATTTATATTCATTCTTAGCCGATTTTGTGATGATGCAAGCCACTGAAATATGAATAAGTCCAATTAAAAATATGAAGGGTCAGTCGTTGATCGAGTTGGCTTGGAATCCCCCATATACTATAAATGCTGGCTCCTGTTTTCCACGTTAGTCTGTACTGGGAGCATTGTAACTGCGCACTGACGGCGATCAGACATCGATGACGATATATCGTCATCGATGACTCGACGTGAGATCGCTAAACAAGGTCTCGAATAATCCGTGAAGAAATCCGACTGGACCATCGGTCGCTAACGCTTCTCTCTTAACTCGCGCTCTCCCACGCGAGAAAAATCGTTATTTCGTATAACTTCGCGTTGTACACACGTGTATGTTTTCTTCTTGCCTCAAGCCGAGTATCTTCCATCGCAAGGTAATAAACCTGATAAAATTTTGTTGGCTGGTCTCTTTGCAAACATTGTATCAAGGTGCATTCACATTTGTGTCCAATTTTCCGCTAATAAAGTAAGATCTTCACTTTGTAAAAGGCAGTCAATGGATTTTATTCTACCTTTTATTACCTTGGAAAAAAATCGAGGATTTTCTTTGATTGCGTTGCCGAATGATGAAAATTTGAATAGACTCAAACTCATTCGAAAAATTGAGGCTTCGGATAAACCAAATTTTCGTTTTTAAATTTCGGATGATTGGCGTTCGGATTATCGACGTTCTACTGTATTTCGGATAGGATTCCAGTTCTCTTAATTAAAGCAATTACTAACAAATTGCTTCCTCATAGTTGTTCGCCTTTTCCAAAGCTACTTTTATGAGAAAATATGTCAACTGATTTTGGCTTCCTCATGGAGGAAACTTTGTAAAAAGCGAAAAATAATGAGGAAGCAATTTGCAAAGTTCTACTTTGCAGCTTTATTTTGTCAAACCGTAACTTTTCAATATAAATATATTATAACTCAATATTAAATATTATTATAATATTTATATGTGTTAACCGACAGCAGTGGACGCGCGGTCGGAGCGTGGCTTCGGCGGGCCCCAGAGTTAAGCAGCATTATTTGCGGTCACAACTTGGATGGGTGACCGCTTAGCCTTGCACTGGTTTGCGCGCCAACTGCTGAGCGGGAGGCAGTTTTTCTGAGTTTCTAATGTATTCTCATACAGTAGAAACTCAGTAAAAATAAAGCCGACTGTATCGGCCAGGTTTTCCGCAGTTTCCCTGTGCCCTCGTGCAAGTGCGATACAGTAGTGCATTAGGATGAGTGGCTGCGGACAACACGCTAGAGGGGTCTCTATGAAGGAACGGGGAAAAGGGGAGAGGGGAAACGTAAAAGCCTGAAGAAGGCATACGGAAGAAACCAATAATAATAAATAATATATTTATATGTGTTAGTTTTTTAAGCCAAAACTGTTTATTATAAAATATTACTTATCTCAACATTTAGTAATCACATAAAATCCAAACCCCTTTACCAATCTTGTTAAAATTAAATACCAAACAAGTTTGAACGTATCTTCAGTTATGAAGAACTATTCAGCTGAATCGTCGAACTTTTATGAAAGTTAAAGCGAAAGTGCAAATTTAAAAAAAAAATTTAATCACGTAAAATCCAAACCGGTTTAGTTGTTACACACAGATACAAAACGCCGTACCAAATACCGTTGCATTATAGTTTTATTATGTACAAAGTTTTGGATAACTTTCTCAAAGTTTTTTAAAAGCTGAAGCGAAAGTGCTGACTTAAAAAAAAAATTCAAAAGCACATAAAATTTCAATCGTTTTACCGATCTTGTCAAAATTAAATACCAAACAATTTTGAACGTATCTTCAGTAATGGAGAAACTATTCAGCTGAATGGTCGAAGCTTTATGAAAGTTGAAGCGAAAACGTTACGTTTAAAAAAAACTCAAATTCGCGTAAAATCCGAAGCGTTTTTCCGATTTCGTCAAATTCAGTACCAAACAACATTAACAGTACCTGCACCTTTGAAGAATTATTTAGCGAAATATCGCTAATTTTGCGAAAGCTAGAGGTTGCACGTCCTTTTTTGAAAAAATTAAAAAAGGAGTAAAATAAACATTTTCTGCATGCAATTCGTAAAAAAATCAACAGTCAAAGAAGGGCTTCTTTTGTATGCCAAATTTTAGCTCAATCGGTAGAACGGTTCTTGAGTTATACACGGAAAAAAAAGATTAGTTGCCATAACCAAGAAATGAGTTGACACAACCAATCGATTACTCTATTTATCTTACAACTCAAATGGTAACACCAACGATTCGAATGGTAGTCCCAACGATTCGAGTGGTAGTCTCAACGATTGGATTAGTTAACCTAACTAATTTCGCGAGAACTAATCGTGAATAGTTGAGGTTACTATTCGATATGGTTGAGGCAACTAATTTTTTTGACATCGTGTACAGCAAATCGAAAACGTAGTTGCCACAACCAAATATTTATTTCCGTGTGATTGAAATTTCAATGCCCTGCACGCACACACATACATACCGACATTTTTTCTGAACCACTTTTCTCGATGTTTTGCACCATTCTAAGTATCCTAACATGAAAATCACAAAATTTTGCTTTCTCATAGAGAAAGCTTTGTGCTCATGAAAAAAAAATGTCGAGATTTTTATATCAGGACAGGCGAGTGTGTGTATATGTATGTATACAACTTCGAAAATTCAATCCCTTATAACTGAAGAATGGTTTTAGCTACCGAGTTGAAATTTGGTACACAAGTGAAGCACCTCTTTAATTGTTGCAGTTTTTGACAAATTATGAACACAAATTTCGATTTTATGCCGTTTTTAAATTTTTGAAAAAAGGGCGTGGGCACTCTAATTTTCGTAAAATTTAGTCTATTTTGCTAAATAGTTGTTTATAAGAGCAGGTGCACTCAATGTTGTTTGGTATTGAATTTGGCTCAAATCGGTAAAGTGATTCAACTTTTATGGAATTTTGAATTTAAAAAAAATTGACATTATCGCTCTATTGTAACTTTTGCAAAACTTGAGTTAGCGAGCTCAAATTTTGTATGTAAATGAAACAATATTCACCCATTATATATGTATAATTTAGTGACGAACGGTATGAAATTTTTGATTCTATGGAATGTTGAATTCTTTTTAAAAATATCCGTTATCAAATTTACTTTCGGAAACGCTCTAATAATAACGAAATAGAAAAAGCGAATTCGCAACATGTTTATTTATCTAATTAAAACAAGGATGCAAAGTAGAACCTTGCATATTGCTTCCCCATTATTTTTCGCTTTATACAAAGCTTCCTCTATGAGGAAGCAATGTGCACGGTTTTTTTGCTCGTGAAAACAAAGCTTTCTTTATGAGGAAGCAAAATTACTAAAAATAGCAAATATAATCTGTGAAGAAATACGGTTGGAGCATCGCCGCCAACGCTTTTTTCCCAACTCACTCTTTCTCCCACGCGACAAACGCGTTATTCCGTATAACATCTCGTTGTGTAGACATATATGTCTCTCTCGGTTGTAGCAGAGTGTCTTTGATCGAGCCAAAGCGCTCTTCCGGTGTCCGATCCATTCCCACGACACCCACTCGCTCGGTTGTCGTGTCTCTCGCTCGAAGCGGCGCCGCGGACCGGTCACCACCGTTGCCCGCTGTTGTATGTACCGGTGCCGCTCTCGCCGGTGCCTATCGAGTGTCCGTACCGTGGATCCAATTACCCGCGGCACGTCGATAAGATTATGCGGTCTCGCGCACTTTCGCTCCTTCCTCGACTCCTTTTGCGTTGTTTTTTCATCTTCTTTTTATTTATTTTTTCATTTTTATTTTTTTCCATACTCTCTTTCTTTCTCCTCACATGTCTTCTGCGCACCGCGGCGTTTTTCTCATCCCCTCGACTTTGAGATGAACCTCCCTTCACTGGGTTATCAGGTACACGTCGCGTGCGGTCCTTCGACTAACAACTTCCTGCGAAGTAATCGAAATTTCTCAATTTTGCTTCCTCATAGAGGAAGCTTTGTTTGCATTAAAAATTTTTTTCGAGATTTTCATGTCAAGATGTTTAAAATGGTCTGAAACGACGAGAAAAGAGGTTTAGAAAAATTGGCCAGATGTATGTATGTATGTGTGTGTGATGAAAGGCCAAAAATTCATATAACTGTAACTTATAAAGTATTCGATCGAATCAGCTAAAATTTAAACAACATGTACAGTACTGGCCAATATTCAAGTGGTATAAATTTTACAAAAATCGCTTAACGCATTTAATTTTTATAAGAATTTTGAAACTTGGACAAAAGTACGTAAATGCTCTAGCTCGAACGAATTTTTAGTTATCGGGCTGAAACTTAATATTAAAATTGAACAAAATGATATGACCTTTGGTATTGAATTTGGGCCACATCGGTAAAACGGTTCGGTTCTTATGAGATTTTGCATTTTTCGAAACAATTTCGTTTTGCTCTAATTCAGGCAAAATTTCAACGTATCGACTGAAATTTTCTACACAGGAAAAATAACATTCAGCCCTACTACATACCAAATTTGGTGATGATCGGTAAAGCGGTTCGGATTTTACGTGATTTTGGGTTTTTTTTTAAAATTTATTGGTCTCTCTGGATTTCGTAAAACGTCAGAAATCATCAGCTTCGTCAATAATTTTTATTTTTCGCAAAGCTTCCTCTATGAGGGAGCTAAAAATAAAATTAAGAAACTTCCTCATATTGGCGGCTTTGTAAAAAGCGAAAAAAAATGAGGAAGCAATGTGCAAGGTTCTACTTTGCATCCTGTTTTATTTTTTTTTTTTTGTAATTTATTATAAATTTTGTATCAGTTCGGACATTATACTGCTGATTTGAAATGCACCAATTACATTGATGAAGATCGGAAAATGCTTCTAGAAAAATATGTTAAAAGTGAGATTTTGATTTTTTACACTTTTTTTAAAACTGAACCGGAATCTATATGATATAGGATAGTAGATAAAGAGAAGGATTTGATGAAAATTGAAATATTTATAGCAACATTCATTCAAATATTGTGCAATTATTAACAATATTTCACCCAGGTTACTCGTAATTCGAAATGTTACAGATTTAACCATGATTTTTATCACATTTTACTAGAAGAAAATTTGAAGTACTTGCAAACATAGTCATTAAGAGCGTCGCTTTCGAGAATCAGCGCCAGCAGTGTCTCCTCAATCTTATGCCTACATGAGAGATCTCTAGAGATGATCATAAACGTTAAAATGACAACATATTAATAAAAAAGAAAATGTAATAGTATATATAAGGAATTATATGGAGAAATGTTACAATTTATCAATTCTAACCCCCTAACATCTGAATCGAAAATTTCGCCTTTTCGTCTTTTCGGAAAAATAATCATATTGGCTAAGTAAAATTTCTATCGACATTATTAAACTTTTCTTTACTCGTGCATGCAAAATCCTCGTTTGCCCACCGTTCACAGACATGCAAAATGGCCGATTGACGCACTAGTGCGCAAAACATTTTGCGTACTGGCTCCCTCATTTTGCACACTGTTCCCTGGATTTTGCTCACTGCTTGAAGTTGCAGTTCATTGTGCATCTCCGTAAACGTTGGACAAACTCGGATTTTGCATTGCACTCGTAAAGAAAAATATGGTTCGATACACGAGGCCAAAGGATCGTTCTGAGTACTGTTCGTGTGAAGACAGTATGACCTGTCCCATATTCAACCCATATAGCATTTTCACATACATTGCATATACATCGTGTAAACATTTGCGGATATACAATGTCCTATGTATATACGTATGAACATCGTATCACATCATATGTATATGACATGTATCTGTCACATGTAATTTTACTTGCTGTTGGTGGGAATCGAACCTGGATCCTCTGGGTGACTGCCGGGTGCCTTAACCCCCTCGGCCATTGACATCTTGAAAGATTTTTATTTTTATTGTCTATTTGAAGTATACTAAAAATAAAAACGCGTTAAGACTACATTCATTTAGAGGGTTGCGACCGAAATATATAAAATATTAACACAGTGGGGCTGTCAATCTATCAATGTACTGACCCTTAAGGGACATTGAAAAATTCGGTCGTCAGGCGGTCACCATCCAAGTTCTGAACTTGAAGACCTTGGAAAAACTCGGGTGCAGAGCGATCACGAATGCAAGTACTGATCCTTGCGGGAGTCTAAAAATTTCAACCATGGCGAGGTCACCCATCCAAGTACTGACCTACGAGGCACTTAGAAAAGTTTTTTGCGATTTTTTTGGACTTTTTTTTTTCAAATAAAAAACAATTCTTGAGTAGTCTCGAAGAACTCAATTTTTTTAAAAATCTTTGAGAGACACAAAGTTTAAAAAAAATGCAGATAATTATTTTGTAATTAATTTTTCCGTTTTTATTTTAAACAGCACATATGTGTACATACGGTGCACATAATATGTATATCCTCATGGATATCCAGTGTATGTTCGATGCACATGAATAAGTATCTCCTTTACAGATACATTTCATATACATAGGACATTGTATATCCGCAAATGTTTATACGATGTATATGCAATGTATGCCAAATGTTATATGGGTACATCCTTAGGTAATTAATTCGTGGACGTTTGATTTTCTTCCTATGTTCATGAATTGCATATACATGAAATATCTTATGAATATGTCCGTACCTGACGCTCAAATTCGAATTATTGAAGTATGTACATTAGGGCTGTTCAAAAAAACATAATTTCTTTATAATCGGTTGCTCCTGAAATGCTGTATTGATTATCACAAAAAAAAATGTTTTCGCGAAAGCTGGGAGTTGGCCGATGATATTAAGTACTGCCGCATCAAGGCCAAAATTCATGAAAAACGGCGATTTTTGGAATTTTTTTTTGTCGTGTTAAAGCGCTCATGGAGATTGTGGTTGCTTTCGATAGATTATCAAATTGGGTAAAGCCAGAAACAGGTTCGATATTGTTTAGTACTGCCACATCGACATTGAAGTTAAAAACATAAAAAATGAAATCCTTTAAAAGATTGAAATATTCATCTGCTCAATGACTATTTCGCGTGTTTTCAAATGACAAAATGGCTCATGAAACGGGAGTCCTGTATGATCAAATTTAGTACTGCCACATCGATATCGCAGTTTTCCAAAATTCGAAAATCGCTTATCATCATCATGATTAGATCATACATGACACCCATTTCAAGAGCCATTTTTTCATTTAAAAATGCACGAAATAGTCGATGAGATTTCATTTTTTCATTTTGTTAACTTCAACGTCGATGCGGTAGTATTAAACATTATCGAACATGTGCCTTTACACAATTTCATAGTCTATTGAAAGCAACCACAATCTCCATGAGCGCTTCACCAAGCAAAAAGAAAGTTTCTGAAAATTGCCGCTTTTCATGAATTTTGGTCTTGATGCGGCAGTACTTAATATCATCGCACAACTCCCAGCTTTCGCGAAAACATTTTTTTGTGATAATCAATACAGCATTTCAGGAGTAACCGATTATAAGAAAATTATGTTTTTTTGAAAAGCCCTAGTGTATATACCTGCATGTATGTAGAATAAATATCCATAGAATATACAGGATATACTTTTCACATTAAGGACCTAAAATGGATGTACCGAAGAAGAAGATGCTATATGGGAATGTAACGTCTGGAAATAAGTATCATAATGGGTTCGGTACAAGTTTCTATGGTGTTTGGGAAATTTCCCTATAACATGATGCTAAATTTTTACTTTGTACCTATCAAACCAAGATTTTGTCAATTCGCCTTTAGTGATTCCTGTTTACGAAATTTCCCCATAGCGCCAGAAATTACTCTATATTCAAACGTCCTACCTTTCAAACGAAGATTTCGTAATGTCACGTTCTCGAAAAAATTACCATAATTGAATCGGTAAAAGTTTCTATGGTGTTTGTACATTTTTTCTATAAATCCCAAACGGTCATTGGATATGCTAAATTCTAACGTCCCCAAATCTTCTATCGTCAATTGGCCTCGGCAAAAAAATTAACACTGATTCATTAAAAATGTCCATGTTGTTTGTAAATTTTTCCCATAAATCCCAAATGGTCACTAGTGTCGCTAAATCTTGAATTCTCAAACCAACATCTCATCAATTGACCTTTGTCAAAAAATTACGACATTGATTCAGTAAACATTTATATGGTGTTTGTAAATTCTTTCCATAATTCCAAAATGGTTACTGATAACGCTAAGTTCCTCTCAAAATCGTCTCACAACAATTCGCCTCAGCAAAAAAAATTATCGCATTGATTTCGTAAAAATGTCTATGGTGTTTCTGGATTCTCCTAGCTGGGGTGCAGCAGCGGCAGCAACAACATCATCAGCAACAGCGGAAAGACTTGCAGAGCCTCCTCAGTGGAGAGTCTCATCGCGGTGTCGCGGTCGGTTCGTACGCTCTCGCAAACGTATTATTAGACCCCGGTGGAATGATAGTCGCGCCCCGTGTATGAGGAGCTATTGATAGGTCCGGCTTAGCTTGTGGTGAGAAGAAGAAGAAGAAGAAGAAGGCGAAGAAGAAGAGGAGGATGGGGAGGAGGAAGAAGATGAAGACTACGACGAAAAGCGAGAGAGAAAGACAGATATACGTCGCGTGAATCACGCGCCTCTCACGCTCACGTACCTCACTATACGTGCACTCGTCCCGGTGTGTCTCTGCTTGTTTCTTCTGCTACACTATATAGCTATGCACTCGCACAACACTCATCATCTATCCATCTGCAGCGCTCGCGTCGTCTTGGACTGTTTTCATCGTTACTACTACGAGAGGGCGCGTGAGAGACGTCGTCTGTCTCCCGCGCAACCGAGGAAAGAGAGACGAGCCCCTCTCGACGTACTTACGACAACTCTTCGTGTATATATCGCGCAATTCTCGCCTCACCGACGACCAATTCTCTTTGAGAAATCTCCGCCGCCCACAAATATATCGATGACGTTTGACCATGTCACGAGACGTACGTTTGCTCTCGGCGTCCCGTCATCGCGTGACGAGTCAGCCCCGCCTACTATTTTTATTATTGCCTTCGATGTGTATACGGCGCCCTGTTCAAAACCAAATGCCTCTCTATTATTGTCTTACTTCCTGCCGGTCCTGTGATTATTCGTATTATTATGCTTTTGCGGATTACACGTGAGGTGGCGAAACTTTAGACTGCACATCTGACATATCTTGTGACTTTTGCAGGTTCAAAAGAAGCGGAGAATCGTAGCGAGGGTGCAGTGTCGAAATATCAAAAACGAGTGCCCCAAACTAAACTGCGACGAACCCGTGCTACTACCTGGACGATGCTGCAAGTCCTGCCCCGGCGATTTCAGTGAGTATCTTTGGAAACGAACGATTTATAAACTTTAAAGATCAAGATCCTTGCAAGTTGAAAAAAAAAAGAATTCCGACTACCCTAAAATTACCATATTTCATACCTGCAACGCGGGTGGAAAGTTACCGATTGACCAGCGGGAGAAAAAATAGTCGAGCGGGAGGAAATCGTAGTAGTACAGTCAACTATAAAGTGACAACTATTAATTTTTAGCCCATGCAACTATTTTCATAGTTACGGTAATCATGAATATAGTTATGGTAACTATTTGGTAGTTGTAATCATTTTTCATAGTTGTGGCAACTATTAAAAAATTGATCGTACGAACTAAAAATGAATAGTTGTCACTTTATAGTTACTAATACCATAATATTCTCTGAGTGTAACCGAGCGAAAGGAAATATAATCCCAGCGGGAGGAAATAGTACATTATACTATAAGGGAGGGAAGTGCGTGTTTTTCGCCGAGAAAAGCACTCCCTCCCGTGTAGCATAATGTACGTTTTTCCCGGCGACGTTGAAAAATGACTATATTTCTTCGCGCTTTTCTTCCCGCCGTAGTAACTTTTTCCCACTGCGTTATTTTTCGTCCCGCCGGTCAAGAATCGACAACTTCCCACCCGCGTTGCAGGCATGGAATGTAGTCTTTTTAGCATAGTTGGGAAAAAGTACTTCTTTTACTAATGTTTCAGCCATGAAAATATGGTCATTTTTTTACGTAGCCGGCAAATAGTACATTACGATACGAGTGCGCTGATTCACGCTGACGAGCGTGAATTTGCAGCACGAGCCGAAGGCGAGTGTTGCAATCACACGAGTTAAGAAAACGTTTTTCGCATGAGTATCGTACAAAATTTTATTTCATGAGGTGTGTAAACAACGTTTGACGCACGCGAAGCGTGCGTAAAACCGCGTTCTACGCACTGAGTGAAATAAACGTACATTATGCTACAAGGGAGGAAAGTGTGTGTTTTTCACCTCGTGTGATTTCAGCCTTCACTTCGCTCGGGCAGCAAAATTCAACCCCGACGAAAAACACGCACTTCCCTCCCTTGTACCATAATGTACTATTATTAAAATATTTAATATTTTCTTAAATCAAATTACACAAAAAAGTAAATTTGGAATGTTGGTATTTTTTACAGAAAAAAAACAATTGATTACAAAAGTCTACAGAAACCTTTTCTCAATTTTGCAAAAGAAAATTTTGTTAATTTGTAATTTTCAGTTGAACAATGTTTGTACTTTTTTGTAAAACTACAAATTAATTTTAAAAAATCTGTAAAGATAACTAAAAGTTTTTGTGGACATTTAAGGGAAACAAGTTTTTGTTAAAATTACTAATATTTCAAATTTAGTTTTAACAGTATAGTGGAAAAATTAATTATTTACATTTTTGCTTGCATATGTGTTTTATTTATTAGGAAATTAAGATGGTTGCATTTCTAATAGAATTCCACATAAAAGTAAATTTAAAAACAACTAGCTTTTCCTCCCGTTTAGCTGTATACCATACAGCTAAAGGGTTTTAAAAAAAACTACAACTTTTTACACCTGTTTTACAATTACCTTTTATTAACAATATCCTTTACATTGTTAGTAAAAGATTTGAAAAAAAAAATCAATAAGTATTCATAAAAAAAACTTCTTGTAATTCCAAAAAAACATTTTAAACCACTATCATTTTATTGAATAAAGATTTTTTCAATTAACAATTTCAAAAAAACAATTATCGTCAGCTTTTACAAAAAGAATTTCTATAGTTCTTTGTAAAATTATATCGAAAATGAATTTTCTTTGCAATTGTTTAAAAAATTGACCAATAAATGTTGTTTTATAAGCATTGCAAATTATTATTACACAGTAATAATTAAAACTTTCATTTCAACATAAACTTTTATTTCACAAAGTAATGGGAGCTGCCGACTCTGCTACAAAGTACTGGAAAAAATTAATGAGCCATTATTCTTCCCGTTAACTTATTATTTTTCTTTCTGTAGCATTTTGAAACTAACTTATGTTCGAAATATATACATATATATATATTAGGTTAATGGGTAATTGAAAAAGTAATGGACCATTATTTTTTCTATTACCCATAATTTTCATTATTATGCCATTTTCAAACAAACCTATTTAAAAATGTATATACGGGGCATTACAAGCAAACTCGATAAACGGTTAACCCTTCATATGTTGATTCGCCAAAAATATATTTAAACATTTTTTCAAAGCTCGTCGTCGGGCTTTATCAATGATTTAAGTGAAAATAAAAACTATAGCGAATTTTTGTTATTTAAATTACAATTTAAAAAAATCCCAAAACCAAAAAATCTAAGTGTTACCATTTGACGTCTCCTTTTTTTTCGACCGTTTCAATGAAAAAAATGGCATTAATATATAGTATTATTCTCGGTAAATTGCAGAATAATTTTTGTCCACATTTGAATGCATAATGAAATTATATCTTCAATTTGAATAAGAAAACAGTTTTTTGTTTCATTTCTTATTTTAAATAACATTATTAATAATTGAATCACTCAATTGCCAAAAAAAATGTTAACAAAACTATTTTCTTTTTTCTAATTGATCATACAATTCCGTGTCCATTTAAATCGGAAGAAAACCATTATTCTATCATTTACCGAGAAGAAAACCTCCTATAAAACAACTAATGCATTTTTCATTGAAATGGTCGAAAAAAGGGAACTTTGATTAATTATTTTTGGGAGCCAAAAAAAACTTGGCGTTTTTAAATAAAAATAAATTTATGCATTTTTTTCATACTTAATATTGAAAAAGTCCGACGGTAAGATAAAAGATTGTTTAATTAATTTTTGGTTGTTTTTGGAGCGATACAAGTCAGTGAAATAGAAATAAGTCCAACAAAAATATGAAGAGTCAAACGTTTATCGAGTTGACGTGGAATGTCCCATATATTTTATTTTTTAAATAAAACATTCATTTTTAGACCAACGTATATTCTGAAAAAAAATATTAATTCCTGTTTATCATAAAAATAAATTAACACGGCGACTTTTAAGGTTGGTAGAATTTTGACAACTCTCAAGTTGAACACTATGACATTTCTCGTATAAGAAAATAACTTAAGGTGGCTCTAATATTAATGTTTCTTACTTTTAAATTTAAAAAATCGCTATCGTTTTTATTTTCACTTAAGTAGTTGTCAAAGCTCAACAAAAAGGTTAAAAAAAAAAATTTAATATATTTTTGTCCAATCACCATATGAAGGGTTAAAAGTATGTTGCGTTGGCTTGGAACGTCCCATATATTTAAAAAAACAAAACATTCATTTTTAGATCAACATATATTGTGAATAAAATCTTGTTATATTAATTCCTGTTTATTTATCACATAAATCAATTAACACAGCGACTTCTAAGGTTGGTAAGATTTTTACAACTCTCAAGTTGAACACTGACATTTCTCGTATAAGGTAATAACTTAAGGTGGCTCATGGCGCTAATATTAATGTTTCTTACTTTCCATTTGAAATACTATTCCACCTATCTCTCAATGTCCTTGACTACGATAATACTTCAGCTCATTTCAATGAATTCTCGATTATTGTTTATCGCTTCTTGGTTTTCTCTAATTACAGACAGAAATTCCCTTGACTCTATTGAAGACTCATATGTGTGCACGTATTCTCACCGTGATTGATGTTCGCTCAAGACGTCGGCCTCCTTCGCAGATTTCATTGATTGCTCCATAATCTTGGATGAGTCAGTACTTCGAATCCTAAGCAACGGATCTACGCATATGCATAAAAAGAGCGAGAGAGACAGAAAGAGAGACGAGCATAAATTGCAAGCAACAACAGTAAAGTGCGTAAATCTAAAATCTCTCTCTTTCACGTTGTCGATACAGCGAACGACGTGTCGTAGTCATCGTTGTCGTCGTTGTGAGTTGCGAAACTCTCGTCTCGGGGCGCGAAACGATAAATCGGGGACTACGGCGTTTATTAACGAGAGTCAAGTGCGGCCTGCATAAATAAATCATTTATCAGCGATCACGTCGCCCTCTGTCTCTCTCTCTCCCTCTCTCTCTCTCTCTCTCTCTCTCTGTCTTTCACAGATACATGCAAAATTCTCCTGAAAATCTGGTACACACATAATAAAGGCTTCTTAATGATGAGCATTTGCCGTTTCCCTCAGTTTGTGTGGGTCTCGCCAATTAATCTCCACTCTGACTATCTCAGCTCTCTAAACGTCCGCCCGATGATTATCATCCTCGGACAATCGTGTTTATAAAATCGAGCTAATCCCTCGCACGAGCCAAAGATCTCTCAAGTTGATAAATGTAGGATGCTTCCGTTTTCTCTGTGCATCTTGTGGAAAATGTGGCCTGTGGAAAATATTTGACAAAACTGGAATATTCAGATTAATATGCACACTGTAAAAAAATATTTGGAAAATTCGTATACTGTATAGGAATTTAATGTATTGTATTTTTATTGAACCCGTGTAGGAATAGTACTTTATAATACTAGTGCGATAAAACTTTTTCTGACGAGTGTTGCAATCAGACGAGTTAAGAAAACATTTATCGCACGAATATCGTACGAAATTTTATTTCACAAGGTGTGAAAGTGGGATATATTGGACATTCCATGCCAACTCGGTCAACGGCTAAACCTCATCTTTTTTTGCGGCAATTTTTTATGTTATTCTTCCAACTAAAAAATGCATGCAGAGATTTTTTCAGATTTTTTTAATCGAAATTTCTGAGTTATAAATAATTAAAGATATCTAAAAAACGTCCTCATTTTAAAAACCCAAATAAATCTCAAAAATACTATGATGTGCAACAAAACGTTTGAATCATAGACCAGAGTGAGCCGAGATCTCCTGCTATTTTTTTCTCTATTTTATAACATTATTCAAAGGTTTTTTAAACGTTAAATAGACAACGCTTCGATTCAAAAATCTCAAAAATACTGTGATGACACCCTAATCTCTCTATATTATAAAAAGATTTCGCCGCCGCTGCCGCCGCCGTGTCAAGGATCGATGGACTTTGAAAAATTCCGAGCAGAACACTATTCTAAATCCACCAAGCCCGAATTTGCGGGAGATTGCGAGCGCGCGTAGCGCGCGAGTCATAATAAAATTCTAGACCTCCGTCAAGTCAGCAGAGAAAAGTCTCCAAAATGGATTTATGATATATCAAAATAAAGTGCTCATTAAGTGCTAATTGCTTGCCAAGTTTATAATTTTTGTGCCTTTTTAATTTTTCCAAAAATCATATTTGAAAATTTCTCAGCTAGCTTAACAACAAGGTAGCAGAACATCGGCTAAGTTTACAAAATCGCCTTATTTCGTTACCCAGGAATTAAGTGCTTTTTATGTGCTTTCGAACCATATAGAATTCAACCTCAAATTGTGAACAAAAATAATTTTTTTTTCAACTTTTCTTCATAATTCATTACCAGAAAAAAGACCCCAAAATGCATTCACGATAAGCCGAAATTAAGTGCTCATTAAGTGCAAATTACTTGCCAAGTTTATAATACTTACGCCCTTTTAATTTTTCCAAAAATCAAATTCGAAAATTCCTCTGCTAGCTTGACGTCAAGATAGCAGAACATCCTCTAGGTTTACAAAATCTACCTGTTTCGTTACCCAGGAATTAAGTATTTTTTATATGCTTTCGAACCATATATAATTCAACCCCAAATTGTAAACGGAAATATTTATTTTATTTTTTAAACATTTTTAAAATCCATTACTAGAAAAAAAGCCCCCAAAATGAATTCACGATAAACCGAAATTAAGTGCTCCTTAATTGCTAATTGCTTGTCAAGTTTACCTTGTTGTCAAACTAGCAGAGGCGTATTTCAATTCGATTTTTGGAAAAATTAAGAAGGCACAAGAATTATAAACTTGACAAGAAATTAGCACTTAAGAAGCACTTAATTTCGGTTAATCGTGAATTCATTTTGGAACTTTTTTCGGGTAATGAATTTTGAAAAAAAGTTGAAAAAATGAAGATTATTTTCGTTTACAATTTGGGGTTGAATTATATGTCGTTCGAAAGCATATAATAGTACATTGCGTTACAAGGAAGAGAAGTGCAACATTTCACCGAGAGAGAAATTTGATTGAAAAGTCGCACCCCTCCCATGTAACGTATTATACTTTTATCCCGATTTCGCTAAAAAATAACGACATTTAGTATGTGCAACAAGGACGTAGAATAAGCTGATTTTTAACAAATGACGACACGCATGCGTAATACGATGATTACCTCCTTCGGGAGATAATGAAAGCGGACTGCGCATGCGTACATCATTCGTAACAAATCAGCGATTTCCCGCCCGTGTCACGGACACGAAATGGGGTTATTTTAGTGGACTCAGGAGAAAAAAGCATTTAATTCCTGAATACCGAAACCGGTCGATGTTGTAAACCTAGAGGATGTTCTGCTATCTTGACGTCAAGCGAGCAGAGGAATTTTCGAATTTGATTTTTGGAAAAACTTAAAGAGCACAAAAATTATAATCTTGGCACAGAATTAGCACCTAATAAACACTTTATTTTGATATATCGTAAATCCGTTTTGGAGACTTCTCTCCTGACTTGATGGAGGTACATCTAGTTTTTAATATATTTCGAAAATACCTCTTCTTTAAGAAGATCGAAAATACCAGTCTTTTATAAAGGTAATTTCATATTTTTTAAAAATAAAATGATAATAATTGAATAACTACAATTTATAACTGAAACAATACTTACATTGGACAAATATGCTCATTATTTTTTCGAGCTGTCAAACAGAAAAAACATAAAAGTCACTGAAAAGCACTGCCTGCTTAGAGAATCTTGATGTTTGCCAATATCCTCAAGAACCAATATACAGGATGTCATACAACATGCGGACGTCATGTCGTGTTTGTAACTCAAAAAGCCTACAAAGCAGAACCTTTTAAGTCATATCTTTCTCCGTTTCTTCGTAGAGAGCCGATAGAGTTGGTCCGTAGCCTTATCCTAATGCACCACTCCATCGCATTATAACGAAGATACAGGGTAACTGCGGAAAACGTGATCGATGCAGGCTACTTCATTTTTACTGAGTTTCTACTGTAAAAGAATATTTCCACTCAGTTCTTGTTCGACGCTCGAGCAATTCAGACGTGTTTTCGGTGCGGTCACGCGGTGTTTACGTACCATGCCTCTGTGCCTAACGCGAGTAATAACAAAAGCGTCTTATGGAAACTTCCAGATACAAAACTCTCTAAATTACGCAACGTAGGGTAGTGTAATCTCACTAAAATCTGTATCACCACAGGAACTCCCTGAGTACAGAGAAGTATCTTAAAAATCCAAAATGTCTTCTCAACAATTTACAAACTACGCTAATGCTGCTAGAGGCGAACTCTCCCCGACCAAAAATCAGGCGATCATAATCGATGATATTGAAAGATGCTCAATCAAGGAATATGCGGTGGCAATAGCGGAAAAAATTTCAGCCGAGCAAATGAGATTCATTTAAAAAATCTCGAACAGGGTTTGTGTATATTTGGCCTCGAAAGCCGTAGCTGAAGACCTGATCACCACTCACAAAACAATAATAGTCTAAAAAAGACATCTCCCGATCCGTCTTCTGATATCGAAGAACCAGAGAATTGTGTTTTCAAACGTGCCACCCATCATACCTAACAGTGAGATAGTAAAGATTTTGCGAATCAGAAACATCGAACTGTTATTCCAAATCACGTATCTTAAAGCGGGAATAAATTACCCAGACCACCCTGCGCTTGCTAATCTCTGGAGCTTTCGCCGCCAAGCCTACGTCTCCCCAGATACCGTTCAAATGCTTCCGGAATCTCTCCATATCAACTTCGATGACACAAAATACACTGTATTCGTTTGCACCGACAATCCGGAGTGCTTTATCTGTAAAAAAAAGGACATATCGCAAAAAACTGTCCACAATCCTCTGTTCCCATGAACAAAGACATCTCCTTACCAACAACAGACACTCGTTCTCCTGAAAACACAACTTCCACAGTAACGTCTCAGAGCCAAGATATCCCTCCAACGACCTCAAAACGTCCGCTCTCGAATTCATCTTCACCCACTCCCTCCGAAGAGTCCAAGGTCTCGACGCTAAACAACCCGGACTACCCTTCGCTACCAATTACGACGAAGGATTTCGATGTGAAAGCTCGCATAAAGAGAACCCACAAGACACTTGAAAATGAAAAAAAAAGAAATAATCACAACATCCTCAGAGCCGTTCAAGGACATAAAAAGGAACTCTCAACGATGGTCAAAGAATACCTGCTCAACTTTAGCCAATTTAAGAATTTTTGGGAAAAGGCCCAAGCCAAACAGACGACCCTTCCATGGAGTTCCTCGCGAAGAAACCTGACCTCAGCGACATGCTGAGAAGGCTATATCCGCTCTTGTCAGACCGCGAATCGAAAGTTCGGTTTAGCAAAATTATTAAAAAACTAGAATCCGCATCTCCGCCGAGAACGAGGTCATCCTCAATGTCATCAACTGACGGTGATCCTTCTGACGCTATGTTGACTGACCACCAAGAATAAGACCAATGAATCTTCTGCAGCTCCAAAAAGACCAGTCCGAAAATAATCTACCTACAAGAGACAAATTTTAAGAGAGACCCCTGCGCATCGATGAGAGGATACAAATAATTTTTAAAAAACCGAATAAACTCTGAACATGCTAGTGATGGCGTAGCAATCTTTGTCGACAATAGTGTTCCGTGCGAAGAAATCCCGATCAGAACCAATCTCGAAGCGGTGGCGGTTTCGGTCTCCACGCCCAACAAAACGATGATCTGCAATATATATTTTCTTCATACTATGCCGAAAGTACGTCCCTCCTGCCGCGATATCACGGCAGAAAGGCTAACTTTTATGTCTCGGTAGAGACGCACATGCGCTCTGCGACTGCGGGCCGAAAGAAATTACTCGTGCACTGAGGCCGGCTCACACACACACAAGACGGCCGAAAGTCAAGAGTCGCTCACTGTGTTTATACACATGTCATTCATGTGTTGGTCAAGCTATACACGTGCCCTCTATACAACGGGAATAGTAACTTATTCGCGCGCATTAATACTCTATACATCTTGCCTGCATAACCTCAAAGGTTATTTACAATTGATGTATGCTAAAGTTTAACAGTTAAGATAAATCAGTAAGTGATATATACTCGAATACATACTAATAAAATTAGACTTCCATAATCAAATTAATATTTTTTAGAAAAATAGTGTCTATTCCGATGTATTTGATTTGATGCCTGCCCCCGACCAGCAACACTCGCTTCGCTCGTGCCGCAAATGTCGGGGCAGGCATCAATATCTTTCAATACAAAAATGCAATTTTTTTCGTACTTTCGGCCAAGTATAAAGAAAAATAGTATACACTACACAGGCAGAAATTTGAGAGCCCTGAACTGCACTCCATGATGCCCTCGGCCTACGCCTCGGGCATCATTGCGCGCAGTGCAGGAATCTCAACTTTCTGCCCTTGTAGTGTAATATACTATTGCCATTTGGCAATAGTATAGCACGAGCTTCGACCAGAGTGATCTTGAAAACTTATCTCGGCAACTGCCAGAACCCCTAATTATTGTCGGCGACTTTAATAGCCACAATGCCCTATGGGGGTTCTCTAGAACGGATCGAAGAGGAAAACTGATAGAGAAATGGTTGGACGACTCCGAGTTGGTACTGCTGAATGAAAACGAACCCACACATTTCAACTGCTCCTCCGGCTCACTGAGCTGTATTGACGATAATAGCCGAGCAGATGCTCGGTTAATATCGCGAACAAGATTGCGTGGTCTGTTAACGAAAATCTCCACGATAGCAACCATTTTCAGTTCCATCTGAATTATAAGACAAATAAATATGAGACTACCCTCCCCCCTCCCCTTCCGTCGCCTGGAAGTTCAACGCTGCTAATTGGCCCTCTTTACGCTGACCATATAAGTCAAAATTTCAGTGACATCGAAGTTTCAGAATTTCAAGGCAATCTTGGTGTAGAAAAAATCCTCGAGATTTTTATAACACAGATTCGCATTGCTGCTGACTTTTCGATAAAAAAGAAAAATCCCAACTGCAAATATAAAAACGTGCCATGGTGGAATAAAAACTGTGAAGAGGCTATAAAAGCTTCAAAACACGCCTTCAACTTATACAAGCGTCACAGGTCCGAGGAATTAAAAAATCAATACAAAAAACTGGGAGCTACCGCTAGAAAAATCATTAAATTGAGTAAAAAGGAATCCTGGCGAACGTACGTTAACTTCCTAAATAGTAACACCCCGACAAATAATATTTGGACAAGATCAGCACCTCTTGGAGGACCAGCTCGAACTAGCTGCTCCACAATACTCGTTGATTCTGACGGAAACTCCGTATCAGACCCTCAGAACATGGCCGATCTTCTAGCAAATACGTTCGCATCAAACTCATGTGACGTTAACTACAGCCTTGCTTTCTCCAAATTCAAGATCAACGCCGAAAAAGAGACCCAAGCGCCGTCGCAATCATCCACAAACAGAGTCCACGAGATCGATGATCTCATAAACTCTCGATTTACCGAAGAGAAACTAAAGTCAGCCCTTACCGTCTCCAGTCCAGGATCACACGGATACTAATCACCCTCATAAAAAAGCTGCCAACGAATGGACTCAAATTTCTCCTTGAATTCTATAACCGAATATGGACAACCGACTCTTTCCCTCAATCCTGGAAGCTGGCCACGTAATGCCAATCGCCAAACCAGGGAAGGACCCTACGTGCCCAAAAAAGTATCGAACAATTGCTCTGACATGCAATTTATGCAAGCTTCTAGAAAAATTGGTAAATAGACGACTGAAATAGAAAATTGAAAAAAAAAAAAAAAAAACAACTGGCTGTCTCCCCTCCAAAGTGGGTTCAGGCAGGTCCGGTCAACATCAGACCACCTAACCCAAATGGAAAGTTACATTTGCAATGCCTTTGCAAATAACCTTTACGTATATAGTAGCCGTCTCAATGGACATAGAAAAGGCACATGAAATGATCTGGAGACAACGTGTTATCGACATACTATCGGAAAAACTCCTACGAGGTCACATAACCTCATTCATCAAAAATTTCCTCAGCCACAGAGAGATCGAAGTTCGCTTAAAAAATCGTCTGTCGAAAGAAACTACGATCCAAAATGGCCTTCCCCAAGGATCGGTAATAAGTGTTACCTTATTTCTTCTGGCCATCAACGACATCCTCAGAACGATCGAACCTCCTTCGAAGGGCCTTCTATTTGCCGACGATCTAACCATAATGTACTCAGGTAATAACATTCTAACCATGCAAGAAATTCTCCAAGGAACCTTAAAAAATCTAGTCGCGTGGTCTGTCCCAATCAGGCCGAAAATTCTCGAAAACCAAAACCCAATATATGGTGTTTGCCAAACGGCTGCCTGTAAAAACTCCACAAATAGAGCTCCTCCTCGACAACAGGAAACTCCAAAGATGTAACACTCTTAAAATCCAATAAACCCCATATAAAACTACTAAAAGCCCAATGCCGAAAAAGACTGGATTTAATGAAAGCTCTTTGCTTCAAAAATTGGGGAGCCGACAGGAACATTCTTCTCTCCACCTATAAAGCAACCATTCGATCTAAACTTGACTACAGAGCGACTATTTATGGATCGGCCTCCGAACACGTTCTTAACTTGCTCAATCCCATCCAGACAACCGCCATTCGATTAGCTATCGGAGCCTTCAGATCCAGTCCAAATTCTAGTGTACTAGCAGAAGCAAATCAGCCACCGATCCACCTGAGAAGAATGGGACAAGTTATTTCCTTTATCCCACGAGAACCGCTAAAAATGGGACCGCCAAAAAACTACAAAAACCGACCAAGCCTGCCTCGACTGCTCCAAATGAGACGCGAACACATCTTGGCCGAACTGAAATTCAAAATGACTGCAGGCCTTGAAAGAGAAATCCCTCCTTTTCCTCCGTGGAACACTCAATGCCCAACCGTCGACTTCGACATCCATACCTCAGCAATGAATTTAAAAAATCTACATCTGCAGCCCTCTATCTCCTTCTAAATACGCAAACCATGCAACGGTGTTCACCGATGGGTGCATTACTAGAGGAAAATCGTGGTTGTGCTATTATCATGGGAGACATCGCACTCCCTTTTAAACTGCCGCCGTACTTCTCCATTTTCTCATGCGAGACATTCGCAATACTCCAAGCTCTAATCATAACCGAAGAGACTAGACTATCACCAGTGGCTATCCTCAGTGACTCCATGTCGGCTTTGAGAGCAATTGAAAATAAATTCAATTTAAACCCTATGATACAAAAGATACAGATGAAAATATCAAGCCTTAAGAACAACAATATTTCCGTAACCCTGGTCTGGATTCCCGCCCACCAGGGCATCGACGGAAACGAGAAGGCCGTCACTGCTGCAAGATACTCTACCACAGACGCAACAAACTGTTCTGAAGAAATCCCTATTACGCTCCTACGAACTTAAACACGGAATCCGCAAAGCTATCAACCTTCGATGGAACGACCTTTGGTGCTTAAGTAGACTTACGAAACTCCACGATATCAGAGAATCGATTTCGGAAAAAACCCTAAATTTCACGAAAAGGAAAGACCAAAGTGTAATAACTCGATTGAGATTAGGTCACTCTAATATCACTCATGTTCACCTATTTGACCGATCTCCGATCAAACTTTGTGAAACGTGCAACACTGAGATCACCGTTCAACATATTATCATTGACTGTCCTAAATACCAAAACAAAAAATCAAATTTATATCTTCCCACTTCGCTGAAAGAATGTCTAAAAAACAAGACAAATGCGGCTTAAACTACCGAATACACCAAGAAAATCAATGTATATAAGATCTGAAATGTTATCTTGTATATCCTGTGACGTATTTTTCGTGAGCATAATCGGTAACAATAAAATCAAATTTTATTCGGGAACTGCATCACGATACGGTTACCTTCGGCCGCCCACTCTCATTCGTGCATCCGCAAACCCGGTGGGCGCCAGTTAATTTTTGTTTCACCGGTATTAACTAACCGGTATGCATGAGGAATCGAGTTGATCAGGTTTGATTCCAATAAAATCGAAAGCCCGGAGCAAAAGCTAACGATCGAGAACAAATTCAGAGAAAACGGTAGCTTAGTTAATTTTTGGCGTCGCGTAAAATTAACAAACGCAACTGGAGGCGCTTGCAACAGCGAACGGTTGTGGAAATACACGGCCGCTCAGTCTGCTAGGTTGGGGTAGAGAGGGTCGAGGTATGGCCCAGCAAATAGCTTTCAATTTTCGAGATCTCAAACAGCGAAACGAAAGCTTTGATATTCTTCAAAAAAATGTCCGAGATCTAATACAATAAATTGTATTCTTTAATTAATGCGAGAGCCAGCGTGAGGCATCGAGATCGTTAACGGTAACAGCGAGTTGCAAAGCAACACGCGTGTATCCGAAACTCGACGGTAACTGCACGAATATTCCGTAGCACGAGATCTTTAATCGAAGCGATCGACGCATTCGATTAAATAATTAATAATAATTAATTATACGAATAATTAATTAATTAAACGAAAACGACTCACCAGAATTATTCCTGATCATTCCGAGGTCCGGAACAAAATGCCAGAGGATTCACGGTAACCGCGAGTGCACTGGCTGCACTACACGACGAACGAGAACAATCGAGTGATTTTATTAATTAAAATCACGCGAGAACATTCACTCTGAGCGCACGCGGATACGCGATACACTATACGGAGCGCGAGAACTACGCGAAGACGCGAGCGCGAGCAACAGAAAAACTGTCAACACGGGAGTTCGACTACAACTCGAGGCACCTCGACGATGTCCCGAGTGAGACTGATTATTTCGAATAATCATCGGGAGCTCATCATTAACATTATTCTAATCCCTTTCCAAAATTCCTTATCCGAGAGCTACAGCCCTCTCTCACATGAATAATTTCTTAACTATAACGGGAGCGCAAATTATGCCGGAACATTCGAAATCTAAACAATCGCCTCCCTTAGTGCTTCACGCGAAACCAGGATGCTCCATCCTCTGCAAAAATTAACGAATCTCCACCCGTTATCCAGCGTAATGCACTATCGCTATACGGCGCCAGGTTTGCACCGGTCTACAACTAACTGCAAGACTCTTGTCGGCAAATTCTTCTCTGTCGGACTGTTCGTTTCGTTGAGCTCTCATCCTCGCGACACATTCGAATACGTCGAGCTTTTAACGTCATCAAAGACAAAAAAACGGAGAAAAAATCGGTAACTGAGCTTCTGCTCAATACTTCTAGAGTATTCTCGCCGAGAACAAATTATCGAGGAGGGGCAGCGACGAAACAATGACAATATCGCCAACCAAAAGTTCATCCTTGTGACCGCGATGTCAAAAAAATCACGTCACAATCCATAAATTGTTCATAATGATATGTGCGTCGCTAATAACCTCAGATGTTGATGCGACAATAAACAACAAAAGAAAAAATGTATATGTAAAAATGTATGCTACTCCTGACGTTTTATTACAGATGAACAGATTTTTTTAAATTAATAATAATTGAAAACAGTGAAACCAATAATAAAAATCACAAAATGGTGTTTAGAACATAGAGCACTATTTAGCATATGAAACGGTTCATTTGGTTTCCTTCACATTCATTTGAAAATACACTTTTTTGAAAATAGTCAATCACAAAAATTGACTGCAATGAAAAAAAGATCTAGTCATGGAAAAGAAAGCTGGTCATCTGTAATGAAACGTCAGCAGTGGCATTTCGTAATACAGAATCTATTTTACTATTGTAATTTTTAAACAAGCATTGCTAAAAATAATAATGCAAATAATAATTAAAAAAACAGTGACTTGAAACAAATATTAACGAATGTCGTAGTCCATCAATTACAATTACATGTTTATTTATTCATTTTTTATAACATAAACATGGTTTCATGTTTGGTCGACAAAAGATTTATGTAGTGTTTATAACATATTAACTGCACAGACACTCCAGCTCCGTCATCCTCGGCGTTTTTAGTTTATTTTCTTTTCTTTTTTCCTTATTTTCCGGTTTCTGCATCATTGTCATTTTTTCCTTGCCTTAGTTCATCTTCTTCGCGGTGCTGTATTTCCTCTTCTTCCTCTCTTTGTCTTCGATCTTCGTCAGATCGTCTTTTGTCATCTTCTTTGCGTTGCTGTCTTTCCTTCTCTTCTTCTATTCGCCTTTTCTCCATGCTTGAAAAAATAAGGGAACATTTACTAATTTAATAACTTAGTAAATCAATTGATCTTAATAAAAAAATAATGGTTTATGAGTGCATCAATTTAAAATGTATGTATGATTATGATTTTGATTTAAAAATTGCTAAAAATTATAATAATGATATTTAAGATGAACATTCAACTTTGACTTTTGATGGTCATAATGCCAATCGTTAAGATGGGTAAAAAAATTGTGTCAAATATGTATACATAATTTTTTTAATGGAATGAGTTAGCTAAAGATTTCGTAAACACAGAAGTTTTATTGAGGCTCTAATATAAGGACTTACTTAAAAAAACAGGTCCTTTTTCAACACTTTTTTTCAACAACAAGTTTTTATGAAGTTTCAGTTGATATTTTATTGAAAAAAGTCAATTAATAACGGACTAACTGTTAATAGACAAAATATGTTCGGCCGAAGTCTAGTCCAATGGCGACACCGTTTCAGGTATTAAAGTTATCTGAAACAGAAAAAAAAAATTATATACATATATATATGTATTCTTAAAAAAAAAATCAGATTCTTTTATTAAATTTGCGAAAATGTGTGTCTGGACCTCCATATGTACCTTTTCACATAGAACCCGGCGGCAGGTTTTTTTTAGAATAATAATAATAATAAATAAATAAATAAATACAGTATTTTTTAGTTTTTTTTTTTTAGAGATTTTTAAATCGGGGCGTTTTTCTTAACGTTTTAGATACCTTTGATTAATATTATAAAATGAAGAAAAAAAATTGAAAAAGGCCTTCTTACTCTTTGAATAATGTTATAAAATGGAAAAAAAATACCAGGAGGTCTCGGCCCACTCTGGTCCATGGTTCAAGCGTTTTGTTGCACATCAAAGTATTTTTTTTAAATTTTTTGGGATTTGTAAATTAGGGCGCTTTTTTAGATAACTTTAATTATTTATAACTAAAAAATTTCGATAAACAGAAATCTGAAAAATATCTGCATGCATTTTTCAGTTGGAAGAATAACATAAAAAATTGCCGCTAAAAAAAAATTGAGGGTCTGACGTTGACCGAGTTGGCATGGAATGTCCGATAGCAATCACGCAGTTTTACGGAAAGCGTGCGTAAAACTGCGTTTTTCGCGCCGAGTGAAATAAATTCAATTTAATATACGAAAGAACATGAAAATTCAATGTATCAATGTGGTAAAATTGAATTTAACTTATATTAAAAAAACCTCTTTTGTAACAAATTAAGAAAACTGTACATCAATTTTACTGTACTGTGCATCAATTAATACGACTTTTGTAACGAATTTAGCAGAAATGTACATCAATTTTACGTTATACTCGTTTAGTCAATTTATATACCCGTTTCTGTAAAAAAGCTTCCTGTACAAATGTAGTAATGTTACCTTCAATATTTTTAACAGTGCAATTGAAACGTAAAATTACTGTATTCTCTACTAAATCCTATACAAATTTCTAATTTTATTACAATCGTGTATTAAATTTAATATATTAGCTTGTGAATGAAATTTTTGTGAGTATAAATTTGCAAATATTTATAACAGTCTAGCTAAACTCCACATTCAACAAACCTGAATCTACTTCTCCTAGCTGGAAAAGTAAATTATATTTTACGTTGTAAATTTGTAAAAGAGATTGGCTGAGCGATTATTATCTAGTAATCAAAAACGTTCTCTTAAACTCGCGGTGGAATGATTTGTTTGTAAACAGCTGATTTTTCCTAAAAATTTTGGAAGTATTTCCGATTTTATAAGTTTTGCTTTCTCATAGAGGAAACTTTGTTTCCGTCAAAAAGTCTTTTTTCGAGTTTTTCATGTCAGGACACTCAAAATCGTCTAAAACGTCGAAAAAAGGGGTTTAGAAAAAATTTATGGAAAAATGTATGTGCGACTGTGTGGCCGGCATTAAAAATTCAAACTTGCATATCACAAGAAAGGCTTTAACAATCGGGCTGAAAATTAGCACGCACGTGAAGTAAGTAGATACCTTTGTTTGTGATAATAAAAAAAAATTAAACAAGATGTTCAAATGTTACTGAAGTTTGCAATTTTTTTAAATATCTGCGCGCTCCACCTCCCCAAATTTTTAGCCATAGAGCTAAATAATTTTTTATAAATTACCCTATGTTAAGGAAGGATCGGTATTGAATTTGGAATAAATCTATAAATAAGTTCAGTTTTTATCGTATTTTGAATTTAAAAAAAATATTCGTTCTGCTCTAACTCGTGTTAAATCCCACAAAATTAACTGAAATTTTCTAACAGACAAAAAATAACGGTCACCGCTGCTACGTATCAAATTTGGTGATGATAGGTAAAGCAGTTCGGATTTTACGTGATTTTGAATATTTAAAAAAAAAAAGGCAAAGAAAAAAGTTGTAAAGTAGAACTTTGCTTCCTCATTAATTTCCATTTTTGACAAAACTTCCTCTATGAGGAAACCAAAATGAATAAATAAACTTACTCACAGAGGTGGCTTTGTGAAAAATGGAAATGAATGAGAAAACAATGTGCAAAGTTCTACTTTGTAACTTTATTTTTTGGTTGGTGCTTTCCAGAGGATGCAAACATTTTCTTTAAAATCTAAGATTCCTAATTGTTCTGAAAATACTTCATTCTCTCACCCAGTTAATCCTAAAATATAAGAACATCTCAGATTTGTTTCTACTTATTTGTTTTTATATTGGAAATATGCCCTAGAAAATGTCTGCAAATATTTTTCTGCTAATTTTCTAGAAAATATCTTTAATTAGATGAGTACTATTTAGAACTTTCCAGATCTAGAAAAAAAAAAAAAAACAAAAAACAAAAACAAAAAAGAATACTGATTGGTGAAATATTCCAAAACTCGTCAGTTTTGAAGGTATTTGGATAAAATATAAAATGCTTGATAAATTTATCAAATAATTGATAAATTTAGATTGAAATGTCGGAACTTTTGCAAAAATCTTTGGACAATTGTGGTTATAGTTTTTTTTCAGTGAAATATTTCCATCAGGGAAGCAATTGGAAAATTAAATTTCACTGGCATCCCGTTGTCCGCCTGCACGAGAAGATTTCCGTCGTGCGGGTGATGCAATCCGTTCTCCTCCTATCCCGAATTGGATAATACAGAGAATGCGCGAGCGATGCACACTCGTTGTCAACTGTTTATTAACCTTGCCGTTTAATTCGCAGCTCGGCGAGTGAATCGCGGAGGCGCGTCCCACCGGGACATTATTCTCCATGCGCGCGACGTATCGTTGATACAATTTGTATCGAGTACGTGACGTTGAGCAGCAAATCGTCACGCTTATAAATAAAAGGACACGGACGATTGGGCCGTCGACGAAGAAAAATGAGTTAGCCGCGCAGAACGAAGATCGGGTATGCGGTTGGGATGGGTGATGTTTTACGATTAAACCAAGACCGATTTTTTATCGCGTCATACTTCATGTTTTCAACCTATTTTAATTTTATAAAACGATTTGTTTTTTATTATTTATAAATGTACGAATTTTTTATAATATTCGATTTTTTTTAAATAATACGATTTTTTTAATACTTTTGTTTTAAAAAATCGTAAATGCGATAATGAATTAAGAGACAAGACGAAAGTTGCTGCGATGAGATAGAATGCAGGTTTTTAATTAAACGTCGGTATTTTGTGCAAAAATTCTACAATTCGTGCCAATGCAGCAATTATGTTATTGAATACGCCTAACATTACATTTTTATTTATAAGTAGTAAAATTAACTATTTTGTTTCGGTGTGGGTTGCCTGAATTTTTTTCATTCTGACACTCCAAAAAAATTTCCTTCTCACAAGTAGAATTTAATTGTTGGATGATGTAGCACAATGGAATTTCATTACCTTCTTTTTAACGTAGATAAAATAGATTGTTCAAAATAACCGGCTTTTCGATGGTTTCTCAAATAATGGATTGTGTAAAATCATTTTTTTGCAATAATCGATTATTTACTCATCGATTTTTATAATAACCGTACATTTTGATCAACTTTTACAATAATCGATTATTCAGAAATCGATTTTCATAGTAATCGATTATTGAGACGTCGATTTTTACAATACTCAATTACTCAGACATGGATTAGCATAATAATCGATTATTTAGACATCGATTTTCACAATAATCGATTACTCACCCATCGATTTTCGCAATAATCGATTACTCACCCATCGATTTTCGCAATAATCGATTACTGAGACATCAATGTTTACAATAATCGATTATTAAGAAACCGGTTTTCATAACAACCGATTATTTAGACATTTACAATAATCAATTATTGAGATATCGATTTTCACAATAATCGAATATTCAGACATCGTTTTTTGTAGTATTCGATTATTCAGCAATCGATTCGTACGATACTCGATTATTTAGACATGGATCTATTTTTTTTAAATAAAAATTGCTCGTCCCTACGGTGCTTGCCGATTTCTCGAGGGAAGGACATATATCGTTGAAATAGCGCGTCTGTGCACTGGAGGTGGTCGTTCTAAATTTAGAATTCCGACACATCCTTGCCTTATTGGCGTGTGTTCTCTCGTCGAGTGGCGGCGCCTCCGCGATCTTTCTCTCGCTCTCCTTTATAGTCGGATTGTGTGTGCTCTCGCTTACCGTACGATAACTAGGAAAACGGGTTTTTGTCCTCGAAGCAAAAACCAACGACGAGTCGCCAAAAAGGAGATACCGCTGTAGCTGCTGGTTGTTGCTTCGACGCGCGTTACCCGAGGCCCGATAAATTTGTGTCGCTCTACAACTCGGCTATTGTATATACGCAAGCCAAACCTCGAGAACCTCTTCTCTTCTTTTTTTTTAATCCAAGATAACTTCTTGTCTTCTTTTACTTTTCTATTTCTCTATTTAGTATCGACTTGCTCCTTATTTGAAAAAAAAGCTATAATGATGACTATTAAAGGTACGACGATGACTATTTAAGTAGTTAGGAGCAAATGTTGCAACGCAGGCCAGCGATTATTATTATTATTACTGTTATTAATATTATCCTTTCTATTTTTTTAATATAAAAATGCCTGACCGGCGCTGCAGGGATTACTGTTATTATTATTATTATTGATATATAGTAAAAAATCTTAAGAGCAAAAGAAAAGGCAAATCCCTAAAAATCCAAATCCAAAAAAATTCATAGACAAATTCTGATGAATAAATAAAAACTCATAACTTAAGAACATAATACAAGAAGTCAACATTGAAACTCATTCAAAGATCCTTCAATAATAAAAATAAAGAATTGTGTTATTTTCTTGCGTCCGGAGACACAAAATTATTGAGTATAATTTAATCCTTTCGGCTGGTCGGAAAATATTTTTAGGAATCTTCATAGATTTTTTCGGTATTTCATATAAAAATATCACACGCGTGAGGTAATTTTTTATAAAATAAATGAAGCTTGTCGGATAAGTAATGGTGACAGTTTCACTGCACGTTCAGCGGTAATTTGAGCCTTGGCAGAAGTCAAAATGTTGTTAAATATAATTTTGATGGGGAAGCCAAAACTGACAGGTGCTGACGGGTAATACCGGCTGCTAGGTACTTAAGCGGGATTCGCAGAATTGAGGTCATAATATCCAATATGAGTTATACGATTTTTTGAAACTCAACTTGTAATAATTATACATTTCCAGGGTTATGAACCTCCTCATATCTCTCCATATTATAAAAAGATCTCGCGCGTTGCATTCACTGACGCCGCCGCATCAAGAATCGAGATATACATATAGGGCATTCCATCTCAAGTGGACCAAATTCGGGCCGGTTAATTGCAAATCCCCGTATGAATAGTCCCCCTGACCCTAATTTTCCTAAGTTCCCCATAAGCCTCCCAATAGACTTGATTTTTTCTAAGTCCCTTAAATCGTTACTACACTGATAAAAAAAATCGTCAGAACCAACAAAACGTGCGCTTGCGGGCGGTGAGAAGAATATTTTGTCGATTGGACAAAATATTTGGCAATGGTAATTGAACCATTTTTGGATTCTGTTGCTTTGATCAATGACATATTTCATTCGATCAAAAGGATATTCTTTTCGCCGCCCGCAAAGACACGTTTTATTGGTTCTAACAATTTTTTTTATCACTGTATAGCAACGCCACCCTTCCATATGATATTCCAAATTTCATCAACAATCAAGAATTTTTTAAATCGAATCTATCATGATCTTTCCTCAAGTGACCAATATAAGCCCATTCTGCTCTACTCGCTTCTCTATGAAGAGTCGCGGCAGCGACTCGACGCCAAGTTAAAAAAGAAATACCCTTTTCCACACGACACCCCAAATCTTTAGTAGGGATGACTACTAAAGATTTAGAAAAAAATCAAATCATCACTTTAAATCAAAGCTATCAAGATTTTCCCTCAGGTTTCCAATGTATGAGCATTCTTCCATATACTCATTTGCATACGACATTCAAAATTTAATTCCCATTCAACAATCTTTTAAATTAAATCTTCACCTAAAATCAAAGCTATTACGATTTTCCCTCAGGTGGCCAATATATAGGGCCATTCTCGCATATACTTATTTGCATAAGACCTTTGAAATTTAATCCTTATTCAACAATTTTTTTATCAAATCTTCATCTAAAATCAAAGCTATCAAGATTTTTCCTCAGGTGGTCAATATATGGCCATTCTCCCCTACACGCTTTTCTATACTCATTTCCATACAATATCCTCAATTTGATCTCCATTCACGAATTTTTGTTATCGAATCTACTGTCAATCAAAACTATTAAGGTTTTTCTCCAGGTGGCCAATATATGGCCATCTTCCCCCTACACTCATTTCCATACGACATCCCAAATTGAATCTCCATTCAAGAATTTTTTTAATCGGCACTTCACTTTAAAACTTCTAGGATTTTTCCTCAGATGGTCAATGTATGGCCATTCTCTGATATACTCAGTTGCATATGACGTTTGAAAATTACTCTCCATTGCACAATTTTTTAAATTAAATCTTCACCTAAAATCTAAGCCAATAAGATTTACCCTTAAGTGGCTAATATGGTCATTCTCCCATATACTCATTTGCATACCAAATTAAATCTCCATTCAAAAATTTGTACTTTCTCATCATATACAAAGTATGTAAGAGAGAAAGTATTGGAATCCAAAAAAAAAAATTCACACCATATGTTAGATCAAAAAGAAAGTAAAAATTGCAAGACAAAACAGAATTAAGATTATTCACAGTCAAGTGAATAATCCCAATTTAAATTGAGATTCAAATGCTTCTTCGAGTGGAAAACTATTTGAATCTCAATTTAAATCATTTTTCGAGTGGTAAACCATTTAAATTGTAATTGTTAATTCGATAGTGCCCATTCCTGGCTCCGAGCAGTTTTTGTATTATATAAGTGTTTTGTACCTTCATTAGTTAGACAATTTACATATCTAGTTTTATGCTTTGTTCCAAATATTATTCAGAGTTTATTATCTTATAAACAGAACAGATCCAATCGTTGAATATTTGTTCGACATTATAAGTGATAAGGAAGCTGTAAAAAAAAACAATAAATATAAACTGGGTTAATAAAAAAAAAAGTTGTTTCAATTTTTCTAACTATACAAAAATGACCAAATTTGTGACCAAAAAAAAATGACGTTCATTTCCCAACGATCCCACATAGCATTTTCACGTACATTGCATATAATTCGTATAAACATTTGCGGATATACAATGTCCTATGTATATACGTATGCACGTAGTATCACATCATATGTATATTAAATGTATCTGTAAAGGAGACACCTATTCATGTACATCGAACATACACTGGATATCCATGAGGATATACATATTATGTGCACCGTATGTACATATATGTCCTGTCTAAAAAAAACGGAAAAATGAATTACAAAATAATCATCTGCATTCATTGAATTCGGTTTATCTTGCACTTTTAGTTGGATGTTCCGATTTATTGCATTGATCGGTACATATTTATTGCTGAAAGAATACATGTAAATTTATTTGCTGTTGGTGGGAATCGAATCTGGATCCTCTGAGTGACTGCCGGGTGCCTTAGCCCACTCGGCCATTGACATCTTGGAAGATTTTTATTTTTATTGTCTATTTGAAGTATACTAAAAATAAAAACGCGTTAAGACTACATTCATTTAGAGCGTTGCGACCGAAATATATAAAATATTAACATATCAATGTACTGACCCTTAAGGGACATTGAAAAATTTGGTCGTCAAGCGGTCACCCATCCAAGTACTGAACTTCAAAAACTTGGAGAAACTCGGATGCAGAGCGATCACGAATGCAAGTACTGATCCTTGCGGGAGTCCAAAAATTTCAATCGTAACGCGGTCACCCATCTAAGTACTGATCTACGAGGCACTTAGAAAAATTTCTTGTCATTTTTTTTTACTTTTTTTTTCAATTAAAAAACATTTCTTCAGTAGTCGAGAAGAACTCAGTTTTTTTTAAATCTTTGTGAGACACAAAGATTTTTAAAAATGCAGATGATTATTTTGTAATTAATTTTTAGGTTTTTTTTAGACAGCACATATGTGTACATACGGTGCACATAATATGTATATCCTCATGGATATCCAGTGTATCTTCGATGTACATGAATAAGTGTCTCCTTTACAGATACATTTCATATACATAGGATATTGTATATCCGCAAATGTTAATACGATGTATATGCAATGTATGTGAAATGCTATATGGGTACATTCTTATGTAATTAATTCGTGGACATTTGATTTTCTTCCTATGTTCATGAATTGCATATACATGAAATATTTGATGAATATGTCCGTACCTGACGCTCAAATTAGAATTGTATTTCGCGCCTCTTCCTCGAGATCACAGTTGTAGTACCCCCCACGTCCCACAGTGTCGCCACAATTTTTAACGCTAGGGAAAAAATTTCCCTACTCGACGCGGTCCCTCACACGCTCCGCCCGTGCACGCGTCCATCTTGAATCTTCATTCTTTCGCTTTGTGCCAGTGTCGTCACAGCCACAACGCATAAGCTGAAAAAGAAAATTGGAATAATGGGCAAGAAAGGAAAGAAGAGGTTTCAAGAAGAGGAAAACAAGGAGAATCGAGATTTACATAAAAGGATTCAACGATTGGAAAAAGAATTGCAACGAAGGAAGAAGAGGCGTCGTAAGTAGAGGGTTAACCTCATTCTATGGTCACATAAAATCGGGACGTATAACTTTTTTGAAAAGTTTTTGTATTTGTGTACCGAACCATTTTGTTGGTTATGTGGTTATGTGCTGGCTCTTACCAGAAGGGACATGTTCGTGGGTCAGGTTATGACACGACAGATGCGTATTTGATGCGTTTTTTAGCCAGAGTGCCCTCTTGAGGGTAATCACCAGAGGTCGACCGATACAGAATACAAATTGTATTTGGACTTTTGGTTTCACAGGTAAGCGTTCGTCGTCTCGCACTTCGTCAACGTCTAGTTCCGCATCGGACAGCACGTCGTCTCGAGGCTCGTCGATATCTCGGAATTCGTCGAGATGCTCATCTCGCGAGAGTTTCGCGACATCGAGACAGTCAGGGTCTCGACGTCTGTTTGGACGGTCACAAAGTCGAAGACGCTCGACAACTCGCTTTAGGTCGAGACGCTCGAGGACCAGAGTACCTTCGGTCGAGTCCCGTTCGAGACATTCGTCGGGCGAAGCAACAGAGGATGGAAATCGAATAGTAGGCTTGACACGCCGAACGAAGTTACGGGGTCTCAAGCCGAAGATTCCGCAAAAACCGTAGAAAATACGCAGTCCAATCGGATCGAAGGGGCGCCGGTATAGATACCGGAACACGAGATCGAGCTCCAAGATGAGGTGTTAAAAATTTTGGGACCTCGTCTCGAGTCAGACGCGTTAGCCGCTCCGGCTATTCATAAAGACATTTCTCTTCGATAGGCGGAAATTGCCAGGAATGGACTCCCCCCAGAGGAAGTCAAGTCGCTATTGGAGAAATACCCAGCTCCCGAAAATTTCAGATTTATGTTGGTCCCAAAGGTGAATGCGGTAGTTATCGCTGCCTCGCAAGAATCTGCAATAAAGAGGGATATGCGTATTGTGGAAAAACAAGAACGCATCGCCGCGTGTCTCACGGCAGTGGGAAAAGCAATTGCTGTTACCCTCAAGATCGACGACGAGCGAAAAATGGAATTGCTCGGACACCTAAGCGACGGAGGTAAACTTCTCGCGTCTCTTTACCGCGAAGAATCGATGGCCAGAAACGGCATTATCCAGGCCAACTTAAATGCATCTTTGAAGCTACGCTGTCCAACACTGTTGTTGACGAATGGTTATTCGGCGCGGAACTAGATGAGAAGTTGAAGGTGGCTAAGGATCTCGACCGCACCTCGAAGGAGCTTAAGCCACAGTCAAAGTCCTTGCAGCAGAAGAACAACCAGAAGAGCGCAAAAAACTCGAAGGGCCCGCCCCGACGGTCGTCGTAGAAGAGGCAAACATCGACGTTGGGCGGGCGTCGACAGAATTCATCCAGCAACCCGGATGCGAAGAAGCCCTACGAGCGCAATGAATCGTCAGGCTCTTACAGGAAGCACCGGTAAACGTAGCATATAATGTAGGTAAACCAGCCGGTAGACTGAGTTTATTTCTTGGTACGTGGTCAGGGATTACCGACGGTTCAGTAATTCAAAAATGGGTTAGGGGTTTCCAGATACCTTTCTCGGCTATTCCACATCAGGAATATCCTCTAGTTAAACCCACGTGTACGGAGCACCACAACTCTTTAATTAAAGAACATATTGATAAGTTGATTTCTAAAGGCGCCATTCAGATGTGTTCATCGTCGGAGGGACAGTTTTTGTCGAACATCTTCTTGGTTCCGAAACTGGATAACGCGTTCAGATTGATTTTAAATCGTAAAAAACTCAACGAATATTTTACCGCGGAACATTTAAAAATTGAGGATTGGAACGTTGCTAAAAAACTAATCAGATCTCACGACTTCATGGCTACCCTAGATTTGAAAGACGCACATTATCTTGTTTCCGTCGATAAAGAGAGCCGAAAATTTCTAAGGTTTTCGTACAAAGAGGATCTGTTTGAGTTCACGTGTTTGCCATTCGGTTTAAATGTCGCGCCGTATATTTTACAAAACAACAGTCGACAGAAGTTACGAGGGGTGCATTGAAAATATTGGAGAAACATCGTCACTTTTGAAACATTTGGGGTTTAAAATTAATGAAGATAAGAGTCGCTTAACGATTCTAACAAAATGACTATTGAGTTACTGGAAGACAAAGTTCAACGAACGATGGATTTGCTGCATAAGGTTAGTAAAAATTCGCATTGCACTATAAGAGAATTTGCGGCTTTTGTGGGAACGTTAGTTTCTCGATTTCCAGCGTTAAAATACGGGGTGATCTAGGTACGGCGGTTCGAGAAAGAAAGGTCTCGCACGCTAGAAATAAATCGCAATAATTTTGAAACCTCGATGGTTCTCTCAAAAAGTCTAGACGGGGATTTGGCTTGGTGGAAAGAGAATATTATTTTTGCTAGCGCCCCAATAAGTGAACCGGTTTTCGATTTTGAAATATTTTCTGACGCATCACGTTCAGGATGGGCAGTTGTTTGCAAATATCGTCGTAGCCACGGACGTCCATTGGAAGGAGAAAGATTTGTTGTTGCATATCAACGAATTGGAACTAAAGGCGGCATTTTTCGGGTTAAAATGTTTTGCGAGCGATTTGCGGCGTTCTGACATTTTATTTCGAATAGACAACACGATGACGATCGCGTATATAAATCGCATGAGAGGCAGCTAATATGAGAATCTTAGCTCTATTGCCAGATAACTTTGGCAGTGGTTAGAGCAAAGAGATATCTGGATTCTAGCATCGTATATCCGCTCCAGTGAGAACGTCGAAGCCGATGAGCAAATCGCGCAGACTACAACCGGAGACGGAATTCGAGCTCTCAGATAAAGCCTTTCGAAAAATTGTAAAGGTTTTTGGCCAACCTCAAGTCGACTTATTTGCGTCGCGGGCCATCGCGAAATGTAGTCGTTTTGTCTCGTGGCAGAGGGATCCAGAATCAATTGAAATCGACGTTTTTACGCTGGAGTGGAAGTGATGGTTCTTTTACGCTTTTCCTCCATTCTCCGTTTTTTTAAGAATGCTAAGAAAAATCGAGAGCGAAGGTTCAAACGGTATTGTTGTTGTACCGTATTGGGAAGTTCAGCCGTGATTTCCTTTGTTTTTATCATTACTCGATGCTGAACCTACCACATTCAAACCGAACATTAATTTAATTCGATCGTCCTACAGGGAGGTTCATCCGTTATGGCAGTGCATTAGACTGGTTGACGGCAGGTTATCCGGGAGGCGTTCATCCGGCGACAGGTTCCAGTGGAGTCGGTGGAAATTTTAATAGCTTCCTTATCGAAATCATCTTTGTGTCAGTATGATTCGGGTTTGAAGAAATGGTGGAATTTCTGCGCAGCCAAAAAACTCGACCCGTTTGCCAGCTCCGAAAATAACGTGCTTTTATTTCTCACCGAAGAATTAGGGAAAGGAGCATCTTGCAGTTCGTTGAACTGTCACAGATCCGCGATTTCGCTCATTGTAGGTCCCGAGATGGAGAAAAATGATAAGATACAACGGTTTTTTAAGGGCGTAGCGAAGCTGAGGCCAGCAGCACCCAGATATGATTCGACCTGGGACCCGAAAATCGTTCTTACATATTTGTCGACGTGTTATCCTAATGAAGAAATTAACTTAGAAATACTTATGTTGAAGTTGGTGACCTTGATGGCACTAGTTACTGGCATGCAAACCCTTTCACTGATTGATCCGAGAAATATTCGTCAGGTGAATGAGAGTATACTGGAAGTAAATATTCCCGATCGGATTAAAACGTCGGGTCCAAACAAGAAGCAACGGATTTTAAGACTTCCCTTCTTTGGCTAGAATAAAGCTATCTGCGTGGTCTCAGCGTTGTTAGCAGACTTAGAAAGAACGAAAGAGTTTCGTGGGTCAGCCGTGAAGTTGTTTATTTCGTTCAAAAAACCGTTTAAACCGGTATGCACGCAGACGTTAAGTAGATGGATAAAGTCAGTTTTGTCTAAGAGTGACATAGACGTTAACATGTTTATCGCGTATAGTACGCGTCACGCGGCGACATCGGCCGCCAAACGACAGGGTATTAATATAGATGTAATACGTAAAACCGCCGGTTGGTCGAAAGACTCGGACACTTTCGCTCAATTGTATGATCGATGCGTTTCGATTGATAGTGCTCAGTTTGCGGAAGCAGTATTAGAATCATAAGATTCGAGACTGGTCCTGTATCGTCATAAATAAACCTATTTAAGAAAAAATAAAATTAAAGGTTTATTATGAAGATATCCGCCGTAACTATCTTTGAACGACTACAACTGTGATCTCGAGAAAAAAGCGCGAAATACAATTAATGATTAAACGAACTTACCTAAGTGAAGTTCAATCATGATTGTATGAAGCGCCTCTTCCGAAGAGATCAGTCCCTCCCTCCCTTTTTTATCTCTAGGGAGATACCCGTATTATCAAGTTACGGCGGTACCTTTGAAGAATGAAGATTCAAGATGGACGCGTGTACGGGCGGAGCGTGCGAGGGACCGCGTCGAGTAGGGAAATTTTTTCCCTAGCGTTAAAAATTGTGGCGACACTGTGGGAAGTGGGGGGAACTACAACTGTGATCTCTTCGGAAAAGGCGCTTTATACAATCATGATTGAACTTCACTTAAGTTCGTTTAATCATTAATCATTGAAGTATGTACATAGAATGTGTTCATAACATTCATGCGTGTATATACCTGCATGTATGTAGAATATATATCCATAGAATATACAGGATATACTTTTCACATTAAGGACCTAAAATGGATATACATCAAATATCTGATGCTATATGGGTATGTAGGTGTTCTGACCGAAATTGCGACTGCCAGCAGAAATGACAGTCACGGCACAACAAAGTTTTTTAAAAAACTAAAACGCTGGTCAGTTGATAGTAAATCGACGGCCAACTTTTGGTCGATTGACGCTTCAAAAAAATTACCGCCACGGCACATCTCTAAGTGGAGGCGCAGGCATCGCACGCGCCTCCTCGCGAGTGCGGCTCGTAGCTTGGACTCGAATTTAAAAACGCGTTCTTAACGAATTAGAGCGAGAAATGTAGATTACAATTAATGTGGGAAATTCACAAATTTCTATTCGTGTAGTTAGTCACTATATCCCAATAAATTCGCGATAAAAACTTCACGCCAGTAACAAATAGGATGAGAAAGTCGCGTGTTGCGAATACGCCAGTAGGAACTTTAAAAAAATTAAATCTTCACCTAAAATCAAAGCTATTAAGATTTTCCCTCAGGTGGCCAGCATATGGCGATCTCCCCTGCCGGCTTTTCTGCACTGATGTCCACAAGTGTCACCGTCACCGCGTCCGCCGCCGCCTCGACGAGACGTGAGACCACCGCGAATGCATTATTCATCGACGTAATTATTATGGAGCTAGTATTTATTTCATTAGCATAATTATTGTAGTTTCCTCACCGTGGTACTTTACTGCTCCATTTAACGCGGGCGACAGACCAGCGCATAATTCGTTGGAACGTAGTTAGCGAGCAGCAAACGTTCCTCTCTCGCTTTTCCCCCTTTATCTCCGGGCGTTCGCTCACTCTATTTCTTTCTCTCTTTCCATCCTGAGATGTTTGCTTCTGTGTATATGTTCTCGGCGTTACGTTACGTATTCGCGGTTCGAGAGCTTGGATGGAACTCCCTTTGCCTCGATCCTGACTTTAGAATCACAAGTTGAGAGACTCGTTCGGCCTCCGGGCAAACCGCGAGCCATGTCTTCTTGGTCCCTCGCCAATAAATCAATCGATCTATGCTGCCTTGCTTCTCTCCACTCGCTTTCTCTCTTTCTCTCTTTTCGCTTCTTCGCCTTTTCTTCTTCTACCTCCCTCTTTTTTTAAATTTATTTTCTTCGACTCTAGCGCGTCTACGACTCGCGTGTAAAGCAAACTACCAGACAGACTGTGTGTGCAACTCTCGGGAATTAAGTTCTCCGAGTGTATCCTCGCAACATCAGTCGTGGATTCCCTTGTTATCCTTCTCCTCCTACTCCTCCTCCTCCTCTTCGCCTTTCTCGCTTGCTGGAGTTTGCCATGTAATTGCGGTAACGCGTTATCCCTGACACATTATACGTACCTCCCTGTAAATAACCGAGGATCCTTCATCGACTGCTGACTTTGTTACCACGTGATGAAAATTTTATCGTCTTAGACAATTGATTGAATTTGATTGTAAATTCAAATAGGAAAACAGTATATGTATTCCACTCTGTTTACGAAATTTGCTGTAAAACGAAATTAATCCATTCAAAATATACCATCATTTTTCCATAAAAAGTTAATTCAGGCATGAGGAGACCAAGTGCAATAGGCACTTCTATGCGTTTTTTTGAAACGTGAGTGCCTAAAAAAATACCGGGGATTATATGATTTCAGTATTTGATGGTGTATAATTAAAGGTATGCAATGATTTTTTATAGAAAAAGGTATATTAATTGTCATAAGTGTTGAATTAATTCAAACTAAATATTGAAATTTTATGGTAGTAGGTAATCATCACTTTAAAACTAAAAAACGTACATGCATTAAGGTAAATCAGGAGTACACTACAAATTTGAGCAAAATATTTCTGCTCACTGGGAAGATTTTGGGCAAGACACAATTTTGACCTGAAAAGTGTCATTTTTAAAGGTGTCTATATAAGGGAATGGAACATTTCTTATAATTCATGGGTATACTTCTCAAGTCTAGAATTAAAAATGCTGCAAATTTCCATTTGTTCGGTCTCTTAAATAATTTTCGGATTCTTAAATAATAGAATCCTTGTATTCTGTTACACCAACAATATGTATTCCACGCTGTTTAAAAAATCTGCTGTAAAATGAAATTAATTAATTCAAATTATAACAACTTTTTTATTCATAAAACGTTAATTCAGGTATGAGGAGACCGAGTGCAATACACTTCTGTGCGTTTTTTTAAAACGTCAGTGCCTAAAAATATAGACATTTTAACGATCCTCTTGAAGGTCTTTACAGTCATGAATTATTTCTTTCAACACTTTGAGGCACACATTTTTTTCAAGTAAAACTAAAAAAACCGGTATTTAATATTTAGAAATTAATTAAAACTATTAAGAACTATTTTATTGAGGTATTATAGCACCTTAAAAGATAGTTTTTAATAGTTTTAATTAATTAAGGGTATTGGCCATTAGAGTAAAAAAAAATGTTCTTAAATAGTGGGTTCTTTTCTGAATCAGAATATTGGAAATCTGGAGTTTCACATTTTCACTCATATGCGTTGCGTTACTATGTAATTGAAATTTAGGTACTTTACTATTTATCTAATTTTTTGAGAATTGTTTTCCTACTATTGAAAAAGAGCCGTTGGAGAAAAGCTCCGATTTTGAGAATATTTTACATTATTAGTCAAATAGTTAAAATCTTAGCTCATATAGTAAGCTACGGAAAAAAACTAGATTTGTAAGGTAAGTTCATAAACACAAAATTATCCGTGGCTCATTAAAAGCGGTGAAAAATTATGGATGTGACTTCACAAAAACGCAAAAATAATGCACCGTTCTTAAATTTGTCGTTATAAGATTTCTTTTTTTGCGATAAGTTCAAAATTATATATATCTTACTTGTACTATACTCAGTTAATGCATTAAACTTTAAATAACAAAGTCTAAAAAAGTAGCACTTATTTAACTAGCCTGAAGCGCAATAACTATCTTAAATTCTCTACAGGCTAAAAAGTCTTAACGCCGTAAATAAAAGGGTGTTACGAAAGTATGTAGTCATCATATCCTCATCATAATGACTTTTTACCCGTTTTAAATGCGGTACTTTCACATAAGAATAGTACGTGAAAATAGCTCACTTAAAACATGTAAAAAGTGCCTCGTTAGAGAAGATAGGAAACTACCTCACATTTCGCAATACATGTGCATAGATGAAAAGTGTATATGAGGCATTCTCTGTCATTTCAGCCACTTTTTCTCTGATCTTTTCTTATATTTTTCATAATTAGCCAAATTATTTTACTACTACTAAATTAATTGAGTCTTACTTGAGAGTACACGCCGCAAAATTATACACATTATGAAAAATTATGAGTAAATTGCGAAATGTCCGAGGGGGTGAAAATCAAATGATTTTGAGTATTTAACTCAACAAAAAGTAACCAAAGAAACAAGGTAAAATTTAACTACTATTAAGTTCAGAATTTGATAAAAAAACAGACGTTTTTTTGTTATTTGACTTGTCTCAGTTTACTCTTCGAAAACAAAAATATTTTTTTTTAAATGCACCTTCTCAATTGATACGAAAAAAATACCGAAATTAGACTTTAATTATTAAATAAAACCGGCTAATTGTAAGCGATTTCTAAGAGTGTCGATAAAAAAGTGGTTAAGCTGAAGGAGAATGTCTCATATGTAGTGCAGAGTTACATGATTACCTATCATGTAACTGTCAAGAAAAATTGCACAGTGTGGGTAAATGTATTTTTCACTATGCAAATGACAGTTATTGTCAGGTGCCGTTTTAAGGTAGTATGAGCATCTTATCTGACGTCACATAAGTTCGAGGGAGCTTGAGAGAGAATTACGAACAGTTCTCGATGCGATAAAAAAACTGAAAAAGGATGCAAAGTAGAACTTTGCACATTGCTTCTTCATTAATTTTCATCTTTCGAAACACTGTCTCTATAAGGAAGTTTCTTTATTTCATTTTTGGCTTCGTCATATAGGAAGCTTTGCGAGAGATGTAAATTATTGACGTAGCAATTAAAGAAGTACGAAAAGAAAAATTTTCATACATTCAAAATTTTATAAAATCGGAACCGCTTCATGTATTTTGCTTAAATTCAATATCGATCGTCATTTTTCATTGCTTTATTCGTCAAAAATTGTTTAAGCTCATTATCTAAAAAATTGTGGCAGCTAGAGAACATACAGAGATTTTTTGAAAAATTCAATGTCTTACAAAGTCTGAACCACTTTACCAATCTTCATCAAATTCAATATCTACTACAACTGGATGTTAATTTTACCTTGCAAAAGATTTGAGCACCTTTGGTCGAACTTAACTTGAATAAGAACAAAAACAAAATTTTTTCGAAAATTCAAAATTTTATAAAATCTAAACCGCTTTATGGATTTCGCACAAATTCAATACGGACCTTCATGTTTCATTTCTTTATTTGTCCAGAACTATTTAGCTTATTAGCTGAAAAATTGCGGAAGCTAGAGAAGATACTGATATTTTTTGAAAAATTGAAAGGCTTATAAAATCTGAATTTTTTTTCAACTTTTTTGAAAATGTATACCTAAGAAGGGGCGTTGCTCCTCTACTAGCGTGCCAAATTTCAGCTTAATTGTTAAAGCCGTTTTCGAGATACAGCGATTTGAATTTTGCAATCGTGACATACACACATACATACATACATCCGGACGTTTTTTCTAAACCACTTTTCTCTACGTTTTGGACCATTCTGAGTGTTCTGACATGAAAAACTCGACAAATTTTTTTTTACGAAAACAAAGCTTCCTCTATGAGGAAGCAAAAGTCAAGCATATGGGAGGTGCTAAAGAAATTATTTTGGCACAATAATAATTAAAAAATGTTATTAACATTTTTATCTCACCGAGAACTGTTCATAATTCTCTCTCAATCTCCCTAGAACTTATGCGACATCAAACCAGACGCTCATACTTCCTTAAAAGAAAATGAAAAAACAAGAGTAGAAGGAAGTAACAGATTATTTCAATAATTTTCCTAAAAAAAAATTAGTTCTAGCGATAAGAAACATTTCATTTGTTCTATTTTCTCCTTTTGCATAAAAACAGTTTTTAAAAATACATCTTTTAAATTCTTGCCAACAATAAGAAAAACGCCCAAAACGTATTCTGAAGTAATAAATAAATTGCTAATTGTGACTTCTAAGAGCGTCGACAAAAAAGTGGTTAAGCTAACTGAGAACGTCTCATATGTAGTTCAGAATTACATGATTACATATGTCAAGAAAAATTGCACGGGGTGTGGGAATAAAACTTTCACAATTACAATGACAGTTATTGTCCGCCGCCGTTCTGAATGAGAAGGAAAAAAAACAAGGGTAGAAAGGGAAAAAAAAAAAAGAAAATAACTTTGTTCAAAAAATAAGTTAAAATTGAACTAATATTGCATATAAAACTTTATTAACAACAGTTTTTAATTAAGTTTTGACCATGTATATATCTTGTTCTATTGTCCTCTGCCATAAAAATAGTTTTTAAAAATTCCGCTTTTAAATTCATGCAAAAAAACTAGAAAAACTCACAGAACGTTCTATTAAGGAGTAAATAAATCTTGCTACTTGTAAGCGACTTCTGAGAGTATCGACAAAAAAGTGACTAAGCTGGCTGAGAATGTCTCATATGTAGTGCAGAGTTACATAATTACATAGATTAAGAAAAATTGCACAGGGTGTGGGAATACTTTTTTTGCAATTAAATCGACAATTATAGTCCGGCGCCGCTTAAAATGAAAAGGAAAAAAAAGCAGGAGTAGAAGGGAGAACAAATTATTTATATTGCTTTCCTTAAAAACAAATTACTTAGTTCAAAAGAAAAGTTAAAATTTAACTAATATTGCATACAAAAGACGTTACATGGTTATATATGGTGCATTACATTCCGATTCGACCTGGGTCTGACCCTCGACCTCCCCGATATGGCTCGTAATTTTTTGTAGGATTGGTTAGATCCTCAAATGCACCAGATTGTTATTTTTTATTTTTTCTATGTACATTTTTTTTAAATATTTTTTTAAAGTGATATCGAATACCATAATTTAAAAATATGAAAAAATTCTGAAAAATTCTTTGTTGAATATCAAAATTATTCAGCTTATGGTCAAAGTGGGCAACATATTTCTTATTATGGTTTTTAACGTTTTTTTATTTTAAAAAAATATTAAAAAATAGAAAAAAAAATTAATCTACTACGGGCGACTGGACAAACGTTTATTTATGTAAACTCGGATTTTTCAGAATTTTTTCAGATTGTTAAGAATTTCTTAAGTTTTTCTGAACTAATACTATTCCAGCAACATACAAGCCCCATTCTAGCACCAGCATGATATAATTAAAAAATCTGAAAAATACTCTGTTCAATATCAACATTTTACCAGTCACTATGGTAAAAATTATCAAACGCGCCTGGTATTGGGAAGCCATAGCCGCCATCTGACGAAAAGTACGAGAACTATAAGAATTTCTACTATATAGATAGAATTGTTTACCATATTTCGTAGTAAAAATTCTCGTAGTTCTCGTACTTCTTGATAGGTGGCATCATAGCTCCTTGTACCCGTAATTTACGATACTTTTTACTAGAAATATGGTAAAAAGTATCAGATCCTTCTCTACGTGTAGGGAAGATTTTTCTTCATATAGTTTTTAAGCTTTTTTGATTTGAAAAATTACTAAAAAATAGAAAAAAAATCAAGCTACTATGGACGACTTGTCAAACATTTTTGTATATGAAACTGTATTTTTCAGAATTTTTTGAGATTTTTAAATTATGGCTTTCTGGTGCTAGAAAGTGACTTGTATGGTGCTGCAATAGTCTTAGTTCAGAAAAATGAGAAAAATTCCCAAAAATCTGAACAAATTCTAAAAGATCGGAGTTTACATAAATACACGTTTAACTAGTCGTTCGTAGTATATTAATTTTTTTTCCTATTGTTTAATAATTTTTTTAATTCAAAATAGCTTAAAAACTGTAAGAAGAAAAATCTTGCCCACTTTGGCTATAAGCTAGAAAATTTTGATATTCAACAAACTATTTTTCAGGATTTTTTCAGATTTTGAAATTATGGCATTCGATATGTCACTTTAAAAAAATATTTTCAAAAAATTTCCATAGAAAAAAGAAAAAATAAAAATCTGGTGTATTTGAGGGTCTAACCAAGGCTATAAAAAATTACGACCAAATCGGGGAGGTCAAGAGTCAGACCGAGGTCGAATCGGAATGGAATGCCCCATATATATATCAAGAAGAATTGCACGGGGTGTGGGAATAAATTTTTCACAGTTGAAACGGCAGTTATTGTCTGGCGGCGTTTTGAATGAGAAGGAAAAAGGAGCAAGAGAGTCGAAGGAAAGGGAGGACGGAGCGGGCGCGACGGTTTAGCGCCACGGCGCCGGTTATATTACCGCATGGCGTCACTTCGATTAAGAGCCGCGCAATCTAAATGTAAATATTAGCATACGTAATGATGAGGGAGGGCAGAGCTAACTGATAGACGAGGACGCGTTGCATTTCTTGAAGCAAGTGAGCGGGAGGGAGCTGAGGTACATTGCGTCGCAAGGAGGACTGCACAGGGGCAACAGTCAAACCATGTTTCTCGCATCCAATAGCCAACTTATCCCGTGTTCTCTCTTTTTCGTCATAAAATTATCTCCCGTCGCGATGTCCATTTTTTTGCACTTTTCTTCCTCAAGCTTGTTCAGCAATAACCCCTTTGGTTAACGCACAAGCCAGACTGTCGCCAGGATAATTATTAAATTGGTCAGTGAAAAAAATCACGGGCACGCATCGACATAACATTGTTGACAAGTTTTTAAATAGGGTAAAACGCGTCCCGCACGCCACACACAGTCAGCAGTTTCCGCTTTTTGATCGACGCACAACACCAGTCATCAACATAGAATAGCCATTTATTTTAATTGATGCTTTGATTTGAAGAAAAAAAAAACCCCCGATATTTTTCTATCGATAGAAACGATAAAAAGTAGCATCCAGAAAAAAAAGTTTGGTTAACGTGACTAAATTCATATATTTAATTCGGCTGTATTTGTATTTACTAAAATTTGCTTCTCATGAAACATATATGCACACTGTTTGAAATTTTTGTATGAAAATTAGTATCAAGTATTGGAAGTTTTTTTGTGGATACGTGTATATTAAATTTAATATATAAATCTTAATTAATATACAAAAAAATTGTTGTAAAAGTAATATACAGTATACTAAACACTTCATAAAAGTTGTTTTTATAATATAATTATTGGAATTTTACAACGTACCTGTATTTTATTAAATGAAATTTAATATACCGTATCTGCAAAAGAACTACCAACACTTATATTAATTTAAAAAATATTTTTAACAGTGGACTTCATTGAAATGTGGAATGTATTGATTTCGACCATATTTATTTAATTTAATCAACCATCATAAAATAACGGTCATTGAAGAAGAATACTATTTATTGCTACTAAATTCATTATTTACCGGGTAAAAACATGTAATTAAATTTACGAAATTTCTTTATGCAATCCTTCTTAATTAATCGTACTAAAATTTTCTTTCAATCCAATATATACATTTATTTGCTTTAATTATTCTAGTGCATATATCTGAAATAGATTCATTTATACAAATCAACGTTGATTTGATAACATTTTTTATCTAATATCTATAAAATAATATTATCAATATTATTGCATAATGACCCATTGCAAAAGATAGTCCTGTAATTAATTATTAATTTCTATATTGTTTATACTAAACATGAAATAAAACATTTGTTTAAATCGAAAACATATTTATTTCATGTTAATCACTTAAATGAAATTAAAAAATTTACCTGAAATAAATACAGTCCTATTTGGCCGACATTCAAATGAGGAAATTTATTTACGTAAATTAAAATCTAGTTCGGTCTACTAGATCTTTTTTCGAGGTGTGCCGATATTTTACGTTCGATAAAAATTGTCGATATTTTACTCGATAAATATCAATATTTTCAATCGGTTCTCGAGGAGCATTCGAAAGCCGGTATCTATCGAGATTGATCTTGAAAGTGAGATACGTTTTATAAATATCTATGAAAACATTAATACGCTTTTAACGTACGCATAAACAAAGTACGGCAGCTTTGGCACTAGAATGGAATACCTAAGTGGCGCCAGCATTAAAAAAGTACATTACGTCATTGGCTAAGCTGGTGAGATTTTAAGAATATATTGCACATACACTCCGAACAAAAAGTTTGATATCTTCAGAATTTTCGAAATTTTTTAAAAGATTTTTTGAACAAAATTAACGCAATTGAAGATACTGAAGGCAATTATTTTTAATAACAAAAAAGATGAAAAGTAAGTCATAAATAAGTTCCATGAGTAACTCAAAGGCGATTTTAAAAAATAGAATTTTTTTTTCCATTTTTCTAGGAATATCTTTTTTTATGGAATAATATATTTACAGATTTTTCCGAAAACATTCCATTTTTAAAGTAATTTTTACATCATTACAAAATTGTACTTTTTAAATTTTACAAATAGTTAAATAGTCGCGAATTTTTAAAGATTTTTTCGAATAAGTTCGTAACGTTTTTTTTTCGTTTCGGAGGATGGAGCTTTATTTATTATCCTTTTTTTACAAAAACACCAACGCCTATTTACAAAAGTTGCAAAATAATAACCATCACTAAAAAAACAGTAAATTTTAAACTGGAAAAATAATAGAAAAACATAAATCTGCTCACCCTTCACTATTTACGAACGACTCCAGAAAATGGCTCATGGATAATTAGAAACAGAATAGTTGGATAAACAAATCTGCACTGTAAAAAAAGACTGCAAATTTAATGTACTTACGAATATGAAATTTACAAACTTTGTACTTGAAACAGCCATTCAAGTACCAAGTACTGTAAATTCCCAATTCTTTTGTGAAATTGTATTGTACCTGGCAGTAAATTTAAGCAATAGTTATTGTATATTTACAAGACTTGTCAACTGATGATTCAAATAAATTACAAGTACTTGAAAATTGTTGCACCGAACTGAAATCTAAGAGAAAATATTGTTGAATTTAAGTATACGTTATACCTATTTCACCGCGTAAAGTGTAAAGTAAAATTAGTTCCGCGCAAATTATTTAGTAACGAGAAGACGACCCGGGATCTATTCAGAATCTAAGTTGGGTCCATCTTAGGGGTCACCCCTAACAAATCCTGATGCACGGTAATACTGCTCGCCGTTTAGAACTGGGACACGATCTGTAATCCATTCCGATTTCAAATGAAACGTCCCTTTTAGGGTAACCCTGTCAAATCCTGATCCATGATAAACTGTCATTTAGTGAGGAAGTGCAAATCCATTCGGGATTCGGACTCCAAGTTGGATAACCCATTTAAGGAAACCCGAGCCAAACCCGACCAGGATCGAGTCTCAAACGGGAACGCCCAGACTGATTTCTACATGGGTTTTTAAATATTGTGCGGTAATATTATTGAACGTTACATTGTTTTTCCATACCGTTCATATGAAAATTTAACATAAATGTTTATAAAATTCAATTTACAAGGTGATTAAATATCAAAAGTAATGTCTATAAATTTTCAAACACATTCATCGAAAAATATCTTGCAGCGATGGAAAAACCAGAAATAATCGTGTCTTCATGTTATCGGGCGCAACATTTTTTCCAATACCGTTCATATAAAAATTCAATATAAGTATTTGTGAAATTTAATACACAGTTTATGCATATGGTACTTCCAATACAAGTATATTAATTTTAAGAAAGATTTTTCTACACTGTATGTTATTGAAATAGCCAATATTTCTTATTTAATCGAGCAAGCCCTACGTAAACATTGTCGCTGTCATCGCCGTCTTCGAAGTGCGCGTCTAGCCCTTAATTATAAATTCATTTTGTTGTCGGCGTATCGAATTGTCGGGTCGCGATCGACGGGTCGTATTAATTTTGCTTTAGTAATATCGGCGTCTGTCATTCCCTCCTATAGATCGCTCAGTGAACGCAAGAGGCTTTAATGCCGCGACGACGTAGCGCCCTCTGTACGAAAGCTTCTCGACGATGCGGAATCTTTGGACGGCGAGGCTATGACCCGACGGTGGACCCCGATTCGCTTGTCACATCGATTCATATCGAGGATAAAAGAGGAAGAGAGACGAAGAAAAAGAGAGAACGAGAGGTGGTAAAAAGGCGCGAGTAATGGCGAAACTCGTTTAACCCCAAGAACCTCTTGAACCACCCGAAGCAAGCAACACTTTTTTTGCATACATTCACACCAGTGTCGCCGTACCAGGTTCTCAGACTGGCGTCTTCTTCTATTCATTCCTTCCGTCGATGATCCTCCCGGCAACTTGGCTCCGGCGAGAACGTCGCGACAGGGCAGTTTGTTGCGCGTGCTTCGTCGAAAGGTCAAGAATCGCGCGCCCGGTCTATACCGACCTTTTCGAACATCATTGATGTCGTGTGATTTGCCTTTGCGAAATTCTGCAGCTTGTGCTTCGTTCGAGAGTCGCTAAAGTTGACTTGTTAACCCTTTGACTGACAACATTGCATATTTCTTGCGTTGGAGAAATTGCTGTTTTTTTAATTATCGTTTTCCAATTTTGAGCGAAATATTCTGGAGGAAATTAACGAATATCGCTTTTAATTTTAAGCGAAAGATTTTGGAGGAAATTGACAAATATCTCTTTTAATTTTAAGCGAAAGATTTTGGAGGAGATTGGCAAATATCTCTTTTAATTTTAAGCGAACAATTCTGGCAAGCCAAAAATTCTTGAGGTATCTAGCAAAGATATGTTTTAACTTTAGACTGAAAATTCTGGAGAAATTTGTCAAACATCGTTTTTTTTTCATTTCAGACGAGAAATCCTGCAGTACACGAAAAAAAAATACTTGGTTAGAACAATCAAGCTCTTGGTTATATATACGCCAGCCGATTAATTGGTTAGGCCAACCAAGTTATTGGTCAGCGCCACCAAGCGCATTGTAATACAATCGAATATCTTTTTTTGATTCCTCATGGAGGAATGTTTTCATGAAAAATAAATTTTGTGGTTTTCATATCAGGACACTCAGAGTGGCACGAAACAACGAGAAAAGTGGTTTGGAAAAAATGTCCGTATGTATGTGTGCATGGATACACCTATAACGCAAGAACCGTTCAACCGATTGAGATAAAATTTGGCACACAAGTGAAGAAACAGCCCTTCTTTGACTGTTGCAATTTTTTTACGAATTGTATGCAAAATTTTTTATTTTACAGCATTTTGCATTTCTTCCAAAACGGACGTGCGCTCGCTAGCTTTCGAAAAATAAGCGATATTTCGCTATATAATTCTTCAAGAGTGCAGGTACTCTTAATGTTGTTCGCTATTGAATTTGACCGGAATCGGAAAAGCGGCCCGGATTTTACGCGATTTTGAATTATTCTTTAACTTAACGTTTTCGCTTCAACTTTCGTAAAAGTTCGACGATTCAATTGAATAATCTTCCATAACTGAAGATACGTTCAAAGTTGTTCGGTATTTAATTTTAACAAGATCGGTAAAGCGGTTTGGATTTTAAGTGATTTTGAATTTTTTACAAAATCAGCGTTGTCTCTCTAGCGTTCTAAAAATTTGAGAAAGCAATACTAAACTTTGTACCTAATAAAAATATAATGCAACGGTATTTCTTACGGCGCTTTGTACGTGTATGCAACTTTGATTATTTTTTTAGATTACACATGTTTTCAAATTTCTAATGCCCATAAGTATCAAAATTCGATTGTCCATAATTTTCGAACGGCACGATGTACCAAGTTGGACATTTGCATCAAAGTGGAGCATTAGTTCATCTTCATTTACTGTTATTTATTATAAAAACTATCGATCCATACAGATTTATAATATAAAGAAAATAATATATTGAAATACTCAATATATTATTTTTAACAATTTTTTGAAAAATTTTACAAAATGCTGGATAATGAAATATTGAGATTATTAATTTTTTATAATAAGAAGTTTTGGCTGAAAAACCAACATGTATATAAATATTCTGTAAGAATATTTGATATTGAGTTATAATATATATTTATATTAAAAAGTTACGGTTTGACAAAATAAAGCTGCAAAGTTGAACTTTGCAAATTGCTTCCTCATTATTTTTTACTTTTTACAAAGTTTCTTCTATGTTTTCATTTCAATCAAAAAATTCTGGAGGTTCGGGATGCGTTCATCAACAGTGGAATTTTATTGAATAAGCATCCTACGTTTTTTTAAAAACCTTGTATCAGAAAAACGCACACGTAAGAATGTTAAAAGTCAAATGACAATGGGTAAGAAGGGAAGAAAAATTAATCGATCTCTTGTCGCCGAAAAAAACACTGACCTTATGTCGGATACTGAAGGCTTAGAGTTTTTCAGGAAAAAAAGTATTCTTTCCAAGTAATCTGTAGATAAAACCTGAGATTTTCAGAAGAGATTTGTACATTTTTATCAACGTGGCACGCAGTAATTATCAAAGAACAGTTCATGAAAATTTAATTTAATTTAATTTTTTTCAGAAAGATTTTGTGAAATGTAAAATAAAAATAGTAAACCAGAGAAATTTCCAGCGGAGTTTCTACGATTTTACGAAAAATGGATAGAGACTTTCAAGAAATAGTTTCGCGCTGGAAACTGGCTAAAACTGTTTCCAAAACCTGCTATAAAACTATATCGGTTCAAAAGTTTACTATTTCACAGACTTCCATACCTGGATTTATAGCAGACTTTATTTAGACTTGTAGCCTTCTACTAGCAGCTACAAAGTTGCAGTCAAGAACCGTTTACTTCGTCGTACTTTCTATCGCCTGGATTGATAAATACATCAATTTTCTATAGCGGACACTTTTTTTTACACACTTATTACCGAGACTCGCAAATTCTGACTTTCTCTGAAGAGAACGAAGACAGTCAGAATATCAGACAAATTTCTGAATGCACAAAGATATTTTTGAGATATTGCAACAAATTTAGAGAGATTTTCGGAGAAATATTTTTCAGACAAAACTGACATACGAAGACTAAATTTTTTTCACACGTTATCAACAAAACCCGTAAGATTTGACTTCTTTTTCTGAAAAGTACGTAACCACTCAGATATTCAGAAACAATTCCAGATGTAGAGAAAAATTTACAGAGTTTTTCTGAGAAATATTTTTGCCAGAGAAGCTGGTATCAAGAGACGAAAAATCTCTATCCAAACACTGCTATGAATCTCCAAAAAAAATCTATTCGTACATAACTAAACTATTTCATACACTTCCCATACATAGATTTGTAGCAAACTTTTTGAAGCTGGTATAAAACTAAAAATCTCTACCCAAGAATTATTTTAAATCTCCATTCATCCATAGCTCAACTATTCAATGGACTTCCCATACACAAACTCATAGCAGACCTTATGAAGACACCATTACCTTCAAAGTCCATATTGAAGTCGAGAGAATCATCAACTGCGTCGTACTTTATTTCGTCTCAATTGATATACCAACATTTTACAGTTGTCACTTTTTCCACGTATATCAGAGAAATTTGCAAGCCTCCTTGCAAGATCTAATACACAATCAAATAAATAATTCCGCAAGTCTAAAACTAAAAAAATAATAGAGAATTACAAATTAGAAAGATTTCCAAATGTGCAAAGTAATTCTTGCGACACTGAGAAAAATGTTAAAAAAAATTTGTTCACCGATATCAACAAGGCCCGTAAATTTTGATTTTCTCTTCTGAATTGTAAAAAAACCAATGAAATCTTTTCATTGAATTTTTTCAACAGGGAAGCTGGTATAAGGAAAAAAACCTTATAAATCTTCATTCGTCCATAGCTCAAGCATTTAATGGACTTCCCATATACAAACTTATAGAAGACCTTATGAAGACACCACTAGTTTCAAAGTCCATATTGAAGTCAAGAGAATCATCCAGTGCGTCGTACTTTCTGTCGTCTCATTTGATAAATATATCAAGCTTCTACAGCAGACACTTTTTTCACGTATATCAGAGATATTTGCAAGCCTCCTTGCAAGATCTAATACACAATTAAATAAATAATTCCGCAAGTTTAAAACTGGAAAAATAATAGAGAATTTCAAATTAGAAAAAATTCCAAATGTGCAAAGTAATTCTCGCGACACTGAAAAAAATGTAAAAAAAATTTTTCACCGATATCAACAAGGCCTGTAAATTTTGATTTTCTCTTCTGAATTGTAAATAAAAACCAAAGAAATCTTGAAATGCTTAGAAAAATCTCCAGAAATTTTCAGAAGAATTTTTTCAGCAGAGAAGCTGGTATAAGAAAAAAAAACTCTTATAAATCTTCATTCGTCCATAGCTCAAGCATTTAATGGACTTCCCATATACAAACTTATAGAAGACCTTATGAAGACACCACTAGTTTCAAAGTCCATATTGAAGTCAAGAGAATCATCCACTGCGTCGCACTTTCTGTCGTCTCAATTGATAAATATATCAAGCTTCTACAGCAGACACTTTTTTTCACGTATATTAGAGAGACTCACAAGCCGCCTGACTTTAAACCGAGAGATCCCATCCGCAATCTCACCAGGATCAATCCGAGTTATGCAGTCTCGTTGAAATATATCATTCGACGATCGGCGTTGGCGAATGAATATCGTGATTTCCCACTGCGTAAAGTAGGCACTTGTTATTACCGCAACTGCGAAGGGGATAAAGAGAGACAGAGATAGATAATATAATGTGTGCGTACAGGACAGGATCTCGTCCTTACGGCACTTACATTACCAGTCTCTTCCATCGGACGTAAGATCGTTCCTAATCCTGATTAACGGTCGTTCGAATCCTGTCGAAGGCGGTCAGCCGGTTTACTCTCTACTCAGCGTCGGATGACGATGTTGTCGACTCCAGAATCGCGTAGAATATCTTTGAAATTTTTCGCTGAGCTTTTGCGGCAAATAATTACGATAGTCTTTTGCGCCAAAGAAGTTTTAAACAAAATTTACGTCTATAATGCCAAAAAGTTATTGACTAATTATTCTTTCTTTTTTATGTAACAAACTTTGGGAAACCTTATCTTTTGCTTCCTCATAGAGGAAGCTTTGTTTTCATGAAAACAAAAATTTTCGAGATTTTTATGTCAGATTACTCAGAAGGGTCTAAAACGTCGAGAAAAGTGGTTTAGAAAAATTGTCTGGATGAATATTTGTGTGTGTGTGTGATGAAAGGCCAAACATTTATTTAACTATATTTTTTAAACTATTCGACCGAATTAGCTCAAATTTAAACAACATGTACATTATTAGTACTGCTTAATCTTTAATTGGTATAAATTTCGGAAAAATCGTTTGACACATTTCATTTTTATAAGAATTTCTAATTTTTGAAAAAAGTACGTAAATGCTCTAGCTCGAACGAATTTTTAGCTATCGGGCTGAAACTTCGTATAAAATTGGAATAAAGTGATGCGACCTTTGGTATTGAATTTGGGCGAAATATGCAAAGTGATTCGGTTTTTATGATATTTTGAATTTCTCGAAAATTTTCGTTTTGCTCTAATTCAAGTAAAATTTCAACAAATCAACTGAAATTTTTTACACCGGCACAATAACATTCAGCCCTGCTACGTTTCAAATTTGGTAATGATCGGTAAAGCGGTTCGAATTTTACGTTATTTTGAATTTAAAAAAAATTGACTACTGTCGCTCTGGATTTCGTAAAACATCAGAAAATAAGAATAAAATACAACAAGGATGCAAAGTAGAACCTTGCACATTGCTTCCTCATTATTTTTCGCTTTTTACAAAGCTTCCTCTATGAAGGAAGCCAAAATTGATTAACATACTTCCTCATGGAGGTAGCTTTGTAAAAAGCGAAAAATAATGAGGAAGCAATGTGCAAGGTTCTAATTTGCATCCTTGTTTTTCCTATGGAACATTTTTCTTTATTTTACCGAATTCTTCAGGTTCCTTAACTGGTATTTTAAAGTTAAGATGCAAGTAAAATGTAATATTACAGAATTTTCTACTAAATGCTATGAAAAATAAAAAATTTGATATATAAATTTGTAATTTTATTACACTCGTATATGGGTCAATCCATATCAATTCGACTAGAAATAGACAAAATAAAAATGCGATGTCTCGAATGGTCACCAAAATATTAGTATATGTCGCAGTTCACTACAAAATTTTTGCAAATATCGCAGGACTGTTTTGAAATACATAAATCGCCAATATGTCAAAATAAAGCTAATAAGAAAAGAAATACGAAGAGTTAACATTTTTTTTTATTTAAATTTTTTTTCTGCACACCCTCTATTTAATTTCTCTAATAATGTTATACTGTTTACCGAACTGTTTTCAGATGCTACACAAAATAAGGCTACAACGTGGAGTTTTGCACATTGCTTCCTCATTAATTTTCATCTTTCGCAACCCCGCCTCTATGAGGAAGTTTCTTTATTTTATTTTTGGCTTCCTCATAGAGCAAGCTTTGCGAAAGATGAAAATTATTGACGAAGCAATGTGCAAAGTTCTACTTTGCATCCTTATTTTAAATACAAATTAAAATAAGTACGAAAACAAAATTTTCATAAATTCAAAATTCTATAAAATCTAAACCGCTTTATGTATATTTCGCTTAAATTCAATACCGAATGTCATTTTTCATTGCATTATTCGTCAAAAACTGTTTAAGCTCATAATCTAAAAAATTGTAGCAGCTAGAAAACATACCGAGATTTTTTTTAAATTCAATATTTTATAAAATCTGAACCAATTTATCTTCACCAAATTCGATATCTACTACAACGGAATGTTAATTTCAGCTTGCAAAAGATTTGAGCAGGTTTGGTTGAACTTAACTTGAATAGGAACGAAAATAATTTTTTTTCGAAAATTCAAAATATTGTAAAATCTAAACCGCTTTATGAATTTCGCTCAAATTCAATACCGAACTTCATTTTTCATTTCTCGATTTGTCCGGAACTATTTAGCTCATTAGCTGAAAAATTGCGAAAGCTAGAGAACATACAGACATTTTTTCGAGAAATTTAAAGGCTTATAAAATCTGATTTTTTTTTTCAATTTTTTTTCGAAAATGTGTACATAGGAAGGGGCGTTGCTTCTCTACCAGCGTGCCAAATTTCAGCTTAATTGTTAAAGCCCTTTTCGACATACAGTGGTTTGGATTTTGGAAGCCTGCTGCACACACACACACACATATACACATACATACATCCGGACATTTTTTCTAAACCACTTTTCTCGACGTTTTAGACCATCTTGACATGAAAATCTCGAAACAAAGTCACAAAAACAAAGCTTTCTCTATGAGGAAGAAAAATGTTAAAACTTCTAAAATTAGGACGCATGTTTTGGTCCTTAAGAATATCCTGAACCTCTTACTCTAAGTTTACGCTCAGTGCCACTATGAAGACCGCCGTGCGTAGAATATCTTCAGGATTTTTGCTTAGAGCTTGCGACGACGACGAGTCACTTTCGTGGCAACGCGAGGGATAATATCACAGCGCATTCCAGACTCTTGCGGCTTTTCCTCCTTTACTATGTTTCACGACGTGAAGAAAAACGAAGACGATAAAGAAGAAAAAGAAAAAAACGAAGAAGAAGGTGAAGAAGAACAAGAAGAAGATGAAGAAGAAGAAGGAGAAGAGAAGGAAGAGGAGGAAGAAGAAGAAGAAGAGGAGAACGAGGGGTGAAGCAAAAGTGAGGGCAACGGTTTCGCATAGGTAACGCTCGCTCACCGTTCAACGTCCGTGTCGGCTCGGACGAAGCGCAGTAAAAGCAACATTCAAAGTAGCGGTCGAGTCAGCGGCGCCAGTCGAACGGCCGTTCTTTATGGGACATAGTCAGCGCGGGTACATATACCCGGGAAGACGGTGATGGGGCTTCGAGTGTCGAGGGCATCTCACCTACGTTCGCTAAATTGCTCCGTGCCTACTCCTCTGCCTCTGACTCTCGACTCGCAATAGTTTTGGCCTTCTTTTTTTTCTTCTTCCTCTGCTTCTGCTTCTTCTGCTTCTTCTTCTTCTTCTTCCTCTTGGACCGCACTCCCATCGAGCTCTCTGGCTTCACCTCGCCCCCGGATACTCCCGATAAGAAACTTTGGCTTGGTTCCAATTTGAATTCCGATCCCTGGTAGTGTACATCAGTTTTCCAGCACACCGGTACATCAACTATCCGGACAAAAATTCGCCGACCTGTAGTGTCGAAAAATGGCAATTTATTGAAGAGTCAATATGTGGGTCATTATGTCATATAAGCCAATTTTTTACCCTCTAGGACATTTTTTATTATTACACATATTTTATTACCCCTTGATTCGTAATTTCTGAGAATTTTGTCGGATGTTCTTATTCATAAGTTTAGGAGATGTATTTTTGCATTAAGTATCAAATGATCATTTTTATCAGACGATTTTTACTGTACATCAGTTTTCCAGCACCTGTAAATCAACAATCAGGAGAAAAATGCACTGACTTGAGTTGTCGAAAAATGGCAATATATTGAAGAGCCAATATGTGGGACATTATCTCAGTTAAGCCGATTTTTTACACTCTAGGACTTAAAAAAAATTATTAATCAGATTTTATTACCACTTGAATGTACTTTCTGAGAATTTTATCTGATTTTCTTATTCGTAAATTTAAGAGATGTATTTTTGCATTAAGTATCAAATTATCGTTTTTATCAGACGATTTTTACTGCACCTCAGTTTTCCAGCACCTGTAAATCAACTATCAGTAGCAAACTGCACTGACTTGAGTTATCGACAAATGGCAATCTATTGAAGAGTCAATATGTGGGACATTATGTCAGTTAAGCCGATTTTTTATCCTCTAGGACAATTTATTATTAGACAGATTTTATTACCACTTGAAGAGACTTCCTCAGCATTTTATTAGATTTATTATTCATAAATTTAGGAGATGTATTGTTGAAAAAAAGTATCAAATAATCGTCTTCATCACACGATTGGCCATCTTTGACTTAAAATTTTACAGGACCGTTCATTAGTTTTCCAGCACCTGTAAATCAACTATCAGGAGAAAATTGTACTGACTTAAGGTGTCGAAAATAGGAATTTATTCAGAAGTCAATATGTCGGACATTACGGCAATTCAGCCAATTTTTTTACTCTGGAAAAATGTTTATCATTGATTAGATTTTATTACTACGTGAGAATTTTATTTTTAGCCAGATTTTATTACCATTCTAAGAATTTTGTCAGATTTTCGGATCCATAAATTTAGTAGATGCATTTCTGTAAAAATTTTTCTATTAAAAAAAAAAAAATTAGACAAGAACAATAGAAAGAAGGTTCATGTTTTCAATTAAGTTTTCATACTTTTATTCGACTTTAATTTTTACAGTACTTAATTATTTTGGTTAAAAAGTAATTTTGATTAATTAAAAATACAAGTCAAAATGCAACTCCTACTATTAAAAACTTGGTCGAAATGTCTAACCTTTTAGTTTTGTTCCAAGATATAAATAATTTACAAGAAAAAAAATGCGTTCCTGAGTCTGGGGAAAAAATGTGATAAAATATAATTATAAGAAATACTAATTATAAATAATTATAAGAAAACCGGGAAAAAGTGGCTGAACTATGAGAAATTTCCGAGGAAATTGCCTCATATACTATTTTCAACTTCACTTTATTGTATCATTTATTTTTCTAACTTCCAAAACTTATGTCAATTAATTTTTCTGTTCCAGGTCCCGACATAGTCCAGGATCTTCCAGCGCAGTTGACAACGGAGGAAGAGGAGCGAAGTCTGAAGCGTGAGTGCCTTTTTAAACCCCCATAGATCCATAAACCCGTCATCAATAAAGAAATTCCATTTTTTAATTCTCTCTCCTTAAATTTCAGATTTCGGAACACTGATAACTGGCAAAACGTCACAATCCTTGCGTCGAGATGACCAAACGCCTTCAATGATACACAACAATGCCTACAATTTCATAGCAACCGGTCGTTTCACTTTTCACCGAAAGAATCTCTATTACTCCTTCTATTTAGGAGCCTCGACTCCTCGTCCTCGAAATCTCCAGTTCGTAGATGACACTGGAGCCATTCTGGAGGAACAAACGATCGATCCAATCGGTGGAGTTTACCAAAATGCAACAGGAAAGCTTTGCGGTGTTTGGAGAAGAGTTCCGCGCGATTACAGAAAGCTTTTACGCGAGGAACGTCTTCACGTGGCTCTTGTGTGGGAAACGACAGCGATTCTCACTGGACAATTGTCCAGATACAGAGCTTTATCAACGGAACAATTTTCGTCATTACTTGAGCCAACTCTGGGCGTCGATCGTTCGTTAATGTCAGGCGCAGGCGCCACAGCGATAGTTTCAGCCTCTTCAGCATCAGCGCCATCGGTTCACATATCCCTCGTCTTCAACGGCGTTTTTCTGCCCAACGACGTATCCGATGTCGCAATAACAGTGATCCTCGAGCACACAGAAAAGGACTACGTAGTTCTGCAAGAAGACATAGTCGTAAAGAAGCCCTCAAACGAATTAAACTTCGGTGAAGTAAGAAGCGCTCTTTCCGGCGCCGATTTGCGTCTGTTGACTCGTGGAAAGCTTTCTCTAAGTATAATGTCGAGAAAAGATCCTCAGGCACTGAGATTAAGTGGCGGAGTCGGTCCCAGAGCGACCTGCGACATGTACCAAGCACTTTTGTCATCCGATTCGGCTTCCAGTGCTTCCGGACTGGCTTGGGCCTTTCTGGACCGGTTCGGAGCGCTCAGATACGGAGTTCATCTCATAGGACTTGAAGAAGAAAGCCCTTTGGTGACTCTCGTCGATGATGGCGGTAAAAGAAGAACGGAATTGGAAGATTTGACGCCTTCGCTCTTTGGTGGCCTTGCAAATGGCTCCCTCGAAAGGCCAGGACCGCGGCTCTTGGAACCTTTATTCAAGGGCGAACTTTCGGTCGTTGCTGCTTCCCATCTCGGTTCTCTTCTTCGCGGAAGACTTTTGCAGAGGCCAGTAGCTGACGCCAAAGATACGAGCGCTCCTGTGTTGCTCAGAAGACTAACACAAGAACCGGTGCATCCCGGAGCAGTTGGTTTAGTCTGGGCTGCGGTGGATCTTGACTGCGCTTTGCACTACGAACTGGAAGTCACTGGATTACCGGGAGGAGGTCATTCCTCCGTTGAGCCGAGAACTTTGAGGCTTTACTTGGAAACTATGCCTTTGCTCGCACAGGGAGCGCCAGTGTCTCGAAGATTGCTCGAGGAATTTACCGGCAATGTATTGGAAGGTTCGGTGACTGGTTTGTCGCCTGTTGAGCTTTTTAGAATCGAGTCAGGAATTGGCTTTCTCGAAGTCACCGACAAACAGACTGGGAGAGTGCTGAAAGCGCCGTTCAAAGCGAGGGCGCCACTTAGTTGCCTTCCTCACTATGCTGACAATGATGTCGCCTCTGTCGTCGCGTATAATCTTCATCCTCCTACCTCCGAGATTGAGACTGGCGCCTGCTTTCATGAAACGAGGTTCTATGAGGAGGGAACGCAGTGGACCGCCAGCGCCGATCCCTGCACCATGTGCCATTGCTATCGGGGACTCGCGCAGTGCGATCCTGTACCTTGTCCTGCTCTCACTTGCCCACTTGGCAAGCAAATCAAACCACCTGCAGGACACTGTTGCTCTATTTGCTCCGGTGAGTATTACTCATTTTTATGCATACTTTAGCAGTATTGGTAGTCCATACCTTCGTCATTTTATTAATATTTTTTGGGTAATTATTATGATTTTTCAAAGATTCTTCGCCGTTTTCATGAAAAATTATAAAATTCTTAATACTTGGAATTTTTTTAAAAATATTAAGTTCTATTTGCTCCGGTGAGTTTTATTCATTTTTATTCGTACATTAACAGGCTTGATTATCGAAACACTTTCGTCATTTTATAAACATTTGTTGGTTAATTGGGCATACTGCTATGATTTTCCAATAATTATTCGCCGTTTTTATCAGAAATTGTAAAATTCTTAATACTTGGAAATTAGAAAAAAATGTGTTAAGGGGAACCACTCTAGCGGCAGAAAAAAGGCCTGTATTTGACGATTTATTTTGGGGGTATGAAAAAAGGAATAGGATTTCTTTACAGAGGGTTTATTTAACACATATTGTAGTACGAATTTCATTTTTTTAATTATTATTTTGAGACAAAATGGCGGCGATAGAGGCCATCTTGAAAATCGTCGTTTTTGTAGTGTTTTAAAACCTTCACAGGCGGTCGGTTATCTTGTAAAGTATAAGACCTGAAACAAAAAACCAAGAATTTTTATAATCTATATAATATTGGCTATGGGGGGTTTTCTTTTTAGATCTAATTTTTTTTAGAAATGGTGCACTTTTGAAAAAATGAATCGGTTTTTTGCCAAAAGATAAACAGTAAATTGTTTATAAAAAAAGTTTACATTAAACTTAAAACATCGGCTACGTACTTCGATAAAGAATGTAATTGTGAAGCTAATATCAAAATTTCAAATCGATCCGTGCAACGGTGTTCAAGTAATACGTCCTGCCACTCCGAAAAAGTGATCTCGAGAAAAAGGTGTTTAAAGTTTTATGAGCACTTACCAGATTCGGTGAATGTCAGATTAAACTTACTTTTTTTGCACACAACAGCTTGCGATGTAGCGGAAAACACTGCTAAAAAATTAAAAACTCGGTAACCAAAGCCTTTTTCTACTTCAAAGTCGTTAGGATTATTTTTTTATTTACCGCCGACGGGAATATTTTTAAATATTTTAAACTTAGTTTTGACCGATAAACCCACAGTCATGGAAAATAAATGTTATCAAATGGTTCGATTATAACTGCTACAATTAGAAAAATATTTCCCTTATTTAAGGATAGCCACGATTATTACGCCCGACTGCGCAATTATTTTTTGTAATATTTATTATACAAAATTATGGTATTGCCTTTAAACATAAATAAATATGAATGCAAAATATCAGCTTAAAAATTCTTATAACTGTTCGAATTTTCAAAAATTCTCAACTAAATAAATAAGATCCTGAAAACTTATCGTTAACAAATTAAAGTAGAATCAACCCTTAACCTTTTTTTCCATTAATAAAATTCCAGAGATATTAATTGAATATCGTCTTTGCTAGGTCCTGCAATAAATGGCAACGAAACAACGATGAATATTACCGATCCAACGAAAGGCTGCACTCTCGCCGGACAATTTCATCTGGCTGGAGCATCTTGGCATCCCTATTTACCTCCTTCTGGATTCGACACGTGTGCAATCTGTACCTGTGACGTGAGTTTTTGTTTTTATTTATCTATTCCCTGGCAAGTTTTGTCACCGTCATTTTAACCGACAATCATCCAAGTTAACTAAGTTTTTAACCGAAAAAAAGTAAGTTTCGATTGGCATCTGTGTTCTACGTGAAATTTAATGTAAAAGTACTTGAATTTTAATAATTTGCTTTAATTTTAACGCAAAAGTGCAAACTAATTTTATACCATAATTGTACATAAAATTAGATGACGAGTTTATGCATAAAAAATTTATCCGACTTTTAAGAAAAACATGTCAGGAAGGCAAATCAAATTGATGTTCATAAAGTTTTGGCCTATTGTAATTGAGCTATTCAGCTTTACTTCTCCAAAATTTGGATGGTTCTTACCGACAAATTGAATAAATAATGAATACTTGAAAATAGATCTTTTTACACGGCGCTTACGGGAGTTTTAGCAAAATTAATCCTTCAATCGAGAATTAACATACTTAGATCAAAGATAGAGGAAAGATAAAAAGTACCGCGAATTCGAACATTATTTGCGAATTTTTGCGTATCATAAAAAAATGAAGTCACCGGACACATGTTAAAGTAAACAAATATTAAAGTGCAAATATTAACCTAGCTATCATCCAATTATCAAGATAACGTGGTAAAACCGAAGTCAAAATTGCAATGAAAAAACAATTTACTTGCAAATAATTGTGCCAACTTCATTGCAACAATTTCCACAAATTCTTGATTTTTGACCCCCATCTTATTAAAATGCAGTCAAAATAGCGAATTTCATAATTATGGCCATTCTATATTTAGACGTTCCTTATTTTGAAATTCGCTATTTTAGTCATTCGCTATTTTGACTCCCACCCAAAAGATCAGTTAAATAATGGTTAGCTCATAATGGCTAAAAAGTCGGTGACACATCTTACCAGGGTTTGTCTATAGTTGCTCTAAATAGTGAGAACATATGTTAAATGGCCCTTTAATTCCTACAGCCGGTAAGCCTGGAAGTTAAATGTCCAAGGGTGCAGTGCCCGGCGTTGGACTGCGACGAGAAGACCGCCGTAAGGCCGGACAAGAAGGCCTGTTGCAGACAATGTCCTGCCATACCACCAACCACACCATCAACAGGAGGCGACATGTTACCACGTGATCAAGCCGCCGCTTCGACCAGGCGAGCACCTGAGGATATTCTCGCCTCTGGGGGCTGCAAATATCCGATGGGAGGTCCATACGAAAATGGCAAAGAGTGGCATCCAAGAGTTCACTCTCACGGGGAGATGAAATGTGTTAAATGTCGTTGCAAGGTAATGTAAAAAATATATTATGATCAACTCATTGCTTTTATATTATTGTAACAGCGAAAACATTTTTTTTTTGTTCTTCACAGAGGAATTTTTGTTTTCGTGACTTCTTTTTCGAGCTTTTCATCCTCAGAATAGCCCAAAACGTCGAGAAAAGTGGTTTAGAAAAAAATGTCTGCATGTGTGTGTATATTTGCAGATTTGCTTGTTAGCACGATAAATGTCTTAATTTTTCATGTATGTTTCAGTCTAAGAAACTGTCGCTATTTTTCAAATATTAGTTATTCATGGTTAACTCATTGCTTTTTATATTATTGTAGCAGTAAATATATTTTTTTGTTCTTCATAAAGGAAGTTTTGTTTTAGTGACATTTTTTTTCGAATTTTCATCCTCAGAATGGCCCAAAACATCAAGAAAAGTGGTTTAGAAAAAAATGTGTGGATATGGGTGTATGTAAATTTCCTTGTTAGCACGATAAATGTCGTAATTTTTCATGTATTTTCCTTAAATTTGGTAGGCAAAGGGCGTTATTACAACAATGTTTGGGTTTCTATCTGGCCCGAATCGGTTGAGAGGTTGAAATTATGTAGCATTTTAGAAACTCCTAAAAAAAACAATATTACGCTATAACGAAATATATATTCGTGAGAAATCTTTTTTTCGATTTTTTTAATGTCAGTACACTCAAAATGGCCTAAAACGTCGAGAAAAATGCTTTAGAAAAAAGTATGGATGGATGTGTGTGTGTGTGGCTGTCACTCAAAATGCAAACTTACATATCTCAAGAACTACTTTAACAATCGGGCTGAAATTTAGCAAACATGTGAAGCAGGTTGACGCCTTTGTTTGTAGTAGTTTAAAAAAAAATTCAGAAATATGTTCATATTTTATTTGACTTTGCAATTTTCGAAAAATGTCTGTACGTTTTCTCGCATCCGCAAATTTCTAGCTATTGAGATAAATAATTTTTTTATGAATAAAGCTATGTTAAAGGAGCATCGGTACTGAATTTGAAATGAATCTGTAAAAAAAGTTCGGTTTTTATGGGATTTTAAATTTAAAAAAAATGTTTGTTTTGCTCTAACGCGCGTAAAATCTCACAAAATCAACTGAAATTTTCTACAGATGAAAAATAACATTCATCGCTGGTACCTACCACATTTAGTCGTAATCGGTAGAGCAATTTCGATTTTACGTGGTTTTAAATTTTTCAAGAACTATAAAGGTAATGAAAAAAGTTGCAAAGTCGAACTTTGCACATTGTTTCCTCATTCATTTTCATTTTTTACAAAGCTTCCTGTATGAGGAAGCAAAAATGAATAAACAAGCTTACTCATAGAGGTGGCTTTAACAAATTATCGAAGAAATTTTTTTTAAAATTTAATTGATTAAAAAAAAATTCACAGAAAAACAGCAGTCTGCAATTTTTAACAATTAACAATATCAATTATATAAACATTTAATTTCTAGAGTGTCTTTCGAGAATATGGATCTGCCGACACGTGTTGACATTAATTTCAAATTGCGGTTTTATTTCACATAACAAAAACGTGTTTCTTCAAATATCCCGCTAATTTCTTCATATTTTTACAAATTCATCACTATCAATGTTCCCCTGAGTTAAGGACCCAACCTTTAACATAAATTGTCTCTTCAATATTTTTATTCAAAGCAGAAAAATTAACAAAAACGACTAAAAAAACTTAGCTTGAATTATATTAGTCTAAATATCCCCAAACTTAAACGAACTAATTCCAATTACCTTTCCATCGATCTCTAAGTAATAATTTGAGTAAGTTGTCTTTGTGAAAAATGAAAATTAATGAGGAAGTAATGTGCAAGGTTCTACTTTGAATCCTTTACATCTTTTACATCTTTAGAAGCAAATAAAACTATAGCTAATTTATAGTCGAATAAACTTTAGCCCTTCAACTTGCCATTGACATCCATAGCTTTGAGAAAAATCGTAAGACAAATATCAATAACCGTTTAATTTATTCACAGAACGGCGAGGTGAGGTGCGACAGGAAGAGATGTCCCCGTTCACTCTGCAATTCGATAGCGAATCAGCTGAAGCGAGGCGAGCACGTGGCGGAGCCGGACGACTGTTGCACGGCCCAATGTCGTCGAGCCCGACGGCATCATCGTAATCATCATCCGCCGAAGCATTCGGTGACACCGCGAGAGCTAAGCTGAAGAATAAAAGCTCCGATCTCGAGCGGTAGCAGCGTTCTCTGAGTCGTTCAGGAAACATTCTACTTCAACGGTAGAACGTCCCGACGATCGCCAAGAAAAAAAGAAAGAAAAAAAAACAAACAAACAAACAAACCATATTACCATAGCTTCGGAAGCCAGCGACTGATTCACAATCGTTTCCTCTTCGTTTTTTCTCACCGAGACTCGAGATTGTGGAACGAAAAAAAAAAAAAAAAAAAAAAACGAGCCATATCAGCAGCTTCGCGAAGCCAACGATCGTACTCCGCCGACGCCGCTGCCGCTGCTGGTGCTATCACCAATTTTCCATGACACTTGGAGCGCGCCGTCACAATCGACGCTGCGCAACGACTCTTTTCGAGTCCTTCGCTCTCCTCTCCTCTTCGTCTCGGATAATCTTTATTGTTAAATTATCCGACGTCGAAAAAAAAAAAAAAAAATTCAAGTGGCGCTGCGAGTCACAAACGCAAAAGAAGTTATTTTATATCATAGAAGGAGACGAGAGAGAAAGAGAGAGAGAGAGAGAGGGTCGTAAGCGTCGATCTCTGGGTACTTGGCGCAGATCAACGACAATTCACGAAGAATCGAGATATTAATTAAAAACAAAAAAAGAAAAAAAAACCGGAGGAGATTTAAAGTAAAATCGGCTTTTGTCCCTCGTTACGAAAAAAATGAAAAAAAAGAAAAAAAATGGAAAAAAAATACAAGCGAAGAATAACTTACCCACCAACCTCACCAAGTTACCCAGCAACCAAAGAAGACTGAAGAACCTCGATGGCGGCATCAGTTATCGTTACGCGATTGCTAATGTTTACTAATTTACTCCGGCTTAATTATTATTACTATCATTATTATCATTATCATTATTATTATTAATATTATTATTATCATTATTATTATTATTATTATCATTATCAATAATATTATTATTGTATAATTATTTACTATCGTCACTCTAGTGTCAACGATAGTGTATTAGGCGATTAAGGAGACACGATTTATTACTTTGCAATCGAATTAGCGTCAAATTATAATTTGAAGCTGCTTTGAGAATAAAAATAATAGTCGGACTTCCTTATAAGGCAGAGATAGCTACGAGCTCTTCGCTCTTCATCGCTACTCTTCCTTTTCTACCGTTCTTTACGTTTTTAACATTATTACCGTACATAGGTAGGTTTATGTATTATATTACTATTATTATTTTAATTATCATTATTATTATTATTATTGTTATTATTACCAATGGATCGTGTTAATGAATACGATTCTAAGAGCTTCCCATAGGGAGAGAAGAGCTATCGTGCCTTGTTATCTCACACGTGCCTGCAACAGTCAACGTAATCGTTGGATAACACGAGATCGTTTACTCATTATAGGATCTAAGGCCACGGGCAATTATTCGTCGTATATCTTATATGAATTTTGTACATAAGTATATAGTAGTGACTGCGAATCGATGTGGCTCTTTTTTTTCTCAAGAGTGTGCGAATTGTTATTTAAGCGAGGAATTTCTACATTTTTGAACCGAATAATTGTCGATATTTTATTCGGAATTAGTTGTGAGAATCGTATTCAACGTAGAACGCTTAAATTTGGTATGCTTATTGAGTAATCATTATTGTTAACAAAATATTTTTTCATATGAACAAAAGTCTAAAGGGAAGTATTATTGAAAAATATTAGTTTTAAATATTTTAATTAAATTATATTGAATTTTCGTAATTTTAAATATACCAAATTTCATTGTTTTATAAACAAAAATAGAATTATTGATAAATATTTAGAATTTCTGTTTTTGTAAACACATTAAAAAAAAAAATTTCAATAATTATTTTTTTACTTATAGAACAAAAATATTTTGAGTATAAAAAAGTATAGAAATTTTATTTTTATTTGAATGATTAAAAATAAAATTATCGAACATTATTACGCACATTTTCGTTAATATATCATAGTAATTTTCTCTTTACACTTTTTTCCATATAATAAAACTATTTGTGTTCAAAATAAAGATTACTCAATCATATTAAAATTCAGCCTTCCGTATTTATTATGTGTCTCATAATTTATTCCGAAAATAAACCGAGGATTTTTCGGCTCGAGAACCTAGATATCTCTCTTGGAGCCGAGTCTCGAGCGCGATTTATCGTTTTAACAAAGGAGCGAGGGGATCCCCGGAAGAGCATTCAATTTTGCTGGATGAAATTGTAGCGAAACTTGGGACGTGAAGATGAGAGAAGGAAATAACGCGGCGGTCTGAAAAAAAAAAAAAATAAGCGCTCGGGAGCGGCGAATCAAAATTTTTGATACTGAAACGACTGTAATCTGTAAGTTTTGTATTTTTTTTTGCGACTAGTTTAAAAGTGATGTTTAGATTGAGAGAAAGAGAAAGAGAGAACGAAAGAGAAAAAGTGGGAGAGGACGTATAGAAAGAGAGAGAGAGATAGAGAAAGAGTGACGTTACGTTGGACGTTGAGGAAAACCGATGCTATTCTGTACTGTGCCAAAACCGATTTACAATTATTATTATCACGTTTAAAAAAAACCTCGAATAATAATATTAATCGATTTATATCATCGCCATTCAACTGGTATTATGGTAGCTCACAAACAAACAAAAAACACCAACACATACACACACACACACACACAAACACACACACACCGTATAACTCTGCATTGTAATTTCATATTATTATTATTATTATTGTCGAAGAATTAATCAATTGTACCTACTTGTTGGATATTTGCTAAAAATAACTCTACAATATTGTAATTAAAAGAAGAACAAAAAAATGTCTGTAACACTTCAGCCTCCGAGACAACGCGCTGACAACTCTAAATTAGATGCAAGTTGTATGCCGATTTCAGTATTTTTCAATTAATAAACAGCAAAATGATTTCATGCCTTACTGACTCTATTATATATGCACCGTTTTTTTTATAACTTGTGACTTTGAGCGAATCTTATTCCTTCATCCAACGCCTCCAAAACAAGATTCACGTGATCTGACGTTGCGTTCACTCCCATCACGCCAATTCGGAGAATCTTGCCGACTGTCGGTCCGAGTCCTCCCGAAATTTCGACGTTGCATCTGCGAATTTATTTGAAAAATTTGGTTTTGAAACTTATACGTTATTTCAATCTACGGCTTAAGCAAGTATCAGCGCTTGAATAGTCAAATCAGTACTTAGATTTTGTAAAAGTTTCTGTAAACTTTTGGGCAATAAATAACAGCAATAGAGGATAATTTGTGGTACCGAATATGTCCTTAACTCAAATGAACGTGGTTTATGATAATTTTGTAAAAAAAAATCCAAATTAAGGTCACTTTCCTAAAGGGTGCGGAATTCGTGTAATTTTTTTTCAAAAATTTGTCTCGGTTCAAATTTGGGTATTCTCTGGGAAAAAAAAATCTTTAAAAAATATTTCTTATTGAAGATACTGAGAACAGCGATTTTGGATTGTAATAATGTTAAGAAATGATTAATAGATTCTTTTTTAAATTTCAATCAATTAGACGGAACACTTACATTTTTTCTTAGTAAATGAATGCTTTGCTTTTTTTAAATGAATATGATTTTTAAAAAAATATTCGAATAGTTTTGAAATTCAAATTTTATTTCAACAATTTGAAAAAAAGTCGCGAATTTTGCATATGTATGTTTTCGTAGAAAGATTTCAATAACGTATTAAAAGCTTCAGAATTATTGAATGAACAATTTATAAATTATAAAAATAACTTTAACAAATTCTCGAAGAAACTTTTTTTTTAAATTCAGTTGATTAAAAAAATAAATTCACAGAAAAATAGCAGTCTGTAATTTTTAACGATTAACAATATCAATTATATAAACATTTAATTTCTAGAGTGTCATTCAAGAATAAGAATCTGCCGACACGTGTTGAAATCGATTTTAAATTGCGGTTTTATTTCACATAACAAAAACGTGTTTCTTCAAATATCCCGTTAATTTCTTCATATTTTTACAAATTCATCACTATCAATGTTCCCCTGAGTTAAGGATCCAAGCTTTAACACAAATTGTCTCTTCAATATTTTTATTCAAAGCAGAAAAAATAACAAAAACGAGTAAAAAAAACTTAGCTTGAATTTTATTAGTCTAAATAGTCCCGAACTTAATCGAATTAATTCCAATTACCTTTCCATCGACCTCTGAGTAATAATCCGCCCCTCAACTCCCAGAGGCATTTTAATCGCAGTAATCGTCGCTAAACGGTTCTGCGGATTTTTAACATAGAATTCCAAGCCCCTCTTGGAGATTCCCTCGCTAAGTTTTTGCGTGGCAGCGGCATGTCTGGCCCATGAAACCTCGAGACCTTCGGCAGCGAGAATCGCGAGTCCTTCCCGCAATCCGTAGACCAGAGTAGCGCTGATTGTGTGATGATAGATTCTAGGCCTGCCGAAGCAATTCCAATAATCACCGAGCAGCGTCATGTCCCAGTAATAGACAGGAACTTTCGTTTTTCTCGTAAAGATTTTGTTCCTATCAACAGAAGCGGTTAAAATAATGTAAGTAAATAGCAATATTATAGCAACAGCAGCTAGAAAAAATGAAGACACTAATTATTGCATGTTTTCGAAGAAAGGTTCCATATTACGTATAAATTTTTTTAAATTAATTGCATGAAAAGTTTCATGAAAAATTTATTAAAAAAAAGTTTTAATAAATTATCGAGGAAAAATTACAAAACTTTTATGCAATATTTTTGAAAAAATCATGTGTCCGGAAAAATTCGGGAATTAATTAAAAAAAACCAAAAAGGTTTTTGTCAACATTTTTGATACATTATGTAAAAATGATATAGTAACTTTTCGTCATTATTATTATGCAAAATCAAAATCTGAATATTTTCAATGACGCTGATTATTTCAGTTCTTTTATTCATTCTAAAAACGATAATTTTACTGAAAAAGAGCAGGCTGTAATTTCCAAACGATTATAGCAATAATAATATAAATATTGAATATTATTATTATTATAATCGATTGAAAATTACAGCGTGTTAAAAGATATTTAATATCTTCTGTAGCGGAAACGTCACGTCTACATTCATGGACTTTTTTCAATCCCCCTTTAGATTTGCACATTCTCTGAATAATTATATAGAACTAAATGAGCCGATTTAATTGATAATCTTCATCAATCTTTTTCAACTGCTCGGTAACTCTTTTACCTTGTAATTTGATTTTTTTAACGTTATTTTATTGCTATTACTGACTTTGGAATGTGTTTAATTCCCTATATACTTTGGACCTTCTTGCACTATTATTCTCGATTGATTTCAAGAGCATTACCCGTTCAGTGTATAACTAAATTAATAAATAAACGTTTGATTCGTTGGGCATCTTTTGAAAATAGTTGAAAAGTAGAACTTTGCAAATTGCTTCCTCATTAATTTATATTTTTCACATAGCCACCTCTATGAGTAAGTTTATTTATTAATTTGGGCTTCCTCGTGGAGGAAGCTTTATGAAAATTATAATTTCATGAGGAAGCAAGGTGTAAAGTTCCAATTTGCAACTTTTTTTTTACATTTTTAGTTTTTGAAAAATTCTAAATCACGTAAAATACCGAATACCGAATACGCTTTACCGAACATCACCAAATTTGGTACTGGCTCATTTGGTATTTGGCTCATCGATGATTTACGAGGAATTGTTTTTTATAATAGAGAACAGTTTTGAGAGGTGACCCGTAAAAAAATATATTGTGCAAAAATGGACCACCCTAATATAATAAATATTAGGGTGTTCATTATTTTCAAATATTTTTAAATATTTACAAAGCTTCCTCTATGAGGAAGCCAAAATTGACGTTCTTCCTAATAGCGATAGTAAAATTAATAAGAAGTGAAAAAATCTGAGGAGACCATGTTCAAGGTTCCACTTTGCAACATTTTTGTGCTTATTTTACTTACTGCTTCGGCATTCGCAGTCTGCTATAAACAGAAAACCTTCGTCTAAGCAGTTGCAATTTCGTTATCTATTTCACTAATTGTGGCTGGCAACTTTGCGAATGCTGGTTAAATCGCTTAAGGATGTGGAACTGTTTCACACTAGTCAAATCGGTGCTAAATTTTTGTAATTTGTTCATTAAAGTTTAATGCATTAAATAAAAATAATAGAGTGTAGTTTGAATTGAAGAATGTATACTTAGGTCAGAGAACCGACAGCAGTGGACGCGCGGTCGGTGTGTGGCTTCGGCGGTCCCCGGAGTTAAGCAGCATATTTGCGGTCATAACTTGGATGGGTGACCGCTTAGCCTTGCACTGGTTTGCGCGCCAACTGCTGAGCGGGAGGCAGTTTTTCTGAGTTTCTAATGTATTCTCATACAGTAGAAACTCAGTAAAAATAAAGCCGACTGTATCGGCCAGGTTTTCCGCAGTTTCCCTGTGCCCTCGTGCAAATGCGATACAGTAGTGCATTACGATGAGTGGCTGCGGACAACATTCTAGTGGGGTCTCTATGAAGGAACTGGGAAAAAAGGAGAGGGTAAACGTAAAAGCCTGAAGAAGGCATACGGAAGAAACCAATAATAAAAATTTTAAAAAAAAATTACTTAGGTCAGAGAACCACTAATAGTGCCGGAATTGCATACAGATTAACTAATTAACGTTACTTTCCAATGGGATACATTTTCGTTCAGTTTTTTCCAAGAAAAATCTATAATTTTTTGCCAATTTTGATGAGTGATGGTTCATTCTCTTTCTTGATAGGTGCTCTACAAATTGACCGGCTGGATATTTGATATTATTGATCGTTTAATAATTATAGCCTGTTGTTTAACAAAAATCAAAATACTTTCATAAACAAATAGCTGTAATTATTAAACGATCAATAATATCAAATATCCCGCCGGTCAATTTGTAGAGCATCTTTTAAAAAAGAGAATGAACCATTACTCATCAAAATTGGCAAAAAATTATAGATTATTCTTGAAAAAAACTGAAAATGTATCCCATTAGAAAACGTTAATCAGATAATATTTATACAAATCCGTCATTTTTCTTGAGGTTAAGTATACATGCTTCAATACAAATCAACACTACAGTTATTTAATGCATTAAATTTTAATAAAACAATTCCAAAAATTTTACACTGATTTGACTAGTGTGAAACAGTCTAACATCCTTAAAACTTGGATCTGTCGGAGCCAAGCGATCTGTCAAATCGAAGCCCTCTTTGTAAATCTCTTGCGACTCTTTTTTAAGAGGCACCAGAGCGGTATCGAGTCTTTTATATTCCTGCCCGGCGAGATAACATCTTTTCCCCAAATCTTGTGACTCAAACGTATTAGTCACAAATTTACGGTTTGGCGCTCCAAGTTCAAAGTTCATTTGTACATTCGTTATTATAAATTTGTAGAAATCGCCACGTTTTATTATTACTCACAAAATACAACATTATTGTGACAGTTCTCGGGAACTGTCAAAAAATGGGCAACCTGAAACCCAAACAGAGAACGAATAAACCGACAACAATACTTATATCGAGAATGCGAGGTATTTTACCTACCTACTAATTTTTTGAAGAGCTAAAGTCGAAGTTGAGCTAAAGTTGAAGAGGTAAAGTCTTTAGAGCTAAAACAAGCCTGCAAAAGTAGAACCTTGCAAATTCCTTCCTCATTATTTTTTGCTTTTTACAAAACTTCCTCTAGGAGGAAGCCTTAATAGATTTACATACTTCCTCATATTTTTCTTAAAGATTTTAATCCTGTCTACAGAAGCTGTTAAAAGAATCTAAGTAAATGGAATATTATGGTTGTTGCGGTTTCGTGCTAAGGGCCCAGTCACGAGAGTGAGAGCAGCAGGAGCTAAGAGAGGTGAAAGTATAATTGCATTAGCGAGACTGAACGCCCTGTACTCGGTCGTTAGTTCCACTCTAACGATTCTCTCCGTCGAAAGCTTCAGTTGCCAAGAAGAAATGCTATATCAGGTAGTTGCTAATAGTGAACGAAACGCGGCGTGGGAACTCGCCGCGCCAGACGTCTCTTTATCTTTCATCCGCCGAGACCGGCAGAAACGCCAAGTCGTGTACAGCAATTGCTTCGTTATCTCATTGATTGCTCGATTTTTTATGCAACTTTTATTAACTTCGATTGGACTTTGTACGTCTGTGTTATTTGCGTAACAATAAATTCCTTCGTCCTATAGTTGTTCCAATCATTCTTTGATTCTAATCATGGTGAAAATATTTCCCTAACATTTCTTTGCAAAATGATTTCGAGGTCGTTTTTTTTCACTAATTTTCGCATACTTTTATCCGAATATTCGTGATATTTAATGAATATCTTGTCCATTTTTATTAATGACTTCAGAATGCATTTTTTCAATAGTTTCTGAATACTTAAAAAATCCGCAGGAAATATTTTACAATTTTGTTTTTAACAGCAACATATTTAAGAATGCATTTTTCAAAATTCTGCTTATTCTAAAAATGACATCGTTGGTAGTATTGAATATAAATTAATAATTAAAAAACGAGTTCTACACAAGTATTTATTTTAGTGAAATAAAAAAAAATAACAGGAGTTTTTTGCGACCATCTAATACTCGTTGTCCAGCCTTATCTTTTTTATTGAAAAAACGTGGCCATTTTTTAATGATTCGATATTCTTTTTTTTCTTTCATAACAGCAGAAGAGTGTCATTTAAATTAAGTAGAGAAAATAAAGAAATGTTATAAGTTTGAAGTGCATCAATGAAAAAAATATTATTACTTTATTTTGTCAAAAAATGGCGGATATTTTTTTGAGCGGCTATGAAATTTTTTAATTAAAAAGTACATTCAAAAACTTAAATTTTATGGTGAAACAGATTTGTTGTATGATCGGTAATTTTGAATATACAGCAAATTGAACAAAATGAAATTCAAAAAATAGTTATTAAGTTTTGGGCAAACCATAGGTGCTAAAATTCTGAAATAATTTATGGATGTTCATGATACTCTAAACAACCTTTGAAAAAATTTTGAGCAGTTTTTGCGACCATGCCAAATTTGGGTGTAACAATTTGCTGCAACAATCGGCCTGAAATTTAGCACACATATGAAGCAGATAGACAACTTTGTTTGTGATGACTTTCAAAAAACTTCTACAATTTTCGTAAAAAGTGAGGTTCCGTAAATGTTTAGCTATGGAGATGAATAATTTTTTCTAAATAAAGTTATGTTAAAGGAAGATCAGTGTAGAATTTGGGATGAGTCTATAATAATTTATAATCTATATATAAATCTATTAAAAAATCGGTTTTTATGGGATTTAGAAATTTTCTAAAACTATAGAGCTAATGAAAAAAGAGTCAAAGTAGAACTTTGCATATTGCTTGTTAATTGCCTTGTAAATTTCCATATTTCATAAAGATTCCCTCTATGAGGAAGCCAAAATTAATTTAAAAAAGCTTACTCATAGAGATAGCTTTGTGAAAAATGCAAAGTAATGAGGAATCAGTGTGCAAACTTCTACTTTGCATCTTTTTATTGCTTCTTCATAGAGGAAGCTTTGTTTTCGTAAAAAAAATTAATTCTAGATTTTCATGTCAGGACACTCAGAATGACCCAAAACGTCGAGAAAAGTGGTTTAGAAAAGATGTCCGGATGTATGGATGTATGTGTGTGTGTGTGTGGCACGCCTGCAAAATTCAAACCGCTCAATCTCGAAAACGGCTTTAACAATCAAGCTGAAATTTGGCACGCTGGTAGAGGAGCAACCTACCTATGTATACATTTTCGAAAAAATTGAAAAAAAATTCAGATTTTATAAGTCTTTAAATTTTTCGGAAAATATCTGTATATTCTCTAGCTTCCCCAATTTTTCAGCTAATGAGCTAAATAGTTCTGGGCAAATAGAGAAATAAAAAATGAAGGTCGGTATTGAATTTGAGCAAAACCCATAAAACGGTTTAGATTTTATAAAATTTTGAATTTTCGAAATAATTTTGTTTTCGTTCTTGCTCAAGTTAAGTTCGACCAAATCTGCTCAAATCTTTTGCAAGGTAAAATTAACGTCCAGTTGTAGTACACCGAGAGAAAAAGTTTCATTGATTCACGGAAATTTTTGCCAATGAAATGAAATACTTGAATTTCAATACTATATTTTCTTTGAATGATCTCAAACTCAATGAAAATTAGTGACATTGATTCGAAGAAACATTTCTTTACATCAATGAACCTTTTACATTGATTTCAAAGTTATCGTCTCTGATTCAATAAAACCTTCTTCTTACCAGCTCAAAATTTCGAAATCTATTTTTTCCTGAAGTACGCGGCAGATAAAACTCAAATTTTGTGAGTATGTAAGGAAATACGGCAGAAACAGGCTGAGCTTCTGGCTCCTCGAAACTCGAAGCCGTTTGTTCGGGAGAACCGGAAAACAAAAAAGTGAGGTTAAGTGCGAGAGAGAGATCAAAGAAAAACTTTCTTTAAACCAATAAAAACGTCTCTTTAAAACAATGAAACTGCTTCTTTATTATATGCTCACTAAGTAAATCTTTATTTACAGGCAATGAAATGTTTTCTTTGAAATTCAAATGCACTGTTTCATTGAAATCGAAGAAACATTTCGTTGAAATCAATGAAAAAAAAAATCAATCCACCCATTTCTTTGGCGTCAATGAAATCTTTTCTCTCGGTGTAGATATCGAATTTGGTGAAGATTGCTAAAGTGATTCAGATTTTATAAGACATTGTTTTTTAAATCTCTGTATGTTCTCTAGCTGTCACAATTTTTTAGATAATGAGCGTACACAGTTTTTGACGAATAAAGCAATGAAAAATGACGATCGATATTGAATTTAAGCGAAATACATAAAGCGATTTAGATTTTATAGACTTTTGAAATCATGAACATTTTTGTTTTCATACTTCTTTAATTTGTATTTAAAATAAGGATGCAAATTACAACGTTGCACATTGCTTCGTCAATAATTTTCATCTTTCGCAAAGCTTCCTTACGAGGAAGCCAAAAATAAAATAAACAAGCTTACTCATAGAGGTGGCTTTGTGAAAAATGTAAATTAATGAGGAAGCAATGTGCAAACTTCTACTTTGCATCTTTTTATTTTTTCTTTACGATTTAGTCTGACCATAAGGTTTGCTTCAAGCCGATGGATGACTCGGCTTTGCCGGACACCTGGCTTATGCCAAAACCCGATGGCAACCGGTAATCCGATCGCGGTGTACATCAGAGAGCGCGTATACATATATGAAACGCGAAACTTCGTGGAACTGGAAGGATCGAATGAAAGATTCATGGGGGAACGGACAGAAAGAGAGAGAGACGCTGGCGAGCATTCGAGCCAATGTGATTCACGAAACCGCGCAATGCTTTTGTTCACCCGGGTCACGACGAGGCTTTCCGTGTTGCCCATTCGTTGTCGGTAAACCAAGTACGCGACTGCTCCTCTTTTACGAAACGCATTAATATTCCGAAAAGGAATAGTAGCGAGTTTCCCGCGCTCCCACGATCCGTTTAAATCCTCGTTTACGACAACATATGGATAATAATATTGACACCCCAGTAAAAATATTTCTAAGACAATGTATGAAAATTTCTCTGAAAAGTCTCTGAATTGCTAACGTATATTTCAGAGAAAATCAATGATTTTTATGAATCTAAATATTACCATATGTTCTGAAAATTTCCGACTTGCCCTACCAAATTTTCTGAAAAACTATGAACATCGTTAATATTCTAAGCCTGTTTCTCTTTTATATTCTGAAACCATTTTCTGAAAAAGTCAAATTTTCGTTGTATTTCTCGGGCAAAGTATATGGGGCATTCCATGACAACTCGGTCAACGGCTGAACCTCATTTTTTTCACGACAATTTATTATGTTATTCTTCGAACTGAAAAATACATGCAGAAATTTTTTCAGATTTTTTAAATCGAAATTTCTGAGTTATAAATAATGCAAGCTATCTAAAAAACGCCCTAATTTAAAAAAAAACTGAAAAAATTCTCAAAAATACTATGATGTGCAACAAAACGTTTGAATCATAGGCCAGAGTGGGCCGAGATTTCCTGCTATTTTTTTTTCCATTTTATAACATTATTCCAAGATTCATTAAACGTTAAATCGACAACGTTTCGGTTTAAAAATCTCGAAAGAATCTCAAAAATACTGTGACGACATCCTAATATATGTATATATATATTGCCAAAAAAAAATCAGATTCTTTTATTAAACTTGCTAAAGTATGTGTCTGGACCTCCATATGTACCTTTTCACATAGAACCCACTGGCAGTTTTTTTTCTGAATAATAATAATAAATAAATAAATAAATAAATTATTTTTCAGTTTTTTTAGAGATTTTTATATCGCGGCATTTTTCTTAACGTTTGAAATACCTTTAATTAATATTATACAATGAAAAAAAAATTGAAAAAGGTCTTCTTTCTCTTTTTCCTTCTCAAAAATGTTGTTCATCACAGCATTTTTGAGAATTTTGGCATTCTTAATTGTGGCGTTTTTTAGATAGCTTTAATTATTTATAACTCGAAAATTTCGATTTAAAAAGTCTGAAAAAATTAACGCAAAAAAAAATTGAGGTTCAGCCGTTGACCGAGTTGGCATAGAATGCCCCATACACTAAGTCTCACAACAAAATCCTCCGCGTGTTTGGCCGACAATAATTTTTAGAATTACTTTGAAAATGTATGATTTTTTTTCGACTTTTGTTAATAACTATAAACTTTGCTGTTTTTTTCTGGCTATTCATTTTCTATATTCTCGAAAATGTCTCTAAAAACTCCACTTTTCGCTATTGTCTCATATAACTCATAGAGAATGTTCAGGATCGTCGGTCTTTCTCTGAAATTCTCTGCATGCTTCGTTAAAGAAAAGATTCAGAATTACTACTACTTACGAATTGTCTCTATAACATCTATGTTGTTGGAGAGAATTCGTAAATTCTCTGAAATTCTCAACATCCACATTAATACAGAATCGAAGTTTTTCAGAAAATAAATCGTATTTTCTCTGTAAAAATCTACTGTTCGTTCGAGTAACAAAATTACTACATGTTAGAGAGAATTTGTAAGTTCTCTTAACGTACTTTATCCGAAAAATTCAGAAATTCACTGAAATTTAAAAAAAAAACTGTCAATTTAACTGATAAATCGTGACTGCTGGAGTTTGCGCATAAAAAATGGCAGCGGAATACTCAGCAAAATCTCGGAAAAAAATTTTCTTTCGACATCGGTGGACCGAAAATTTCTGTTAAATATACAGAAACAGTTTCAGCGAATATTTTTTTAGCAGTAAAATAAATGTTGTTTTCTCGCAGATACGAGTACACTGAATATTCTGAGAACATATTGCATAAACATTGATTTGTTTTTTTTCCACATACTCTGCTTGTCGGCTAAAAGAAACGGGAGTCAACCCGGCAGGAGCGCCGAGACACTTTTGACTTCCGGTGTAAACTGCGTCAACACCCCAAGCGTCTGCAAAAAACGGTTCCCCTCCAAGAGAAGCCACAGTATCGACGATGAATAGTCCTCCGTATCTGAAAATAAAAATACGATTCAGTTTAGATTTTACTTCCTCATAGAGAAAACTTTAATTTCATTTTTGCTTCCTCGTAGAGGAAAGCTTTGTTTTCGTGAAAAAAATCCTGGATTTTCATGTCAAAAAATTGGTACACTGGTAGAGTAGCAACGTCCCTTCCGATTTGGAAATTTACAAAAAAATTGAATCATTTTTTCAGATTTTATACCCTTTGAATGTTTCGAAAAGTGTCTGCATATTTTCTAATTGCCGCAATTTTTTACTTAGGGAGCTAAATAGTTCTTAACAAATAAAGTAATGAATAATGACGGTTGGTATTGAATTTGAGGGAAATCCAGATTATAGAAAATTTTTAATTTTCGATAAATTCATGTTTTCGTTCGAATTCAAGTTAACTTCGACTAATTCAGCAAATTTTAAACGGGATATCAATTCTAAATTTGGTACATATACGGATTAATATGAAACAAAGTTGAGATACAAATTTGACGTGAATCGTTCGAGCGGTTCAAATTTTATGACACTTTGAATTTTTAGAAAAACGTTCCTCGCGTCACAATAAACCTGTAAAGTTGAACCTTGCAAATTTATTTCTCATTATTTTTTTGCTTATTACAAAGCTTCCTCTATAAAAAGGTAGAGGTAGCTTTAGAAAAAGCAAAAAATAATGAGGAAGCAATTTGCAAGGTTCTACTTTGCAGGCTTTTTTTATATCGAATTTTTTATGCGGATGTGTGCGTGTGCGTGGCTTCAAAATTTCGATAATCTATATCTCAAGAACAGTTCAACCAATTCAGCATTGTAGAGACAGCATTGTTTTCATTTTTTAAATTAATTTCGAATTTTTTATGCCAGGCGATTCAGAATCCTCTCGTAAAAAAGACATAGCACATTAAACTCGAAAGACTGAAGCCGCTTTTCGAGTCTTCCGATTGGCCGGCGACGGCTGTTTCAGAGCTAACTTCAGTCTGTCAATTGTGCCGCTGCAGAGTCGCCGCGTATGGCGCGCATTTTGAACTGTCGCTTTCGCTGTTCTGCCATGGCCACTGTAGAGTCACGTATCGCCAGTAACTTTAATGGCTACCTTTTTCGGAGTTGTGATATTGAACAGAACTATCTCCACACAAACAAAAAGTAATCGATGAATAGATCATCATTTTTGCATAGATGTTTGAAAGGTTCTCTTTTTTTATTTCTAAACAAAATCGACGCTGATCTTGGTGATGAATAGAGTTGTAAATCCGTAATTCTTTTGGAAATAGAATTTATAATACAGTCAATTATAATATAATTGACTTTGTGATTATGTTCTTGAAAATAATAAGTTGCAGCGATTATAATATCCTCTCTTAAAAACACAGTACATCGAAAGTAATTATTTTATGGGATGAAATAGGAACGCTGAATTAGATTTATCAGTTCTGGAGAATGTCTAATAAAACTGCCTTTTTATAGCATGTGAAATTAATGGTGATTGGTACAGCGGTTTTAAAGAGAATATGTAATGATTATATCAAAAGTATGTAATGAAAGTAGCGTAATTCTGACTACCTGCTATTTTGGGTAGACATATATATTGATTCTTCAAGATCGTTTTAGCTAAAAAAAGACACAAAGTCACCAAAGCATAGGACACGCGGAGTGCGGACGTTGTTGCTAGTGGTGGAAAAATGTGTGCATGTGTTTGGCTTCGAAATCAAGTGCGAAGCTAAGTGCAAGTACATTTAATATTGTTCCGTATTGAATTTTTCGAAAAATTGACGGTATTGCATTAACATTTGCAAATCATTAACTAGCGAGCCCAAATGTTTGTACGTAAACGAAATAATATTTAATGATACTAGATACATCCCAGTAAACATAAATATGTTACAAGTAACATCACCTGTAACTTACATGTAAGTTATTATTTCCCACTCAACAATATTACCATGTTATGTAACTTGCGTTACAATAACCCTAGCGGATCTGAAGAACCGCAAAATAACCGAAGAGTGACTGGTCGTTATGGAACAAAAAATCACTCCAGAATAACCCAGAAGGAACCTAGTGACCGGCGGGTAACCATAAAGTGACCCGTAATGAACTGAATGTTCCGTTTCGGGTTACTATTCGGTTATATGAAGAACTTTCACATAACCGAAAAACAACTTTTAACAAACTGTCGGTTACTTCTGTGTTACTTTAAAGTTTGATTTTGGTTAAAACATTGGTCGCTTTGTAGTTGCAATCGGGTTCTTTTTTGTTCCAAAATAACGGTCGCTTTGTCGGTTATATTACAGTTGTTTTACGGTAAAACAACTGGAAATGAACCTCATAATGACGGTTACTTGTATGTGACCGTAAAGCAACCAGAAAATGACGGTTGCTCGGATCCTCTAGGGAACCGTTACATTTCAGTTATATTGCCCGCTCGTTACACAATGTAACCGCAACGTAACAGCAATGTAACCGAAAGTTACCAATAACATCACCTGTAACTAACATGTAACTTACGTGTAAGTTATTATTTCCCACTCAACAACGTTACCGTGTTATGCACCATGCATTACACAATCATTACGTTTAAGTTATGTTGCCTGTCCGTTGCGTAATTTTACTGATATAAAACATGTAACATAAAAGTTGCGTAACCGCAACTTCGAAAGGTGAGGTTCTTTTGCAGACTGAAAGTCCACAAAAGAGCTTCACGGGTTGCGAAATCGCTACCCTTAGAAGGTCAAAAAATTAGTTGCTACAATTATAACTCCCGTCTTTTGCTTGGGGGCAGTCGGGAGTTAAAAAATAGAACAAGCTTTTGGCGAATAATGCCAATCAGCTAGGGCACCTCCGAAGGGTATCTCCCACTGTTTATTTTGAGCTGTGAAGTTGCTCAGTCACAACACGCTAGGGTCACAAATCGCTTGCGAGAAACTTTTGAGTCGTTAGCCACCTAGCGGACATAACATTCTGTATGAATATGTAACGTTCTTGCAACGTTGCCACGTTACATAACTGTAACATAACCGGGCTATCGCCACAGTTACATTACAATCGTTATGTACATGTAGCAAGCATTACAGTTACACACTATTGTTACATAACTGTAACGGAACTCCGACATATAACAGTTAAATAACATGTATGTTCACGATGTTACATACCCACTGTAATATGCATGTTACGTAAATGTTACATTCCCTTCCAACGTTCTTGCAATGTTGCTACGTTACATAACTGTAACATTGCCTTCCTGTCGCGAAAGTGACATCCCAATTGTTACTTGCACGTTGCGTTGCGATTTCGTAGCTTTTGTTATGCAACTGCAACGAAAATATGTCACATAACAGTTACATTATCTGTATATAACAAATGAAACATCACATGTTACTCCTACGTTACATATCCTTAACATAACCCAAGCGTTACATTGTTACAATTACGTGTGACTTCCAGGTTACATTGCTATACCATAACGTGTTTACTGGAATCATTTAGTGGAAATCGGTAGAAGAGTCCGGACTGTATAGGAATTTGAATTTTCCGTCTGTACAACTAAAATTGCGTTAAACTTGGGTTTGTCAAACATATATCTAATACAACGATGCAAAGTAGAACCTTCGATAATACTTCCTCATTATCTTCAACTGTTTACAAAGCTTCCTCTATGAGAAAGCCAAAATTGACGTACATACTTCCTTACAGAGGTATTAACAAAAAAAAGGAAAAATAATAAGGAAACAACGTGCAAGGTCCTACAATTTGCATCCTTTTCTTTTATAGATTGCCTGACTTATGAATGACGTCGCCGACGCCCTCGAGCGGTTGTTTCATGCCTGTGGATGATTCCGCGTGAACCATAAAAAAGGCAACAGGTCGATGCTTCTTCATGGCTGACTCAAGCTCTTGCAGAGTGAAAGGCACGCCCAGTTCAGTCACCAATAGTTCCACCTGTGGTTACAACGAATATGAATGAACGCGAATCGTTCGCTTGTTAGTCATCGCTCGGCGTAAAAGTATACATTTTAAAAAATAAGAAATTGTACTCACGTGCGCCCCGATTCGCGTAGCCATGTCGGCGGCGCGCTCACCCCATAAACCACATTTTGCAATGAGCACCTTCTCTCCCGCTTCCAACAGATTTCCCAGACATGCCTCCATACCCGAATGGCCTGACGCGCTGATCGCTAAGGTCATCCTGTTACGCGTTTGGAAAGCGTATTGCAAGCCCAATTTGATGTCGTCCATAAGCTGCAACGTGTTGTCAATTAATGAGAAATGAATTCAGTTCCTTTTTTAGATAAATAGGTGTTAGTGACTTTCTTAAAATATTGACTTCATAAATTGAGTTTAGCATTTCATAACAAGTGAGCCACTGTAATTTTACGTAGTGTACGTAGTCTCAGAAAGTGTTCATAATTGTTTTTAAACTTGTTTAAAGTTCAACCAACATCCTCATTTTTTTTGTCTTTTTTGTTAAACATTTGAAAACGATTTTTTCAACCGACCGGCTTCATTTCAGATATTGCGCTTCGATTTTATGATTTACGTTTTTTCGGGTAAACTGAAGCCTGCATTAGTTTTATCATTTTATTTAACGATTTGCTAGGCCAGTTTTGAAGGGATTCGCTAGGCCAGTAAAAACAATTGCTAGGCCACCAAAAAGATTTACTAGACCAGTGTACTAGACCTATTTTGTCAACGCTGTTTGTTGCTTTTGTTTGGTACTTTTTTGTTACATACAAATTTACTTTTTGCTTCCTCATAAAGGAAGCTTTGTTTTCGTGAACATCTTTTTTCGAGATTTTCATGTCAGGACACTCAGATGCGAAACGTCGAGAAAAGGGGTGGGGGTCAAAATGGAGAAAGATGTAAATTTTGAATGGTTGTAATTTTGAATTTCGAAGTCAACGAAAGTTCAAATGGAGAAAGGCCAGTCTTACGAGAGGGTGTTAAGTATTATATAAAAATGAAGAATATCGAGATGTCAAATGAATTTTATGTGGAAAACATATTCAGGAATGGATGCAACCACAAGGGGAGTAATGTGGAATTGACGAGAGTTCGAACAGCTTATAACCCAATAATGCAAATTTCAAACTTGCGGATATTAAGAATATCTTTAATTCCGGATGCATTATAGTGAATGACCAAGATCTGGAACGGTCAAAATAACGAAAGCTCGAAAAGTGGAACAGTGAGAATAGTGAAAGACCGTCAAGTGGAATGGTAAAAATAACGAAAGCTTACGGAACGTTGAAAACATATATCTCTCACTCTGTGTACTACCGAGCGGAGTTCATAGATGGCGTAAGCTAGTGCTCATCGAGGGCGAAATACCACGTAGAGTGTGCTGCCACTAGTAACGACTGAACGATAGATCTTATTTAAAAACTGGTGCACTGAGGTGTGACAAAAAAAGGCCTATTTATTTGTCACTGCGCTGATCCAAATAACTTCGGTACATAACCATAAATAAAGTTCTGTGGAAGAGGAGCCCCGTAACAAACTGTTAAGAGATGCTCAAGCGAGTTTTTCTATTGTTCGGTCTGTCAACAGCCTTGCAACATTCAAAACCGCTATATGTATCTCAAGAGTGGCTTTGAGGGGACACAGCCACCTAAAAAAAGTCATAAGAAAAAAAATCTGTGAATTATATCTTTTTTTTAAAATCTTACATTTAAATAGCATTAAGTACATTAAAAAAACATTATTCTGCAATTTTGTAAACACATACAGTGCACCAAAATGGTGCGGTGTAAAAGTAAAAATGTTCTCTTATTGCTTTCAGACCAAACCGGTGGAGAAATTTTAGTGTTCGATGTCCTATTTTATCTGTCGAAGAGTGCATTTTGGTCTGCATATAGAAATATTTTCAGGTCTTTTTCACAAAACTATGATTTTAAGTGTGTAAATAAATCTTTCTTTATTGAAAACTAAAATAACATATTGAATACTAAAATTTGTTCACCGGTTTGGTCTGAAAGCTACAAGTGAAAAATTTTACTTTTTACCTCACACTATTCTATAGCACTGTGTATGTGTTTACAAAATTGCAGAATGATAATGCTTGTTAATTTCTTAATGAAGTTTAAATGTAAGATTTCTTAAAAGACCGGTATCATCTACAGAATTTTTCTTCTTATGACTTTTTTTAGGTGACTAGGTTCCTTTAGCTGGACTGGATTTTTCGTAAAAAAAGTCTACAAAAAGTCGAAAAAGTTCTTTAGCCGATTTTTGAGCTAATGAGTAATAAGATCTCAACAAATAAAGTAATGAAAATTGAGCTAATTGAATTGAGGTATTGAGTTTGAGCTAAATCTATAAAGCAGTTAAGAGTCGATAGTTTTTTTAATTTTCGTAAAATTGGAGTTTTCATTCTGACTCAAGTCAACTTCAGCTAAATCTGCTCAAATCTTCTACAAGGACGAATTAATATACAGATGAAGTATACGATTTCGGCTTCCTCATTGAGGAAGCTTTGCAAAAAGAAAAAAAATATTGAAGAAGCAATTGGCAAGGTTCTCGACAATTAAAATCCTATAAAATCCCTACTTCTCTACCGATCTTTACCAAATTTAATATCTACTATACCTACAGGTTAATTAGTCCTTGTAGAAAATTTCAGCTGAGTTGGCCGAAGTTGACTTGAATTAAAACGAAAACAAAAACTTTTCAAAATTTAAAATTTTAATAAAATTAGAACTGCTTTATAAATTGAGCTCAAATTTAATACCGACAGTTCTTATTCATTAATTTATTTGTTTAGAAATATTTAGCTCATTAACTAAAAAATTGCGGCAAGTAAAAAACATACCGACATTTTTCGAAAAATTTTAAGTCACATAATCTGAAGTTATTTCAATTTTGTCCCGAATTTAGGAAGGAGCGAAGATTTACATAGGAAGGAGCGTTGCTGCTCCATCGGTACATCAAATATCAACTTGGTTGTTAAAACCGTTCTTGAGATACAGCAGTTTGAATTTAGCAAACTGGTTGATCGACCGAAAGAAAGCACCGCTGTTCATGCACGTGTTCCAAAAAAAAAAAAAAAAAAAATTTCTTCAGTACGACATCTCGTGTATGGACCTATTGTGTTTGGTTTCCATACGTTTTCAAGATATGTCATTTGATACTGTCGAAAAACTTATACTGTCAGCGACGTGCATGAATATGCTCGATGCCGTTTTTAAAATACTTAGCGTTTGCACGCAACAACGGTTATTATCGCACAACTCAAGTTGTAAGATTAATATATAGTTTTCGTGTGTGATACTGGAACCGAATTTGAGCAGGTAAGTAGTGCATAATTTATTAAAGTCAATATATTTAAAACTTGATTCGTCAAAACGTTTTTACATATTTGTATTCGAAAACATGATTCAGAAAGCATACAGGTTAGAGGAGAAATATTTCAGAGTTTCGAGTTTATATAAATGTTTATCCCTAAGTCTAGCCTTCGATAAGTGGAGTGGTGACTGCTGGCCCTTCTCTTATCGCGTCTGTGAGAAAATGCACGGAATAGAAAATGCTTCCTTGTTCTTATTGAACTCGTGCGTGATTGGCTGCGAGAGCGTTGGGTAGGAGAGCCGTTGTGTGGTTCTTCTAGCCTAGACTCAAAAAATCGTCAAAGAATAAAGCAGAACAATTTTTTATGACGTCTCGTGCAGAAACAGCTATCCTTGTGATTATAGATTCGGTGTTCCATCCTTTTAAAATCATTTATTTTCTTATATCCGTTATCATTTATTACTTTTCATAAAATATTTTAGCTACTTTTATCTAGTTAAGTTTAGGTGTGGTTTTTCAATATAATTTTTTATCCTAGATTCGCGTGTTTTAAATTTTTTTTTTTTTTTCCGTGTGGTTTCGTATTATTTTTCGTGTGCTTTTTTATTTGTTTTTTCGTGCTTTCGTGTTATTTTCCGCGTGTTTTTTAAATTATTTTTTGTGTTCTTTTTTATTATTTATCGTGAGGAAAAGTCTATAATATCAACGACTGCTTGGCCATGCCTCGGGGCCGGGGGGGACGTCAAAAACGTCTACCGTTGGTAGACCGCATCAAGGACGGTCAAACAAACGGACAAACTCGAGGAGGCACAATAATGTAAGTGACAATATATTCTTGCTATCTATTTCTTCTATACATTTTCGCTTTCATATTTCACGTAGTTCTGTTTCCGTTAGTTCGATGTTGTAGATGAACTTATTTTTTCTTGATGCACATCAATCGGTTTGATACTAAATTCTAATAGTTTTGGGAATATACGAAAATACCCTATTCGATTGGCGATTGATACGTGATAAAAACTGATTCGTAAAATAATTCATGTTTGAACGTGTACAAATTTGGCTTTATATTGTGAAGTGCATGACATCTTTTGCAATCATTCAAAATAAACTCGGTGTATTGTTTTCGGTAGAAAACGGTAAAATAACTTGAATTGGCTACTTCAGAACTGAAGATTAATTGATAAATACCTTTCAAAATAAAATTCGATTACAATGTCACATATAAACTACCATGTGATAAGAACTAAAAAAAAATGGATTTTTCTTGCACATTTTATTAATGTTCATATACTTGTCATTTGTAACTTGTAATTGAGTTCAAGTTAGATTTGATAAGAAACATGGGCTTCGCAATGTCCAATTTCTTTTCTAAAAAGCCTGTCCGATGAAAGTATGAGAATCTTGTGCAAGTTGTTACACAAAGATTACGAAGAGATTTTTGTGAAATTTACTGCGCAAGGACAAATTAACAGAAAATCTGAGTTTTTACCATTCGACAAAAACAGAATGTACAAAATTGCTATGATTGCATTTTTCAGTTGTACAGTTAATTGGTGCATATGGTCACTTGTATTATAAGTGACTGCGTAATGAAAAATAAATAGTAAAACTAAGACTTTCTTCTACGCATTAGCTTCAAATGATAATTTCTATACTCAGGTTGGATACAGCCTTCTCATGAACAATGAGAGTGAGAACTTGCCAAGTCAATTTTATTGGACATTTAAAAAAAAGTTGCAAGATCGATTCCTCTACATTACTTCATTATTCATCACTTTTCATTACAGAGCTATCTCTATGAGAAACCGTGTTAACGAATTTTTAGTTTCCTCATGGACAATGCTTTAATGAAATTGGAAAATGACGAACCAATGTGTAAAATTCGACCTTGCACTCTTCTTTTCAATCATCGATTATTCTTTCAGTCCGAATGTTGCTTATAGCACAAGAGAATACGCGTGCTGCCTACTTCCTAACTGCCGTAGGCCGACTGCTTTTTCATGCGACTATCGCATACTATTTTTTTAAACTCATGCGTCTCGTGCAATGTAAAGGTAGTCCAGAAATGTATATTCCATTATTCCGCGACACTTGGTGTGCGTGAATGTACCCTTACAATACTATGCATTTTCCCGCGCGCGTTACCGGCACGGAACGTGGACCTTTTCGTGCATGGGATGAAAATAAAAATAATCGCGCCGGAGCTCGTTGATCTCGGTAATTCCTAAGCAATTTTACTCATTAACTGTTTATTATTAATTTGCTTTATATAAGAGCAATACTAAATTTGGATTTTTCAATATACCTTCTGTAGATGACGTTTTTTTGCCGCCCATCGACTTGAGCGAGCAGAACGGGAGATCATCACCACCGTTCGCAAATCTCGGTAATTTATTCGCATTTTTCTTAACTGCGATCTTCTATTAGCTACTAATTTGTCTTTTTTCAATGAAATTCCAAATGTGTTTTACAATTTGTCCTATTTAGATGATATGCCATCACCGCGAAACCCGTCTGCGTCACCGCTCATCAACATCGGTGATTATTATGATTTTACGAAAAACCAATTATAAATCATTTTATTGCGGAATAACGTAATTCTGAATCTTTCAACTACAACCGCGTAGAGCTGGAAATTTGGCTTCCTCAAAATGAGGCTGCCGGTGAGGAGAGGCCTTCACCTCTGCCACCACCACCACCTTCACCTCTGCCACCAACACCACTTTCACCTCTCCCACCACCACCACCACAAGGTACCATAGAGTCAAAACGACGTATTATTTTGGCGACGTATTTTGCAAAATACGTCGCCAAAAAAGCGACGTATTTTGCAAAAAATAAAATAAAATTCACGAGCTTTTATGACGCTGAAACTAGCAGACAGACCTAGCAGACGCGGCCGCCCAGTGAGCCGTAGGTTTTTGTTGGAACTGTACTCTCCCCACTACCGCAGAAGCACACGGCAGGCCCGACGGCAGCGAGCTGTCGCTGGCGCTATACAGGCTAACGTTCTAACAGCCTAGCGCGTAGCTTATAGAGCACGTTGAAATTCTTTATTTGTTAATTAAGTTTAACGAAATGAAAAAAAGTACGTTGTATTGGTTTAGGTTTCCAGAATATTTATATAAACTTACTCTGGACTAAGATCATGCTGGCAAGAGTTGTACAATGTTTTGTGGCCGAGGTCGTTACAGCTTACGCGCGGATTTCTAATGTGCTTGTCAAAAAAAAACAAAACATTCATACGCATGAACGCAGGACATTCTTAATTTACAAAAATATTCTATAAGTCCGTCTGCATTTAGCGGTATATAGTTTATTCCGTTAAAGGCCTTTGTTAATAACGAAAAAAAATGGTAAACTTTTCTTCGCACTTGGCGTAATCGATATACTGCATATTTATGGTGAAAATAAAATAAATAAAAAAACCCTTTAACGAAATACACTATAGTACACTGAATTCAACTAGATCTACAGAATATTTGTGTAAATTACCAAATGCCTGGGGTCATGCGTGTAAAAGGCTCACATACTTTCATAGCTATCGTCATTTCAGCGTACGCGCGAGTATCCATATACGTGTACCTTGACAGAACATTTATAGGCATGAACGCAGGACATTCTTAATTTACAGGAGTATTCTATAAGTCAGTCTGAATATAGCGGTATATAGTTTATTCCGTTAAAGGCTTTTGTTAATAACGAAAAAAAATTGCAATCTTGTCCTCGAACTTGGCGTAGCCGATATACTGCATATTTATGGTGAAAATAAAATAAATTAAAAAATCCTTTAACGAAATACACTATAGTACATTGAATTCGAATAGATCTACAAAATATTTGTGTAAATTGCCAAATGCCTGGGGTCATGCGTGTAAAAGGCTCACATACCTTCATAGCTATCGTCATTTCAGTGTACGCGCGAGTATCCATATACGTGTATCTTGACAGAACATTTATACGCATGAACGCAGGACATTCTTAATTTACAGGAGTATTCTATAAGTCAGTCTGAATATAGCGGTATATAGTTTATTCCGTTAAAGGCTTTTGTTAATAACGAAAAAAAAATTGCAATCTTGTCCTCGAACTTGGCGTAGCCGATATACTGCATATTTATGGTGAAAATAAAATAAATTAAAAAACCCTTTAACGAAATACACTATAGTACAGTGAATTCGAATAGATCTACAGAATATTTGTGTAAATTGCCAAATGCCTGGGGTCATGCGTGTAAAAGGCTCACATACTTTCATAGCCATCGTCATTTGAGCGTAGGCACGTGTATCAATATACTTGTACCTTGACAGAACATTCATACGCATGAACGCAGGACATTCTTAATTTACAGAAATATTCTATAAGCCAGGCTGAATTCAGTGGTATATAGTTTATTACGTTAAAGGCCTTTTTTAATAACGAAAAAAAATTGGAAACTTTTCATCGTACTTGGCGTAGTCCATGTACTGTATACTTATGTTGAAAATAAAATAAATAAAAAAGCCCTTTAACGAAATACACTATAGTACATTGAATTCAACTGGATCTACAGAATATTTGTGTAAATTGCCAAATGCCTGGGGTCATGCGTGTAAAAGGCTCACATACTTTCATAGCCATCGTCATTTGAGCGTACGCGCGAGTATCCATATACGTGTATCTTGACAGAACATTCATACGCATGAACGCAGAACATTCTTAATTTACAGGAGTATTCTATAAGTCAGTCTGAATATAGCGGTATATAGTTTATTCCGTTAAAGGCTTTTGTTAATAACGAAAAAAAAATTGCAATCTTGTCCTCGAACTTGGCGTAGCCGATATACTGCATATTTATGGTGAAAATAAAATAAATTAAAAAACCCTTTAACGAAATACACTATAGTATATAGGCATTTGGCAATTTACACAAATATTCTGTAGATCTAGCAGAATTGAATGTATTATAGTGTATTTAATTAAAGGGTTTTTTTATTTATTTTATTTTCACCATAAATATGCAGTATATCGATTACGCCAAGTGCGAAGAAAAGTTTGCCATTTTTTATCGTTATTAACAAAGGCCTTTAACGGAATAAACTATATACCGCTAAATGCAGACGGACTTATAGAATATTCCTGTAAATTAAGAATGTCCTGCGTTCATGCGTATAAATGTTCTGTCAAGATACAAGTATATGGATACTCGTGCGTACGCTGAAATGACGATGGATATGAAAATACGTGAGCCTTTTACACGCATGACCCCAGGCATTTGGCAATTTACACAAATATTCTGTAGATCTAGCCGAATTGAATGTATTATAGTGTATTTAATTAAAGGGTTTTTTTATTTATTTTATTTTCACCATAAATATGCAGTATATCGATTACGCCAAGTGCGAAGAAAAGTTTGCCATTTTTTTTCGTTATTAACAAAGGCCTTTAACGGAATAAACTATATACCGCTAAATGCAGACGGACTTATAGAATATTCCTGTAAATTAAGAATGTCCTGCGTTCATGCGTATAAATGTTCTGTCAAGATACAAGTATATGGATACTCGTGCGTACGCTGAAATGACGATGGATATGAAAATACGTGAGCCTTTTACACGCATGACCCCAGGCATTTGGCAATTTACACAAATATTCTGTAGATCTAGCCGAATTGAATGTATTATAGTGTATTTCGTTAAAGGGTTTTTAAATTTATTTTATTATCAACATAAGTATACAGTACATGGACTACGCCAAGTGCGAAGAAAAGTTTGCAATTTTTTTTCGTTATTAACAAAGGCCTTTAACGGAATAAACTATATACCGCTAAATGCTGACGGACTTATAGAATATTCCTGTAAATTAAGAATGTCCTGCGTTCATGCGTATAAATGTTCTGTCAAGATACAAGTATATGGATACTCGTGCGTACGCTGAAATGACGATGGATATGAAAATACGTGAGCCTTTTACACGCATGACCCCAGGCATTTGGCAATTTACACAAATATTCTGTAGATCTAGCCGAATTGAATGTATTATAGTGTATTTAATTAAAGGGTTTTTTTATTTATTTTATTTTCACCATAAATATGCAGTATATCGATTACGCCAAGTGCGAAGAAAAGTTTGCCATTTTTTTTCGTTATTAACAAAGGCCTTTAACGGAATAAACTATATACCGCTAAATGCAGACGGACTTATAGAATATTCCTGTAAATTAAGAATGTCCTGCGTTCATGCGTATAAATGTTCTGTCAAGATACACGTATATGGATACTCGCGCGTACGCTGAAATGACGATAGCTATGAAAGTATGTGAGCCTTTTACACGCATGACCCCAGGCATTTGGCAATTTACACAAATATTCTGTAGATCTAGCTGAATTGAATGTATTATAGTGTATTTCGTTAAAGGGTTTTTTAATTTATTTCATTATCAACATAAGTATACAGTACATGGACTACGCCAAGTACGAAGAAAAGTTTGCAATTTTTTTTCGTTATTAACAAAGACTTTTAACGGAATAAACTATATACCGCTATATTCAGACGGACTTACAGAATATTCCTGTAAATTAAGAATGTCCTGTGTTCATGCGTATAAATGTTCTGTCAAGATACAAGTATATGGATACTCGTGCGTACGCTGAAATGATGATGGATATGAAAGTATGTGAGCCTTTTACACGCATGATCCCAGGCATTTGACAATTTACACAAATATTCTGTAGATCTAGTTGAATTCAATGTACTATAGTGTATTTCGTTAAAGGGCTTTTTTATTTATTTTATTTTCACCATAATTATGCAGTATAACGGCTATGCTAAGCACGAAGAAAAGTTTGCAATTTTTTTTCGTTATTAACAAAGGCCTTTAACGGAGTAAACTATATACCGCTAAATTCAGACTGACTTATAGAATATTCCTGTAAATTAAGAATGTCCTGCGTTCATGCGTATGAATGTTTTTTTTGACGAGGTGCAAGCACATAAGAAATCCGTGCGTAAGCTGTAACGACCTCGGCCACAAAACATTGTACAACTCTTGCCAGCATGATCTTAGTCCAGAGTAAGTTTATATAAATATTCTGAAAACCTAAACCAATACAACGTACTTTTTTTATTTCGTTAAACTTAATTAACAAATAAAGAATTTCAACGTGCTGTATAAGCTACGCGCTAGGCTGTTAGAACGTTAGCCTGTAGAGCGCCAGCGACAGCTCGCTGCCGCCGCGCCTGCCGTGTGCCTCTGCGGTAGTGGGGAGAGTGCAGTCCCAACAAAAACCTACGGCTCACTGGGCGGCCGCGTCTGCTAGGTCTGTCTGCCAGTTTCAGCGTCATGAGCTTTTTGCGCTGTTTATAGGTTCGCACTTAGGAAAATTTAATATTCAACCAATTTTCATCCAGCACTGAATACGTTTATTCAAAGCTCCGCGACTTAAAAAAAATAAGTCTCCGAAGTACTGATTTTTTTAATGTTGCTTTAAACAAATTCGTGTGAAATTCACTGGGATTACACAAAATGTGCTAAACACGTGTTAGGTTTTACTATCACGTCGCAATTGTTTAAAAAACAATGTACCGCACCTTGAATACTATCCTTGCTAATGAGTGACTACAGAAATAATTACAGAATTACAACGGAGATTGCAGTAGACCATCTGTAGGTACACTGTTTTTTAAGCACACGTGGCTGATAAATCCGGCAGAGTTGTAATTTGAGAATGTTACTTCTCATAGATGTAAATTGAACAGAACAACGGCCCTTACGAGGAGACCCCTGTATATAATTGTCAATACTAGTTGAATTCCGTAATGATCAACTCATTATATTAAATAGGGACGCAAAGCCGGCGAGGACCCGCGATTATCGTAGGACCAACAAATGAGAAAAAACAGAAAAAAAAAATAAAAAACGAAAAGGTTAGGACCCCCACACACAAAAACTAAGATAATATATAACTCTCGATTCAAAATTTCAGAAGCAAGGCAAGGAAAAGCGCGCCAAGCTTATGAAGCCCGGGAAAGGGAGGCGCTTGAATTGCGCATGCAGTTCGATGAGACGGAGAGCCGCCTTCGCACGACTGAGGACCGGCTCGTCGAGGTGGAAGAAAATGGTAATTTCATCATTGTTAATTTATTTGTGGCATAAAAAAATCTCCTTTGTTAATTTACGAAAGGCCGTCGTAAACGTTGATGAACAATCGTAGAACTTTTGGTAATCACTCACAATTATAAATGTTGACATTGATTACGGAATTATTTTACATTAAAAAAGTGATTTCATTTTTTTACGCAAGCAAAGGAATCAAGGATTGCAGAAGTTTTTTTAAAATTCATACGACATAATATTCAAAATGCTTTGAAATTTTATAAAACAACAGTTTATAAGCCCGCAATTCCATTATTTTATTGAAATGAATTCTTTAACACATTATTTTCGTTGAATGCATATATTTTTTTATGGGAAAATCCATGTCGAAGTCAGTTTTTGTTGATTTAAACCTCTAGCAGGATGTAATTTTTTTTCGGCAGAAGAACAAATCATGTGCAAACCTTTTTCTGTGTTAAATAATTTTCAAAACAAGGGTTTTCTAGGTTTCTTTAAGGTGAGCAGTAAAAATAGTTTTTACAATTTGAGTGTTTGAGCTAGTCCCAAATCCGAAGCACTCTTCCGGTGCAACTTATCAGGGTAAAGTAGTTATTGAGAAATTTCACGTGTCTTAAGCTTAACTATATTTACAATTCAGAGACTGAAATCCAAATGCATATATACTGTCAGCACGCGACACTATATCGGGCCGGTAGAATCAAAGGAGCACTTATATAATTATGAGCAGGAACATCCGTCACATTCTAGTCGTAAGCCTAATGAACCGCGAGTCGATTTTCCTTCAAAAAGAATTATGTAAGTTATGTCGCAGCGTTAATTTCGGTCATCTCTCATCGGCGCTACGGAGACGCCATCGATTGTGTGCATTGTGGGCATTCGGTAGTTAATGTTAGAGCGTGTTCAGTTATGTCAAGCTGAATACGAGATCCTTTTGAAATTATTGATAATCGTTCGGAAAATATTGTTATTAATTACCGACGGTCACCGCCAGAAATTTAAACATTATCACATTCAAACATTTACAGATGAATCATCATCCCGGGGTTAAACGGTGAATGAATATATGCGCTCAACGCGCGACACAACGTCAGGCCGGTAGAAACAAAAGAGTACTTATGTAATTATGCGCAGGGGCATCCGTATAATTCTAGTCGTAGGCCTAATACAACGCGAGTCGATCTTTCTTAAAAAAGAAATGGCACATAAAACATAAAATATATCGAAATACTAAAGCCGGTTGATAACCCTCCTCATTGGTTGATGCAAGCTGTGTGTTAGCGCTAACTTCGGTTATCTCTCATCGGCGCTACGGAGACGCCATCGATTGTGTGTACAGTGTGGGCATTCGTTAGTTACTATTAGAACGTGCGCAGTTATGTCAAGCCGAATTGGAAACCCTTCTGAAATTATTGATATTTTTTTGAAAAATATTATTTTCAATTACCGACGGTCACCGCCAAAAATTTAAATATTATCACATTCAAACATTCACAGATGAATCATCATCCCGGGGCTGAACCGCGAATGACGCGCGGCACAATGTCAGACCGGTAGAATCAAAGGAGCACTTATATAATTATGCGTAGGAACATCCGTCTCATTCTAGTCGTAGGCCTAATACACCGCGAGTCGATTTTTCTTAACAAAGAAATGGCACATAAAACATAAAATATATCGAAATACTGAAGCCGGTTCATAAGCCTCCTCATATGATGATGCAAGTTATGTCGCAGCATTAATTTCGGTCATCTATCATCGGCGTTACGGAGACGCCATCGGTTGTGTACACAGTGTGGACATTCGGTAGTTAGTATTAGAGCGTGTGCAGTTATGTCAAACCGTTCGAACAATATTATCCTTAATTTTGCCGACGGTCACCGCCGGAAGCTTAACGATGATCACACTCAAACATTTACTGAAACAAAAGGGCTGGTCATGTAATTAAGTGCAGCCACTTCCGACTCTTTCTAGTTATAGTGCTAATACCGCGCAAGTTAGCTCGCGGCAGCTAACGTACATATAGTGCTAGGAGACGGTCCTTACAGCGGCGAACAAGTATCATGGCATGATTTCGCGATAGGCGTAGATAGGTACGTAGATGCTTCGTGTCGAGCCAAATCGAACGGTTAAAATTCTTCAGTTCGCAGATAAGTTCGGAGCTCACGGTGATAGATGCGCCAATAAATGTAGCACAATATACATTTGTTTCCTTGTTCCCTGTATATTATTAAACAGATGCGCTCACCAGTTGCCGTGTACAAGTATTAACATTCATTATGGCCCGTCTTTTTTTATTGGCTCTAAATTTTCCATGAATATACAAATAAAATGTCATACCACAACGTCGAAAATTGTATGAAATTGAAAAAAGTTTGTACATGATATTGTCTCTAAGCGACGATAAAAAGTAAACAACGCGTTTTTAATTAACAAAAGCTATCATTATACAACATAATCATTGTTATTTTTATAAATCTTCAAGAAAAAGAAGAGTCACGCTAGTTATTTTTTCCCGGCGGTACCTTGGGACCAAACTTTGTGAAATTTTTATTTCGAGGCGTTTAAATATTCAGTCATTAATAATAGGGCGTGTTTCGAATATTTAAGATTCTTCTTTCGTAGCTCAGTGGGATCCCGCGTCGGATTCAGAGAAAATCGACAGAATCTCGATGGAATAAAAATCTTTAAAAAATCAAGCATATAGAAGGTGCTGAAGAGATTGATCATGCAGAATAATAATTCTGAAATTACCCGGAAACTTAACTTTTTTTTTAAATAAAATAATTTTCTAATTTTTCCGAATAAAGAATTATTATTATGCAGGGTTAATCTTTTCAGCAACTTTCGTGTGATTTATTCTTTAGTTTTTAATTCCATCGAAATTCTATCGATTCTCTCGGAATATCACCCGGTGCACACTGTACTACGAAAGTAACCTAAAACGATAACCTTAATAAAGACCGTAAGACCTTTCTGGCCTTGATTCTAAGCCAAGGTAACCTTTACCTTGGCTTAAAATCTTTAAACTCCTTAAATATCTTGAAAATGCAATTTAAATTGCAATGATGTTATTACTACTACATGCTTTTGTAACAATTGTGTAATTCCAAGTTAATTCTATGACCCTATCAGATCGTCTTCTTTATTTGGTTCGCTCTCAATACATTGGGTGTATATACCATCTCTGTATATACTCAGTGTCGACCGGAGCTTGGAAGCTCAATGCTACTTTCTTGTCGACTTAACATGGAATTACCATTATGTATAATGATTTCGACGTTCTGCAAATGTTTTTTTTTGTGTAGATTGCAATGTGTTTCGGTGGATCAAATCAATTGAAAATAGCTCAATGTTATTGATAAATAAGCCACAAATTCGTATTAAACAAAAAATTTCAAAAGCGAAATTTCGATTCGAGTCATATACAAAAATCATGCTTTTTTGTAAGATGAAGCTTATGTCTGTAGTAGGACTGCACTGAGGTTATTGATAGGGTGCTAAAATCACAAATTCTAATACAAATGATAGCTCCATTGAAGATGAGCACCTACAGTGTACCTTGCCAACAGGCACCAGATCTGTTGGGCCAGTTCTCTTCGGAGTTATCGTGGCCCACGGTGAAGCCGGCGTCTGTTCCAGACGGTGGAGGGAAATGGGGCGTTTATACTTCTGTGGGCCTATGTTTGTATGTACCAACCCCAAACAATCTCAGTCATGGGGTAGTTTGGGGGAGGGGGTGTTATAATGAGGTCGTTGATAGGGTGTTAAAATCACAAATTCTTCCTTAATATGAATGATAGCTCCATTGAAGATGAGCACCTACAGTGTACCTTGCCAACAGGCACCAGATCTGTTGGGCCAGTTCTCTTCGGAGTTATCGTGGCCCACGGTGAAGCCGGCGTCTGTTCCAGACGGTGGAGGGAAATGTGGCATTCATACTTCTCTGGGCCTATGTTTGTATTTACAACCCTGAAACAACCCCAGTCATGAGGTGGTTTTGAGGGTGTTGAAATTACAGTTTACTCTTTAATACAGTGATAGCTTCGTAGAAGTCGAATGATACCCTTATTGTATCTTGCCGTCGGGTACTATGGTCCCAGGGTTATTGCTCTCTCTCGTGTAATTGTGGATCATGGTAAATTAAATGTTATGTTTGAGGGTCTGTAAGATTTCCAATATCTAGAGATCAAATTGCAAGCTAGCCGGGTAAACGAACGGAAGGGCCCGCCGCTCATTTGCCTGGTTAGTTCGTTACTGGGCTCTAAATCTTTGTGAGAATTGATCAATTATTTTTAAATAGTGTAGCAATGGTAAATAGACCTGATTATATATAGTTAAATGCAGTAGGATCTATTTTATTTTAAAAATGTTTTTCGTCATTAATACCTTACACGGATATAGTGGAATAAACATTGACAGAAGTTGCAGATTTTTAAAAACTTGTAATCGAATTGCAGATACCTCAAAGTCTTCTATTTCTTGGAACGTCGATATCATTATCACATGTTATTCACCGAATAGCATTTTATAAAATCATGTGTACTCCTTGTTGCAATTTTTTACAGCACGGTGCAGGGTCTGCTTGCAAGAGGAGGCCACTCATTCCTTTTTACCATGTGGCCATAGATGCTGCTGCGAGGCCTGCGCACATCGTTTGTGGACACAGACAGACCGCTGTCCTATGTGCAGAACGCAAATGAATGCGGAACCCCGAAGAAGTTGGTTGCCGACATAATAAGAAATTATTTAAAATAAAGTTTTGTTCTGTTAAAAAAAATATCCTATTTACAAAAATGGTTTTCTTGTTTACTCTATATACACCTTTCTTCCACCTTCGTAAAGCGGTATTTGCCACATTTAAGATTCTGTTATAGCAAAGAATATTCCTGTATAATGTAGTTCTCATTTATAAATCCGCAAAAAATGTTCCGTGTTTCAGCTTGTGCCTTAAAATCCTTCCCGTTACCAGAGCAATGTAAAGGTATTTTTTAAAAGGAGTGAAAATCGTCCAACTGTGTAGGAAACAAAAACCCAACAGTACTAGTTACTCAAAAACTACGTAAAAAATAGTTCGTCTTCAATGTTTGTTAACTTCAAATGATTATATTAAGAATACCTCTGAAAAATCCGGTGAAAATCAGTCTGATTGTTTTAGAGATGCAATACGCTCACGATAAGATGAGCTTTAAACGGTAAATTTACGGAATAATTGAGTAATATTTAGTCTTCATATGGGCGGTAATTCGGATATTTATTATATATAATGGTTATTTAGTCTTTTTAATTTTTGGTTCACGTACATTGAAGAAACGTAAGAATTTTTTGGACGCGCTGGAATCATGCATCGCCTTCATTCACAATCGTATTATATACTCTAAAAAATAGTTAAACAAACAAAAAGTTGCAAAGTCCAGCTTCGCACATTACCTCCTAATTAATTTTCACAAAGCCACCTCTGTTAGTAAGATTGTTTACTAATTTTGGCTTCCTCATAGAGGAAGCTTTGTATAATATTTTATGCCTAAACTCGTTCTAGAACGGAAATACTAATTTTTCAGAAAATTCATAAAGTTCAAAATCCCATAAAACTTTAATGATTCAATCGATTTTCACAAAATTTTATACGAATTATCAGTCTATAACGGTCTTTTCTATTTTTCCACAAGTGGTTGATACCATAACCGAAAGCAAAATAGCCTTTCGTAAACGGTGCATAAATACATCGTAGCCTAATTTGGTCTATCCGAAATATTGACATTCTTTGGATGAAAAAGAAGAGACAATTTGATAGCGAACTTGCGGTTGCAAGTTTTTATTATTATTATTAATTTAATTATTATTTATCAACAAATAAGGTTGCTGACTGTTTCGGTTTCCTAGTCTGAAATTAATTTCTGCTGAGAATAAAAAAATGTGAAGATGAAAATAAAATTTAATGCCGTTTCTTGTAATTTGAAGTATTCTTTATTCTCTATTATATCATTCGCTATTACGACATTCGCCATAATGGCATTCGTTATAACAGAGTTCGTTATTTGGACATTCGCTATTATACCCCTTCGCTATTTTGCGTATCTGAGTTTTACTCATTCCGAATTCGTATTCTCGCAATATTTCCTTTCGCTATATTGTCGATTCAAAATACTAGTTAATCTCTATAATCGATTCGAAAATAGACATGTTCTATATTTTACGAATCTATATTTTGTTTATTCAAAGTATACGCTTTCTGAAAATATATATTCAAACAAATGAGTGTTCGAATAATGAAATTTTCAAACAAATAATTCTTCGATTTAGTGGTCTGTCCAAATTAAGAAATTCAAACAACTTATCTTTCGTTATTGTAATTTTCATAAATCTAGAATTACTGGATATTAGTAATTCCAAATTTTAGTCGTTCAAAATTTTGTACCCCACCCGAGAAAAGTGGTTTAAAACAAATATCCGGATGTGTGCGTGTGCGTGTGCGTGTGCGTGTGCGTGTGCGTGTGCGTGTGCGTGTACGTGTACGTGTGCGCGTGCGTATGCGCGTACGTGTGCGTGTGCGCGTGCGCGTGCGCGTGCGTGTGCGTGTGCGCGTGCGTGTGCGTGTGCGTGTGCGTGTGCGTGTGCGTGTGCGTGTGCGTGTGCGTGTGCGTGTGCGTGTGCGTGTGCGTGTGCGTGTGCGTGTGCGTGTGCGTGTGCGTGTGCGTGTGCGTGTGCGTGTGCGTGTGCGTGTGCGTGTGCGTGTGCGTGTGCGTGTGCGTGTGCGTGTGCGTGTGCGTGTGCGTGTGCGTGTGCGTGTGCGTGTGCGTGTGCGTGTGCGTGTGCGTGTGCGTGTGCGTGTGCGTGTGCGTGAGCGTGTGCGTGTGCGTGTGCGTGTGCGTGTGCGTGTGCGTGTGCGTGTGCGTGTGCGTGTGCGTGTGCGTGTGCGTGTGCGTGTGCGTGTGCGTGTGCGTGTGCGTGTGCGTGTGCGTGTGCGTGTGCGTGTGCGTGTGCGTGTGCGTGTGCGTGTGCGTGTGCGTGTGCGTGTGCGTGTGCGTGTGCGTGTGCGTGTGCGTGTGCGTGTGCGTGTGCGTGTGCGTGTGCGTGTGCGTGTGCGTGTGCGTGTGCGTGTGCGTGTGCGTGTGCGTGTGCGTGTGTCTACGTGTGGCATGCTTATAAAATTCAAACCGCTGTATCTCGAAAACAGCTTTAGCAATCAAGCTGAAATTTGCAACGATGGTAGAGGATCAACGCCCCTTCCTATGTATGTATTTTCGATCTTTTTTTTATTCAGATTTTATAAGTCTTTCAATTTTTCGAAAAATGTCTGCATGTTCTTTAGCTTCCATAATTTTTCAGCTAATGACCTAAATAGTTATGGACAAATAGAGAAATGAAAAATGAAGGTCGGTATTGAATTTGAGTGAAATCCATAAAGCGGTTTAGATTTTATAGAATTTTGATTTTTTTAAAATTTTTGTTTTCGTACTTATTTTAATTTCTAATGTAAATAAGGATGCAAAGTAGAACTTTGCACATTGCTTCGTCAATAATATTCATCGTTCGTAAAGCTTCCTCTATGAGGAAGCCAAAAATAAAATAAGGAAAATTCCCATAGAGGCGGCGTTGCGAAAAATAAAAATTACTGAGGAAGCAATGTGCAAAATTCTACTTTGCATTCTTTTTCTGAAGAGTGAGGGGTGGGGCTGGGGACTTCGCCCCTGGATCCCGGTTATTTTATTTATCAATTTCGTATTATTGCAGGTGTATCATATGTGCATTACATTTTTTACAGCGACGCCCTTCATGTACTTGTTACAAAAGTATCGTGTGTGACGCGAGCAAAAATTGGCCCTTGTCGCGCTATAGACCATTGTTAAATATTTGACAACGATTTCTAAACCAATTTCCTTAATTTCAGATATTGCGCTTAGATTTTATGATATACGTTTCTTCGGATAAATCGAAACCTCCATTTTCTCGTCTATTTCACTTACTTGTGTGTATAACCAAAACAAACTAGAATTTTACACATTGCTTCCCCATTAATTTTAATTTTACACAAAGCCACCTCTATGAGTACACTGTTAGAAAAGATTGGAAGTTTTTATTCATAAACTCGTCATCGAAATTTAATATACAATTGTGGTATAAAATTCATGTACTTTTCCAGTAAAATTAAAGCAAATTATTAAAATCCTTTACTGTAAAATTAAAGTAACTTATTGAATGTGGTGTACCATACATTAATTTCACATTACCCTTGTATACTAAATTTAATATACTAGTTTATGAATAAAAACTTCCAGTAAAAGTTCACTAAATTTCAAGTAGATTTTTTTTACAGTGTAAGCTTATTTACTAATTTTGGCCTCCACGTAGAGGAAACTTTGTAAAAAATGAAAATGAATAAGGAAACAATGTGCAAAATTCTACTTTGCAACTTTTGTCGTTACCAAGTTCTTGAAAAATTCTAAATCACGTAAAAACCAAAACGCTTTACTGATCACGACCAATTTTGGAATATAACAGCGCTGAATATTATTTTTTATTTGTACAAAATTTTAGTTGATTCGGTACAATTTGACATGCGTTAGAGTAAAACAAATATGCTTTGAAAAAGTCGAAAATCCTATAAATCACGAACATTTTTACAGATTCATTACAAATTCAATACCGATCCTCCTTTAACATAGCTTTACTCATAATAAATTATTTAGTTCAATAGCTAAAAATGGGCGGATACTGCAGAGCGTACAGACATTTTTCGAAAAATGCAAAGTCGAATAAAATTTGAACATATTTTTGAATTTTTTAAAAAATTACCACAAACAAAGGGGTCAACCTGCTTTACATGCTTTCTAAATTTGAGTGACAGCCACATACGCACATCCATGTATACATTTTTTCTAAACCCCTTTTCTCGACGTTTTAGATCATTTTGATTGTACTGACATAGAAAAATCGAAAAAAAAAGTTTTGCACGAAAACAAAGCTTCCTCTATGAGGAAGTAAAACGGCCAAAATAAATTAAATCTTTTTTACACCTTGCTGTCGAACTTAGTCAATGATAAGGGTAAAAAGAAAAATACGAAGTGGTACAAAATTTGAACGAAATCTGTAATTTTTATAATACTGTCATGCCACTTCTCTTTGGTGTACGCGCTTGGCGAACTAAAACACTATTATCTTATTAAAGAATTGAAGAAATATTGACTTAACCAATCACGTGGTAGTCGACGTATCTGTATGAAGCCAACTTCTGTCAGATATCAGCTGCTGGCGCATAAATGGGGGCAGTCACACTTAAATAGGAAATACATCAGTGATAATTCATTAAATTATTTCTAATTAAATTATTGCGTTAGTAATAATTCATTGAACTTACTACTAATGTATTCCCTACTTACGTGCGGCATTTTTTTATATATTATTCTATGTATCTATATTGCTGTAAAAGTGTCGATTCGGCATATTTATTGAGCGGTGAATACCAATATTTTTAGATAAAAATATCGATACCACAAAATATCAAAACTCTGACAACTTCCCAAGGGCGATCTGATTATTACCGTGCCAGTAAAACTTTACATTCGTACACTCGAGGGCCAAAAAGTCAATTTCATTAGACTGTATCTGTCAACTATTTATCAACTAGGTTTTCTTCCGTTCGCTATGCCCTAAAATACTACTAAAATACAATAAAAAAGACAGTAATTACGGGTCACACTGGAACGTATCTAACAAAAGGGAGGCAATGAAAAGATGAAAAAAACCTGAATAAATTGCATGAAGGGAAAAAAAAGAACGATAATAAAAAGTATTTCAAATGTTTTTTTATTCCTGACTGTGTGTATCCTCTCGCGATTGTTACGATTATATACAATCTGTCCTATTACCTTACAGGTTTCAGGATGCAGGTGTCCAAGAACCTGATTTCCAAGCGCCCGAAGCACACGGGGCGAACAATTACTCGGTCCTGGTCCCATAAGCGTTCTTTGCGGGATTTCGAGGGGTTCCAAAAGTTCCCTCGGTGGCTGAACCTTCATTTCTATTCTCTTCATGTTTTTCCGTCAAATTATAATGCGTCAATTGGTCGTGACAGCCTCGAGGCTCGGTGGAAGAGATACTAAATAAGCCAGACGATTGCGGACCCTCCAGAACCGGCAAATATGTTATTCAATAGTATCTTTGACTCGGTGAACTTGTATGGAAGGGGACAAACAAAGACGTTTTTTTTTCCAAAACATCTTATCTGCCTACTGATAGCTGAACGTTCGGCGCTTGTCACGCCTCTATGTGTGAGGCTTGTAAATACAGATATCGCCTCAAGTATAGATATTTTAGTAAAAAAATGTCGATTTCTTGTATCGATACTTACCGCCCAATTAAGGATGTATGATAGGTACAGTTTCGCCAAATATGAGTTTCAGAGAACATTTCAAACACTTCCCGATGGGATAAAAATTTGAAAAAAATCAAGCACGTAAAAGGTGCTGAAAACATCGACTTTGCATAATAATAATTCGAAAATGTTATTAACAAATTGATGAATAAAAAAATTGTTGAACAAATCACCCGATATCCTAACGATTTTTTTTTAATGAAAATGATTTCTCAATTTTTCGGCACAGATGAATTTTTTCAGAGTTTCGAATATTTTTATATTTTTTAATTTGTAAAGATGCGCAAAAAGTAACAAATTTTTCAAAATTAAAAAAAAAATGGAGACAATCCTCCATTTTTGCAGAATATAATAGAGATTTTTTAAAAGTTTTTATATAGCCCAGTTTTTCTGTGATAAATACGTCACCTTAAACCGGTAGTTGAATTTGTAATATTTTTTAAATGTTTGTTTGTGTTCCAATTTCACAATTCTTTAGATATCTAACTGTAATTTGGTTTACAGTTAAACTATTATCAGACAAGGTTAGGGATTTAATTTGGCGTTAATCCGTTTGTGGATTGGAATTTTGTGGCATTTTGAATTTTTTGAAAATATTAGCTTACCCTGTAGTTTTTTCTTTCACAGCGCACAGTTTTCACAGTTGCAATTATTTTGTACTCTAAATCTACCATTTAACATTAACGGACTGTCACAGTGATATCCAGAATCTCTACACTCATGTAATGAAAAAAATGTAAACAGATACATGAGAATTCGTACTGAAAAAAATTTAAAAAAAAAACAAGAAAATTACAAAATTCCGCCGCGACCTCTGTTAAAAAAATTTGTTGTAAATTTACAACACATGTGTATGAACTTTTTTTACCAAAACCGTTTATGAAATTTCAACTGCGACGTTGAATTTTACAACACTGGTATATCAAATTTACCGTTCCTATATTGTAATTTGACAACACATCTGTTTTGTAAAATTCAACGTCGCAGTTGAAATTTCATAGACGGTTTTGGTAAAAAAAACTTGATACACAAGGGTTGTAAATTTACAACATCTCTGTTGTAAATTTAAAATGGGCTTAAAAACAATTTTAAAAAAATATAAATATTACTCGGGTATTATTATTTCAGGCACATTACATCATTAGAAATCATTGGCTATTGGTTTTCACCAAAGAAAATTTTCCGCCTACCCCGGGGTTTGAACCTACGACCTACCTATTTAAATACCTAACAACGCACGCACGATACCAACTACGCTATCAACGACTTAGTAGTTATGGATACAAAACGGTATAAGAGTTATACAACTATTATTCTCTTAACCGTACTTATCATTGACATATTAAAATGTTCAATTGATTACAGTCAGAGCGTGAAGTGTGTACGGAAATATTTTCAAGTGAACATAATCCATAACGCACCCTAGTCATAATCGTTAGGTTGCCGGTTCAAGTCCAGCTGTTACCATTCTTTTTATTGATTTTAATACCTACATCAATGTTACATGTAAACTTCATAAAACCTGCGCCTGTCGACAGGTATTAATTTTTTACTATTATTGATATTTTCAACAGCGTAATATCAACTTCTATTACAGTAGCAGAACACGAATACAAAAATTTGCGTTCATGCGTTTCACTAAAAGTATAACAAATTTCAACCACTGTTTTTTTGTGAAGGTTAAGTTCCGTGCAGAAATTACAAAAAATTGTCCTGACTGACTGTTATGACTATACTCGAGAAGATTTGTGAACTCCAACGTCATATTGTATTTCCAAAATACTGAAACTTGAATTCACAAAGGGCGTTCTTACTTTTTCAATACAATTGTTGAAATTATTCACAATGCAGATGATCCTATTGGATATAACGCATGAAAAAAAACTTTGGAAAGCTTAAAGAATTTAAGTGGAAAAATAATAATTATGTGAAAAAATGATTTTTCTGTACAAACATGACTTGCGCGACCGCTAAATATTTGTTTAAAAATTCAAAGCTGTGTGTTGCACTGTTACTATACCGATACTAAAATTACCGGCGTGTGTTGTAAATTTACTATACGTATAGTAAAATTGCGGGTTATTTGGAAATTTACAACACAATGTATATTAAGTCTCATTTACTGCACAAAGTTTGTGAATTTAATATACACTTGCATAGTAATTTCCAATATTTGTGTTGTAAATTTCATCTTTTTTAACAGTGTATTTTTTTATTTCATCGATGATTCACGAGGAATTGTTTTTCATAATAGAGAACAATTTTAAGGGTGTCCCGTAAAAAAATATATATATGGGGCATTCCATCCCGATTCGGCCTGAGTCTGACCCTCGACCTCCCCGATTTGGCTCGTAATTTTTTTGAAGGATCGTTTAGACCCTCAAATGCACCAGATTTTATTTGTTTCATTTTTTTTCTGCACAATTTTTAAAAATATTTTTTTAAAGTGACATATCGAATGCCATAATATCGGTAAGGTATTCGAAGCGTGAAAGTGCGGGTTTTGTAAGTGCCTGGGCGGGGCTCTTGTATATGCGACGTCATTATATGACGACGTCATTATAATGACGTCGCATATACCGACGTCGGTATATGCGACGTCATTAGGCAGTGTTGTGACGGCACGGCGAGGTGGAATCCGGTACTGTGTCGGCATAACTTCGGCACAACGTGCTAAATCCAGCTCTGTACCCACAAAGTGCCAGCACTTCGAGACGCTCCACAACGTGCCGGAGTTGTGCGGGCATGAAGTAGGATTACAGCCTGTCGTGCCGTCACAATTCTGCCTAGAGACGTCGCACATTCCGCATTTCTGCCGACACGCCGGGCGGCACGTTAATCTATCTGGGCAGTTGTAGCGTACTACGTGATTGAGCGCCATATTGAAAGAAAGGACATCAAAACAATAGCTGCGCCTGTCAAAATGAAAATACAAGTCGTTTCAAATACGACGGAAACGTCAAACCCACGTTAAAAAAAATCTACTTGAAATTTAGTGTACTTTTGAAAGTTACTGGAAGTTTTTATTCATAAACTAGTATATTAAATTTAGTATACAAGTATAAAATTAATGTATGTTACAGCATACTGAATGAGTCATTTATTTTAATTTGATAGTAAAAGTACTTGAATTTTAATAATCTGCTTTAATTTTACTGGTAAAGTACATGAATTTTATACCACAATTGTATATTTAATTTCGATGACGAGTTTATGAATAAAAACTTCCAATCTTTTCTAGCAGTGCCGCGCTGGCTGGTATAATATGGCAGGAATAAAGCATCTGAAATGAGTTGTACTAATTATATTATTAATGCGGATTAGTAACACGAAAATAAGACCTGCACTAATCTCAAATAAACACTTTTGAATTTCGCGCGAATCGCCGACTACGGTTATTCTAGTAAGTCGTACCACCGATAAACAACCGCAACACGACCTACGTCACTACGTCCTCGGCCACTGGGCTCATGGATATAAACACATGTTCATCATAAGCTATCAACCGAAAAGTATGGTAGCTTAGCTATGGTAGCACGATAGCCGTCGCAATTTTTAAGATATCGGGCTCAAATTTGAACCAAGAATAAACTGTCGTTAAACAAAGTATGAGATTAAATTTGGAGTTAATTCATCAAAGTGTTCAAAATTTGTGGCATTTTGAGTTTTTTGGAGAATGTCAGTTCGGGCTCTAACTCCCGCAATTTTTATGATATCCGGTTCAAACTTGAACCAGAAGTGGACTATTATCAAATAGTATTTGGGATTAAATTTCGTGTCAATCCGCCAAGGGGTTCACAATTTATGGCATTTTGAAACTTTTTGAAATTTTTTGTTCCTGCTTTAACTTTCCCAATTTTTAAGATATCGAGCTCAAATTTGGTCCACAAGTCGAGTGTGGGTAAACTAAGCATCAGTTCGAATCTGGCAAGAATCTGTCAAGGGGTTCAAAACTAAGGCCATTTATTTTTTTTCTATTACTGTATTCATTAATAAATTATTACAAGTATTTTTGTTGCTACTGTTTCTATAATGAAAATAAAAGGAAAATCAAAGAACTGGATTTTTAAAGATTCATTGTATGTATGTATGTATTTTTATTGCATCTAAGAAGTATTTACAGCAACTCCTATTGCAAGGGTGAGGCTGCGCCTATAATAAATAATTACAAAGTGATTCTTATATTTAGTGCTTACGGACTAGGGGGACTTTACTCCGCAAGGACAAACGCTCTTAGCATTTGTATATTTGTAAAATACTAAAATAATAATTTCATGGTATTTACATCAATATTGAGGAAGAATTCGTTCATAGTTGCTCTATTGCACAAAGGTAGTTTCGACAGGTAATGTTGCCGCAGACTTTCGTATATGGGGCACAGGAATAACATATGTTCCAACATTTCGTATTCTAGACGGTTACAGATCGTACATAGTTGCAGTGGGCTGACATTCGCTGTGGATTTATTAAAGCTAATTTTCGTTCTGTAACGGTTTGAGAGTCTTAATTGGGCTATCAGGCGTTTCATCGTTAGGGGCACTCTTCAAAAGATAGCTCGGAATTCCGTCTTCTAGAAAGATTCATTATGTTAAATTATTTTTCTTCTGTTATTTACTGCATCCAGTTTTCTAGAAAGTGATTAAAAAAATGTACTGACTTTACTATAATGAAAGCTTTAAACCTCATTATTAAAAAAATGATATATAACTAATCAATTTCTTCCATTTTCTTTCCAATTTTTCTTATAGATGTGAAAAAAATGATTCAAAATTATGTTAAGTATCATTTATCCTAAAAATAGATTTTTTTCTAATTCATGATTCAAGCTTAACGATCCGTTTACCGAATTTGTTCTTTTTCTAAATGGTCAATTTTGTTTTACGAGGACAAAGTATTTTCCAGCCATTTTTCCAAGGTGAATGTGGCGGATTTAGTCTGGTCCGAATCAAGTTTGCGATAGATGTCTGAAACATTGAGTTAGTGCATCGTATGAGAAACTTATAGAAGTTTATAGTATCTTTGAGCAAAAGTGTTAGGAGTACAAGAGTATTATTTTTTTTTCCGGCTTCTTTACTCACCGATTATAGTTTTTGAGCGAACGGCACACATTATGTAGTCGTCGAACTTTATCAGACCATTTTTCGTTCCGTATTTCTGCACGAAAATGTTGAGTATGCGATTGTTCAGTCGGTAGCCTGCGTTGTTCAATGCTTGACGCAAATCGAACGCGCTTAAGTGACCCGAACCATCCTGGTCGTACAGCTTGAAGACTGCCTACAATATTGTAGGCAGTGTATTATTTATTTATGTATTTATTTATTTATTTTAACCGGAACATCGCTTTTACAAATAAAAAGGGAGATATACAAAGTGTTTCTTAATAATAATGTCATGTATGAAAAAGTAATTGTATAAAGTGTAGGAAAAACTTTGAAACTTCAGCTAGACAAAAATTTTAAAAAGCAAATTTTACTTTAAGTTATGACGTAAAAATATATATATATATATATTTTTTTTTTTATTTTTTATTTTTAGTTCTCTTCTCCAGAGTATTGGAGAATAGTTTGATTTTTAAAAAATATTGACACATAGTTATCGATGTTATTTTTTAGTCATATATTTCCAGGATTTCCAATAATCAATTTTTTCGTCTCTATTTGGAAATTTGTTTTTCGTAAATTATTTTGTAGTACTATTATTAAAAGGAACTAATTTTTGAAGAATGTTAGCTGACTGAGAATTTGACTAAAAAAGCGAAATATTACCCTCCAATTTCTGATGTCGTTCCACAGAGTCTTGAACTCTTCGAATCCAAGTTTACCGGAATGATCGACGTCCAACATAGCGACCATGCTGCGACAAATGTCTTTGCTGAAACCTTCGTTGTTTATTTCTGAAAGAAACATTTTCTAAAAACCAATTGCTACATATATTCGCCATTATTTCCACCAAAAAAAAAAAAGAAATAGACAAACTACAATAACTTTTGCAACATCATTAAATTTTTCATCTCCACTTTAACTCGTTTTTCACGTGAAATCCTCATTTTTTTTAAATTATGTTTTATATATTCAAAATATATAAATTACGAAAAATTCGTGTGTCGAAAACATTGGTCGTAGCGCGAAACAAAAAAAAATACGTGTCTTTTATGTATCAAAATATTATTTGATAAAAAATTGTCAAAATTATTGAAGGTTGATCCACTTTAATAATTTTGACAATTTTACATGAAAAATTCAGCTGGAATTCTCCATATACATTTAAAATATTGTTCATACGAAAAAATCTAACAATATACATTTAAAATTTTTTGTTCCGAGTACCAACGATTTGAGTATCTAAAAAAAAAGAGAAAAATTACCTTTACGTATCGCATAATCCAGAAGCTTTTTCAGTTCCGTTCGATCGACTTCCATGTCATTGCCAGCGAGTTTTCTGATGAGCTGATGAACCTTTTCTTCATTACGATCAGGCTTTGATTGTTTGCGAACCTAAAACACGAAATCGACTTTGTTACATATTAATAATATTCAACGCTTTTCGTATTATATTTGAGGGTATTTATAATTACTCTGTCGTCGATTTCGCTGATTCCAACTTCGACGTCATTTTCTCTGAGGAATAAAAGCATTTTATTTAGTAAAAAAGATAATCGCAATTTTTTTTTCTATAAGGAGAAAATACTCACACCATGTTATTCTGATTTTCAGAGAAGACACGTAACAAAAATTCTCCTTCCTCATTAGGTTTAAATGTACTTGGAACTATGGCATATGTTCCAGGTGGAAGCTTAAAGCGAAAACTCACTTCTCGCTGATTAATAAACACAGCCGAACGCGCTACGAACACGTTTTTCTTGAAGAAATTAGCGTCTAGAGGTTTTGGCAATTTGACCGAATCCTTGAGCTGTTAAAAAGTACATTAATAATAAAATGTATGTGAAAGAATTGAACCATTACAAGAAAACATCTTTAGAAAAATTGCGATACTAAAATTAAACGAAACGAAATTTTCACTTTTTTTCTAATTCAAACGATAGTGTATGAACATTTATTTTATTCCAAATATATTAGAAAAAGAAAAAATATTTTTTCAAAAGTATAGGAAAGTCAAAATTCTATTTAATTATTTCAAGAATAATGGGCATTTTTTTTCAAATTGCAAATTGCTTCCTAATTATTTAACGCGTTATCAAATTTATGCCAAATCTAGAAAAAATTAAAAATACAAAATTTAGGACTAAATTCAACGTTCATAATCACTTGAGAAAAGTGTTGTTTTTAACGAGGTAGTTTGGCTGTTACATTGCCAAAAACAGCGTTGAGAAGTTATTATAATATTTTATTTTGTACTTTGAAATATTAGAGACGCCATCATTTTTTTCTCATGTATGTAGCGATAAATACATACATGATAAATGGCGAAGCCGATCGCAAGGTCATGGACGTTCATTCGTTTCTGAGCACGCCTGAATTTCTGCATAAGTGCAACGATAACCGTACACTTGTCATCACCCTTGTCAGGATATTTCAACGTGATCCTATATTGCGGATTTTGCCAAAAAGTTTCTGCAAAACAGATAAAAATGTACAATTTTATTGAATCTGAAGGTCAAAAAATTAATTTAAACATATTATTTCCAATATTGACTTAATTTATTAATTTGTCAATAAATTGATTTTACAATAATTTATTGAGTCAATAAATTGTTTTTAAAAATCGTCATATAAATAACGAAATTGTTTTAGAATTTGTGATTATACCCAAATAATTTCGGCAACCTCCAGCAGTGACACCTCGTACCCATTTGCCCTCAAAAACGCTCGTTTCCCATTTCTTCTTTCCCTTGTTAAGATCATCCTCGGTCAGCGAGTCGGGACTTAAATTACAGATCTCCAGCGTCGTGAAATACTTCTTAAAGTCTTGGAAAGGCATCCAAAATTCTCCGTCGGCATCGAACGTCAAGCCAAGCACTTGTTTTTCGTGATCGGGAATGGATTTCCACTCCGGTGAACTGTTGAAAAAAAAGACTTAATATTGCAAATTACATTTTACAATTATATCTATTTGGGATTATAATTTTAATTACGCATCACTCCAGCGACCGTTCCACTCTGCTTTGCTTCCCCATGGATTTCGCAATCTCAAAAGAGGAATTTTTTCCGTTTTATTAGGCGCAGAAATGTGTACATATTTAACACATGTGATACTGTAAGCGTGTTTTCTAATGAGCCCGTGTGGCGTTTTTGCTTCGTGCACGCTTGGAACAGGCTAAAAGAAAAAAAATAATAATAATTTTGGTTACAAGGAAATATTCCATTTACAGAAATTAAAAAAAAATTATTACTAACGATCTAAATAATATAAAAATGTTGTACAATTTATCGACAGAGTTAAGATAATACTGGAATTAAATTTGGGAAAAATCTATGCTTGTACTCAAAATTACTCGACCCTGGAAACATAATTTTGTAAAAAAAATTATGATAATAATAAAAAATTTCTTTTACTTCCCTTTAAATGTATAATAATTTGTTTTTATTAAAAAATATTAACTGGAATTTGGGCATAGTGAAGCGAGAATTACTATTAAATGTACCTTCAACGAACAACCCATCAATGAATTCTTTTCGTACGCCTTCAGCAAGATACTGAACAAATTCGGCGGGGTTTTCTCCATCTGGTACACCTCGGTAACTCCGCCAGTAAAATCTTCCAAAGCTTCGGAGATAACACCGCTGACAAGGGCCTCGTAAGAGCCATGCAATTTTGCATAGGCTTTTTCGAAAAGGGCGCTCCAAAATTCCCTAGGTTCGGGTGATCTCATATAAATAAGTTTTCCTCGATAAGTTGGCAAGCGATCGTCGATAACAACATCAACCCATTTTCCGTACTGCCAAAATCTGAAATTGCCAATTAGAAATCATTGAATAAAAAGGGAATGACAAAGGGTGAATGAATTTTTTAAATTTTTTTTTAAAGTCTTGTCTTATGTAGTTATTTAATTTATTTTTAACATTGACAAAGCCCGACAATATATATAAATGAATTTTTCCATTAATAAATTAGATTAACTTAAGTAAAAGGAAAATGGTAACGGACCTGAAATGAAAAATTCCAGCGTAATTTTGTTCGAAGCTCTGATCTTCTGGCACAAGTTGGGCGAACAAATTCGAGTACATTGTGATATTCGCTACTGCAGCGATAAACCAACAATCGCCGATACTACCTTGTTGGGCATCGAAACGTGAAAAGCCCTCGACGAAGAGTTGTGGATTTTTCACTATTTCCTGTGAGGTAACAATTCACAAAAAAATTCAATTTAAGTTAATTTATTAACGGATTTCTTATTTTTAATCATTTACAAGATTTTAGCATAGAGTGACAGTTTGAAAATTCCAGATTATAACAAAAAAAGGGTCTGACCCTTGACCTCCCCGATCTGGCTCATAATTTTTTGAAGGATTGGATAACCCTCCAATGTACCAGGTTTTATTTTTTCTATGCAAATTTTTTAAAAATATTTATTTAAGTGACATATCGAATGCCATAATTTGAAAATCTGCAAAAATTCTGAAAAATACATTATTGAATGACAACATTTTCTGGCTTATAGCCAAAGTGGGCGAGATTTTTCTTCTTATAGTTTTTAAGCTTCTTTTATTTATAAAAATTATTAAAACATGGAAAAAAAATTAATCTTCTACAGGCGACTGGTCAAACATTTATTTATCTAAACTCGGATTATTTAGAAGTTTTTCAGATTTTTAGGAATTTTTCGAATTTTTCTGAACTAAGACTATTCCTGCACCATACAAGCCACATTCTAGCACCAGCATGCCATAATTAAAAAATCTGAAAAAATTCTAAAAAAATACAGTTTCATATACAGAAATGTTTGACACGTCATCCATAGTAGATTGATTTTTTTATTTATTTTTTCATAATTTTTAAATAAAAAAAGCTTAAAAACTGTATGAAAAAAAATCTTCCACACTTTGACTCTAAGCTACACATTTTTTATATTAAACATAGTATTTTTCAGATTTTTTTCAGATTTTTAAATTATGGCATTCGATATGTCACTTAAAAAATTGGCAAGTTTATTTTCAATTTTCAAGGTAGAAAAGTGGTTAATGCCAGTACCATTGGACGTTTCCACTCGATCTGAATTTTTGGACGTTTTGAATAAAATAAGGATGTATCCTGTGCTGGAAATTTCGGATCTTCGAACAATCGTCCCTCCGAAAGACATTCTTGTCGCAGACGATTAAAATCCTGATCATCATAACGAGGTCCGATTCCACGTAGCTGCAAAACATTATTTTAGTAAATATATATTTCTTGTACACTTTATTCACCAATAAATAATTTAAAAATTCTACATTATTTCAGAGTTTTGTAGAAGAAAAAACTCTCAAATTTGATGTTTCGATGCGTTGATAACAATAATTTCGATATATGAGAGGCATTTTTCAATTATAAAAAAAAAGTGAACGTTAAATTTTTTAAATTAATTCAGAATTCCATAAAATCAAAAGTTTCATGTCCTTCGTCACTAAATTATATCTGTATAATGGCTGAATATTGTTTCGTTCACACACAAAAATTTAAGCTCGCTGTCAATTTTTTTAAAATCAAAATTCCACAATATCTGAACCACTTTACCGATTCGAGCTAAATTCAATACCTAACAACATTGAATGCACCAGCTCTTATAACCAACTATTTAGCAAAATAGACTGAATTTTACGAAAGTTAGAGCGCGCACCTTCTTTTTTCAAAAAAATTCAAATCGGCATAAAATCGAAATTTTCGCACACATTTTGTCGAAAATTGCTACAGTTGAAGAGGGTCTACTGCGACATTTGTGTGCCAAATTTGAGCTCGATATACAAAACGGTTCTTGAGTTATCGGCGTTTTGTTTAAAAACAATTTTGTGACAAAAAATTGCAACAATGAAAGACGAAATGGTGCTTCACTTTTGTACCGATTTCAGCTCGATAGCTAAAATCATTCTTCATTTATAGGCGATTGAATCTTCGAAGTTGTATACATACTTTTTTTGATATACCAATACAAGTCACGATATTTTCCTGATGCCGGTAATTACTGGTTTTGTACTTCTGCGTATTTTCACACATTTTTTTGTTTACTTGTCTTTTGACACTGTTAATTATTACTATACGATTTTTACCGGTTCCAACTTTATCAAGAGTCGCGGTAGCGACTCGACGCCAAGTTAAAAAAGAATTAATGTTGTAAATATTTTAGAAAACAAATTCCGTCGCATGACCGTTCGTGACGAAGGAAAAATGAAGACTGTAGGACTAGGAAAAATTAAGACCCTATAAATATGAAAAATTTTATCTGTTAAGGAAAGCCACGAGTACCGGAAAATCGCCACTGTTCCATGACAAAATTTCCTGTGACGTCGAAAATTTTTTTTAGTCAAGAACTAGATTTAAAAACCTTGCACATTGTTTCCTCATTATTTTTCGCTTTTTACAAAGCTACCTCTATGAAGAAGTATGTTATTCAATATTGGCCTCGTCATAGAGGAAACTTTGTGAAAAGCGAAAAGTAATGAGGAAGCAATGTGCACGGTTCTACTTTGCATCCTTGTTTTCATTAGATAAATAAACATGCTGTGAATCAGAGTTGTGAAATTTTTAATGTGAAAATAATGCATTATTTTTTTACGAAAAAAATGGATTATTGAATTCGGATCCACGACCCATGACTTTATTAACGAGTAATGGAACTCACATCCATCACCGATTTTTAAATTAATGGGTAATGAACATGGTAATGGATATATGATAGACCCATTACCTTAGAAAAATTTGCTTAATAAATAAATATATAAATAAATATAATATAAAAAGATCTCGCCGCCGCCGCCGCCGTATAGGATATATAGGGCATTCCATGTCAAAAGGGCCCCCATAGGCCTGCATTTTTCTAAGTTCCTCAAGGGCCCCCTTGACTGGTTTTTTCTACAGATCATAACAAAAGTACTAAATAATAATCCTTATGCTAAAAGCTACAAAAATTTGTGTGAGATAAGTAAAAACGCAACACTTTCGGAATATTATTTATATTTTGTTCGTAATATTAAGTTAAATAAGCACCGTTATAATTTGCCGACAATCGCCGAATGTGCAGCTTTAATTGTTTCAAAAGATGGTGAAATTCCACAATTTGATTTATGCGTCTATCCAAAATGTCCTACAGGGGTAAAGTCCTATACAAATGTCAACAAATTATCGTTTCATATCGACCCCATGACTTTTCAAATAATGTTTCTACATGGGGATTCGGGATAGAATCCATAATTTGAACATTGTAATAGCCCTAAAAGACTCACGGCCTTACAATATTATGCATACCGCTTGACATACAGGCTCAATGATAAATTTAATCCAATTTTATTTTGTGGACGTTTAACGCAGCAGTACGTCATTCAAGCATATATTATTATCGAAAATAACAGATTAAATTTCTTTAGACAAAATCAAAAGAAATTACGTATTGAATGTTACCAAGGAGTAGTCGATCATGTAGCGCGAAGTGTTTTAAACAATCCAAATATTTGTAACAAATCAGAGCGACTAGGTAATATTTTTGTTTTGCCATCTACATATTTGGGCAGTCCTAAACATATGCATCAAAATTATCAAGATGTAATGGCTATTGTTAGAGCAATTGGTCGGCCAGATTTGTTTATAATAATGACGTGTAATCCAAAGTGGCCAGAACTGGAAAGAATACTAAGTAAATTTCCACGGGGTACAACATGTAATGACATTCCAAATATTACAGTACGTTTATTCTAGGCTAAGCTACGAGCGCTTTTGTCGGATATTATAAGTAGGAAATTGTTCGGAAAAATATTAGCATATATTTACACAATAGAATTTCAAAAACGTGGCCGACCTCATGCTCATATGTTGTTCGTGTTAGATTATAAAAGCAAATTAACAACACCGAAAGATATTGATAAATACATAAGCGCAGAAATTCCATCAATTAATAATGAATTACAAGAATTGGTGATAAAACATATGTTACATGGACCTCATACGGATTATTTTCCGTGTTACGATAAAGAAAAACAAATATGTTCGAAAAAATTTCCTAAACAATTTTGTGATAACACAGAATTTGAGAAAAATGGCTTTCCTAAATACAGACGTAGAGACAATCATAATGCTGGTCATGTATATAATAAAAAAGTCGACCATGATTTTATAGCAGTGGATAATTCCATGGTAGTTCCATATAACCCAGAAATACTGGCGAAATATAAATGCCACTGCAATGTAGAATATTGTGCTTCTATTATGAGTGTTAAGTATATTTTTGTAACGCATGCATGAGAAGTGCTACTTCTCGTGCCTGCCGCGCGTGGCGTAAGTGGCGTTTTACGGCCATCGATGCTATTTTACTTCTCGCATGGGAATTACTTCTCGCACGCACTTCTAGCACGGGAATTACTTCTTGCACGCACTTCTCGCACGCGCGCGACATTACACTCGGTAGCACTTCTCATGCATTTGTTACAAAAAGTATTTTTGTAAAAGTATACTCGTACCACAGACAGCTGCTGTGATACTCGTGGGGCTCGTGGATCAACTTCCCAACCTGCGTATAATGATCGCTATCTCGCCGTTGTATCGCAAAGTACTATTATGCGTATTTACACAAAGGACATGATCGAGCATATTTAAAAGTAAACCAGAAAAACAAAAATGTTAAGACGAAAATTTATGATGAAATTTTAGATTATATTGACAGTCGTTACATTAGTCCTATGGAAGCTGTTTGGCGTATAGAGGAACTACCACTTTCAGATAGATCACATCCCATTATTCGTTTAGCAGTTCATGTAGAAAACCAACAGAATATCATATTTGAAGAAAACAAAGAGGAAGACGCTTTGATGAAAAATGAAACAACTTTAACTGCATGGCTTAAACTCAATAGATTGGATGAAAATGCACGTAAATACTCATATGTAAACATTCCAGAACATTATGTATTCAATTTACAGAAAAAAATATGGGAAAAGCGTCGTATATTTTCAAAAGCAATCGGTCGAGTTGTCAGTGTTAGCCCAAAAGATGTAGAACGTTTCCATTTGAAATTAATATTACATCGTATTAACGGTGCAACATGTTTTGAAGATCTAAAAACTTATGAAAATGCAACTTACAATACATTTAAAGAAACAGCAATTGCTATGGGCTTAGTTGAAAATGATATGGAAATTTTTTTAATTTTTGAAGAAGCGTGCCATCATGATGCCTACCGAGTTGCGTAAATTTTGTTGCGTGGATTATTATTTCTGATAACTTTTTATTATCGCGAGAAATTTGGAATAAATTTAAAGAATACTTTTGTGAAGGTTTTCTGGAGAATAACGAAAATAAAGCCTTGCAAGAAATAAGTAAAATTTTGAATTTAGAAAACATGCGATGCTCGGACTTTGGGCATCCGGAACCTGATAACGATTTTTCAGATATGAATATTGAAAACGAAAAAGAAGTAATGTTGTCACATGAAAAAGAGTCACAAAAATTAATCGCCCAATTAAATGCTGATCAAAGATATATATTTGACCGTATAACTAAAGGTAGTCAAAAGATGATTTACATTGATGGGCCTGGAGGTACAGGAAAAACTTTTCTTTATAAAGCATTAATTTATTATTTCTCTGGAAATGGGAAAAAAGTACTGGCTATGGCATGGACAGGCATTGCGTCGATTTTACTGCCGGGAGGAATGACAAGTCATAAAACATTTAAATTGCCTTTGGATGTAAGTAGTATCGAGCTTTCATTTTTAAAATATGAATCTGAAAAAAAGAGGTTAAGAGAATGTGATGTTATAATTTGGGATGAAGCCTCTATGATACCTAAAAAGGCATTAGATATTGTTGACCACCCGCGCAGAAAAAAATAGTCCCGTAAGGATTCCTTGCGGGCTCCCCCCGGGAGTCCTGCTGGGAGTCCCTCCGGGTTTTACGGTGAGACCCGTTCGAAGCCCGCGAGAGACCTGCGGAAGGCCCGCATGACCAATTTTCAATATATTGAAAAATAATCTTCAGAGCATGTTCTTGCGGCGTAGTTATTACATACCACCACGGTCATTTCGTATAGGAAGTCAAAAACGAAGAGAATATGAAAAGCACTCCAGGTAAGTGGGGATTCCGAAACATTGCAAAATATTCGACGAAGGTATCAAACCAGATATTGTACCAGATATTCTGCAAAATATCAAGGAACATATCGTTCAAACTATTGAAGAAGATATCGAGGAAGATATCGACCAGATATTCGGCAAAATATCAAGGAAGATATTGTTCAAGTTATCGAGGAAGATATCAACCAGATATTCGGCGATGGGATTACTATTCAGCTTTCACGTTATTCTGTTTATATCTTGGTCGAAGTCTTGAACAATATCTTGGTCGATGTCTTGAACAATATCTTCGTCGATATCTTGAACAATATCTTCGTCGATATCTTGGTTGCCCGCGTAGAAAAAAAGAATCTTTTCACGAATCTTGGAAAGAATCTTGGAAAGAATCTTGAAAAGAATCTTGATAAGAATCACGTATAGGATCCGGAGCAAGACTCTTTTCAAGATTCTTTTCAAATTTTTTTCCAGATCAAAACTCCGAATTTTTGTAATTTTTTTAGTTTAATTAATTTGATTAGTCATATTTGATTGATCAGATCCGAAAAATAGCGTGATTTGATCAGATTAAAGCGATAAAATGAGAGAGAAAAAAAAATGTTGATCGTGGGACTTGAACCCAGGTCCCTCGGCGTACTATCCCGTTATCTTATCTATTCAACCACATCATCTTTCTTGAATAGCAGTCAAATTAAATAATATATGAGTGTCACTCGCTTTTTCAGAACTTTATTTTTTTTCCGGAAATTACTGCGCGATGCGCGTTACCACTTTGCACCGTTTCACAGTATCTACTTTCATTAAAAATTCATCTTTTACTATCAGTTATTGCTCCCTCATAAAGGAAACTTTATTTTCGAGAAAACATACGTTTCAAGATTTTCATGTCAGGACACTCAAACTAGTCCAGAACGTCGAGAAAAGTGGTTTAGAAAAAATAAATAATTAAATTCCGCAAACAAAAACCTTAAAAGACATGAACCTGGTCTTCAAAAGTGTCCAGATTGATTGCTTCGAGGCTCTCAGTGTCCAGATTGACCTCACCATAGTTTTCGGTATCCAGATCAACGTCTCCATAGTTTTTGGTGTTGAGGTCGACCTCTCCATAATTTTGGGTGTCCACGTCAACCTCTCTATTTTTTCCAGTGTCGAGGCTGACCTCTCCATAATTTTCGGTGTCCAGGTCGACATCTCCATAGTTTTCGGTATCCAGATTGACATATCCATAGTTTTCGGTATCTACGTCGACCCCTTTATACTTTTCGGTGTCCAGGTCGACCTCCCCATAGTTTTCGGCATCCAGATCGACATCTCCATAGTTTTCGGTACCTACGTCGACCCCTCTATAGTTTTCGGTGTCCAGGTCGACCTCTCTATAGTTTTCGGTGTCCACGTGAACCTCGCCATATTTCTCGGTGTCCAGGTGCTGGACATCCACCTGGGCGCTGAAAATTAAGGAGAGATCAACCTGGACACCGAAAACTATGGAAATATCGACGTGGACATCGAAAATCATGGGAATATCGACTTGGCACCAAAAGCCATGGACATGTCGACCCTGATGTTCAAAGTCGTGGAGATATCGACCTGGATACCGAAAGCCATAGAAATGTCTACCTGGACATCGAAAGCCATCGGGATGTCGATCCTGACGCCGAAAGCCATGGAGAGTTCGACCTGGACACCAACAACTATGGAGAAGTTGATCTGGACACCGAAAACTACGAAGAGGTCGACTTGAACACCGAAAACTATGGAGAGGTCAATCTGGACACTGAGAGCTTCGAAGCAATAAACCTGGACACTTTTGAAGACCAGGTTCATGTCTTTTAAGGTTTTTGTTTGCGGAATTTAATTATTTATTTTTTCTAAACCACTTTTCTCGACGTTCTGGACTACTTTGAGTGTCCTGACATGAAAATCTTGAAACGTATGTTTTCTCGAAAATAAAGTTTCCTTTATGAGGGAGCAATAACTGATAGTAAAAGATGAATTATTAATCAAACTAGATACTGTGAAACGGTGCAAAGTGGTAACGCGCATCGCGCCGTAATTTCTGGAAAAAAAACAAAGTTCTGAAAAAGCGAGTGACACTCATATATTATTTAATTTGACTGCTATTCAAGAAAGATGATGTGGTTGAATAGATAAGATAACGGGATAGTACGCCGAGGGACCTGGGTTCAAATCCCACGATCAACATTTTTTTTTCTCTCTCATTTTATCGCTTTAATCTGATCAAATCACGCTATTTTTCGGATCTGATCAATCAAATATGACTAATCAAATGAATTAAACTAAAAAAATTACAAAAATTCGGAGTTTTGATCTGGAAAAAAATTTGAAAAGAATCTTGAAAAGAGTCTTGCTCCGGATCCTATACGTGATTCTTATCAAGATTCTTTTCAAGATTCTTTCCAAGATTCCTTACAAGATTCGTGAAAAGATTCTTTTTTTCTACGCGGGTTAATATCTTCGTCGATATCTTGATTGATATCTTCGTCGATATCTTCGTAGACATCTTGAACAATATCTTCCATGATACTTTGCCGAATATCTGGTTGATATCTTCCTCGATAACTTGAACAATATATTCCTTGATATTTTGCCGAATATCTGGTCGATATCTTCCTCGATATCTTCTTCAATAATTTGAACGATATGTTCCTTGATATTTTGCAGAATATCTGGTACAATATCTGGTTTGATATCTTCGTCGATATATTTGTCGATTTCTTCGTCGAATATTTCGCAATGATTCGGATATTTATGACGATTCCCGAATCCCCACTTACCTGGAGTGCTTTTCATATTCTTTTCGTTTTTGACTTCCTATACGAAATGACTGTGGTGGTGTGTAATAACTACGCCGCAAGAACATGCTCTGAAGATTATTTTTCAATATATTGAAAATTGGTCATGCGGGAACGGGTCTCACCGTAAAACCCGGAGGGACTCCCAGCAGGACTCCCGGGGGGAGCCCGCAAGGAGTCCTTACGGGACTATTTTTTTCTGCGCGGGCAAACTCTTCGTGATTGTTGCAATATCGAGCTCCCATTTGCAGGAAAATTGATTATATTGGGTGGTGATTTTCGGCAAATTCTGCTGGTTGTTAAAAACGGAACAAAGTTTAATATTATCAATGAAACAATAAAATTTTCACATATATGGTATTTACCTACAAAACTAAAGTTAAAAAAAAAATGCGTTCAAGCGATACCAATTTTTCTGCATTTTTACTAAAAATTGGAAAAAGCAATATAGATTCATTAGAAATACCAAAAGATTGGAAAACTAATGACATTTGTACAGCCATATATGGTTCCGTAATTAACGAAAAAGATGATTTATCAAATCGTGTTATTTTAGCCTGCCGTTCCTATCGCTTGCCGCCTACCGTTGACATCCATCACCCAGTGATGGATGGCAGTTCCATTACTCATTAAAAAAGCCGATTAATTGGTTAGACCAACCAAGTAATTTGTTAGGCTACCAATTTCTTGATTGGTTTAACCAAGTCACTTGGTTAGCTTACCAATTTTTTGGTTGGTCTAACCAAGTCACTTGGTTAGCTTGCCAAGTGACTTGGTTAGTCCAACCAAGAAATTGGTAGCCTAACAAATTACTTGGTTGATCGAACGAATTAATCAGCTGGCGCATATATAACCATAGTACTTGGTTGTTTCAACCAAGCCTTTCTTTCCGTGCACACACACGGACATTTTTTCTAGATCGCTTTTCTGGACGTTTTGGAAAATTCTAAGTGTCCTGACATAAAAATCTCGACATCTTTTTTCATGAAAACAAAGCTTCCTCTATGAGGAAGCAAAAACGTGATTATATTATACAGAAGTCATTAGGTTTGGATACAGATTAATTAATTCGTCGTCGAAGTTAACAACCATCGGAATTTAATGAATAACTAACGATCTATAATTATTGTAAATAATATAAATGTATATTTTATACACGGAGAGAGTCTGGTAATCATTACCCGATTTAGTATAGTAAACTTGGTTTATTCACCGCTTCTGGCGTCTATTTCTATATTTTCCTATAGAGTACTGTGTCGTGTTTTACTGTGTGCTGAACGACGTACAAGAATCGTTACTATGTTTTGGTTTTCAAACCGTACTTTAAATAATCCAAAGTTTGTAAGGATGTATACGCAAAAGTGTCTCGAAGACATCTTAAAGTTTGACAATAGTCGTGACTTCCAACAGACAGTGATTACGATTCGCAATATATGAAGAAATTCATCTCTCAATTTATCAAGAGTCACTGTAGCGACTCGACGCCAAGTTAAAAAAGAATTAATAGAATCTATAGTTACGGGATCAGTTCCAAAAGTAATACGAACATTTCACATATACAAAATAGCAAATTCTGATATTGTCAACGTTGTTACTATTAAGACCGTGCGTCTGGGATACATTTCCCGACTATAGGCGATAGTTCTAAAGAGTCTATTAGCTATACACGGAAGATGTAGGTACGGTGACCGCTGTACGTTTGGCGGTGGCTGAGTGTGTTTACATCGTCAGTGGCGTTAGGCGCCCATTGTTCTCGGTAGTGTAGTGCTACTAACAAGAAATTGTGAAAACGAAAAAGCAAGTGCACGTCTTTTTTAAAGATATATTATCTATTTATTCTTCGTCTATACTACAACAAAATCGTCACATGTCGTCATCGTCGTAAATCGGTGCGTAATCTGTACTGTTTGCAACGTGACATAATCTGCTCTTTGGCGATCTTCGAGACCAGGACGAAAAGAGGTGATGGCATTTTTATTTTAAAAATATCATTTCATTTGAAGAAAAATAAATAAATGTTTAATAATTGAACAAAACAACGTGTATTTTTTTATGCTACATTTTTGTAACCTATCCCTATCCTACCTTTACATACCTTTATTTTCTATTAATTTACGTGTCATTTTAACTGCACGAATTCCTGACATTAACTGGTATACGATGCAGAAGTAAGTACGTAACCGGCCTAGTAATCTCCACTATGTTGCGTTTACTCAGCAATATATAACGTTAATAAGTGACTCGTGAACACAACTGGCACCGTTTTCCATACTGTATATTAGGCACGAAAAATTTGCGTTAATATACTGCATGGCAATCATCGTCAGACTGGTCGAATACACCGAATTTACTATGCTGTATGGGAAACATCGTCAAACTTTTTGAATTGTGATTACCAGAAAATTCTCTCCGTGTATAGATGTGAAAAAATGATAGAAAATGAGGTCAAGTATCATTTATCCTAAAAACAGAAAGTTCCTCATTAGAGTATTAGTTCTAATTCATGATTCAACCATAAAGATCTGTTTACCGAATTTGTTTCTTTTTTTCGATTCCAAATATTCAATTTTGTTTTACGAGTACAAAGTTTTTTCCACCCATGTCTCCATGATGGCGGAGTTAGTATGGTCGGGATCACGTTCGCGAAAGATGTCTAGAACATTGCGTTAGTACGTCATGTAAGAAGCTTATAGAAGTTTATAGTATCTTTGAGCAAAAGTGATAGGAGTACAAGAGTATTAATGTTTTTTTTCGTGCTTCTTTACTCACCGATCATAGTTTTCAAGCGAACGGCGCACATTATGTAGTCGTCGAACTTTATCAGACCCTCTTTCGTACGCATCTGTGCCCGAGAACGTTGAGTATGTGATTATTTAGTCGGTAGCTTGCGCTGTTCAATGCTTGACGCAATTCGAAAGCACTCGAGTGACCCGAACCATCCTTATCATAAAGCTTGAAAGCTGCCTGCAATACAAGGATGTTACATTATATTTATTTATTTTATTAAAGTTTCAGCTAGATAAAAATTTAAAAAAAGGGAATTATACTTTAAGTCATGGAGTGTTAAAAAATAGAATATTGACCGAGTCGCATACGATGAAAATTAATAATAACAATACGCAGTCGCTGCCTATAACACACTATGGTTAAAAAAATAGATATAAATTTATTTATTTATAGTTCTCTTCTCCAGAGTATTGGAGAATAGTTTGACTTTAAAAAAATATTGACACATAGTTATCGAAGTTTTTTTTTAGTCATATATTTCCAGGATTTCCAATTGTTAATTTTTTCGTCTCTATTTGTAAATTTGTTTCTTGTAAATTATTTTTTAGTATTATTATTAAGAGGAATTGATTTGTGAAAAATGTTATCCGACTGAAAGTTTGACTAAAAAACGAAATATTACCCTACAATTTCTGATGACGTTCCGCAGATTCTTGAACTCTTCGAATCCAAGTTTACCGGACTGATCGACGTCCAACATAGCGACCATGCTGCGACAAATGTCTTTGCTAAAACCGTCGTTGTTCATTTCTGAAAGAAACATTTTGTAAAAACCAATTGCTACATATATTCGCCATTATTTTCACCAACAAGAAAAAAGAAATAGTCAAACTAAAATAATTTACCAACATCATCAAATTTTTCATCTCTACTTGAACTCGTTTTTCACGTGAAATCCTCTTTTTTTATTATGTTTTGTATATTAAAAATTGTCAAAATTATTTAAGGTCGACCTCCTTCAATAATTTTGACAATTTTACACGAAAAATTCAGCTGATATTCTCCATATACATTAAAAATATTGTTCATACGAAAAAAAACTAACAATATACATTTAAAAATTTTTTTTTTACGAGTACCAACGATATGAGTGTTCTAAAAAAAAGTGAAAATTTACCTTTACGTATCGCACAATCCAGAAGCTTCTTCAGTTCCGTTCGATCAACTTCCATGTCATCGCCAGCAAGTTTTCTGAAGAGCTCGCGAATCTTTTTTTCATTACGATCAGGCTTTGATTATTTGCGAACCAAAAACACGAAATTGACTTTGTTATATGTTAATAATATTCAACGCTTTTCGTATTATGTTTGAGGGTATTTATAATTACTCTGTCATCGATTTCGCTGATTCCAACTTCGACGTCATTTTCTCTGCGGAATAAAAGCATTTTATTTAGTAAAAAACATAATCGCAATTTTTTTAATATAAGAAGAAAATGCTCACTCCATGTTATTCTGATTTTCAGAGAAGATACGTAACAAAAATTCTCCTTCCTCGTTAGGTTCAAATGTACTTGGAACTATGGCATATGTTCCAGGTGGAAGATTAAAGCGACAACTCAATTGTCGGTGGTAAGTGAACTCGGGCGAACTCGCTAAGGTCACGTTGTTCTTGAAGAAATCAGCGTCCAGAGGTTTTGGCAACATGTCCGGATCCTCGAGCTGTTAAAAAGTAAATTAATAATAAAATGTACGCGAAAGAATAGAACCATTACAAGAAAACATCTTTAGAAAAATTGTAATACGAAAATTAAACGTTACGAAATTTTCACTTTTTTTTTCTAATTCAAACGATAGTGTACAAACATTTATTTCATTCCAAATATATTAGAAAAAGAAAAAAACATTTTTTTACAAGTATAGGAAAGTCAAAATTCTATTTAACTATTTCAAGAATTTTGGGCATTTTTTTTTCAAATTGCAAATTGGTTCCTAATTGTTTAACGCATTATCAAATTTATGCCAAATCTAGAAAAAATAAAAAATACAAATTTTAGGACTAAATTCATCGTTCATAATCACTTGAGAAAAATGTTGTTTTTAACGAGGTAGTTTGGATCTTAAATTGACAGAAACAGCGTTGAGAAGTTATTATAATATTTTATTTTGTACTTTGAAATACTGGAGACTTCATAATTTTGCTTCCTTTTAGAGGAAGCTTTCTTTTTATGAAAAAAGTGTAGTGTGTGTGTGTGTATGCATGTGCGCGTACGTGTGCGTGTGAGTGTGAGTGTGCGTGTGCGTGTGCGTGTGCGTGTGCGTGTGCGTGTGCGTGTGCATGTGCGTGTGCGTGTGCGTGTGCGTGTGCGTGTGCGTGTGCGTGTGCGTGTGCGTGTGCATGTGCGTGTGCGTGTGCGTGTGCGTGTGCGTGTGCGTGTGCGTGTGCGTGTGCGTGTGCGTGTGCGTGTGCGTGTGCGTGTGCGTGTGCATGTGCGTGTGCGTGTGCGTGTGCGTGTGCGTGTGCGTGTGCGTGTGCGTGTGCGTGTGCGTGTGCGTGTGCGTGTGCGTGTGCGTGTGCGTGTGCGTGTGCGTGTGCGTGTGCGTGTGCGTGTGCGTGTAATTTCTATACGATATTGGACTTTTTCGCGCACCTTTACCCATGAAGGGTGGTCGGACGTGGCCGATACTCGGTCCAAGCTCGATGCCGAGATTGCCCACAACTGGCCGATCATCGGGCCGAGTCTTGGATGATAAGTGTGGCTCGATATTGGCAGCCAATAGTTGTCCTATATAGAAGTACGAGAAACGGCCAAGTATCGCGTACGAAAAGGGGCCGCATCGCGTGCGAGAATATGCCGAGCATTGTTTACGAGAAACAGCCGAGCATCACATACGACACTCTAATAAGAAAAAATAATAATAAATATATATTTTTTAATTTGTACGTACGCCTAATTCAGACTTTTATGTTTCGACTATGATAATACATCAGAAATTCAGAAAAACTGCTTCCCGCTGAAAAGTTAAGCGGTCACCCATCCAGGTACTGACCGCGGATCGGGCTGCTTAACATCAGAGATTACCGGAGCCACTCTCCAACCGCGCTCCCATTGCTGTCGATGATAATAATAAATAATTGAAATCTCTTAGGCGGCGCAAATTTTATCGATTTACATGTGAAGTTGATAAATAAGAACCCTTAACGCATTGTGCGCTGCTGCTGTGGCAATTTAAATGAATATAAAATAAATAAAATCCGGGTACCGGAGCCTCTCTTTGTCATTGGGACATTGGCCCCTAATCGGCTAACCAACGATTGGTGAGTCAATGCTTAACCGAGCATTGGTCTCATATCGACAAAACAACAATCGGCAAGTCAATTCTCGGCCGAACATTGGTCTCATATAGACAAACCAACAATTGGCGAGTCAACAATCGACCGAGCATTGGTCTTATACCGACAAACCAACAATCGGCGAGTCGATTCTCGGCCGAGCATTGGCCTTAAATCCGCAAATCATCGATTGGCATGTTGATATTCGGCCGAGCATTGTCCTAAGATTGCAAAGGCAACAATCGTCACGCCAATGTTGACCCGAGTATTGGCCGTTTCAGTTTTATCGGCAAAACCTACATGGGTAGATAATATTTTCTCTCGAAAGATTTCGGTACGGTGAGTTTTTCAAGCACGATAATTATGCTTCGAAATCCGCTGTATCCAGTGCATATTTTATCATTCCGATATTGAGATGTTTGAATCATGAAATCTGGAGTTGAATCGCGGAGGCGAGGTTCACTCATATACTTCTGTGCTTTTTAAAGTGATATGTAATGATTAAATGGCCGGTTACACGGAGAGAATTTTCTGGTAATCACAATTCAAAAAGTTTGACGATGTTTCCCATACAGCATAGTAAATTCGGTTTATTCGACCAGTCTGGCGATGATTGCCATGCAGTACATTAACGCCAATTTTTCGTGTCTGATATACAGTATGGCAAACGGTGCCAGTTGTGTTCACGAGTCACTTATCGACGTTATATATTGCTTATTAAACGCAGCATAGTGAATATTGCTAGGCCGCTTATGTACTTACTTCTGCATCGTATACCAGTTAATGTCGGGAATTCGTACAGTTAAAATGATACGTAAATTAATAGAAAGTAAAAGTATGTGTTACGTCCTGGATGAATGAGAATTTGGAGTTTCGTTGATCGATTAATAGTTGAAGCTAATATTTCGAATTATCGCGCCCAAGAAACAATATCGTTTATTCAATTAATTCAGTATAACATTTGTTTGATATTACTATAACATTATAATTCATTTTTGGCAAGAGATACAATTTCACAGACTACTATAGCGTGTAGTATTTGCTACTCAGACAAGCGAGCCTGATAATTACAATTCAATACATGATCAAAGACTGAAGATATGGAGTTATAAAGGCAACGAAGAAAGCAATGTTGGCGTACATAGTGGGGGAATTTTTAGTGATCGCGATGCGGCCCAAAGATGCTGACACCGCGTTGCACACGCGGCCAGCAGTATAGCAGGAAAGCAGGAGTAATTGAGCTAACATGAATGTACGGAAATAATGAGAAATACCTAATGTCTAGCAACTTAGAGTTGAAAGCAATAATTAATTACAATAATTAAAGTAGATAATAATAATCAGAAATAGGACGAAAAAAATAGCCAGGACGTAACAGTATGTAAAGGTAGGATAGGGATAGGTTATAAAAATGTAGCATAAAAAAATACACGTTGTTTTGTTCAATTATTAAACATTTATTTATTTTTCTTAAGGGGATGTGGGACAGCTATAAGAGATACTCCTATGGTCACAACTCGCCTTCCCTATTTTCTTCGAAGTGGTTGCTCGAATGTTCGAAAACAAAATATGTTTTCATACATCTGTGAAGGGACTTCAAAAACCTAATTTACTTTTAATGGTCGGAGCAAACATTTCGAAGAAAATAGGGAAGGCGATTTTGTTACCGACTGAGTCGTGCCACATCGCCTTAAAATGAAATGATATTTTTTAAATAAAAACGCCATCACCATTTTTCGTCCTAATCTCGGATGTCACTAAAAAGCAGATTATGTCACGTTGCAAACAGTCCAGGTCACGCACCGATTTACAACAACGACGACATGTGACGATTTTCTTATAGTATAGATGAAGAATACATAGATAATATATCTTTAAAAAATACGTGCACTTGCTTTTTCGTTTTCACAATTCCTTGTTCGTTGCACTACACTAACGAAAAAAATGGGCGTCTAACGCCGTTGACGATGTAAACACACTCAGCCACCGCCAAACGTATAGCGGTCACCGCACGTCTTTCGCGTATAGCTAATAGACTGTTTAGAACTATAGCCTGTGATTGGGGAATGAATCCCAGACGCACGGTCTTAATAGTTACAACGTTGAGGATATCCGAATTTTCTATTTTTTATATGTGAAATGTTCGTATTTCTTTCGAAACCGATTCCATAACTATAGATTTTATTAATAAATTGAGATGAGATGAACTTCTTCATATATTGCGAATCGTAATCACTGTCTGTTGGAAGTCGCGACCATTGTCAAGCTTTAAGATGTTTTCGAGACACTTTTGCGTATACATCCTTACAAACTTTGGATTATTTACAGTACGGTTTAAACACCGAAACATATTAACGATTCTTGTACGGCGTGCAGCACCCAGTAAAACACGATACAGTTCTTGAAAGGAAAATATAGAAATAAATGCCAGAGGCGCTGAATAATCAAGTTTACTATACTAAATCGGGTAATGATTACCAGACTCTTCTCTCCGTGTACCGGGCTGGATTTATTCAAACGCCATTATACGTGATGAAAGTTTAATATAGCCAAAAATTATTAAATTCTGAAGATTATTATCTCACGCTCGGAATACCTTACATTTTCTAGCTTATAGCCAAAGTGGGCAAGATTTTTCTTCTTATATTTTTTAAACTTTTTTGATTTAAAAAAATTATTAAAAAATAGAAAAAAAAATTTAATCTACTGCAGGCGGCTGGTCAAACGTTTATTAATGTAAACTCAGATTTTTTAGAATTGCACCAGATTTTTAGAAACTTTTCAAATTTCTCTGAACTAAGACTATTCCAGCACGATACACGCCACATTCTAGCACCAGCATGCCATAATTTGAAAATCGGAAAAATACATTTTCATATACAGAAATGTTTGACAAGCCGTTACATAGTACAAAGATTTTTTTTCTATATTTTAATAATCTTTTTAATCAAATTTTTTGATCAAACAATCTTAAAAACCATAAGAATAATCTTGCCTACTTTGGCTATAAGTTAGAAAATTTTGATATTTATTGAAGTATTTTTGAGATTTTTTTCAAATTTTTAAATTATGGCATTCGATATATCACTTGAAAAAAATATTAAAAAAGACAATTTGTATAGAAAAAATAAAAATAAAATATCTGGTGCATTTGGGGGTCTAACCAATCCTACAAAAAATTGCGAGCGAAATCGGGGAGGTCGAGGGTCAGACCTAAGTAGAATCGGGATGGAATGCCCCATATATTGTACAAAAATGGACCACCCTAATAGATAAGTATTTAATAGAATGATCTTTTTATATCCAATATCTTTTTTCCATCGATACTTTGGGGAACAATCCAAAACAATGTAAATATTGAAGCATATTTCGATGGAACGTATTTGCTATAGATATATATTTGATATTTCTGTATAGTTACGCTGTTGCTAAACAGCGTTGTTCCTTTGTTAATAATAAACAAAGAAGAGTTCGGTCGATCGGATTGAAGGAGACGGACGTGGTTAGAATCGATCCGCAATAAACATTTCTCATTTCTAAAACGACGTGTTTTTACTTTTATCAAAGTCACCTAACATTCGCTAGAAGTTGCGACAATATTGACACTTCCTCGTCGATCCGCCAGCCCTGACTTGTAATCGGTAGCGACGCGCCGCTCTAGTGGAGAATCTCTCTACCTTCATCGTCTTCTTGGAGGAACTCTGCACGCTCGACCGCGTGGACCACCTGTTCAACAGCCTATGGGTCTGCGAAGAATTTTCCCAGCGATCTCTCTCATTATAGTCTGCTGGAAGGCAACGGAAGAGAAGGGAACTTGAGACCCGTATGTGAAAGAGAAGATATCGAGTCGGCCCGGTCGGTAACGTGGTAGGAATTTTTCTTACAAGCAAATTTTATTTCTAGATCATCATTTAAATAAATTCGTGAGATTTTAATGAAACGTCCGCTTGACTTTTTCTTATTTCGAAATTAATGTAACAATTACTTCCGTTTTTCGGTTTCTCCATCATCCGGAAATTATTGTATTATTATAGGGATTTTCCAGATGACCGATTGAGCAAAAAAAGAAAGACTTCAAAATAGATCCTTTCACATTTCTCCTTATTTTTTAGATTTCGCAAAGCTAACTGTATACGGAGCTTTGCTAATCAATTTTATTTGCCTTTTAGAGGAAGTTTTATAAAGTCTAGAAAACAATGAAGAAGTAATGTGCAAGGTTCTATACTTTGCCGCCTTTTTTTCTTGTTTATAGAAATTATTGAACTAAACATTTTTTTTTAATGTTCAAAAGATCCAACTTGTTCTGTACTTTGAGCACAAAAGTCATAAAATTCTGTATTCAATAAAAATGTTTGAACTTTCCAATGTTTAAAAGTTCCGATTTATTCATGGACAGAAAGTTTATGTCAATCAACATAAACATGATCATCCACAGTACCTTTTTTTAATTTATAAACATTTTTTTTTTTCAATTTTCTGTTTTACAAAAAAAGTTCACAAACATTTGTTAAACGAAAAAGGGACGAAAAATGCTGCGTAAAATTGATAAAATTTTTCTGTGTACTTTTCTAGACAAAAACTTTTAGTCATTTTATAAAAGTTAAAAAATGCTATTTACGTTTTACAGCTTACGGCGTTAACATCGTTTTGCATTTTTTGAAAAAATAGAATGTGATGAAACTTCAACGGTTCTGTCAATTTTCGTTAATTTTACCTCAACTATCAGATAATAATTTCTCTATTTTCGTGCTAAGTTTAAGTTCAATGTTTCAAGCTATTCATGAGTTACACGAGTTAAACGATATGAAGTAAATTTAATATATAATATAACTTTTATGTAAAAAAAAAACACACAAACAAATTTCAATTAAATTCACAACGATGAAAGGTTATTAATTGCTTCACTGCACACCAATTTTCAGCCCAATATGTCAATCCGTTTTCTAATTATAAGAGAACAAATTCTTTCGTCAATGACACAAAGAAGAATGTCCAAAAACAAAGGTTTTTCTACGACGAAGCAAAAAAGTATCAGAAGGTCGAACATTCTTTCGTAATATGTCACGAATGTGACGACCAAAGCCTGTTAAGGTAACGCGTCGCAGCAGATATTATTTCCCACGTTTTCGCGGAGAAAAAATTCAAGCTGTGAGAGCAAAGATTAGGATTAACAAGTCAGCAAATCCAATCACAGATTCTTGAGGAGTTCTCTGGTGATTTCAAGAAGAGGAATATGGTGATGTCCGCGGCTGTTGGGAGCTTCAGCTGCTACACGTGTGTGCCCTCAAGGCTCATTGGTGGCGCACCTAAAAACAAAATAATAAGAAAGATGAAGCAAAAAAAAATAGGGGGAAGTTGAGAATAAAAAGACTGTACGAACGGCAACGACGAAGAGGAACGGCTTGGCACGTGACAGCTGTCCGCCGTTGCCGAGCTCTATACTCTCAAAGCGGTTTCCCGCGCCCACGCCTAGGGTAGACGAAACACCGCGATAATTAATTGCGCCCAGGCCTCACGTAAAACAATCCTGAATTCCGGCGTCGCTTAAAATTAGACGCCTACTATGTAGCCCCTAGTAGTGGCGGCCTAGTGGGTCCCTCTCACTCTCACTCTCTCTCTTACTCTCTTTCGCATTCTGTAACACAGTTTTGGCTCAGGTACAAAGACCCAACAGGAGTCTTCCACCGATTTTGCCTTTCGACTCTTCCTGATCGTTTCCGCATATTATACAGCACCTTGAAGTAAAAAAAGTTGCAAAGTAGAACTTTGCACATTGCTTCCGCATTAATTTTTATTTTTTTACAAATCCACCTTTATGAGTAAGCTTATTTATTCATTTTGGCTTCCTCATAGAGGAAGCTTTGTAAAAAAATGAAAATGATTGAGGAAACAATGTGCGTAGTTTTACTTTGCAACTTTTATGTTACCTATGGGGTATTCCATGACAACTCGGTCAACGGTTAAACCTAATTTTTTTTTAGCTGCAATATTTTATGTTATTGTTCCAACTGAAAAATGCATGCAGAAATATTTTCAGATTTCTTTTTATCGAAATTTTTAAGTTATAAATAATTAAAGCTATCTACGAAGCGCCGTAATTGGAAAATCCCAAAAAAATTCTCAAGAATACTATGATGTGCAATAAAACGTTTGAACCATAGACCAGAGTGGGCCGAGATCTCCTGCTATCTTTTTTCCCTTTTATAACATTATTCAAAGGTTTTTTAAACGTTAAATAAACAACGCTTCGATTTAAAAATCTCAAAAATACTGTGATGAACAATATTTTTGGGAAGGAAAAAGAGGAAGAAGACCTTTGTCAATTTTTTTTTTCATTTTATAATATTAATTAAAGGCATTTCAAACGTTAAGAAAAATGCCCCGATTTGAAAATCTCTAAAAAAAAAAACTGAAAAATACTTTATTTATTTATTTATTATTCTGAAAAAAAACTGCCGGTGGTTTCTATGTGAAAAGGTACATATGGAGGTCCAGACACACACTTTTGCAAGTTTAATAAAAGAACCTGCATTTTTTTTTTTTTTTGAGAATATTTGAGAACCGACAATTTAACCGATTAAAAACATTTCGTTCGGTTAAATTGTCAGTTAAAATCGGTTGAATTCATCAAACAAAATTGATTTTTTTTAAATTCCATAAGAATGTCGGTTACAATCGCTTAATTCACCAGTAAAAACCGCTTAAAAAAAACAATTTCGATAATCCGGTGATTAGAAATTACAACACATGATTATCAAATCATTAATTACTAATAAAGAATGACATGAAAATCAACATAAATTTTTGGAATTTTCATGCCTGATTTGAAATTTAATATATATTATCGCATTAAATGTAGATCAAAGTTACCAAAATTTCAGTTAATAACATTGAAAAACACCCAGCGAAGTATTTGGAATTTTATCCACATAGTTTTTGAAAAATGTTTGCATTTTTCCGACCCAAAAGACTACGAAATTTACAAAACGCGCTATGGGAAATAAACACACTCTAAAAACCAAGCGTATTGCAAGTGTGTTGTTTCCTATCTTTTATATTGTGACGAGTTTTTACACACTTTTATGCGTGTTGGCATTTACATGGTAAATGATATCTAAAAGGAACACGCCCGTAAGTGTGTAAAAAATCGCCACGATGTAAAAGATAGGAAACAACGCACTTGCAACACCCTTGGTTTTTAGAGTCCATTAATATAGTTGCATGGTAAATTTAAGTGACAGTGATACACCGGTGAAAATTTCGTCTCTCTCGCACTATTTGTTTTTTAATTCTTACAAAAAAAAGACTGAATCGATTGAGGAGCCAGAAGCTTAGCCCAATTCTGCCGTATTTCCGCATATTCTCTCAAAATTTGAGCCCTATCTGTCGAGAAGTTTAGAAGAAAGTAGATTTAAAAAATTCTGCGGGGGAGGGGAGTATCACTGACTCTGAATATGCGTAAATGGATTTTATGCCACTCCGTGCGAGAAACGCGTACTTCTCACATGCTTCGCTTCGCTTCGCTTTGCTTCGCGTGCGAGAAATCGCACTTCTCGCACTAGTGGCATAAAGTTGTATACGAAACACGTGCGAGAAACTTTTTCTGAACTCATGTGATTGCAACACTCGTCAGAAAAAGTTTGATCGCACTCGTATCGTAATATACTATTATCAACCCGGTGATTGAATATTATAACACACGATTACGAAATCAATCATTACTAACTTAGTACATGACAAAAATATGCAATTTTCTAATATTAGTGTCCGATTTAGAATTTTTTTCACATTTTTACATTAAAAGCATGATAGAAGTTATCAAAATTTCAGTCTATAATATCGAAAACAAACTAGCAGCAAAGTGTCTGAAATTTTTTCCTCATGCATGTGTCAGAATGGAAAATCAACTTAAAATTTGCAATTAACTAGGTTTCCACAGCATCAGGAACGAAATGTCAATCACAAAGAAAAGATTATGCCGATGCACTGTTCTTTGTCGAACTGTAAATTTTGTTCCTGCCACTGCGAATAATAGGCTGATCTCATGTAAAAAATATTGTATCGCAAGAATAATTTGTTATTATTGAACGTTACATTTTTACCAATATCGTTCATATGAAAATTCAATATAAATGTTTATGAAATTTAATACACAGTTTATGCATATGTTAATTCCAATACAAGCATATTAATTTTAAGAAAGATTTTTTTTACAGTGTAGATCCTGAGCTGCATGTAGGTAATCAAGTAAGTTTCCAGCTTGATCCCTACCACAATTTCTGCACGAGCGATGATATGGAAAAACTCGGATAAAACGGGTGAAGCCGATGTAACTACGCTGAATGCGCTGAGTAGTCGGTGATTGCAACTTTGTTGCTTATATATACATAAACTTGTTATTATAAGCTTGGGGAGCCCCTCGGTTGCGAGCTAGAATAAAACAGTTGGGTTTCAACAGTCAATGATACAATATCGTCATGTCACAGAAAAGGAAAAAGGTCGTAGTGAGTGTAGAAAAGTAATTAGAAGCAATAAGAAGGCTGGATAGAGTAGAAATTATTCGGAATGTCGCGGCCGATTACAGAGTTGAAGAGACCACCGTGGGCGATGAAACAGTGTTGTATTACTGACGTTCTTAAGCTACGCTAATAACAAATACTACCGCTTTTTTACATCAAAGATTAAAGTACGTTCGTTAAATTCTTACGGTTATATACTGATGTGGTTAAATTTTATGTTACTATTTCAAATACATATAAAAAATAATAAACGTTTTTGAATCGTCTATGTTCCCTAGAGGGTTCCGTCACCGCAAAAAAACCGCAAAAACCACCTCAGTGTTTTCTACACTTTTCCGCACAGCAATTCACCGCAAACCACTGAGCGTTTTTTCATCTAGCGTTGGTGGTTTTGCTGTTTCTATCACCGCAAAAACACCGATGTCAATTTCGAAAAATTTCGAAATTTCGTAATATTTTGTAATTTGTATAAATAATGGTAGAAATCACGAACCGAATTACAGCTTAAATTACGGCAGATTTCACGTTGCCGTGAATCCAGTTAAAGGTTGTTACTGTTAATATTTAATTTTTAGTTATATAAAATGAGTAACATTTGAAACTCTGAAGAGAAGACAACATCGTCTTTTCTCGTTCCACATTACTAAATGGCAAGGTCATCTATGTCAAATAGTTAGGACATCTCCAAAACGTGGTCCTTCAGTTATATGAGAGCACAGCAACTTGCGATAGCTGCGTGTTTCTATGCACGAAACGAAGAACAATCACTTGCGAGAAACGTTTCGAGTCGTTGACCATCTAGCGGAGCTAAGCCGGTCATTGTGCATGCTTCCGCTAGATGGCGAACGTGCCCGAACGTTTCTCGCAAGTGGCTTCGCCGGGCGATCGTAAGTTATCATCCGCACATGTATTGACGTGGGACATTTTTACTGTTGTTTATCAGTGGCAAGTCGGATTCTGCGGACTATCATGGCATTGAAAATTCCGCCGAGCCGTGATTTCTACCGTTATTTATACATATTACAAAACATTACGGAAATTCGAGATTTTTCGAAACTTACATCAGTGTTATTGCGGTAATCGAAACAGCAAAACCACCGAAGCTACAAATAAAAAACGCTCAGTGGTTTTGCGGTGAATTACTGTGCGGAAAAGTGCAGAAAACACTGAGGTGTTTTTTGTCGTTTTTTGCAGTAATTTCAACCTGAAACCACGGTGGTCGAACCCACTAGAGTTTTCCGTATTGTCCGAGTTTTCGCTTATTAACAAACCAAGGGTGATAAACCAAAAATTAGGAATTCAAATTTCGAATATACTATAATTAACGGGCTTTTTGGGTGTTAATTAGGGGCAAAAAAAGTTCGGTTCTCCTTTATTTTTGCCGAAAAATGAACATTTTACTGGGACCGCTAGCTTGACGCTAAACTGACGGTCCCATAATTGCGTAAATTATTGTTAAATATCTCCGGCGTATCAAAATTAGGTGCTTCTTAGATGCAACTTAAATGTCAAAATAAAAATAGGTTCACCCTCGGTTTTCGTGGTAAAATGGATATTTTACTGGGACCAGTAATATTTCTACATGGGACCGCAAGTTCTACGCGAAGCTGACTTTCCCGTGGCTAAATATCCGATAAAACAATATTTTCGTCACATCAAAATTAAGTGCTCTTCAGGTGCTAATTAGGTGCCAATATAAAAAATTGGTGCTCCTTTGGTTTCGCGATACAATTAAATTTTCATTGAAACCGCTAGCTCGACGCGAAACTTGCAGTCTCATGGCTAACTAACAGATAAAAAATATTTTCGGCGCATCAATATTAGGTGCTCTTTAGGTGCTAATTGAACCTATGGAAATTTGAGCTTCATGTATTAAACAAGCAGAGTGAAAAAAAATTGAATGCTTTTTGCCTGTAAAAATCGTTGTTTCCAGACGTCATAAAGACAAGATTCATTCAATATTTAGAAGGAAATTTTTCTATGCAGCTATTTAAAAAATTGATACAAAATAAAATGGTTAAGGAAAAAATAAAATAAATTCAGCACAGCTTGTCGTGCAGCCCAGTCTTTTTTTGTCGCAGCAACTGGTAACCAAACTCCACATCGTTGTTCGCTTTTCTGCAGCTAAACGTCCGGTGCATTAAGAGGACAGGTGTGTGGGTGCTCGATCATCTCGCTGGTGGTCCTTGGTTCTCGTGTACCAAGGTGGACGCTGCTACCGTTGAGTAGCCTGTGCATTCCCTCACCGCAGCCACAAACTCGTGTGAGAGAGAGAAAGATGCACTGTGGAAACAATGCATCGGCGAGCGTGTGAGAAATCGACCGTAGCCTGAAGCTCCGCTCACCGCCCGGTAAGAAAATCCAATGTGAAGCTGCGAGAACCCCGAATAGTCGTTTAGAGTCCGGTGGAGCGTGCGTCAAGTTTCTCCGTGAGTGGCTGCCCCCTGGTGTCGGTTCGGTTCTCGGTTCTCCTTTTTTCGAGCCGCTTCTGAGGGCCTACTACAAGCCTACTTTGATGATGTCTTTAATAAACTGCATAATATCGTTAATTAATGAAAAGTTATTTCCGTTTTGCGCCAAACACAAATTAAGAAAAATCTTGCACATTGCTTCCTCATTATTTTTCGCTTTTTACAAAGCTACAAGAAGTAGTACGTTAATCAATTTTGGCTTCTTCATACAGGGAAAATTTTCGCTTTTGTAAAAAGCGAAAAATAATGAGGAAGCAATGTGCAAGATTCCACTTTGCATTCTTGTTTTAATTAGATAAATAAACATGTTGTGAATTCGCTTTTTCTATTGCATTATTTCGTTATTTAAATTGTTGATAGGCGGTCGTAAGTGCAGAATCAGTAAGAGATTGAATGGCTTCAATCGACCAACTCCTAGTTGATGAGCGGAGTGAGGGTGAAATAAATAATTCACGTGTTAACGTTTCGGTCCAAGGTGTGGACCCTCTTCAGAATTTTAATGTCCTGAACAAAAATAATAAAAAAGGAACAGAGTGTGTGTGATCACGTAAATTAATAAAAAGTGTCCACAATTAGTAACAACAGATAACAATAAGTACGAGATAATAGATAATAAAATAAATAAACATTAGTGGTTCTTAATTAGGAGTTAAGTAGTAATTATTAACGACGCATAGTACGTAGAAAAATAAATAGAAAATTAAGTTAAAGTAAACATTATAATATTAGAGAATTATAACAAAATATAAAAATGCATAACCATCACGTAAACTCGATATATTAATACGACTTAGAAATTTTTAGGAATTAGATATCTATAGGGAAAGGGCAAACTAACCTCAAATTTGTGTGACGTAAAAGTCAATCCCTCGTGTGGATCCAAGAGTAGAATCAACCACCGATTTCCTTAAAGGCTCCGATGCGTGCGGTACGGAGAAATTACCCACGAACATCCGAGACCACGCAATGTTTGAAATATTTATAAAATAACGACAATGCATGGCAAATGCATGTCACTCCCTGTATGAAAATGTTTAATTTTTATAGAAGAGTGAGTGAGGAGAGAAATTGCAAAATTTTTTTAAAAAAATTACTAAACGTGTCAGAAATGATGAAATAAAATAAAGGTTAGTTATCCTATTTCATTTTATTTCATCATTTCTGACACGTTTAGTAATTTTTTAAAAAAAATTTTGCAATTTCTCTCCTCACTCACTCTTCTATAAAAATTAAACATTTTCATACAGGGAGTGACATGCATTTGCCATGCATTGTCGTTATTTTATAAATATTTCAAACATTGCGTGGTCTCGGATGTTCGTGGGTAATTTCTCCGTACCGCACGCATCCGAGCCTTTAAGAAAATCGGTGGTTGATTCTACTCTTGGATCCACACGAGGGATTGACTTTTACGTCACCCAAATTTGAGGTTAGTTTGCCCTTTCCCTATAGATATCTAATTCCTAAAAATTTCTAAGTCGTATTAATATATCGAGTTTACGTGATGGTTATGCATTTTTATATTTTGTTATAATTCTCTAATATTATAATGTTTACTTTAACTTAATTTTCTATTTATTTTTCTACGTACTATGCGTCGTTAATAATTACTACTTAACTCCTAATTAAGAACCACTAATGTTTATTTATATTATTATCTATTATCTCGTACTTATTGTTATCTGTTGTTACTAATTGTGGACACTTTTTATTAATTTACGTGATCACACACACTCTGTTCCTTTTTTATTATTTTTGTTCAGGACATTAAAATTCTGAAGAGGGTCCACACCTTGGACCGAAACGTTAACACGTGAATTATTTATTTCACCCTCACTCCGCTCATCAACTAGGAGTTGGTCGATTGAAGCCACTCAATCTCTTACTGATTATTTCGTTATTATTACAGCGTTTTAGAAAGTAAATGCGATAACGTATATTTTAAAAAATAATTCAACATTCCATAAAATAAAAAATTTTCATTCCGTTCGTCACTAAATTATACATGTATAATGGTTGAATATTGTTTTATTTACATTCAAAATTTGAGCTCGCTATCTCAAGTTTTGCAAAAGTTACAATAGAGCGACAATGTCAATTTTTTGTAAATGTAAAAATTCTATAAAATCTGAACTACTTTACCGATTAGAGCCAAATTCAATACCAAAGAACATTGAGTGCACCTGCTCTTATAAACAACTATATAGCAAAATAGATCAAATTGTACGAAAGTTAGAGCGCCCACACCCTTTTTTTTTTAAATTCAAACCGGCATAAAACGTGTACATATCAAATCTGAACTCGATATACAAAACGGTTCTTGAGTTATCGGCGTTCAAATTTTCGTCTTTCTCGCTCCCTCTTCGCAGCACAGTTTTGGCTCAGGTGCAAAGACGCAAGAGGATAAATTTTGCCTTTCGTTTCTTCCTGTTCTTTCCCGCATTCCATTATTTGCAGCCCACAAAGCGAAAAAAAATCGTAAGGAAAATCTGCCTAAATAGCAGTTAAAACTATGAAAATTGGAGCTTCAAGTATTAAGCAATCGTGGTGGGAAAGTTGTAAAATAGGCGTGCCAATTTTCGTAAGTAACCTATACGTATGTTGCCTTCGAAAGACAATTTTACAACATTTTTCTTCACTGTGGTTGCTTAATACTTGAAGTTCGAATTAACGAAGTCGTTAACTTGGCAATTTTTTCAATTTATTTTACGATTACAGTCATGTTATTTGAAAAATATGAAAAACATATTAGCATATTTGTCGAGCTTACTAATCTTTTGTTTTCTCATAGAGGAAACTATGATTTGATGACAAAAAAAAATTTCGAGTTTTTCATGTCAGGATACTCAGAATGGTCCAAAACGTCGAGAAAAGTGTTCTATAAAAAATGGCCGTATATGTGTGTGTGTGTGTGTGTATGTATGTGTATGTATACAACTTGGAAAATTCACACGTTGATGATTCAAGAACCATTTTAGCTATCGAGCTCAAATTTGGCACACAACTGGAGCATCAGCTACTCTTTAATTACGGCAAATTTTGACTGAATGGATGCAACAATTTAGATTTTGTAGTTTTTTAATTTTTTTTAAAAAAGGGCGTGGTCGCTCTAACTTTTGTAAAAATTTGTGTATTATGCTAAATCGTTCTTCATAAGAGCACTTGCACTTGATGTTACTTGGTATTGAATTTGGCTCGAATCGGTCGAGTGGTTCAAATTTTATAGAGTTTTGAAATTTTTTAAAAATTGACGTTATGTCATTAACTTTTCCAAAATCTTATCTGATATATAGAGCTCAAATTTGGTACACGAATAGAATAATATTCAGCTATGATAAATATATAATTTAGTGACAAACGATATAAAAATGTTTGTTTTATGGAATTTTGAATAATTGAAAAAATTAACGGTATCGCATTAACTGCGGCAAAACATGAGATACCAATCACAAATTAAATATGTGAACGAATTAATATGCAGCAATGATAGATTAGTAATTTAGTGATGAACGGAAAAAATTTTGCTTTTATACAATTTCGATTATCAAAAATCTAACTTTATCGCATTAACTTTTGCAAAACTTAAGATATCAAGCCCCAATTTGGTATGTAAACCAAATCATATTCAGTCATTATAGATATATATAATTTAGTGACGAAACGTAAATAATTATGATTTTACGGAATTTCGAATTGTTTGAAATATTAACTTTATCGCGTTAACTTTTGAAAAACTTGATATGAAGCCCAAATTCAATATGTGAACAAAATAATACGGCATACGTCCAGCTGTACACCTCCCAATTCTACACGGGAGTAGGTCTACACAAGAAGTGTGCACCGACAAACTGTACACAGTGAAAACTTTACACACCATTAAATCTACACCGAACACTGTGCGCCGACAAATTGTACTCATTGACAGATCTACACAAGAGTTGAGCACTGATTAACTGTACACGAGGATAACTTGGCTCTTAATAACCCTGCACCGAAAACTGTTCACCGAAAACTTGACACGACGACAGAACTGCGCAAAATGTATGCACCGAATATCTGTACACGTCGGGAGCTCTACACCGAACAACTCTGCACCGAAAGCTTGACACGACGACAGAACTGCGCAAAATGTATGCACCGAATATCTGTACACGTCGGGAGCTCTACACCGAACAACTCTGCACCGAAAACTGTACACCGTGCAATTGTACAGACTGCACACCAAACAGCTGTACACGATGAAATGTCGATACTAAAAACTCAACACCGCGAATTGTCGACACTAAAAACTCTACACGCCGAAAAGTCGACACTAAAAACTCTACACGCCGAAAAGACGACACTAAGAAACTGTACACCGAAAACTTGGCACTGAATAATAATGGTTTTTTTTCATTCAAAAGTCCTTTTTCTTTGTTCCTTCAGGTTTTCTTGTTCTTGCTTTAGATATAAAAAAGTCTAGTTCGTTCACTTACGTCTCTGGAATTTCACTAAATATTATTTAGTGAAATTCCAGAGACGTAAGTGAAGTGATGATAATATTTAGTGAAGTGGAATTTCACTAAATATTATTTAGTGAAATTCCAGAGACGTAAGTGGTGATTTGAAAAAAAAAAAAGTATAAAACATTACTACTAAATCGATGGAAAAAAAATACTTACCTCAGAAGGCCTCTTCTTGCGTATATCTGTAAGCTTTTTAAGGATTTTGGTTTGCCGGTTCATTTTTCATTGTATAATATACTGGTTGTGGCAATTTTGGATAATATATTCGCTGTGGCAATTAAGTGTTTTCTCCGTGTGCTACTGATTTTGGTCTATAAGTACAGCCACGTTGGCGTTTGAGTGCCAGCAATCGTTAATTCCTAATAACTTTTTGCAATCAATATCAATACACAATAGAACGAACTAGACTTTTTATATCCAAAGCAAGAACAAGAAAACCTGAAGGAACAAACAAAAAGGACTTTTGAAAAAAAAAAAAAACCATTATTATTCAGTGCCAAGTTTTCGGTGTACAGTTTCTTAGTGTCGACTTTTCGGCGTGTAGAGTTTTTAGTGTCGACAATTCGCGGTGTTGAGTTTTTAGTATCGACATTTCGTCGTGTACAGCCGTTTGGTGTGCAGCCTGTACAATTGCACGGTGTACAGTTTTCGGTGCAGAGTTGTTCGGTGTAGAGCTCCCGACGTGTACAGATATTCGGTGCATACATTTTGCGCAGTTCTGTCGTCGTGTCAAGCTTTCGGTGAACAGTTTTCTGTGCAGAGTTGTTCGGTGTAGAGCTCCCGACATGTACAGATATTCGGTGCATACATTTTGCGCAGTTCTGTCGTCGTGTCAAGCTTTCGGTGAACAGTTTTCGGTGCAGAGTTGTTCGGTGTAGAGCTCCCGACGTGTACAGATATTCGGTGCATACATTTTGCGCAGTTCTGTCGTCGTGTCAAGTTTTCGGTGAACAGTTTTCGGTGCAGAGTTATTAAGTGCCAAGTTATCCTCGTGTACAGTTAATCAGTGCTCAACTCTTGTGTAGATCTGTCAATGAGTACAATTTGTCGGTGCACAGTGTTCGGTGCAGATTTAATGGTGTGTAAAGTTTTCACTGTCTACAGTTTGTCGGTGCACACTTCTTGTGTAGACCTACTCCCGTGTAGAATTGGGAGGTGTACAGCTGGACGTATGCCAAATAATACTCAGCCATGTTGATCTATTACATAAAACAAAGATGCAAAGTACAATCTTGCACATCCCTGTTGAAAAGGTCTGATAGCAACCGATAGAAATTCTGATAGAATATTCTATCAGTATCTATGCGGTTTTTGTCAACTTCTATCAATTTCTATCAGACCTTTTCAACAGGAATTGCTTCCTCATTATATTTTGCTCTATACAAAGCCTCCTTTATGAGGAAGCCAAAATCAATCAACATACTTCCTCATAGAGTCGCTTTGTATAGAGCGAAATATAATGAGGAAGCAATGTGCAAGGTTCTATTTTTTTTCACTTTTTACAATGCTTCCTATTGGGAATCAACACCAAGCAAAAATGGCCGCGTTATCCCAGTCGGTCAAGACTTTGCACTCTTCATTTGTAAGAGTTTTAATCATTTCAATGGATATCATTACAAAAAATGTTTATCCACCTATGAACATCGATTTATATTAATGATAAATTGTTTTTTAAAATAAATTAATAGGTTATGACGATTGGGATAAAGTGGTAAAAAAAAATCCACCAGATGTCGTGTTGTTACATGTTATTTCCCAATATGAGGAAGTCAAAATTACAAAATACGAAAAGTAATGAGGAAGCAATGTGCAAAGTTCTACTTTGCACGGAAAAAATATTTGTCGGATTTACAACGAACGAAAAAATAGTCATTGTAACAATTTTTTATTTATTTTTTGTACCAATGATATGTATGTAAATACATATATTCATATATGCATATGAAATGATTGTGTAGAAGTATAATTGTATTTAAAAAAATTCTGTTTAAAATGCTATTACAGATGTGCGGTATAAACTTCAAGTGAAGCATGAAGAGTCCCGAAAGTCTTTCCGTGCGTTCGAACCTCGAGTTTCTCCGTGAGTGGCTGCCCCCTGGTGTTGGTTGGGTTTTCGCTTCTCCCGATTCTCCTTCCTTCGAGCTGCTCGCTCACAGCCGTTGGTTCTCTCGTACGAGAGGCAAGAGCGGCGAAACGCCGAGCCACAACACTCCTCGTGTGCCACCGGGGGACACGCTGCTGCTCGGAGAGCTGCCGCTGCTATATCGCCGTCGTCGTTCGTTCGCCGTCGTTGCCGTCGTCCACCTTCTTCTTCCTCTCTTCGCTGGGTCAAACCGCGAGCCTCGTGCGCCCTGCATTCTTCGACGCACACGATCTCTGCACTTCACCAAGAAAACTACAACACTTATTCAGCGCAGAGTAGCCATAGTATTGCACAAAAAGCCCAAAAACAAAAAAAAATAACTCTCCCTATTTCTCTATCACAAACTGAGGAATGTTTCGCGAGCGAGAAGAAAGCATTTCTTACACAACATCCAGTGTTAATTGCACTCGTAACGCTCGAGTTTTGTTCTCGTGTCGCGTGTGTGAATCGCTCTCGTGAAATTCCGCGATCAGCGCTGCGCGCGTTTACCGGCCGAGTGATTCAAAGCTTACGAATAACATATATCTAAGTTCGGGGAGATATTCAGCCTGCGATTTATCGTGTTGTGAGTTGCACGAAGTGAGTTCAAACACCGAATGGAAGGTCTGCCGGTTGAAAAGCGCTGCTGTGCTTTTTTTATCTTTTGTTCTTTTGTGATGTGAAAAAAAAATTGCCGGAGGATATGCAAGAAAAAAGGAAGAATGTGTGTGTGTAACGAGAGATTAAAAGGACTAAACGAAGCGTAATCCATGCAGGTTGCTGCTGCTGCTGCTTCTTCTTCTTCTTCTTCTTGGTTGTTCTCGTTCTTCTTGTTCTTCTCCCTCTGATTTTCTGCTGCCGCTGCTGCTGCTGTGGCTCTTCCTCCGACTTCTTCTCCTTCTTTCACTCCTCTCGGCGGGATCTCAGGCCGAACAGCTACCCGAAGCTACTCACAAGCAGTTGACCGGTCTCGGGGCCTCCAACAATGGACAAGAAGAGCGGAAAACCGTCAGTCACGAGACAACAACGAGGCCCAAAGTGCGAGAAGCGACTGTGCAGCATCGTCTAGTGTCATAATTGCGCGTTAGTGCCAGTTTAGACAGTGTGTTCGCGTCATAATCGTCGTAATCGTTCCAACAGTACGTATGTAACGAAAGTGGTAGTTTGTGCTATGTGTACTTATCTCTCGGTGCTTCGATGAATTACGAATAATATTTGTGGCATTTTTTTTGCTTATTCAATCACAAGCACTGGATTACAGTTTCGAATTGGGCGATATTGACAGCCTAACTTCGAGAGTCAGTTAAGCCGGATTTGTACTACGAGGTAAGTCTTGACCATGTATCTTCTTAATTTGAAGTTATACTTTACTGGATTTAGAGTGATTTTTTTTTCTAAATTGAATTTAGTTTTGGTTTTTTAAGCTACTTGTTTTCGAATCTTTTCTTTTTATCGAATTTTATTTAAGTTATTGTGGTCTATGGATTTGCCTTAATTATCAATTGAAGGCTTTGGTAGAGTGTATTAATTTATTTTCATTTACACTTTATTGAATTTGTAGTGCTAATCGATTGAATTTAGATTCAGTTCTTGAACCATTTTTTCACCGTTTTTTGCTTCCTCATAGAGGAAGCTTTGTTTTCATGAAAAAATTAAAAAATTTCGAGATTTTAGAATTGTCCAAAACGTCCAGAAAAGGGATATAGAAAAATTTCCGTATGTATGTATACAACTTTGAAAATTCAATCGCCTATAACTGAAGAATATTTTTAGCTATCGAGCTGAAATTTTGTACATAAGTGAAGCACCATCCCCCCTTTAATTGCTGCAGTTTTTACAAATGATATACACAAATTTCGATTTTATGCCGTTTTGGATTACAAAAAAAAGGGTATGGATCCTCTAACTTTCGCAAAATTTAGTCTATTCTGCTAAATAGTTGTTTATAAGAGCAGGTGCACTCAATGTTATTTGGTATTCAATTTGGGTCGAATCGGTAAAGTGGTTCAGATTTTATGGAATTTTGAATTTATAAAAAAAATTGCCATCGTCGCTCAATTGTAACTTTTGCAAAACTTGAGATAGCGAGCTCAAAGTTTGTATGTAAATGAAACAATATTCAGTCATTATATATGTATAATTTATTGACGAACGGTATGAAATTTGTGATTTTATGGAATGTTGAATTATTGTTTAAAATATACATTATCACATTTACTTTTGAAAACGCTCTAATAACAACGAAATAGAAAAAGCGAATTCACAATACATTTATTTATCTAATTAAAACAAGGATGCAAAGTAGGATCTTGCACACTGCTTCCTGATTAATTTTCGCTTTTTATTTTATTGAATTTTCATTTAGACTTTATTGGATTTCTATTTCCAATCGATGGAATTTGGCTTCTGTTATTAAAATTGTTGTTTTTCTCGCTGATTTGTTATTGGCGTCTCATTTGCGATTTATTGAAATTTCATTTATTATCAATTAATCATAATAATTCTTGTAGGTATTTTCTTGACAATTTTTTTTCATTGAATTTTCATTAATACTTTATTGGACTTGGATTAATCGTTCATTCAATTTAGCTTAGATTTTTAAAGCAATTTGATTTCTTCCAGTTTTTAAATTCTTTTTCATTAACTTGTTATTGATCTTGCATTACTTATTAACCGTTTATAGGACGGTGAGAAAATTGTGGTTTCCAGCTCCTTTCGTCTAGTTTTGTATAGTTTGATCTCATTTCTAAAAACCAAATACCGATTTTTTTCAATAGATAAAATATATATATATTTAGTTTAATATATAAAGTATAAAATAACATATTTAGTTTTGATTTTTTAAGTAATTTTTTTTTATCCGTTCTTTAATTGGATTCTTATTTGCACTTTATTTTTTGGGCTTGCATAGACTGATGACCAAAATTGGCTTCTATACTTGAAGTAATAGTTTGTTCTGACCGTTTTTTTTCCTCATTGAATTTTCATTTCTTCTCATTACGAAGCGTGGACGCGCAGAGAGATGTTTTTTTTAATTTCCTTAAAAAAAATGTTCGGTTGAATGGGTTAGTTATATTTAGTTTCCATTTTTGATGCTTTTTTTCTGATAATTTCTTTAATTACATATTTATTTTCACTTTATTGGACTCGTAGACTGTTAATTAAAATTGGTTTCGATTCTTTAAGCAATTTTATTTTCTGACCTTTTTGTTTTTCATTAAAATTTTATTCCTTCTCATTGTCGAAGTACGAAGCTTGAAACTCGTAAAGAACTATTTTTTAAATTCCGTCAAAAAGAATTTATTTCTCAAAGGTTTAGTTATATTTAGTTTCGATTCTTGAAGCTATTTTTTTCTCGTATTTTATTTAATTAGATCTTTATTGGCTCTTTATTGGACGTACATAGACTGTTAATTAAAATTGGCTTTGGTTCTTTAAGTAATTTTATTTTCTCACCTTTTTGTTTTTCATTAAATTTTTATGCCTTCTCATTGTTGAAGTACGAAGCTCGAACTCGTAAAGAACTATTTTTTAAATTCCATTAAAAAGAATTTATTTCTCAAAGGTTTAGTTATATTTAGTTTGGATTCTTGAAGCTATTTTTTTCTCGTATTTTCTTTAATTAGATCTTTATTTGCTATTTATTGGACGAGCATAGACTGTTAATTAAAATTGGCTTCGATTGTTTAAGCAATTTTTTTTATCTGACCGTTTTTTTCATTGAATTTTCATTTCTTCTCATTGTCGAAGTACGAAGCGCGGGCGCACAGAGAGCTAACCGATTAACCCGGTATGCGAGAGGGAGAGATGAGCGTTTTCTTCGGCAGAGCCGCGCCGCTTAACCCCGCGAGGTCGCACACCAAACCGGTACACGATCCTTTTTATGGCAACGGCCATAACTTTCGTGTGGCTGCGCCGAGAAAGAGGTAGGCCGTTTGCTCGCTCTCGATCTTCTCTTCTTCCATTCCGGCGGTACGTTAGCATCGTTTCTTCCGATGTTTCTTCGTTCTTTCATCCTTTCTCCACTCTCTGTCTCTCTCTGTCTTTGGAAGATGGTTTGCTTGCCTCAGGCAGTACGTGCCAATAAAAATGTGTTAAAAACCCTTACTTTCTTTCTTTATTCCCTTTCTGCCCTTTCTTTCCTTTTTATTTCCTCCCCATAGAGCTCCTAATAATTTAGAAAACATTATAGAAATAGTCTTTTTAAGTATAATGATATTGACAGAATATTTAAAAAGATCGATTAAAAGTATAGTTTTAATATTGTGAAAATTATTTTTAAAAACTAAATAAGTATGTAAGCTGTATTTTTGTCATTAAATTGTACCAATGGGAATTGTTATGGGAGTTATGCTTTTGAATAGACGGAAATGTATTTTGTAATTGTATAATATGAAGAAAAGAAAGTTGCAAAGTAGAACTTTGCATATTGCTTCCTCATTAGTTTCTATTTTTCAAAAAGCGACCCCTAAGCTTATTTATTAATTTTGTCTTCCTCATAAAGGAAGCTTTGTGGAAAATGGAAATTAATGAGGAAGCAATGTGCAAAGTCCTACTTTGTAACTTTTTTTTCATTTGGTGAGATTTGACGTGAGTTAGAACGAGACGAATATTTTTTAAAACATTCAAAATCCCATAAAAATCGATCATTTTTACAGATTCATTCTAAATTCAATACCGATCCTCCTTTAACATAGCTTTATTTATAAAAAATTATTGACCTCAATAGCTCGAAATTTGCGGATACTAGAGAGCGTAGGGGAGAGTGAGGTACAGTGTGACACTATTTTTCTTAGAATTTTAAAAATTTTCTAGCATAGTGTTACGAATAAATTCCTATCATAATTGGTTTCTCTAAACCTTTGGGTATACGAAGAAGCTGCAATAAATAGTTAAGAACGGTTGATGATATCAAAATAATACGATCCAAAAAAATTCGCGGAATGTCACATTGTTCCCCACCGGTGGGGTAGAGTGTGACAGATGGAGGGGCACAATGATACAACCGATGTAATACATAATCCACTAAGTACAAAAAAGCAAACTTTTATTTTTTTCGGTAGATTCTACAACATTTGTTCGATGGTACACGATGCAGAGTCATCCGATTGATATTTATGTCTCCAGTAGTGCTTGTTATGCTGTACCGAACTTAGTCTTCGTTGGCCACTCGAAGAACCACCTCTTTCATCATTCTCTCTTCAACAGTGCCTTTCGAAGTTGTTCTATGGCTATTTCGGATCAGTTTCGGCTTCTGATATTGTTGTCCTAACAACAACAACTCCAAGAGATGTAACATTGAGACACACAATTCAATGTCACAATGTGAGATTGACCAATTGCAATTTAAGTTATTATCTAGCACTAAAAATTTAACAATTTACACATTACAAACCCGTGATATTGGCCGTGTCACATTGTACCCCACTCTACCCTACAGACATTTTTCGAAAATTACAAAGTCAAATAAATGTTGAACTTGTTTTATAATTTTTTTGTTAATTACCCCAAACAAAGGCGTCGACCTGCTTCACATGGTTGCTATATTTCAACCCGATTGTTAAAGTAGTTCTTGAGATATGTAAGTTCGAATTTTGAATGACGGCCATACACACATCAATCCATACATTTTTTCTAAACCACTTTTCTCGACGTTTTAGACCATTTTGAGTGCACTGCCATTAAATTTTTTTTTTTCAATTTCGCACAAAAACGAAGTTTCCTCTATCAAGAAGCAAAACATGACAAACTTTTGATATTGCTATTTTCGAATTCGATATTTATATATATGCTAATGAACGATGGCAGAATCAATTTACTACAATCCAAAAAACAGATACAATTTGCAGAAAATATTATCCAAGGGCTTTTATGATCAATGATTAAAAATGTAATGCTAACTATCCTAAATTTCGTATTCTAGAAGATGATGTGATAAACGTGGATTTTATTAAAATCGTTTTCGATATGTATCTATATTATAATTTAGTAATTTTTATCTTAACGATTTTCTGGTTCCAGCTTTTGGGTTTAACATCATTTAGAATCTTCTAAAATTAATTCGGGTAATGCAAATTTTGAAAAAAAATTATTTTAAACATATTTCAGAACTGATTCAATTGTTGTGATTTTCAAAGAGGTTTAAGAGGTTTTCAATCCACAGTTTAAGAAGTCTAAATTGTAACTTTGCAATGAAATATTTTGTTGACATATAATTGCAAATAAATATTGCAATCGTTTTTGCAATATTCTATGCTAAGTTTTCTTATTTTTCTTTAGTGTCTAATTTAAAGTTTGAAGCTATAAAATCATTGTTAAAATTTTTGCCCGTTATCAACAATGTTTAAAAAATTATAACCTTCCTATAATTAAACTCAAAGTCGTAAAAAAAATATCGGTTGTGAAATATTGAAAACATTCCTGCAGCATATTCTGCTGTGGGTCTTCGATTCCTTTTCTTTTTCTTGGCTCTGAGATGATCAATTTGAAGCTATAAAAAAAGGGGTATCGTGGGCTTTCGATTTGTATTCATATTCTAATTTAGTAATTTTTATTTTGACGATTTTCTGGGTTCCAGTTTTTGGATTTAACATCATTTAAAATCTTCTAAATTTATTCGGTTAACGCAAACTTTGAAAAGAATTATTCTAAACATATCTAAAATATCATTCAATTTTTATGGTTTAAATCCACAGTTTAAGAGGTCCAAATTTGCAACTTTGTTTTTTAAAATTATTTTTACAATGTTCTAGTTTGGGTTTTCTATTTTCTTCTTTTTCTTTAGTCTCTGATGAAAAACATTGCTAAAATTTTTTTTTTCGTTATCAACAATGTTTTTCAAATTGTAGCTTTGCCATAATTAAACTCAAAGTTCTAAAAACAACCAACGATTATGAAATATTGAAAAAATTCCTGCAACATTTTCAGCTGTGGGTCTTCGATTCCTTTTTTTTCTTGGCTCTCCGATGATCAATTTGAAACTATAAAAAAATGAAGGGGTCTCGAGGCTACGAAACGGATAATCATTCGGTGGGTCATTAGGCGAGACACAGGACGTGACACTCCCTTCTTGGTGCTGGGATCTGTTGTGCAGTAAATCGTTCCTCGCTTGTGGAAGTGTTATGCCCTAGAAGCAGTAATTCCGGTGTGAGTGTATATAGCAAAGGGGACAAGAAAAGGGCATTGAGAAAGCTCAGGGCTCTCGTTAGCTTCTAAGAATTGGCATTGGTTTCTCGTTATACTTATGGTGGGTTTGGCCGATGGATTCTCTCTCTATTTTTAGAGAAAACGTTAGCCTCACTTCGTCCTGTATTTCTCTACTCTTCTCTTCCGTCGCTCGAGAGATCAGCAAGAAGACCCTTCCGAGTTACTCCTCCGCAACAGCCTTCTCCATTCCCTCTCGACAGTGCTCCCTACTCATCGGCATCAGAGAAGCATGCACAACTGGTCGCACTTGGAACATTTCCAAGAATAACGGAGACTCGCCCTCTCGAGCTCTTGACGATGCTGCAGCTTTACCGGAAATGTATAATATGTTTTAATTCTTGGTTATTCTGCTGCGCAAGGGCCAAAGGGATCAAATAGCGATATAGTCGTTTGATTAAGGTATTCCGAGCGTAAGGTCATAGTCTTCAGAATTCAATAATTTTCGGCTATACTATAGTTTTATTACGTACACTGTTAAAAATATTTTGAAAACTAATATATCTATTGGAAGTTCTTTTGCAGATACGGTATATTAAATGAAATGATGAATGAAATGAATCATTAAATGAAATCTTTACCGTATAATTAAATTAAATTGAATATACAGATATTTAAATTTAATATACCGTATATTAAAGCGCGAAGGAAAATAAACTCATAGTTGTAAAAAAATTTCAAAAAATATTACCACATTAATTTCAACTCAAACTGTAATGTAACAGTTTCCTTAAGGTATTCCGAGCGCGAAGGTGCGGATTTCGTGGATGCTCGTAATATTTTATATATCTGTAATTAAATTAAATTTAATATACAGATATATAAATTTAATATACGGTATATTAAATTTCATTTATCTGTAATTAAATTAAATATCTGTATATTAAATTTAATTTAATTACAGATATATAAAACATTACAGGTACCCACGAAATCCGCACCTTCGCGCTCGGAATACCTTAAGGAAACTGTTACATTACAGTTTGAGTTGAAATTAATGTGGTAATATTTTTTGAAATTTTTTTACAACTATGAGTTATTTTAATAATTAAGAATATGTTTTATCGAAAATATAATTGGGAAAATGTTGCCGACTGAAATGAAACGTATGATCTTTTTTGAAAACTTTTTGTAACGTTATTGAATCATTTTAATAATTTTGAGAAATGTTTGAATTGAATGTTGAATTTAGGGATGTTGAGGGGTTGATAGGGTTGTGTACTGTTGAGTATTCTGGCAATTGCCGTTTTGTTGCGTTGAGCCATATGTAGAATTGCCATTGTGTAGAGCCGATGGTGCAGAGTTGGTGATGTGTAGAATTGGGTTCTGCAGAACCGAAGTATTTCACGGAAAGAAATGTTTGGTTGTGGCAACTACGTTTTCGATTTGCTGTACACAATGTCTAAAACATTAGTTGCCTCAACCATATCGAATAGTAACCTCAACTATTCACAATTAGTTCTCGCGAGATTAGTTAGGTTAACTAATCCAATCGTTGGGACTACCACTCGATTAATTGGGACTACCATTCGAATCGTCGGCATTACCATTCGAATCATTGGTATTACCATTTGAGTTGTAAGGGAAATAGAATAATCGATTGGTTGTATCAACTCATTTCTTGGTTATGGCAACTAATTTTTTTTTTCCGTGTGCCAATATGCATTTGAAAGAAATTCTGAAACTTTATTAAAAAAAAAGTATAATATTATATAATTACTGGTCACTGCTGGAAGTCCCTAAAGAATCATATTGCGAGAACGCAGTGTTTGATTGAAGAAATGTTAAAACCTTTAGGTGAAACAAATTTAAAGATTTTAAAATAATTTTTAGAATTATTTTAATAATTTTGGGAAATGTTTAAAAGACGCCGATTTTTTTTTTTCGTTCAACGGATTTAGATTATCCATAAGAAATTTAATGATTATTAGACGAATATTATCATAAAAACAGCCCTGCAAATCGCTCGAAAATACATACTATAAAATCGTTAAAACAGTTGAAATTCAAATTGATATCAACTCAGAACAAAACTGAAATTTTGTCGGAAATGCCCAATATTTTTAAACGCCCGTTTTCCTTCTGTAAGAAACTGATGATTATGTAGCTAGAGTGTCGTTATTTGACTGAAGAAAGTATTGAAGTCTTTTTCTAAATGAAATTGGATGTTTTTTTCCAATATGATTTCTCAAAGATTTTTTCTAACATCGAATTTCTTTTTCTCTTTTGTCAAATCTTCGTTATTAGAAGAATAATTTCATATAAATATCCTTTAAAACTACTTGATAAAGGGAATATAACAAATGAATGGAAAAAAATCGACATTTTTGATCGAACGATTAAACTATTAGAAAAAAAATTGGTAACTACTAAGAAAACTCTTAATTCTTGTCGTATTTATATAATATTCAGAGCTACTGTAATGACTGACTGAGATATTTTTCGATACATGCCGAAGCAGACTAAAGACACGGTACAGAAAAAAAATTATATTTTCCATTCAATCTACAATTTCGTCGAGGAATGATTTACGAATACTTAATTTAATCGTCGTGCTCTTATCCGAGCACTGCTCAGAGAGATCGGACCTACGGGAGCCTGTGGGAACGAAACGCGACGTTCATAAATTCTAAGGGACCCCGTTGCTCGCCGCCGACGAATTATTTACGTGGGCATGAGAGTGGCGTGTCGAGTTTTTATTGGAGGGCGGTGGTGGTGCTCGTGAACGTGAAGAAAACGACGATGCGTTCCTCTCTGGGTCTCTCTTCTGTTTCTTCTCTCCAATAGAGCGACGATTTTTCTTATCTCACCCAACGACAAAACTCAAAGAAGGATTCAGAGAGTGAATCGGTTTTGCGTAACCGACTAATGAGCCGATGCGGGCACGTCTCGTGTATAATTCGGCCATTGTCTTTATTCTCTTCGCTGTCTTTTTCTAACACTGAGAGAAAACATTTGAATCAATGAGATTTCACAGAAATCTTGGTCAATGAAATTTCGTTTTGGCAGCTGATTAATGATGAATTGAACGGAATATTACTCTTTTTTATGGATTAATATAGCAAACGGTCATTGCAATATTACCGATTTTTCAGAAAAAAATAATATTAAGAAACGTTTAAACTGTTTATCCAGATAAAAAGATGTAAAACCGATTAATTGACTTGTGGAGAAAATCGGTAAAACTATCGATTTCAAAGATGAACAAAAAAAATCGGCTTTCGATTAATCGAAGGTCATCGCCCATACTTTCTTTCCCGACAGTAGATCGACGATTTTTCTTATCTGACTTAATGGCGAAGCCCAAATAAGAAGATTCAGAGATTAAATCGGTTTCTTCCGTTACCGAGTAATTAGCTGATGCTTCTATACACGACTCACCTCAGTAATTCACCATTACCGAAATTCCGACTTATCGAAAAGAAAATCTGTGTATCGAGACGATCGATAAAAAATATCGTATATTAAGCTAAAGAAAATAAAATCGACTTTAGATCAAAGAAAAAATATCGAATATCCTTCAAAAGAACGCCGATTCCTCTTATATGGCCCAATGCTCAACAAAAACGATTCCGAGTCGAAAGCGTTTTTGCGTAACCGATTAATCAGCCCGTTCGGGCAACAAATGTGTGCAATAGACTATTACTGAATTTCTGATGTTCTGGAAAAAAGCAAAATCGATTAATCGGTGTATTAAAAAAAAATCGGTAATAAACATTTTCTATAAAAGTGAACAAAAATATCGTTTTTCGATTGATTCAAATACATCGCCAACCCCGGCGAGAAAAAAGTCCTTTAACCGATTTATCGGTAAAATCGATAATATAACATCGATTATAAAGCTGACAAAAAGATCGACACTCGATCAATCGAAAAACGTTCCTATTTTTCTTCAACAGATCGCCGATTTCTCATCTGACCCAATGCCAACCCTCAGGGAAATCGCTTCTGAGACTATATCGTTTTTGCGGAACCAAGCAATGCGCCGATGCGAGCATGGGCCTCATATAATTGACCATAGTCTTTCTCTCTTCCTGATTTATCGATAAAATCGGTGATAAAATATCGTTTGTAAAGCTGACAAAAGGATCTGCATTCGATTAATCGAATAACGTTCCAATTTGTCTTCAACAGATCGCCGATTTTTCTTATTTGACTCAATGCCAAACCTCAGAGAAAACTCTTCAAAGACTAAATCGTTTTTACATAACCGAGTAATGCGCCGATGCGGGCGCGGGCCTCGTAAAATTGCCGATAGTCTTTCTTCTCTCTTTCTAATTTATCAATAAAATCGGTAATAAAATATCGATTATAAAGCTGACAAAAAGATCGGTACTCGATTCGTCGAAAAACATTCCTATTTGTCTTCAATAGTTCGCCGATTTTTCTTATCTAACCCAATACCAAATCTCAAGGAAAACGCTTCAGACTAAATCTTTTTTGCGTAACCGAGTAATGGGCCGATGCGAGCATGGGCCTCGTATAATTGCCCACAGTCTTTCTTCTCTCTTCTTAATTTGTCGATAAAGTCGGTAATAAAATATCGATTATAAAGCTAACAAAATGATCGGTAGTCGATTCAGCGAAAAACGTTCCTATTTGTCTTCAACAGATCGCCGATTTTTCTTATCTGACCCAATGCCAAATCTCAGAGAAAACTCTTCAAAGACTAAATCGTTTTTGCATAACCGAGTAATGGACCGATGCGGGCACGGGCCTCGTATAATTGCCCATAGTCTTCTCTCTTTCTAATTTATCGACGAAGTCGGTAACAAAATATCGATTATAAAGCTGACAAAAAGATCGGTAATCGATTCATCGAAAAACATTCCTATTTGTCTTCAACAGTTCGCCGATTTTTCTTATCTAACCCAATACCAAATCTCAGGGAAAACGCTTCAGAGACTAAATCGCTTTTTGCGTAACCGAGTAATGAGCCGATGCGAGCATGGGCCTCGTATAATTGCCCACAGTCTTTCTTCTCTATTCCTGATTTGTCGATAAAATCGGTAATAAAATGTCGATTATAAAGCTGACAAAAAGATCGGTACTCGATTCATCGAAAAACATTCCTATTTGTCTGCAACAGTTCACCGATTTTTCTTATCTAACCCAATACCAAATCTCAGGGAAAACGCTTCAGAGACTAAATCGTTTTTTGCGTAACCGAGTAATGAGCCGATGCGGGCACGGGCCTCGTATAATTGCCCGTAGTCTTTCCTCTCCTCTCCCTCTTCTTCTTCTCACCTCCCTGACTGCTATGCCTTTTCTTCGTGGCTCGCAGAGCTCGTTAGAATACTGTAACGTCCACCGGATGCATCGAATTCTTGTTACAACGGCCCGCATTGCTCGAGCTCTTACAGGACGCTATACTTTTACACGGTTCGCTGCCGCCGGGCGCCGTTGCGCCCTGTTGAAGCTCGATACTCGATGTAGCTCTCCCCAAGAACCTATCGGTTGCCTCAGTCTTGTGTCTGCTATTGAGAATTCTGTGATGTTAAAGATACGTGGGATGAGTCACATTCTACGAGGAAATTTCGTGTTGTCGCTTGTCTCGTCTATAAATATACATATATACAAGTATATCTATTCTCTCACTGGGTCTCGTGAACAATCTACCGTGTTACTCACACTGACGCTGACATGCCAACGAGAGCGACAGGGGAAAAACTGTTTTACCGTTATATTTATTTATAGTGGACTCTCAACTCGATACACGCGCCACTGCTGTTGGAAATGTATTATAGTCGTCTGGGGCTCTCACAGTATATCGTGAACGTTGTGCTGGTAGCAGATACACGTGGTCAGTCCAATAATCGTGCCCACGTTGTTTTTCGACATCTTTATTTATCGCTCTATACCGGAATACGAGCTTTAACAAAGAGGGACAAAATTTTATAATTGGTACAAGTTGGCAAAGATTTTTTTAAAATTCGGATATATAAGTTACGATGTCGAGCAGGAGGCCCATAAATATTTCGGCCACTTTTACCACCTGGAAGCCGAGTTATATGGCCGACAATACTGTTATCTTAATGTAGGTGATATATTTATGTGAAACAATTTACGTATTTATTTTATATATCAGGAAAATTCGGTGAATGTTTTTAAAAAACGTTATAGTAGATTAAGGAAGTTGAAGTGCCGTTAAAAAAAATTATATTAGTGGTTAAATAAAAAAATGTGAATTGTTTAAATGTTTATCTTGGCGATATTATGAAGTTTTTGTGGATCCATAGCTATACACATTTTTCTATGGTTGCTGTTATAAAAATGACCTCTTATCGCAGTCAATTAATCCCTAAAAACTTACAAAAAAACTTGGTCTTCAATACGACGAGTGATAAATGTTTCGAAGCTCTTTTACAAAAATATAAATAATATTATCGAAGCAGAATAATTCACCGATTATAATTGCTTCTATAAACAAATCGCGTTATCGAATCGACGAAAATTGCCTCCTCGAGGCTTGGTAATGGAGCCGAAGAGCAGCCAGCAATTTCGATGCTTTACCGAGATGCTTCGAGGCGAGTTACGAGCCCTCCCTCGATCATTCCCGCTTATAATCGAGTTCACCAAGAGCAGCATGAAGATAACAAGAATAAGCGAGGCGCACACTGTGCTCTTCATTCTCGGAGAGTGCTTCTCTACCCGCCCTTTAGACGCCAGCAATATATCTGCAGCCAGTTAGGAAAACAATAGAGCCACGAAATGTGCACGCGTTGCAACGTCCTTGAAGCGCGATAGTGGCATGCCCTCTGAAATTCTCTTATCTCTCTTTCTCTTTCTCTCATTCACAGTAAATACAGTTTTTCTCCAAACCGCAAGTTCTTTGTTCTAATACTAATAAATAAACGAATAAATTTCTGGTTTTGTTTCTCCCTAGTGGATAAAATTCTACTAAATTATACAAAGTAAATAAAATTTACTACGAAAACCGACGGACAAAAAACGGCTCGGATTTATATGATGAAAATCCAAGAGATGCTACAATAATCTTCATGCTCGAATTGCAGTTTACAAAAATTAAAAAAAATTGTTGCTTAACAAAATGAGGAATAACTTCCATTAATTTCTCGATACGTACATTCTGGTAAATTATAGTAAGGTAAACGTACCAGTGAACGCACACCTAAGACACAGTGTAAGTTCAGATGATAATTTAATACATAAAGAGTAATGCGATCGAAAAATTACTTCGATCAACTTAAAGCTTATGAATTGCACTTTCTAAAACACTAGCATGTGCGAATAAGATACCGATTAATAAATCATTTATATATCGAAAGCTGTGGAAATGTCGAATGTACCAGTGACCGTATAGCCATTTTTGGTTATGGCTCAGTGTTCGAACACAAGAAGACCCAGTGTGCGCACAACAGTCGCGGTAAAAATAAGTTTATCGTTTTAGTTTGTAAAAATACGTAAAAAAAAAAATAAAATAAAAATGTTAACATTATTTGCACTAAGTCTTATTAGATACAGCAGCAGTGCAGACAAATTTTGTCCAGCGAAGAAGATGTCTACGCTAGAGAAAAGCATTCAGAACAGTTGTTCAATGCAGCTGTAGTATCAGAGCTGGGCAGTATTTCAGATACAAGTATTTTAAATACGTATTTGAAATACAATTGTATTTTGTATTTAGTATTTCAAATATTATCTAACCGTGTATTTTATAATTTGTATTTTAAATACAAGTTAATACAGTATTTTGTATTTTTTTTCAAACCGAAAATACTTAAAATACTATTTTTAAAATGCATTTCTTATGGATCACTTTCCAGAGCTTTATAAATCTTGGTAAAAGATTATCGTCCGGCAGCCGTCTCTCTTATATTTGTACACATTCGCGAACGATTGTCGAGGAGTATTTTTTCGAAGACAAACGACGAGATTTCGAGATGCTAAACCTCTATCTTAAAGTAAAGAAACTGTTGTTGCGTAGTAACACCAGCCTTCCTTCTTCAGTGCAGTAGAATCCTTTTTTCATGATCAACCAACCGAAACGTTCTTCGTTAACAGATAAACTTTTCGAGAAACTCGTTGTTTTGAAAGGCGATGGATATGACTAGTTTCATACAGATTTTTTAATCTAATAAAAATTTGTCATTATTTTTGCCATTAACAAGTGACATTGTTCGTACTAAAGATATAGTCTATATTTTATCATACCGTATATCGTATACCAAGGACAATGTATATCGTAACCAATATTAGTGATAGAGTGCTAATAAACCAAATGTTCAAGCTTCTTCTTTTACAATTCGTATTACGAGACTTATTTAGCTACACGTAAAAAATGCATTTTTGGTATTCTAAATTTCTAAAAATACGTATTTGTATTTTAAGTACCTTAAAATACGTATTTGTACTTTGAAGTATCTTAAAGCTCGTATTTGTATTTTAAGTATCTTAAAATACGTATTTGTACTTTGAAGTATCTTAAAACACGTATTTATATTTTAAGTATCTTAAAATACGTATTTGTATTTTAAGTATCTTAAAATACGAATTTGTATTTTAAGTATCTTAAAATATGTATTTGTATTTTAAGTATCTTAAAATACGTATTGTATTTTGTGCACAAAATACTGGACATGAAAGTATCTTATTTTATGTATTGCAAATACAAGGTCGGCCTGTATCTTGTATTTTGTATTGAAAATACATGTTTAACCTGTATTTGTAGTATAGTATATTTTTCTCCAGCGTAGACGCCTTCTAGATAAAGATTATTACATTAAAACTTATTAATATAAGTAAACGCAAAAATATACTTTAGAATTAAATTAAGTTCGCAACTCCATAACAAACAGGTTTATACAATAACACATAACCTTAACAAAAAAGTAAACAACTTTAATTTATATATTCATCATAATTATTAATGAAAACTAAATACGATGAAACGTATAAACGTGTGCGACAGACCACAGTTTAATTACTTACACCTTCGACCCCTAAGTACTTAAATTTGTGCTGCGATTCTTTGAATAGCTAGATATTCATAACGCTGTGCGTTAACTGGGACTTACGCACAGCGTTTGAAATACCGGTACAAAAAATTATATGCTTGTCCCTCTCATAAAACAGGAAGAATATATTGTTAATGTATGTTTAACACGAAAATGAAGGGGTCAGTCCAATAGCCTGTTTCTTTCTCAACAAAATAAACCATAATTCTTGCCAAAAATGGGTGGAAGCATAACGACGAGAGCGAAAAACCTCTCGCGTCTTCTTAGCATTTCCAAGAAGAAATATGATAAAACTTTTTCCGAAACGTGCGGGAATGAATAAAAAATATAAATTAAATTATAATTCTCGCAGAATGGTAATCGAGAATTTGCATAGATGACAATTAAATATTGACGATGTCCTTGCAATTTTTACAATTGCAATTTTATTCACCAATTGCTTAATAAAGCGAAATATATGCGGTGGTAAGCGACGACTGAGACCTGTGCGCTCACTGGTACGTTTACCTTACTATAATATATAATATAATTATAGTAAATTATAGTACTATGTGATCGTTAATAAATTACTTTATCATGCTATATATATGGAGGAACGAAGCAGGGTGTACAGGAATTGCAGTGGATGTTTGGCACAGAGCGGCGAAATATTTGCTGGAAATAATGAAAATGAAGGAGAACAGATGGCCGAAGAAATGTTTAAGAGAAGAAGCAAGAGGAATCATCAATGGAGTTCCATCAAAGTGGGGGAGGGAATTAAAGAAAGCGATGGAAGATGTGGGACAAGGTGGAATAGGGAATATAATCCGAAATGGCAACGTTGAGGAATTAGAAAAGATAATAGAGAGAGGGTATAGAATAAAACGACACCAAGAAATACAGGGTGATTGGGAAAAAATCGAAAAATCGGGGTTTTGTAAAGAATATAAATATCTAAAAGTGAATGCAGGTTTGGAAAGATACTGGGAAGACAAAGAGATTGGAGGACAAGTCAAGGAAACGTGGGCAAGACTGAGATGCGGAAGTATAGGTAGAGAGGAAAAAAGGGGGTATATAAATACGAAATGTAGAATGTGCGGAGAAGATGACGAAACACTAGAACATATCGCGGAATGTAAGAAAGTTAAAGAAGAGATGAAAGAAGAGTTGGTAAAAAGTATGGAGAATTGGAGAAAGACTAGCAAAAAACAAAGAGGGAAAAGAAGGGAGAGATAGGCAATAAAGGGAAATGAAGGAAATGTAAGAATGGACTTGATTGAGTGAGAATGAATGCAACTAAAATAGGATTAAGAGAAAATGTAAATCTATAACGCATGTAAAAACACGAAAGGGCATACTTGAGAAAACAAACATATATACTTTATCATGCTACAAACAATTAAGCGTTGCTATTTCTTAATCGTTAGATTTTCGTACCATTTTATATTAAATTGTATGTTTTAATTTCTTGATTGTCGAAACAAGCTATTTGTATCGTGCCTACTGAGCCTCTCTTATTCCCAGTAAATACGTTCCAGTTTTTTCGCCATCCGGAAATTCTTTATGCTAATAATACTAATTAAATAATCAATTTTGATTTTGTTCCTCTCGGGTGGATAGATTTCTACAATATTTATTAAAAGAATTAAAAATTACTACGATAAATTACAACAACAAAAAAATTTATAGGTTTCCATTTCTTGATTTGAGAAACAAGCAATTTGCATCGTGCTTCCCATCTTACCTCTCTCATTCATAGTACATAAATAAGTTCCAGTTTTTCTCCTATCCATAAGTTCATTGTAACCGCAAGAGCTTCGGCAGCGGCTGCTAAACACATTAGTGAACGCTGGCTTTGAGTGAGCCTCGACAATGAGCAGGCCTGAGCGAAGCCACCGTTCTGTTAACCCGGAACGTATCGTCTTGAGCAAACAAGAGAGCAACCCTCCATAACCTTCCCACAGCCTATTTCGTGAGCTTCTATCAAAGAGAACGCTTGTTCTGTTAGCGTCCCTCGGCTCAGGCACGCGAGGCTACTCCGTGTGTTTACTCTCTTGACTAGAAGGCGTTGATATCCAAGTGGAAACTTGACTCCCCTTGTGTTGTGTTTGGGGCTAAGGAACGTTACGTTTGAAAATTCGTTTTCCGCCTCTGATGCAATTCGTCGCTCTGCGCTATAATTAAATTCGATTATTATGTCATTTTTAAGTTTTTTTTTAAGCTTGAGGATGCGTCACACAGAAATTATAAATTCTATTTTTAATCAACATTTTTGAAATTGCTTCCTCGTAGAAGAAGCAAAAAGCGAAAAATAATGAGAAAGCTATATGGAAGGTACTTTATTTTTAATAAATTCTTGTTTTAAATAAATTAATTAAAAAAGGATTTTTGCGCAATTTTCATCTTCAAGAAATAATAGAGAAAAAATCAAATTCCTTTAAAATCGGAAACCTTTTACCGATTTTCACTAAAATATAATTACAAATTTTTTAACGATTTTTTGCGCTGATAAATAACAAAGGCTAGTCGGTTTTTATTCTTTTTATGATTTTGCTTCCTCATAGAGGAAGATTTGTTTTCGTAAAAAAATTTCTTGGATATTTTCATGTCAGAACAATCAGAATGGTCCAAAACGTCGGGAAAAGTGGTTTCGAAAAAATGTCCGGATGTATGTGTGTATGTGGCACACTTGCGAAATTCAAACCGAAAACGTATCTCGAAAACGGCTTTAACAATCAAGCTGAAATTTGGCACGCTGGTAGAGGAGCAACGCCCGAGGGGCCATTCACTACTGAAATCACCGAAGCACGCCGTTCGAAATCAAGAACGAAATTTAAAAAAATCGCTCGATATCGCTGAAAATCGCTCGAAGTCTACGGCAATTGTCGATTTCGATTTTTCTTGAAAACCCATTAAAATCACATGGAAATCACATTGAAATCACGAAATCGAAATCATATTCGAGCGAGTATGCGTGCGTAAGTGGCAATTTCAAAGAGATCGGTGTATTGTGCCATTGGTATGAATTAGTACCGAGGACCAAAGATTTAATATCCGTACCGATGGACGTACACGGATATTTTAGTATTAGTCAATACTACGTGTCGATTTCTCCGCCAAACATGACGGACAAGGGCATTACCCTTGACGAGATTGTTTTCAATAAAATAAAAAACTTCTTATAAGTTGAGTGTTTTTTTATCGCCGTACCGAGTACACCTCCCTACATCAGTAATTTCCTTTGAATTTTCCTAACGAGGCGGCGATTTCTTACTGATTTCTCCGGGGCGGAGTTAAAGTTCCGAATGGTAAATACACGAAGGTCTAAAATTCCGAAAGTTAATATCTCACCTACATTATTGACGAAATTCGCTAGAAAACATTTCGTCAAAGTTAATATCTCACCTACATTATTGACGAAATTCGCTAGAAAACATTTCGTCAAAAATGTAGGTGAGATAATTAAATTTCGGAATTTTCGACCTTCGTGTGTTTACCATTCAGAACTTCAACCCCGCCCCATTTCTTCTTTCTTGAAATCATGATTCGAATTATTCGAAGTCTTCCGAAATCACTCGAAAAAATATGAAATCTACGAAATCACGAAATATTTGAAATCACTGAAATCACACAGGAAATCACATGAAATCGGGCAGTCATTGAAATCATTTGTGCACCGAAAAAGAGAATGGCCCCTCGCCCCTTCCTATGTATACATTTTCGAAAAAATTGAAAAACAATTCAGATTTTCTAAGTCTTTCAATTTTTCGTACAATGTCTGTATGTTTTCTAGCTTCCGCAAGTTTTCAGCTAATGAGCTAAATAGTTCTGGATAAATAGAGAAATGAAAAATGAAGATCGGTATTGAATTTGATCGAAATCCATAAAGCGTTTTAGATTTTATAAAATTTTGAATTTTTGAAAAAATGTCTTTTTCGTTCTTATTCAAGTTAGGTTTGACCAAACCTGCTCAAATCTTTTGGAAGGTAAAATTAACATCCAGTTGTAGTAGATATCGAATTTGGTGAAGATTGGTAAAGTGGTTCAGATTTTATAAGACATTGAATTTTTTTTAAAATCTGTATGTTCTCTAGCTGCCACCATTTTTTAGACAATGAGCTTAAACAGTTTTTGATCAATAAAGCAATGAAAAATGACGACCGGTATTGAATTTAAGCGAAATACATAAAGCCTTTTAGATTTTATAGAATTTTGAATTTACGAAAATTTTTGTTTTTGTACTTCTTTAATTTGTATTTCAAATAAAGAGTCAATAATTTTCATCTTTCGCAAAGCTTCCTCTATGAGGAAGCCAATAATAAAATGTAGAATCTTCCTCATAGAGGCGGCGTTGCGAAAGTTGAAAATTAATGAGGAAGCAATGTGAAAAGTTCTACTTTGCATCCTTTTGAAATCTAGGACACTCAAAACATGTATTTCCATCAAAATCCAGGAGTCAATTTTTTTTTTGTTCGTACGTGATGAGAAAGTAAAAATAGGAGAATGTATTTTATAATCATTGAATTTGGATTAAGTGTTTCAGGATAATCTGGGGAGCATTAAGAAAAGGATGATTTCGATTTGCAGTTGAAAAAAAGAGAAACAGGAGGAGCGTTTGCGATGCAAGAAGGATGAGCCATGGCTTCATCACTAGGTGCTGGTGGGCCAGGTGCCGCCGGGGTCGTCGCAGCGGCGCCTCGTCGAGCCAACCTGGAGTTTCCACCTCCACCGCCTTATCCACCACCCCATTCAGCTCAACTAGCGATGGATATAGCGAACGGAAGCCGTTCTATGCATTCGCAACAGCCCTCGATGCAACCCCTCATGCAACGCTCCCTTCAAGATTATTCGTACGCTTATTACGAACCCGGACCCAGTCGTCTGCATCCACCTTACCCTCTCGAGGTCACAGCAGGTGGCGTACATCGTCCCTCGACGTCCCTTCAAAGGCCTCCGAATCAACGTCCCGACACTGGAACCAAACGACACACGTATGTCACGCGATACGGAACCGAGGAGAATATCTACGAAGAGATATCGGAAATCAGGCAAGTACCATCATTTATACCAAATAATTTTGCAAACATTGTTTTAATACAAACTTATTCCTTGTAAATACCCTTTTTTAATGCATGCATCACATATTGCAGTTTTTATTCACACTTTGATTCAATTAGATTTCGAGTATTTTACGAAAGTCTGAAATAACCGAGAAATGGTACCCGGAAAATTTCTCGAGAACAATTTCCCGAAAATACAATTTCCCGAAAATACAATTTCCCGAAAATACAATTTCCCGAAAATACAATTTCCCGAAAATACAATTTCCTGAAAATACAATTTCTCGAAAATACAATTTCCCGGCAATGCAATTTTTCGAAAAGACCATTTGCCGAAATCAATTACAAATTTCAATTTCGGTAAATTTTCCGTAAACCGAGAAAAATATCTACAGAAAGATATTGGAAATCAGGAAAGCAGGATCATTTTTTAAAAACAATTTTGCAAATTAAAAAAAATAGGAACTTATTTCTTGTTAATGGGTCATTCCACCAGCTGCCGATAGAAGTCAATTTTTTATTTGCCTGAAAATTTTACAGAATGTTTACTACGATACGAAGTGAAAATCTGCCAAATATTAGATGCCTACCCATTAAAAAAACAAGGATGCAAAGCAGAAGCTTGCATATTGCTTTTTCTTACAGGAAGTTTTGTAAAAAGCGAAAAATAATGAGGAAGCAATATGCAAGGTTCTATTTTGCATCCTTGTTTTAATTAGATGCATAAACATATTCTAAATTCGCTTCTTCTATTTCGTTATTACGTTATTATTAGAGCGTTTCCGAAAATAAATGTGATAACGTATATTTTATAAAATAATTCAACATTCCATAAAATAAACAATTTTATATCGTTCGTCACTAAATTATACATGTATAATGGCTGAATGTTGTTTCATTTACATACAAAATTTGAGCTCGCTATCTCAAGTTTTGCAAAAGTTACAATAGAGCATAATGTCAAATTTTTTAAAAATTCAAAATTCCATAACATCTGAACCACATTACCGATTCGAGCTAAATTCAATACCGAATAACATTGAGTGCACCTGCTCTTATAAACAACTATTTAGCAAAATGGACTAAATTTTACGAAAGTTAGAGCACCCACACTCTTTTTAAAAAAATTCGAAACGGCATAAAATCGAAATTTGTGTATATAATTTATCAAAAACTGCAAAAATTAAAGACGGCACGGTGCTTCACTTGTATACCAACTCTATCTCGATAGCCAAAACCATTCTTCAGTTACAGGCAATTGAATTTTCGAAGTTGTATACATACATACTCACACACAAACACTCTTCTAGACCACTTTTCTCGACGTTTTGCACCATTCTGAGTATCCTGACATTAAAATCTCGAAAAAAAAAATTTCTTCTACGAGGAAGCAAAATGAATATGAATTAACTGGTTTTTTGTTCAATTGTATATTTTCCATTATTTCTAATCAATACAGATAAAAATATTAAATTATTTTTAAAAATCATTTCTTCTGCACAAATGCCTAAACTTTCTTAAAAAAATATTAGTTTTTTTGTGAAACAATTTTTAATTTCTAAAAAATCCGTTTTCAAGTGTTTTCATTTTTTTCCAATTGGTTCCCTATATATTTAAAAAAAATTATATATGCACACATCAAAGATCGTGTATAAACTAGTAGCAGTAGTAATAGTAGTATATTTATTGACAATACATGACAGGTTACAGCTTTACATATATGCAAATTACAATTTTATAACTCATTGGTATTGGTAGTGGTATTGACAATAGACCATCGACCGTGGTCCTTCAGCCCCTGATTTTTATAAATAGAAACTATTTCCATTTTACAATTTATAAAGAAATTAATAATTTATTATCTTAGTTTTCTTTCCTTAATTACCTTCATTGCTGAATATTTCTAGTTTTTGATATGTGGTATGAGTAGGGTGTTAGAATTTACGTGTAATGTTCTGATCAGGTTGAATACATAATGGTTTTAAATTTTCGATTTGGGTGCTAACGAATTTCTTAGTAAGTTGTTGGGTTCTAGTTCTGAGTCGCCATTTGTTGAACCAGGTTGAAATATTGTCTGTGGCGTTCTGGAGTGCTTCTGCTGTGTATAAACTAATTTAACCTGAAATTTATAAAGTGGGTTTATATTAAAATGTAATGAATGAATTAAATGAATTTAGATTCATTTTATTAGTTTTATTTTTATAATATTTAACTGAAAATAAATCTATTATGACGATGTTACCTTCAAGATTCGCCTTCGGCTCGTGCTGCAAACTCACACTCATCTGAAAATTTTTTATTACGCACTCGTATCGTAATATACGAATTTAGTCAATATTGTAATAATTATCAGAACTCTCGAAGGTATTTTACTTCTTTCATTTTGTATTATTTTTGCTTTGTAAAAGTCTCGCTGATTTAGTTGAGCAGAGGAAAAATATGTTCATGAGCCGAAGGAGTGAATCGTGGAGATTTCATCGATAAGCGAAGAAGAGGCAAAATAATCGTAATAAGTTGGTACGGTCGGCGCGAGATGCTTCGACTTTGTCGGATATGCACTCGTGTATGATTTTTCTCGCGTGTCTCGAGCTCTCAAGGAGTAGGAGCAGCGGCACTCGGGTTAAGCGGCTCACCTGCTGCCCCGAGGCATTGATTATCCGCCTTGTAATTCCGTAATAATCGTAATTGGGGGATCGTTCCGAAGAGGGCCGAGAGATGCCGAGGTACGAGTGCCACCCAGAGCTCGGCGTGCTCGTCTCGCGATCGTGCCACCGACAGACTTCCTTTCATCGCGATTAACGGTACGAGGCACCTGTGGTGCATCTCCATCTGCGTATTTCATGAGAATGAAAAAAAAATCGTTTTTAAGAGCCCAGCAGAAGTTGCGGTTCAACGGCGACAATGACCCTCGTACAATTATTACAGTGTTTTACGAAACATCTTTGGAATAAAATTAAAGTTAAAACATACAATTAATCTCCCGACTATAATATGGGAATGATTATTATTTCGCAATTTTCTATTTACCCAAAAGGAAGTATATATTTATAACATTAAACATCAGTCAAACATACTGCCTCAGAGCGCTCGCGCACTTCACTCGAAAAAAGGACTATAGTTATTTAAACCACGGAAAAACAACTAGAGCGCAAACCCAAAGAAACATCATAGTACCGCATAGACGGAAAGAAGCTGGAAGAAGATGTTACGATTACATAGCAGCAAAAATATATAACGAACTACCTGAAATATTGAAAAGAAAGCTCACCGCAAGTAATATTGACAATACAGCCGGAGATACAATCATAAAACAAAAACTTAAGAAATGGATCGGAGACGAGGGCTGGAAAATTATAAATAGAATCGCGTTGTTTGATTATAATAAATATATTAACTACTCATGCAATAAATCGCGATCATGACATCCTCGCGGGCCGAGGGAGGCATGGATATTTACATATATGCTGTAATATTTACATTTAGATATATATTTGATATATTTGTATACTAAGGATGTGTTTTATTTATTTATTTATTTTATCTATATTTTACCCTCTTGTTATTATTTTGTCAAAACCGCACTGTACGCACACCCACGGGCACACTATAGAGCCTATTGTAGATGCGTTCAGTGTAAACAAGGGTATTTATTTATATGCATAAATTTGAAATTTGAAATTTGAAACAGCTCAGCAGAAGTTGTGGTTCAACAGCGACAATGATTCTCGGACAATAATTATAGTGTTTTACGAAACATCTTTGAAATAAAATTGAACTTAAAACATACAATTAATCTCCCGACTATAATATAGGAATGATTAATATTTTACAATTTTTTATTTACCCAAAAAAAAGTTTGTAAGAGCCCAGCAGAAGTTACGGTTTAACGGCAACAACGATTTTCGGACAAGTATTATAGTGTTTTACAAAACATCTTTGAATTAAAATTAAACTAAAAACATACAATTAATCTACCGACTATAATATGGGAATGATTATTATTTCACAATTTTTTATTTACCCAAAAAAAAAGTTTGTAAAAACCCAGCAGAAGTTACGGTTTAACAGCGACAATGATTCTCGGACAATTGTTATAGTGTTTTACAAAATATCTTTAAATTAAAATTAAACTAAAAACATACAATTAATCTACCGACTATAGTATGGGAATGATTATTATTTCACAATTTTTTATTTGCCTAAAAAAAAGATGATTGTAAGAGTCCAGCAGAAGTTACGGTTCAACAACGACAATGATTCTCGTACAATTATTATAGTGTTTTACGAAACATCTTTCAAATAAAATTAAACTTCAAGCATACAATTAATCTCCCGACTATAAAATGGGAATGATTATTATTTCACAATTTGTTATTTGCCCAAAAAAAACAAGTTTGTAAAAGCCCAGCAGAAGTTACGGTTCAAGAGCGACAATGATTCTCGGACAATAATTATAGTGTTTTACGAAACATCTTTGAAATAAAATTAAACTTAAAACATACATTAAATCTCCCGACTATAATATGGGAATGATTATTATTTCACATTTTTTTATTTACCAAAAAAAAAGTTTGTAAGAGCCCAGCAGAAGTTACGGTGTAACAACGACAATGATTCTCGGACAATTATTATAGTGTTTTACGAAACATCTTTGAATTAAAATCAAACTAAAAACTTACAATTAATCTACCGACTATAATATGGGAATCATTATTATATCACAATTTTTTTTTGCCTAAAAAAAGCAGATTGTAAGAGCCCAGCAGAAGTTACGGTTCAACAACGACAATGATTCTCGTACAATTATTATAATGTTAAATTATTTTTTATGATTCTCGTACATTTTTTTATTTTTTATTATTTTTTTTTTATGATTCTCGTATATTTATGGAATGTTAAATTATTTTTAAAAATATACGCTATCACATTTACTTTCGGAAACGCTCTGATAATAACGAAATAACGGAATAACGAAATAGAAAAATCAAATTCACAACATGTTTATTTATCTAACTAAAATTAGGATACAAGAACCTTGCACATTGCTTCCTCATTATTTTTCACTTTTTACAAAGCTTCCTCTATGAGGAAACCAGAATTGAATAACATACTTTCTCATAGAGGTAGCTTTGTATTTTATCAATTGTTGATAAAAACTCATGCAATTATTATAGCGTTTTATGAAACATCTGTGAAATAAAATTAAACTTAAAACATAAGTGAGGTATTCTCCGTTAGTTTAGCCACTTTTTTCTAAAACTTCTGGATGTTTCCTGTAATTGGTCACTGCTAAATAATAGTACTTTCTCTTGATTTGTCAAGGTTTATTTTTTTTACAATATAGGAGATGCATTTTAAAAAATGTATACCTTGGAAGAAAATTTTTAATTTTTAATGTAATCTTGAATTTAACTGTAGTTATACTCTAACGTTGGCTTTGAATGGAAATAAATTTATTTTTTAGTAATATAATCGAATTCATTTCATTTTGGCTGTTCAAATTCTTTTGTCTGTTTAAAGACTCGATGCCGACACTGGCGATTTTTTTTGTTGAGATGCTACATAAATTGCTGTAAACTTTATAAGATTTTGAGTGAAATAAAAAATATCCGGCTTGGCGGAAACTCAATTAGTTTCACTATTTTGTTATTATTATTTCGTTATGCTGCCTTATTATTTTTCTGTGGGAGGTCATTCGCTCACTTAAAAGGTGTGGATATTGGAATCTTACCCAGTAACCAAGACTTTTCTATAGCTGAACAGTAGAAATTTAATAAAAGTTTTTATATTTTTAACGCTATACTTTTGTCCACAAATATGAACCGAAAATTGTTGCTAATTTCACAGTAAAAAATATGTTTCATTTTTCATATTACAAAAAAAGTTTAAAAATTATTTGTTAGACTGGAAATATAAAACTAAAGCTTGACCAAAAATTGTCTGCAAAAATAACTCAAAGTTGTTAAGTTAGTCTATCATATTTTTTTGTAATAACTTTTTGACTGTGAACCACTACTTATTCTGCTATTTTCTAATGTTTTTTCTTTCGCTTGTTTAATTTCAAACCCAATAAATAAATAAATAAATAAGTAAGTAAATGAATACAATAAATGAATAAATGTATGAGAGTATAGAAAAAAGTGGCTACACATCCAAAGAATTCTTCACCTGTCAGTATGTTAATAGAAATATTTTTAAAATGCTGGTGACTCATAAGAGATACAGAAAATGACACATCATTAAGTACGTGAAATTGGTCCACGCACGTTCATTGCAACTCGTTTGCGTTTGATTCGCCGGACAGTCGTTGGACAACAAGTGGCCATCGTGGAGATGCGAAGCATCCATCTCTTCGCAGTTCATTTAAATGGCAAGGGCGATGAGCTCGGGCGAAAGCCGCTTGATTTGTTGTCCTCAGCTATCGTCGACCGGACGTTGCGCCTCGTTCAATTGACCCATCGCAATTCCACTGTATTTCTCGTCTTGTCTTCATTGCCTCACTCGGCTCAATCGTTGCCCAGAAATTTATGTGTATATCTTTCGTTTGCAGCAGACAATGCAGAAGAGCACTTCACGGAAGTCGTCGATCCCTCGTCGCCGAGGAATTTCGAAGGGTCCAGTCCGGACATCGAAGAGTCCTTGGCGAGCTAAATCTCAGCGTCGAGGCGATGCTCATGCCCACTTTGATGGACAGCAACGAGGAGGAGGAGGAGAATGGACGGGGCGAAGATCGCGAAGCTTCCACCGAGGAATTGCTCGCCTCTATGAGTCCCACCGATGAACTTCTTTCTCCGGTGGGATGCGATCTCGACAGCGGATTCAGCGGTAGCTCAAGCGCCAGTTACAGGTTCGGTTAAATACCTGCACGTTCCTCTTCAATTGTTTTAATTCCCACACTCTCACTGTAAGGCAAAGGCATGGTCTTACATACAGGTCTGGAAACTCCTATAGATTTTCAGTGATGGGGGGTACCTCCTAACGAAGACGTTTTTTATACTTCACTTTACCACCGCTCGAGTTACTGCGATCGAGGGATGTTCGGCGCGCATGCGCATTTGTTCATATTTTGTACCGCGCGTATTTTTTAAACATTTCATATGAAAAAAAAATGAGGAACGTGAAGAATTACATGAAAAGTGATACATGATTATAGGAAATTAAATGAATTTAAGGTAAGGTAAACGGCCGACGCGCTACTTTAGCATAGGCGGCATCCCCCACCATTCCAGAAACAGCCAATAGTAATTCGTAAATGGTGGCGTCACAAACTGCGACACTCGTTAGGTCCTCGTTTACCTTATGGTTTTACATGGGCTGAGTGAGAGGGTTGCCTTACATCGTCACAAACCGGGCCGTTTACCTTAGTATGAACGGTTGGGCACTTGTACAAACTCTTAACAAAAAGCCTTAATTGGAATCGAGTTTATTGCTAGCTAGATGCTAATGATTCAGCATTCCATATGCATAACCAACAATTTGCAAATATATAATTTTATAACTATACTCACTTCAGCAATCAATTTCCCGTTTGCGTCGTGTTTCACATATTTTCGGATGATGAAACTTGGTTGAAAACGTCTTTCACAAACGAATTGTCTCGATTTCAAAGCACTTTTTAAGCTATTATCTGCCGGCACTTTGAACACTGATCGTTTTACAGTTAGACTCTTGTTGCCGGTTTTACAAGTTGATATTATACACGATTTCGTCATTTTGCTTTATACAATTTCGCATCGTTTTGCAAAAATACGATTATAACTATCCAACGTATCGAGCCGGAACGTAAACAAGATCCCTTACGTGTAGCGCACCTAGTAGCCAGCATGAGAACTATGCGATTCGTCTTCGTTAAGGGTGACACCCCCACTACGAGAGTTTCCAGACCTGTATGTAAGACTGTGGGCAAAGGTACCAATGATCGGACGGTTAAGGCCATCCCCAGATTCAAACATTCATTAGACGATTAAGGAAAGATTTAATTAAAAAATAAAATGACTGAAACCAAAGTCAAGCTTATACCTTCCAGTTTCAAAACCCTGCGAATTAACCCTTTTAAGCATACATTTTTGTTTATATGCAAACGACTTGAAATTTGTAAATTTGTGTCAGAATGTGGAAATTCAAAATGGCGGATCCAATATGGCTGACGAAAATACAAAGATTTACATGATTTGGATGAAACTCGGTACTCGGGGGTTTTTGTGATCACTGATTACGAATCTGAACTCTGAATTTGAAAATACAAAATAGCGGACTAATTACAAAAAATTACATGATTTGAATGAATCTCAGTACTCGGGGGGTTTTGAGATCGCTGATTGCGAATCTGAATTCAGAATTTGGAAATTCAGAAAAAAAATTTCATCCAAATCAAATCATTTTTGTATTTTGGTACGCCATATTGAATTCGCTGTTTTGAATTTCTGAAATTTGAGTTCGGATTCGAAATCAACGACCTCGATAGACCCCGAGTATAGAATTTCATCCAAATAAATAACGTTTTTGCATTATGTCTGCCATATTGGATCCGCCATTTACAATGTCTGAATTTATAATTTAGATTCGTAATCATCGACCTGGATAATCCGGAGGTACAGAATTCCAGATAAATCAAGTCACTTTTGGCAATTGGGATCGCCATAATGGATCCGCCATTTTCATTGAAAATTTTTGAGTATAGACTCATAATCAGCAACCCCAAAAACCTTAAAGTACCAAATTTCAAGTAAATTGGAGATCAGGAAAAATGTATGCTTCCATGAATAAATAGATTTTATAATAACGAAAAAATGGTCGAACTTTTGGTCTCGGTATAAAATCAGCCATTTTGAATTTCGAAATTTTGACACCAGATTGGAATGCAGCGATCCAATTACCTCTAAGTATGAAGTTTCAAATACTTTGGTTGGTAATCGATACATTTTTTTCTGAATTCAACGAAGTGTAACACCGGTGCTACACCGTGCTTCAAAATAACAGAATAGGCCTAATGTACCAGTTTTCGGACGCTATTTTTCACCATGTACGTATTTCTGGACACCTAATGTTCCGATTCTTCGGACAATCATAAATATCACGAATTCTGGTATACAAACCCGATTGGTTCGAAATAAAAACAAAAGTATCTTGGTCAGGGGCGGTTTAACGCAATGATTTTTTTTTTTTCGTTTTTACAACAATTTTAAAAATTGGAAAAAAAGTTCAGTCGCTTGCGGCCCTCAGTCTGCGGCGCCCTAGGGTTAGGCCTAGTCGGCCTAGCTGTTAAACCGCCCCTGATCTTGGTTATTTATCGATTATATTAATAAAAAATATATGTGAGGCATTCCATATAAAGCGGGCCACCCTGATTTTCAATATTCGTAGAGTGGGTTCATAATTTTTTTCCAGAGTATTTAGAGTTTCCTGAATACATACGAGTTATTTCAGATTTTTGATTCTCATAGTTTTTCTACAATAAATAAAAAACGCTTTTTTATTTTTATTTTTTTCCTTTCGCTGTCGATTTAAAACTATCTATGACACAACAAAATTGTTCCGGGAGAAAATGTAGGGTTTCACGTATTGTTTTTGATGAAAATGTTTCCAAATAAACCTAAATTTTCTATCGCGTAATGCGTACAAAATTTCAGCCATTTTGATAAAGCCGTCCTTAAGTTATGGGCGTTTGAATTTAGCAAACTACATTTCCATACGGACATTTTTCTAATTTACTTTTCTCGACATTTAAACCATTTTGATTCTGGCATGAAATCGTCGACATTTTTTAAAGGCCACTCTAGCGGCAGAAAAAAAAGTGAAAGCCACTTTGACAATTTATTTTGGGAGTATGAAAAAAGGAGTAGTATTTCTTTTCAAAGGGTTTATTTAACACATATTGAAGTATGAAAAATGAAATGTTATTATCATTTTGATACAAAATGGCGGCCATCTTGATACAAACAGAGCCCATCGTGAAAATCGTCTATTTTTGAAACATCTTCACGGGAGGACGGTTTTCTCGTAAGCTCTAAGACCTGGAAGAAAAAACCAAAAAACTTAATAATGAATATACTATTGCCTATGGAAATGGTGCACTTTTGAAAAAATGAATCGATTTTTTGCCAAAAAGTAAGCAGTAAATTGTTCATTAAAAAAAAGGTTACATTAAATAAAGAAAACAACTACGTATTTCGATAGAGAATGTAATTGTGAACCTACTATAAAAATTTCAAATCGATCCATGCAACGATGTTCAAGGAATTCGTCAGCCTAGTTGAACAAAGTGCACGGATAGAAATAATTGGTTGCCCTAACCAAGTGCCATGGTCAAATACGCTCCAAGCGACAAAATTGGTTGAAAGAACCAACAGTTGGGTGTCACAGCCAACCAATCAATTGGACGTCACAAACAACCGATTGGGTGTGACATCCAATTGTTTGGTTGTGACACCCAATAGTTCGTTCTCACACTCAGAGAAATCGTAATAGTACAGTCAACTATAAAGTGACAACTATTCATTTTTATTACATGCAACTATTTTTATAGTTACGATAATTACGAAAATAGTTATGGTAACTATTTGCTAGTTGTAGTAACTATTTGATAGTTGTGTCAACTATAAAAAAATTGTTGTACCAACAATAAATGAATAGTTGTCACTTTATAGTTACCAATACCATAATTTTCTCTCAGTGTAGCCAATGGTCAGTATTTAATCATGCCACTTGGTTAGGGTAACCAATTATTTCTTTCCGTGCGGTTCCGAGAAAAACGCGTTTAAAGTGTTACGAACACTTACCAGATTGAGTGAATATCACATCAGATTTCCAGTTTTTACATACAAGAGTTTGCGATGTAGCGGAGAATACTGCTAAAAAGTTAAAAATTCGGTAACCAAAGTCGTCAGGATCGATTGCTGATAATTTTCTAGCCAATGTGTGCCAACCTTCTCGACGCTTGGCTTCTCCATTTCGTAACGGTTCAACGGCCGCCGCTCGATAATTGAACCGTTTAAAAAAAAATGTTCACTATAGGCCAAACTGCATATTTTTTTAATGATCCGAAAGAATCGTTTAAACCATAAAATAAAATCGATTTTTTCTAAAATCCTAGAGCGGTGTGACCACTTAGAGTTCTATTAGAAAAGAAAAGAAAAAATAACGACGAAAAACCTGTTGTTTGCCTCAGGGGCCGTGAAAACATGCATAAAATTCTCACCGTAGCAGGCGTGTGGTCTATTTGCCTTTAGCGCCAGTCCGATCTCGCGTGGTCCACCTAATTATAGACTCTTTAAGTCGAAGAAGCGTGGCAAGTATCCGTCCCTCCATCGTCACGCCACACGCTGATAAATAATTAGGCGACACGAAGGAGTCACTTTCCATTTCTATGCCTAGTCGTTGGAGGTACCATCAGCATCAGCAACAGCAGCAGCAGCAGCAGCAATTCCTCGCCCAAACCCGGTTCAGTCGTTGTGAATAAATCGTGAGAATAAATCAAACAGCGGGTCCAGGCCTGAAGGCAAAAGGAAAACATATATTTTACACTTAGTAAGAGAGCGTGACGGCGGCTCGTGGGTTTCGAGCAAACGTTCCGAGAGCTCACGTGAACGAGAAAAAGAGAGAGAAAGAGTGTAAATACCTTTTATTGAAAAGTAACTGTCCGTTCGGCTTCTTTTTCTACTTTGTCTTGTTCGTTTTCCGTCGGGCGAGGCTCTCGATTCTACGAATCGTTTACCTGGTCTTCTCGGTTTTACCTCCAGAAGACCGGCTGCTGCTGCTGCTGCTGGTCAGTTCAGGTAGACTTCAAGGGCTCGAACCCTAAGTGGTACCTACAGTCATTTTAGAACATACAGGTTTAAGAGTGACATTTTTGCTTTCTTGTAGAAGCTTTGTTTATATGATTGTTTTTTTTAATTTCGTGATTTTCATGTCAGTACAGATTCAAAATCGTCCAAAACATTAAGACAAGTAGTTACGAAAAAAAGTCCGTATGTATGTGCAGGGCTTCGAAATTTCAATCCCCTGTAACTCAAGAATCGCTCAATCGAACACGGAAAGAAATGTTTGGTTATGGCAACTACGTTTTCGATTTGCTGTACACAATGTCTAAAAAATTAGTTGCCTCAACCATATCGAATAGTAACCTCAACTATTCACGATTAGTTCTCGCGAGATTAGTTAGGTTAACTAATCCAATCGTTGGAACTACCACTCGAATAATTGGGACTATCATTCGAATTGTCGGTATTACCATTCGAATCGTCGGTATTACCATTCGAATCGTTGGTATTACCATTTGAGTTGTAAGGGAAATAGAATAATCGATTGGTTGTGTCAACTCATTTCTTGGTTATGGCAACTAATCTTTTTTTTCCGTGAATAAGCTGAAATTTAACACAAGTTTTTGATGGTTGTGATTCTCGGCACAATGTATGCTGGAATTTAGATCTTATAGCTTTTTGAATTTTTCAAATGGCTGGGGGTCAAAATAGCAAATGACTAAAATAGCCAATGGCTAAAATAGGGAATTTCAAAATAAGGACCGCCTAAATATAGAATCGTCATTATTATGAAATTCGCTATTTTAGCCATTCGCTATTTTTATTGCATTTTAATAAGATTGGGGGTCAAAATAGCGAAAGATGAAAATGGCGAATGGCTGAAATAGCGAATTTCATAACGATGGCCATTCTAGATTCAGGCATTCCTTATTAAGAAATTCGCTATTTTTTACCTCCACCCCAGGTACATTTAGTTTTGTTGACGATTGTATTTGGTACAAATCGGATGTGAGGTTCAAACTTTACCGTTTTTTGAAAATTAAAAACAAAAGACCTTTTTCGTCATAACTTTCGGAAATTACGGGCTATCAGGCTGTAATTATGTATACACATGGAAGAACCTTAAGTTATGATTGGTGCCAAATTTGGCAATAATCGATAGATTGGTTCTAATTTTATTATAATATCAATTTTTTTAAATGTCTGAAAACACATCAAATAAAAAATTGCAGCCAGAAGTATCTGATAGGTGATTATCAATGCTGAATATCGTTCAAGGAACGGTGGCTGTATTGTAAAATTTCGATTTTTAATCATAAAAAAAATTGCTATAATGAAAAAAAAATTTGAAATTTTAATAAATTTAGCTTAAATTTAGTTCACATGTAGACTAACATGGTACAAGATGCATATTTGAGAATAATCGGTCAAGCGGTTAAAATTTTTTTAAATGTCTTTAGAGTATAAACAAGCCTGTAAAGTAGAACCTTGCAAATTGCTTGCCAATTTTTTTATTTTTTATTTATTTTTGAGTTATAGAATATTTATATTGAAAAATGATGGTTAGAAAAAATAAAGCAGCAAAGTAAAATTTAGCGAATTGCTTCCTAATTATTTTTAACTGTTTACAATACTTCTTCTAAGGAGTGAAAATCGATCAAAAGCCTTCCTCATATACGTAAATTTGTAAGAAGTTAAAAATAATGAAGACGCAATTTGCAAAATTCTATTTTGCAGCTTTTTAACACATCATCTATGTATTTTATCTGTAAAACTATAAAATGACTGAAATTGTTTTTGTCATATTAACACAAAATTTCTATGGACACTGTTACGTGGACTGTGGCCATTAATTAATATATAGTGATGTGTAGCTGCGGTTTTAGGCAACCTCGTTAAAGAAAAAATGACGTTTTTTTACGTTTCGACTCGAGTTCGAGTCATCTTCAGAAATTTTATTTATTTCCTATTTATGAGTTGACCGAAGATTTACATAAATCTAGAATTAATCACTACTATTTGTTGCAGTAGCAACTCTGTCAACGTTTTTGATGAAACATTGAGGTTGAGAGTGTTAATTCTAAATTCGTTTTTTCTTCGTAGTTCTTTGAATCTTATGGGGACTTTTTCCCTTTGTGTCTGTTTGTTTGAAACCAGGTTCTTCGATTCAAATATCTTAAACGACGATAGTCGAAATTTGCCGCTGTATGTTGATATTACACTGTAAAAAATGTTCGCCTTTTTCCTATACAAACGTGTATGAATTTTGTAAAACTTGGTATAGGAAATCGGAATTAATATGTTTGCATAGTAAATTTAATACAGATATATGAATTTTGATAATTCGGTGATTGGAACTTACAACACATTATTATTAAATCATCATTAACTAAATTAGTATATGAAAATCAATATACATTTTCGGAATTTTCGTACCCGATTTGAAATTTAATATACATTGTTCCATTAAATGTAAGATCAAAGTTACTCAAATTACAGTTACTGATATTGAAAAATACCAAGTAAAGTATTTGCAATTTTGTCTATATGAGTATATTACTTTATGAAAAATATTTGCGTTTTTGCTACACAGAAGTGTGAGAAATTTACAAAACTCGCTGTAGGAAATAAACATTAATATAGTTGCATAGTAAATTTAGTATGCGTAAATGGATTTTACCAAACCGGTGATATAAAATTTTAGTGACTGATTTGAAATTTAATACACATTTTCCAATAACGAAAAAACCCGCACTCGATCGCTAACACTTACCACTTAGCATCGACTTCTGATAAGTTACTCGAGATTTTCAAAAAGATTCCGTTCATCCAAAAATTAGGTTCACTTGAAAATATTTCCAACCCACTTTGCGCTCTGATTGTAATCAATTGAACATTTTGTTATGTCAATTATGAGCATGCTTGAGAGAATAATAGTTGTACAACTCTTATGTCATTTAGATATCCGAAATTACTAAGTCGTTGATAGCCTAGTCGATAGCGTGCGTGCGTTGTTAGGTACTTAGATAGGTAGGTCGTAGGCTCAAACCCCAGTATAAGCGAAAAATTTTCTGCGGCGAAAACCTATTCCTAACAATTAGTGATGGCATAATTTGTGTAAAAACATAATGTCCGGCTAATATTTATATTGTTTTTATTGTTTTTATGTCCACTTTAAATTTCCAACACATGTATTTGAATTTTCAGATACCGCGCATATGAAAATTCAACATAAATGTTTATGAAATTTAATATACAAGGTCATTAAATATCAAAAGTTTATGAATTTTCAAACATATTCATCGAAAAATATTTTGCAGCGATGGAACAACCAGAAACAATTGTGCCGTAATGTTATCAAAAGCTACATTTTTTCCAATACCATTCATATGAAAATTCAATATAAAGGTTTATGAAATTTAATGCACAGTTTATGTATATGGTGGTACTTCCAATACAAGTATATTAATTTTAAAAAAGATTTTTTTACAGTGTAGATTATATTAGTTGATATCCGTTTTTGTTTTTTTTTATGAATGTGACGTATCGATTTGATTATTTTAACCGGAGACGCCGGTTTCTTTCAAATCTGAATGTAGAAACCTTAACATGCGAAGAAGTGTTACTCAGTGTATCGTTTAGCCGGTCTTCTTGGATTTATCTCCAGAAGACCGGCTGCTGCTGCTGCTGCTGCTGATGCTGCTAGTCAGTTCAGGTAGACGTGAAGGGCTCGAACCCTAAGTGGTACCCTCCACAATTTTTATTAAGTCTCTTCTCTCTTCTGTGTCTCCAGGTCGGGGCTTGGATCTTTGCGACGAGGACTGGGGAGGAGCAGCGGACCACCAGTCAAATTGAGCGTAGCGAATGGTCAGAGGAAAACGAAGGCAGCGATGATCTGGAAGAAGGGCTGGAAAGGATGGAAAAAGCTTCACTCCTTCGGCAGCAATGTCTCCAAGGTTGGATCCGGTAAGTGGAGGAATTCGATAATGAGAAATTGTAAATTCTCATCGCGAAGTCACCTATCGTGATATGCGCGGAATCCGGGCTCCGCTGCTATCCACTTTCGGAGGACTCGCAAAACTTGCCGCTTAAGATAAAATGCAGACGCGCCGCTTTGGCGATCATGAAAACATTGATTTTGGAATACAACTGACCAGCAGTCGATACCTTCCAGGAAAATATTATCCACCATTCTTGGTTCAGTCCTTAAAGTCAGAAGCCTATTTTTTGGTGATAAAAATATTTTTTTCTGAACTGACGATTTTTTGCTTCAAAATATTAGAGTGCGAAAAATCCAGTTAAAAAATGTTTACAACCAAAAACAAAAGAAGACAACAGGTGAATTCGAATATTATTCTTTAGGGTGTATTGCTATTCGTCACATTTTTTCAGAATTTTAGGGTCAAAACTAGAAAAGATGTTTTACAATATAGTATCTATTTTACTAAAATGACAAATATGATACACGCCCCATTTAGGTTAAGATTTATCACTGTACTGCTTCACTGCTGCTTTTTCTTCTTGTAATTTTCTTTTACGTTCAGGTCCTTAGGGGATGTAACATCTCAGGACCTTAATAAATAATCTAAATCTAAATCTAGTCATTAAGGCTAGAATTTTTATTCTCCTATATGGATCATTTCGTACCGAGTCGGCCATTCATTTACCATCACGCAAATTTTTCGGTAGCTTCTAAGCATAATAATGAAAGTTCTGTGAAATTTGAAGAAAAATCGGAATGGTTTGTCTCAATGAAAAAAAAAAGATTATTACTTTATTTTGTCAAAAAATGGCGGAAATTCTTTTTGGGCGACTATGGAACATTTTTTATTAAAAAGTACATTCAAGATCTTGAACTTTACACAGGAACAAATTTGTTATGCGCTCGATAATTTTGAATATACAGCCAACTGAAATAAAATAAAATAAAAAAAATTGTTATTAAATTTTGGGCAAACCATAGGTTCTGAAATTCTGAAATAATTTATGGATGTTCGTGCTACTTTAAACAACTTTTGAAAAATTTATGAACACTTTTTGCGACCATGTTAAATTTGGGTGGCCCACTTGGTATGGAATGACCCATTTGTCTCTAATTTCCTAAAGTTACAGTTTTTTTTGGCAAATATATAGGAGCCTCCAGAAGAAATTAAATGGAGGTATCGCAAAATCCCATGTATTTTGAATGCTAAAAATTGAGGTCTCTAGAGGGAGAGTTAAATATAAAAATAGAAATTTTATTAAATTTTTTTAAGAGAATTTTTATTTATTTATTTGCAAACGATTTGAGGGACGTCAACGTGAAAGTTTGTCCGGATCCTAAATAACGGCCATCCTAATCTAGTATGTATCCTTTTTTTTAATATCTCGAAAATATGCATTTTGTTTCTCGTCTGTTATTGAAAAATGTTAATCTTTTTATTAAAAAAAAAAACCCGGGAAATCGTTGTAGTATGATATAAATAAAATCAATTATACAATAAATATTAACAAACTAAAAAGATGGAGGCTTACAACCCTTGTAACGAAGTTCTTCAGAAAAACTTTCGTTATAAAAGTGTACCAAGCTTTTACAGTTTTATCTCAAGTTGTATATCACCGATTTTCAAAGGAAGGAATCTCGTCGCTATAACCGTCGCATCTTCAAGACGAAATATTTGTGTATGAGAGAAGCACTTGGCGAGGAGACTGCCGAGCGTCGTAAAATTGTTTCTAAGATTGTCCAACGTAAGATCGTGAAACGGCGCGGGAGAAACGAGTTACACGATTCAACGAGGACGGTCATTCGCCCTGTGACGTTACGTGCATACGCACCCGCGTGCCTCGAGGGAATTATAAACGCGCGTGTCGCGCGCGCGCTTCTAATGGATAGTAGACGATGGAACCGAGAGAGAGTGAAGATGAAGAAGAAGAAGAAGAAAAAAAAAAAGAGGGAGAGCATCTATATACTATTTTCTAAAGTGTATTGTATCCGAGGTGACGCAAGCATAATACCGAACAACGGCCTCGCTCGATTGGGCAGAACCTTTCACCTCGACGTTTAAATTCATGGAACGAGTTGTCCCGAGTATACGCTTCACTGGAACGTACATTATAGCGCGATTACGAACTGCCTCGCGTACCTATTATATGCCAGAAGGTATTCATCGGTCTATAATGCGCGGAAATATATTTTTTTTAATGTGAGGGTGTTCGTCAGAGAGAGAAATGTCTATGAACTCGGTGGCTTTGATCAATTGAAAGTCTAATGGCTTTGTGGGGTCTTAAGGAAGAAATCCCCAACAGATCATCTTTTTTAGAATTATTTAAAAATCAGCACACAGGCCCTTAAGAATGTTATCTAAACACCTGCTAAATTGGCAATACGTCGTTTCTACAGAACCGGATTCTACACATCACCGACTTAACACCACCGACTCTACACAACGGCAATTCGACACATGCCTCGATTCAACACAACAGCAACTGTACACATCACCAACTCGATACATGCCTCAATTCAACACAATCCCAATTCTACGCTGCCCCGATTCTACACAGTCACAACTGTCACGAGCCAAATGCACAACGGCAATATTCTACACAGCCCAGATTCTACACAGGCACAAATGTCACGAGCTAAATTCACAACGGCAATACTCTACACAGCCCCGATTCTACACAGGCACAATTATCACGAGCTACATTCACCATAGTCCCGGTTCAACATATCACCGATTCTACACCGTCACAAACTCACATCCAATCATAGAGCGCCAATGAGTTGGAATACTTGAACGACATACGTTGATTGGATGTGAGTTGGTGACGGTGTAGAATCGGTGATGTGTTGAACCGGGACTTTGGTGAATTTAGCTCGTGACAGTTGTGTCTGTGTAGAATCGGAGCTGTGTAGAGTATTGCCGTTGTGAATTTATCTCGTGACATTTGTGCCTGTGTAGAATCAGGGCTGTGTAGAGTATTGCCGTTGTGCATTTGGCTCGTGACAGTTGTGACTGTGTAGAATTGGGACTGTGTCGATTGAGGTATGTGTCGAGTTGCTGTTGTATTGAATCGAAGCATGTGTCGAATTGCCGTTGTGTAGAGTCGGCCGTGTTGAGTCGGTGATGTGTAGAATCGGGTTCTGTAGAAACGACGTATTGCCGCTAAATTTAAAATAAGGATGCAAAGTTTGCACATTGCTTCGTCAATAATTTTCATATTTCGCAACACCGCCTCCATGAGGAAGTTTCTTTATTTTATTTTTGACTTCTTCATAGAGAAAGCTTTGCGAAAGATGAAAATTATTGACGAAGCAATGTGCAAAGTTCTACTTTGCATCCTTATTTTAAATACAAATTAAAATAAATACGAAAACAAAAACTTTCATAAATTCATAATTCTATAAAATCTAAATCGCTTTATGTATTTCGCTTAAATTCAATAGCGATCGTCATTTTTCATTGCTTTATTCGACAAAAACTGTTTGAGCTCATTATCTAAAAAAATTGTGGCAACTAGAGAACATACAGAGATTTTATGAAAAATTCAATGTCTTATAAAATCAGAATCACTTCACCAATTTTTACCAAATTCGATATTTACTACAACTGGATGTTCATTTTACCTTGCAAAAGATTTGAGCAGGTTTGGTCGAGCTTAACTTGAATAAGAACGAAAACAATTTTTTTTCGAAAATTCAAAATTTTATAAAATCTAAACCGTTTTATGGATTTCGCTCTAATTCAATACCGACCTTCATTTTTCATTTCTCTATTTGTCCAGAACTATTTAGCTCATCAGCTGAAAAATTACGGAAGTTAGAGAACATACAGCTATTTTTCGAAAAATTAAAAGACTTATAAAATCTGAATATTTTATAAAATCTGAATTTTGTTTAAAAATTTTCCGAAGATGCGTGTCATATTTCAGCTTGAATGTTAAAGCCGTTTTCGAGATACATCCGGAAATTTTTTCTAAACGACTTTAAAAAAAGAATTTCACGAAAACAAAACTGTGAGGAAGCAAAAGATTGACCAGCTTTGTACTGAGATATTTAGATTTGAACTTCACAATAATTTATTTCACATCGTTATTCACCCGTATTCACATGTTGATAGCTCGACAGTTTTCATACAAATTAATTATGCACTCGATTTATTCTAGAATCAACAATATGTATAATATTCCCCTTTGAAACTTGGTGACCAAAACTGGACCCAGCGTGACCAAAAACCTATGCTAAGCGAACTCGATGAACGTCTGACCCTTCATATTTTTAATTGGGATTTTTCATATTTTTTGAAGCTTGTACCACTTCAACGGTTTTTAATAAAAATTTAAAAAATGTTGTTTATTTTCTTTTACCCTTAGGGTCCACTCCATTTCCTTGAAAATTTTACGGAATCTCGTTCGAGATGTTATAAAACTGTAGTAAATTTTTTAACTTGCTTTGTACTTTTATTCGCTGTCAAATAAATGCACATTTTTTTTCGCAAAACAAAATGTCAACATTTTATTGACAGTGAATGAAATAAAAAACAAGATGAAAATTTGAAGATGGTTTTGTAACATATTGAATAATGCTCAGTAAAATTTTCAAGAAAAAGAAATAGACCCTAAGATTTTTTTTTGCAAATGTGGTTACTATTGTAATTGCATAATTGGAAAAAGCACTTTCTTCCGGTTAATAAGCACCAGTGAGTAGGCTCAAGAGAAATCCATAATCAACTGGGTTCTAAACAGTGTTGTAAAGCCCCATTACTTTAAGAAATAAAGTTTAATGTACAATTCGTTTCACAGTACCTAATGATTCCGCAATAATAACCTGCAGTTTTTAAGAAATTATATGTGAACTTTTATACACCTGAAAAGAAATCTCATTTTCAATGAAGCCTTGGGATAAAATGCGGAAGAAATGGAAGACTACAACCCTCCATTATTTTCGAATGCATTAACGGTTTTTCTCCACTTATTCGAGTAGATTACCATGGAATAGAACTGAAAATTAATATTTTTTTCAACTATTCGAAAGTTTAAGCATCATATTATATTCGCCACATATTAATTTTATGGAATCGTAATCATAAAACCAATTATATCATGGACTATGTTTCTAGAAGAATTAGAGATTTACAACTCTGGTTCTAAAACTATGGGAGACTAGTAGGATGATCCTAAGAAACTCGATTCTGCACGGGCGTTAGATTTGAGGACCCTGGGCTAAAATCTGTCCCAATACCGTGGAATATCCCATATATGGGCATATCTCACAAACCTTTGACTTTCGTGTAACTCGACTGCGGAATGCGATAGTAATTTACACAGAATGAATTACGCGAGTATCAAACTTTTACTAAGATGTACGAAGCATAATGTATCTGAAAAAAAATAATTTAATTTTATAATGCACCAATAGACTGTTTTATCCTGGTTCAAATGCGGAAATTAACAACGTTTTCGGTTGTAACTCTGATTTTCGCGTCACTTGGTACGGGTGTAGCATTGATATGCACCTTCAGAAAAATAAGAAAAAAAATCATGAAATTCCGGTAACGTACAATGAACATAATGTACCTAATTGTAATCGCCAAACACGTCAGAAAATTAAGCGGTTATTCTGTGAACGTCTGTCACTCGGTTTCGATGGTGAACCTGACATCCACCGTTATATGGTGCAGGAATATCAGCACAAGCTAATTGAGCCAAATGAATTGGATGCACATGAAGGTAGGATCATCACGAATTGAATGAAGTTAAATTTATGTCGGAGAGTCAATTATTTTGCTCGCAACGTTCTGCGACATGAACTCATATTACTGCGTGGAGAATAAATGTCAGGTTCTTCGCATCGTTATCCGGCCAAACTAGTCAAGTAAGATAATTAAATTCCATCTGAGTATGTTATTCTTATCACGAATTAGATGTTCACAGATGTGCCCGACCTCAAGACGAGAAACAATTTTTTTCTGGGTCAAAATGTTTTCAATTGTCAGGTTCGAGAATGTCAGGTTTATAAATTCGCATAATAAATTCAAACTATTATCGTTTCTAAATTATCTAAATTATATTTTGAGTTAGTAGAGTCATAACCAGTCATACTTTTCATTTTCTGCATACGAATTGAGTAAAATTGAATTAGAAAAATGACCTATTGGAAGGGATAAAACTATGCCTTTCAATGGGTCATTTAAAAAAAAAGTTAAATTGAAAGTAAGTTAAACACTTGTAAAACACAATAACACATAGTTCCTACAATGCATTAGCACCAAATAAATGATTTTTAGTTAAAATGATAATATGATTTTTTATGCGAGCACCCTGTATATGATACTTTGTCCATGAACGAATATTGCTTTCTAAAGGTCTTAAGATGAGTACAAAAAATTAGCGATCCTGTGCTCCTACAACTCGATTTTTATTCTTTGAGGCCGTGAAAGTCGAAGGTTTGTGAGATACGCCCATATAAAACTTAGCATTCATTTGATTAATTAGTATGAAGCGGGGTATATCGATTTCGCATATTAGAATTGCCATTAGCAATCCTAATACGCGAAAGATATGTTACTCATCGACTGGAACCCCAGCTGAATTTTTACAAACCTATTTTCTCTAATTTCGTATTGATAGGTGCAACACACACTACTTTAGCAGCAGTTTTATCAAAATTCAATACTGAATACAGTAGAGGAACTACACAAAAGGCTTGGAGTTCCGGTAGGTCAAGACAAGTACTTCGACATGCGACGAGCATGAAAAATCAAAACGCCTTTTTGCGTCTCACAGTACGTGACTGTCACTGACAATGACGATAGGCAGATACGAACCTCTCTGAATAACATGGGAACGCGACGTCGTCATCGACGAAAGTGACGCAAGCGAACGAAGAACGAGGGCTCTTCGCTAGTAGAGTTTAATTATTAGTACTTGGCGAGGGTCAGCCAAGGGTCACTTGCACAGAAAGCAAGCAGATGCTTACCACGTGCATGTTCCCATCTTTCGATGAAAGCAACGCGCATATGCGTAGTAAAATCGTTTCAATATTTCTCCTTCTGGCACATTCTCTTTTATCTTCCGACTGAAGCCTGGAAAATACAGAGGAAAGTCTACACAAAACTCTCATACCTTAAAAAAAAGAAAAGAAACACTTGATAATACAACGTTTCAGACTACGCTCAAAATAAGAGGATTTTTATATCTCAGTTAGAAAAAAAAAAATTTAACACATTTGGTGAAAAACGTTATTTCTTGTTAAATGGAATTCCCTAATTTTTGTGAATACATATGATTCTTTTGAAATACTTCTAACAAATTTGGAGTTTAGTTTTCTAATTTTGAGACATAGATGAAATGTCGAGAATCTTGCATATTTTCGAAAGACCACTCTATATTGCATATAAGAAGTTTAAACATTATTGACCGAAAGGATTCTTGAGAACATCATTAAGATATTCTTCAAGCTCACAAGTTCAAAATTAATCGGGAATTCTTTTAAAAATCATACGTATTCGAAATAAACTAGAAATTGATTTCATATACAAAAGTATCACAACAAATTTATAAAATTATTATTTTTTAATAATATGAATGGTCGGCATTTCCATTTTTTTGTTAATTCTTTTTCTGGCTTGCCAAAGTCTAGAAAAACAGAGAAAAATATATAAAAAATTGTTTAGAAAATCCGTTCAAAAACGTTATTCGTTATCTTATAAAATTAATTCTCTAACTTCTCTAACATCAATTGTAGCTTCCTCATAGAGGAAGCTTTATTACGAGTTAAAAATAATCAGGAAGGAATATACAAGATTCAACTTTGCATCCTTGGTTTAAATAAATTTGAAAAACTTTAGGACAGCAAAATTTTAGACGTCAGTAACGAAAAATTCAAATTCGTGTATAATCCGAACCCTTCTAGCGATCTCCTCTAAATTACGCATCTTCGTATCACTGAATATTATTCCGTTTACGTACAAATATCGGGCTTGCGATCTCACGTTTTGCTAAAGTTAATGCAGTAACGTTAATTTGTTGAAAATTTAAAAACTCCATAAAATTCGAACCGCTTTTCCGATTTCGCTCAAATTCAATCTCAAATGACATTAAATGTGCCTGCATTATGCAGAACTATTTATCGGTGAAACGGTTCTTGAGTTATAGGTAATGGAAATTTCGAAGCCCTGCACGCACACATACGGACATTTTTTCTAAACCACTTGTTGTCGATGCTTTGGACGATTCAAAGTATACATGAAAATCTCGAAAAAACAAAAAAAAAAAATTAATGAACACAAAGCTTCCTCTATGAGGAAGCAAACAAACTAAAACATTAACAGTTAATTGGCTTATGGGGCATTATACATCGATCGGACCACCTTTTACCACGACTGTCGTTGATACAGTTGATTATTTTTATAGCCATTCACCCGAATGGTTGGAGCATGCTCAATTTTTTCAATTTTTTTAATCACATAATTCACGCACTTGTGTATTTATAAAAATTGCTCGAATAATTGCGTTTAAAAACTTTCGAATGCACGTATCTTCTTGGATATAAGTCGTATCGTAAAAAAAACGTAAATAAAAGCTTTTCATTTTGAAGTATACTTTTATGCAAATTTATGTAAAAAATTCTTCAACCCCTCCGAAGCATTGATTTTTAATGAATCCTCTTCTAATAAACATAGAAATCGATTTTTCAAAAGCGTGGACATTTTTTATTTTTTTCCGAAAAAATCTCAAAATACTACTCATGAAGACGAACATTTTAAGCCTAGACGGAAAATGGGACATACCTTTTTTCGATTTTCTATGAGAGTTTTCATTTTTTATTTATCTTTTAAACTCTCATAAGAATTCGAAAAAAGGATTGTACCACTCTCCGTCTAGGCTCGTCTTTATGAGTAGTATCTTAGAGATTTTTTCGGAAAAAATAAAAAATGTCCAAGTTATTGAAACATGAATTTTTATGGTTATTAATGAAAAATCAATGCTTCTGAGGAATTAAAGAATTTTTAAAATAACTTGACATAAAAGTAAAAATATCGAAGAAGGTACGTACATTCGAAAGTTTTTAAACGCAATTTTTAGAAATTCACAAGTGGTCGAAATATGCAATGAAAATTTTGAAAAAAATTGAGCAAGCTCCAATCATTGGGGTGAATGATTTTTAAAAAATCAACTATATCGACGACGGTCATGATAAAAAGTGGTCCGATCGTTGTATACGCCCCCTATATATTTTTTATATTTCTCTTCATTTCTATATTCTCGTTTATCGTTGAACTGACAAAAATCTGAGAAAGCTAGAAAAAATTCTATACAAAACCCTCACACATTTTTTTCCTGAAGTGGAAACTCTTGAGAACCAAGCATTTCCGACCTCCCTCAAAATCCCTCTTATTTTCTTATCTTCAAAGAGACTTAGACGGCGCCTTATTGCGTCTAAAAAGCTTGTGGTGGTCCGAAGAATTATCACACGGGTGAGATTTCCAATGCGATAACTCTTCGGAACTTTTGTCCGGATACGAAGCCGGCTGCGCCGAGCAAGAGGAGAGAGGATGGTGAGCGATATTATTCGGCAGGTAGCGCATCGAGATTTAAAGAACGAGCCTCCAAACTACTCGCTTATTATCATCGTACTTTATTGGCAAACGTTTCGACAGCGTTTAATATTCGGTTCGTGATCGATCGAACGTCATTCCCATAGTTTCTTGGGCGTTAAGGGAAGAAGAGGCGGAGCAGCACGATTATCGTGATGTACTCTCTTTTTGCACCCTCTTTCTGTTTTTTGTTTTGTTTTGTCTTTATCTTTATCTCACTTATAGCTTCTTACATTATGTACAAAAATGTACTTGGAAATATTAGCTAGAATAGCGTGCAGCTATTCTTAGTGTCTTTTATTATACTTAAAAAAAGAAAATAACGTCAGTCACTGAAGTTTGTCGGCGATTTTTTCAACCGCCTGAAGTATTCGCAGCATAACGCTACGATTCTCCTCATCTCGACGTTTCGTATACGCTAGGAATTCTTCTAAACGACGTTCCAAGCCTCCGCCTTCTTCTTGTTGCTCTTGTTGCTGCTGTTGCTGACTGTTTTCGTGATCCGGACGTCGCGTTCTTCGAGTTCTTTTTGTTGTCTCTCTCTCCTGATACTCCTCCTCGACTTCCACCTCGAGCTCTTCTCTGCTTGGCCCCGTAGCCGGATTTCCGTTTCTCGCGCTTCTCGGATGCGTCGCTCGCACCCCCTGACCTCGTAACTTCGACAAATCCTTAACGGAAATTGTCGGAGGTGACTTGACGGTTTTTATTGAGAGTTCGGTTGCTCGTGGCAGTCGGGAAATTAAGGTGTTGTCATTCAACGAACGCTTTCTCGATTCGACCCTCCTTCCAGGTCTGAAAGTTCAAATATGTCGTTAAAAAAATAATGAATAAATTACTTTTCCTTTAGGATACTTCAAATGTAAATTTCCAAGCAAAAAATTTAATTAGAATTTTTGAATGTCAAAAAAAAAATCCGATCGTTACTTTTTTTTAAAATAACATTAATAATAATAATGAAAAAAAATCGTTTTACTAATTTCGTTAAAAAAAATCTTGTGAGATGTTTTCTCCATTTTTCTAGATTTATTTTTTATTTTGCGAGTTTGGTGAAAAGGTGCAAAACTTTAATATGTTTTTCAATATTCGTTCCGTATTACATACACGAAGTTTCAGAATCAATTAACAAACTGTTGCATAAAAACCGATTTATAAAGGTGTCAAAAACGAGAGTTCTAAATCGATTTAAAAATTCTAAAAACAAAAGAATGTATATTCGGAAAAAGAGAAGCATTCGTTTTGTATTTTTAAAAATTCCATCGATTTACTAAAATTATTTTTTTAAATCAATTTATTAATAGTTTATTGGCATTATTCGATAAGAATTGTAAAAAACGACGTTATTGCAGATATTAAGACTAGAGATTTTATATGTCTTTTCTGCGCTTTGTTTTACTTGGATACTTTTCTAAATCAAATAATAGAAAAAAAATGATTTAAAAATTCTCTGTTTCATTAATAAAGTATGAATGCGTAGTTTTTTTTACATTAAATAAGATGCTTGAATTTCAACAATGTATTTGTATGTAACAAATATCTTGCGTTGGCAGTTAAAGTCTTAAATGAATAAATAAATTTATAAATAAATAAAACGCCTTTAGTGTTGTTATGCATTGTCTATTTTTTCCTTATTATTAGTAAAAAAATTGTTGAAAAATAGAAACCTCGACCCTCGCGGAACTCTTTCAATTTCAATAGAACAATCCTCGTTTAGTGCCTGCAATCTTCGCAGCGCAAGAATGGACGGATTGTCGTTACGTTCGATTTCCTCGTCGGAGGGAAATCGTGGATCGTCCTCAGATGGCGAGGCAGGTTCTTCAGGTGTTACCGAGACGCAGAGGAACTCGTGAGGATTGACGGTGTCTTCATCAAGGGATTCCCGTCTTCCACCAAGAACCTCATCGATAGCCCCATAGAATGGCCAGGAGACGTCGTCCGCCTTGTTCTTGTCGCCGTGCACAGGATTCTTTAGCTCCTTAGCAAAGAAAATTGGGAATCTTCAGTTTTGCCTTGAAATACATTAATGACATTGGCGGCCGGTGGAAATAATGTGCATAGCGAAGACGAACGTTAAACGCTTTTAGTACGTAACGACGTTGTGAGCGCGATTTTGTTGCGTTAAATTTTCCGCGATTCAGCGCTCACTTTGTACTGCTGAAGAAGATTTGACCATTTCTTCTTGAGCACTCTGTAGTGAACGTCAGCCATAATCGTCGGGAATTCTTGACGCATTTGGCGAAGGATGTACCTGTAACAGAACGTGATACTATAATGCTGGAATTTGTAGATAGCGTTTAAAGGGATGTTGGAGTATATTTTTTTTTAATTAGGCTATTTTGTGGTATACACTATTCATGGCTATTACGCTACGTATATGCTCCAAATTTGACAGGGTTGTGTAACGTAAACTGTTCGGCGTCCGGTCGAATTGTGGTCAAAAACTTACATGAAACAGACGAAACCGTTTATTACCCGAAAAGCAATATGGCCGCACACGATATGGCAACAGACCTTTGCTGTAAGATACACTGTTATAAATATTTAAGGTAAAATTACTGCACATCTCCAGGAAGCTCTTTTACAGAAACGGATATATAAATTTACTGCACGAGTATAACGTAAAATTGATGTACATTTTGCAAAATTCGTTACAAAAGTTGTACTAATTGATGCATTTTTATCCTTAGGATATTTAAGGTTATTGATCAAAAACGTGAAAATGGTGCCAGCTTTTCGAAATTTATACAGTGCATAGGTGAAGGTTTTCTTCATCGACTACTAAAAAAGTTTAATCCGATTATAACATTCTTTTTCGAGATATTGAACGTTAAATTGACACCAAACAACTCGTAAGATACATTGGTGGTTGTATAGCGTGAGGCATCACCGGCCACATTTATTTACTTATATCTTCCGTGTGGGAATTGCCAGCTTTATGAAAAACGCATATTATACAGTGCAAAGTATGAGGATTATGACGGTGTAACTTTTTTGTGGGGTTATAAGTGTTTTTGAAGAAAAATTACAAAAAATGTTAGACAATACATCGTGAAACTATGCGAAGTGAGCTGACGTCGCTCCGCCTGCCGTGCCTGCCTCACACCCCGCACATCACCTCACCTATCCCCTTCCTAATGCCGTTGATGAACAACCTTAATGTAAGTTAATTTTGCTTTCTCATAGAGGAAGTTTTCTTTTCGTGAAATTTTTTTTTTCGATATTTTCATTTCAGGACACTCAGAATGGTCCAAAACGTCGAGAAACGTGGTTTAGAAAAAATGTTCGGATATATGTATGTGTGTGTGTGTGGCAGGCTTGCAAAATTCAAACCGCTGTATCTCGAAAACGGCTTTACCAATCAAGCTGAAATTTGGCACGCTGGTAGAGGAGCAACGCCCCTTCCTATGTATATATTTTCAAAAAAATTGAAAAACGAAATTCAAATTTTATTGCACTTTCAATTTTTCAAAAAATGTCTGTATGTTCTCTAGTTTCCGAAATTTGTCAGCTAACGAGCTAAATACTTCTGGACAAATAGAGAAAAGAAAAATGAAGGTCAGTATTGAGTTTGAGCGAAATCCATAAAGCGGTTTAGATTTTATAAAATTTCGTATTTTCGAAAAAAAAATTGTTTTCGTTCTTATTCAAGTTAAGTTCGACCAAACCTACTCAAATCTTTTACAAAGTAAAATTAACATCCAGTTGTAGTATATATCGAATTTGAAGAAGATTGGTAAAGTGGTTCAGATTTTATAAGACATTGAATTTTTCAAAAATCTCTGTATGTTCTCTAGCTGCCACAATTTTTTAGATAACGAGTTTAACAGTTTTTGACGAATAAAGCAATGAAAAATGACGATCGGTATTGAATTTAAGCGAAATACATAAAGCGGTTTAGATTTAATAGAAATTTGAATTTATGAGAATTTTTGTTTTCGTACTTCTTTAATTTATATTTAAAATAAGGATGCTAAGTAGAACTTTGCACATTGCTTCGTCGAAAATTTTCATCTTTCGCAAAGCTTCCTGTATGACGAAGCCAAAAATAAAATAAAGAAACTTCCTCATAGAGGCGGCGTTGCAAAATATGAAAATTAATTAGGAAGGAATGTGCAAAGTTCCACTTTGCATCCTTATTTTATTTTACAATACGTACATTATGTTCTAATTTTTTTCGTATATTAAACTGATTTTCAAATTAAAATACAGTATCTGAATTTTCTAAATATTTTTTACAGTTTTTTATTGTTTCCGGAAATCAGATATGACTAATGGAACCAGACGTTAACTTTTTGAAATTTTCTGAATATTCCAGAACTATCAGAATGTCGATTACACAAGCCAAATCCACATATAGCGTATACTGCCATCTCGTAGTCCGTTTGCTTTTGGCAAAGGCCGAGCCTTTGCCACGCGACCACAGTATATATAGTGGATTTAACATTTATAAGTGGATTTGTACTCTATAAATGGATTTGACATTTATAGTCGACATTCTGATGGTTCTGGAATGTTCATAAATTTGTAATGATTTGACGTCCGGTCTCATTTGACATATGTATCTGATTTTCAGAAACAATTATATCTTACACCGAGTGAAACGAATCTGATGGGTTTATTTGAACCAAATTTTAGATATACATATTTGAAATTAATTAAATTTTGTTCGTTTCAAATAAATATCGTTTGAAATTAGTACAATTTATTTGTATAGAATATATTCCAATTGATCGAAATCTATTAGGCCGGCCATTAAATCAATTTCTTCTTAAACAGCCAGCATAATAGGATTTTATTCCAATAGAATATAATTTATTTCATTCAAATAAATCGTATTCATTTCAAATAAAATGTATCTGATCCAAATAAAACTTTATTTCAAATGATACCTATATTTGATTCAAATGAACACATCAAAGCGATTTTCTGGGTGTACATTAAAGGTCTGTTGACATATTGTGTGTGGCCATATTACTTTCCGGGAGGTTCAGTAATATACGATTTCTTCTATTTCATGTAAGTTTTTTATCGCAATTCGATCGGACGCCGTAGTGTTTATGTTTATATTACAAATCTGTCAAATTTGTACAGACCTGAGCAAAATACAGGTTAAACATGTATTTTCAATACAAAATACAAGATACAGGCCAACCTTGTATTTGAAATACATAAAATAAGATACTTTCATGTTCAGTATTTTGTGCACGTATTTTAAGATACTTAAAATACAAATACGTATTTTAAGATACTTAAAATACAAATACGTATTTTAAGATACTTAAAATACAAATACGTATTTTTAGAAACTGAGAATACCAAAAATGCATTTTTTACGTATAGCTAAATAGGTATCGTAATGCGAATTGTAAACGGAGAAGCTTGAACATTTGGTTTATTAGCACGCTATCACTAATATTGGTTACGATATACATTATTCTTGGTATACGATATACGATATGATAAGATATAGACTATATCTTTAGTACGAACAATATCACTTGTTAATGGCCAAAATAATGACAAATTTTTATTAGATTAAAAAATCTGTACGAAACTAGTCATATCCATTGCCTTTCAAAACAACGAGTTTCTCGAAAAGTTTATCTGTCAGCGAAGAACGTTTCGGTTGGTTGATCACGAAAAAAGTCTTTCTACTGCAGCTGAAGTAGGAAGGCTGATGTTACTCCGCAACAACAGTTTTTTTACTTTAAGATAAGATAGATGTTTAGCATCTCGAAATCTCGCCGTTTGTCTTCGAAAAATTACAATACCTTGAGATCAACTTGAGCTCCCCAACAATCGTTCGCGAATGCGTACAAATATGAGAACGACGGCTGCCGGACGATAATCTTTTACCAAGATTTATAAAGCTCTCGAAAGTGATCCGTAAAAAATGCATTTTAAAAATAGTATTTTAAGTACTTTCGGTTTGAAAGAAAAATATACAATACTGTATTAATTTGTATTTAAAATACAAATTATAAAATACACGGTTAGATAGTATTTGAAATACTAAATACAAAATACAATTGTATTTCAAATGCGGATTTAAAACACTTGTATCTGAAATACTGCCCAGCTCTGAATTTGAAGCGTATAACGTAGCGTAATAACAATAAATAGTGTATACTACGAAACAGTCTAGTTTTACCGTCTAATGTTGGTAATAAAAATCTACTTTAGCATCCTCTTAAGTAAATTAGGCAATTTTTAACTTTTATCAATTAAAAAAATTATTTTCATGATGCATCAACGACTGAGCAAATTGAGGCGCACACAAAAAAAGTATAAAAAGAGTATTAGAATGGTATAGAATAAAAAGTTTGACGAGTATTTTGTATTTAACTAAATCATATACAAATTATGCTCAACCAATGCTTTCTCAAAGAGTATGAAGTATGACAGGACTATATAAAGGAATATAATTATATAATACAATAATTGGATATAATTTAAGTATAATGTGAGTATAATTTGAGTACAAGTTAATCCAATACAACATACTGCGCATACTTTCTATTTTATACCGTTGTAATATTCTTTTCATACTTTTTTTTGTGCGTTTCACCGGATTTCAAGATTTTATGATTTCAGAAGATTTAACCGATTCTCACGATTGCAAAAATCCAGATGATTCAATCAGATTTAAAATCAACTTTAAAGATTACACAAGATTTCATAAACTTCCAGATAAACGAAATTTCACATTTAAAAAAAAATTTCCGAACTTTTAAGAAATTGTAAAAGGTTTCAGGAATTTCAAAAGATTTATACGATTGTTTTAGATTGTATAGAATAATTTCACGCGACAATATTTTGTGAGGTTACAAATTTCGACACCTGTTGATGATAGCGAGGCAGAATCTAACGTTTTCGGGTTTTGAAAACGAGTTTTTTTTTTTAATCGCCCAGAATTGTACAATAATCAGGATATCCTTAAAATTGCGTGGATTTTTCCAAACTTCGATAATTTCAGAGTGATAAACGCATCGTTAAATTAATTTAATTAATCAGTGTTTATAAAATGAGAGTCTACCGCAGTAACGATTTTTTTTTCCGTAATCAATCGAAAATCCCTTGACAAGCTTTATTTGGAAGATTTATTAGAACATTCGAAAAGTACGCATATTAAGACGAGGTGAAACCTACTCAGTCGGTAACAAAAACTATAAACAATCTTTCAGACGACACCGAATGTTTTTTGATAAAAGAAAAGTTTTACATCAGTGGTCTCTTAATTCTGCATGATGTAAAACTTTCATTTTTCCCAAAAATGATCAAGTTTCTGAGAATTCTTGTTCCGAAAGATATTCGCTATCCTTCTCGCACTCATGAATATTTCACCTCGCCTTAAGGGGGTTGGAGCGCTACAGCATTTTAAATATTCCAGTGTGAAAAAGAAATATTATGTTGAGCAACACTTGTGTTCGGTGTATCCAGAAATTAAAATAGATTCACCGTTTAGTTGAAAAGATATTGATAAGCGTAGTTGGGTTATTTAACATTGCTGTTATGGAACCGTCACTGATTGACAGCACATATGTTGATACTGCAAAAATATGTGCTAACGGCAAGGGAATTATGTCTACAAATATATCGTCAAATTTAGAAATAATGAACCGTTTAGTTTTTGAGATAGTACGAGTGAAACCGACTTTTCCAGCTTTTGTCTCTATACGCTTGAGCTTTCACAGCGCGGACCTCTCACTCACTCGCTATCTGTCCCGCATCGCGCGCGGCTCCAGGCCTCCGCCCCCCCCCCCCTTCCCTCGAGCGTAGCGCTCCAACCTTCTTAAGGATGTTATACAAGTAAACAATTTTGAAGATTTTTGTCCCAATATTTTTTATGTTATAGAGAAAAGCACGACTTTTAAAAAAATATTTTTATAAAATTTTTACCCACATACTTTCTGAGTTATAAATTATCAAAGTTCAGCGATTTAACATGGGCAGTATACAGTGGAGGCTGAGGACTGTCGTGTTTTCAGCGAAAGCGCATGTTTGCAGAGAATATACCATGATAAATTTGTACTTTTCGTTACATTGGAGTCTCAGCTTTACAGAACACTGAAAAAATCCGCATGCGCCCACATTTTATGAAAAATATTACGTTAAAAGTAAACATTGTCTTTTTCGCCTCTCTCTTGTTCATATATGTGCATGCCGTTCGCACAGTCTCCCGCCGTGCGCCACCTTGTCTATCGTCCCCGCGGTAACCTGGTATAACATCCTTAAGGTAGTCCTTGCGACCCATACTAGTCAATTGACGCACTGTTCCGAAAATTCTGTAAATGCTAACATTTTTATATATCTACACATTCAATTAATCACAGTAAGAATAAAAACGTATTTGTAGATGCTTCGTAAACTTAGAAAACATAATTTGTATTAACTAAAATATCTCATCAGAATCTCGTTTGAACGCGTAGTGGTATTGTATCATCATGCGGTCAGAACTAAATTTGGTCGTTTTAAAGGTAAATTTGTGACACAAAACAAACAAAAAGTAGATAGAAAATCTAATCTTTCCGCCACGACTACAACCGCCACGAAAAATCGGATCGCTGAAACCAAGGTTGAAACGGCACCGGTTGACACTGGAGGTTATGTTGATTTCTATCATCGTCCGCTACATCCGATTATCCGTAACTTCTGAGTGGCAATGATGTGTTTGACGTTGAAATTACACCCAAATACTTCGATAACATCCCTTTTTTATATTTTATACGGAATCGTGACACTCTAAGGAATCCATAACACAATTGATATTGTATAAAAGTTCAGTTTATACATGTTAATTTTCGTTCCGAAGTACGAAATCGGTTAGTTTTCCATAAGAGCCCGTGCATAAGAATTCTTTTTTAAATATTTATTTTCTCGGTAATTTAGTCTATAACCCAGCTTGAAACTATATAATGAAAACATTATCAAATACTATCGAATTCAGCGCGAAATATTATATTATGTTTATCTAAGATAAAGCATAAAATTCTCTAGCACAAAATAATAAGAACAAATTTTATAAATCAAATTTCTTATCCATTAAGAAAAATTAATTTAATGGCATTAAATAAATTCATCAATTGCTTCCTCATAGGGGAATCTTTCTTTTCGTGAATTTTTTTTTTTTTTTCGATATTTTCATCTCAGGAACTCAAGATAGTCTAAAACATCGAGAAAAGTGGTTTAGAAAAAATGTCCGGATGTATGTGTGTATGTGTGTGTGTGTGGCACGCTTGCAAAATTCAAAACGCCGTATCTCGAAACCAGCCTTAACAATCAAGCTGAAATTAGGCACGCTGGTAGAGGAGCAACGCCGCTTCCTATGTGTACATTTTCGAAACTTTTTTTTTTTTAATTCAGATTTTATGAGCCTTTCAATTTTTCGAAAAATGTCTGTATGTACTCTAGCTTCCGCAATTTTTCAGCTAATGAGCTAACTAGTTCTGGACAAATAGAGAAATGAAAAATGAAGGTCGATATTGAATTTGAGCGAAATCCATAGAGAGGTTTAGATTTTATAAAATTTTCAATTTTCGAAAAAAAATTGTTTTCTTTCGTATTCAAGTTAAGCTCGACCAAACCTGCTCAAATCTTTTGCAAGGTAACATTAACATCCAGTTGTAGTAGATATCGAATTTTGTGAAGATCGGTAAAGTGGTTCAGATTTTGACATTGAATTTTGCAAAAAATCTCTGTATGTTCTCTAGCTGCCACAATTTTTTAGATAATGAGTTTAAACGGTTTTTGACGAATAAATCAATGAAAAATGACGATCGGTATTAAATTTAAGCGAAATGCATAAAGCGGTTTAGATTTTATAGAATTTGGAAATTACGAAAATTTTTGTTTTCGTTCTTATTTTAATTTGTATTTAAAATAAGGATGCAAAGTACAACTTTGCACATTGCTTCGTCAATAATTGTCAATCTTTCGCAAAACTTCCTCTATGAGGAAGCCAAAAATAAAATAAAGAAACTTCCTCATAGAGACGGCGTTGCGAAAGATGAAAATTAATGAGGAAGCAATGTGCAAAGTTCTACTTTGCATCCTTATTTAATGCCTCTGTGACTCCATTTTCATTTTTCTCTCGTTCTTGACTCCTGCGAGCGAATTATTCCGCGTCAATACTCTCGCCCCTCCACTCATCCCATTAGCGAAGCAAACAGTTGTCGAACAACGTCAACATCAGCATCAGCACCGCAGCAGCAGCAGCAGTAGCAGCATCCAAAGACAAACTAATTTCTAGCCTATCGATCGTCTCCTGGTGGAGCTCGTGCTTTAGCCGCTGTTCAATTGAGAGCATCGGGTTTGCCGAGAGACGGCGTCGGCGTTTCAGGAGAAGTCTGAGCGGCACAAGATGAGGAGTAGGAGGTGAAGAGGATCTCTATATACATACACAAGTACATAGTGATCGAGCCGAGGTGTGTAGCGGTAGCGGCAAACGAAGAGAAGAAGAGAAGCGGTAGCAGCCCTCGAGCCACCGTCTCGAACGTGTCTCTCCCTTATTGCGTAAGGACCTGGCGAATAACGTGGACGTATTCGCGTGTGCCTCGAAGAAATATTGTTACGTGGTGGACTTTATTAAAACGACCAATTTCTATTTAATCAACTCGTACCAAAGACGAGGCAATATTTCTAAAAAAAATAACTAAAATAACTAAAATAAATAAAATAAATAAAATAAACTAAATAAATAAAATAAATAAAATAAACTAAATAAATAAAATAAATAAAATAAACTAAATAAATAAAATAAATAAAATAAATAAAATAAATAAAATAAATAAAATAAATAAAATAAATATTTTGAGATAAGAGGAAGGAGAGACGACCCAAAGACCATAGCACGTGTCTCTCGTAATTCGTCATGAGTCGCTGTGGGGCCGAGACGACTCGCTCGTTACCGGCGCACCGCTAATTGGCACTGCCCCGCCTCTGATGTTACGACCGATGTTCACTCCACGCTTGGGAATTCCTCAACGTTTCTAGAGTAAGTAGCGTCAATATCCAAGGAGACAAGTCCGAGGCAAAGAAGAAAATCGTCGCGAGACGAATGAGAAATATTATACGAAGGAGATATCCCCACTATCGTGTTAAATATACGTTCTTCTGCGACTCTGACTCATGCGTAATACGCGACTCTCGTTTATGTCTGCAATATAAGTATACACTTTGACCGTCAACGTCTCGCATTTATATACTCACTCCCAACCAGCCTGAGCCGAATACTTTCGGCCGGTGAAGAGTTTTCCATTTTCCTTTCGAAGCTGGATGAAACGGCAGGTGAGGTTTTCGGTCCCTGGAAACAAAAATATCGAAATTACTGTCAGATAAGGGTGAAAACATATTCTTGAATAATTCAAGAAAAAATAATATTTATTCAATTTTAAATATATGGATTTAAGTATTTAAAAAGTGAAACAATTTAAAGGGTGAAAAAATTTAGTTGAATTTTTTTTAAGAATAATAACGATATATTCGACTTCAAGATTTAGGATTTTAAGACAAACGGGATAAAAATGTGTTCAATTTGAAGAATAGAGTTTACCAGAGTAAAGTGTGAAAAAAATAGGGCCGATTTTGTCAAGGAAAATAAGAATGGAATTTAAAGATCAAAGGGTGAACAAAAATGGAGAATTGCATATAAGTAAAATATGAAAAGTTATTAAAACATATTGCAAGAAAAATCAGACATATCAAGTTTCAAGAGACTTCTTCAGTTTGTACTTGATTTAACATGTGCAAATTCCACCGTCATCGACAATAATGCTGCACAAATATAAAGAAAGACAGAGAGTGAAAGAGAGAGAGAAAGAGAATTCACTTATGCAGAGCCTGAAGAGTCTGCGATTAGGTATAAGCCGGTGTTTGCAGCGAGCGGCGATAGCGTAGCTGGAATATCAACCCGAACATGTCAAACGATCACAGTGCGTGTGTCTGTGTGTGGGTATATCGAGTGTTTACGATTATCGAGCGTGCGCTATAGTCTCGAATGTCCTCTCAGCTAATAGCTAACAAAACTTAGCTAAACGCGAATTATAAGCAACGTTATAAACGTACACGAATTTGACACTCACATCTGAACTTGGCCTGATGATAGACTTGCGTCATGAGGTGGTCGTAGATGCGGCGATAACGTATCCGTAATTCAGCTTATTTTCCTTCTTCTTTAAACTTACTCGTGCGACGATACGAAGAAAACTTATCATGCTCTCGGGGATTCTCTAATGCGTACTAAAATGTAGATCTCGTTCGAGTCCTCACTGGCAACCGCGATGGTCGTCGTAGTGGTAGTCGTGGTGGCGGTGGTGGTGGTGGATTTTATGCGGGGATGAGGAAGGAGATCGCGGGGTGAGTCGAGGTTTTTCGTGAGATCTTGTAGTGGAGGTGGACGAGAGTATAGTAGAGTTATATAGTTGAGGATTCGAAGTAGCGCGAGAGGGGAAGACCTAGGAGTGCATACGGGCACTCCCTGTGCTGTCTTCTGCGTTTGTGGAGGCTGCGATATGCTCTTTTCCTCTTGGCTGTGTTGAATCGTCGCAGAGTCGCGGATTTCGACCGACAAAGTCGTAGACGGCAACGAGGATGATGATGACGACGACGACGTCGTCGACAAGATCGCGACTTGCAGTCCCATGCGATGTCAGAGTGGGGAGCCAGACGCTCTGTCCTACGCAAACTCATTGGATGGGTTTAGCGTCTTTTTCTTCTTTACCCTCTCTCTCTCTTTCTATGTTTCTCTTTTTCTCGCTGTCGTTTCTGCTGCACGAGAGTTTGTACGATTGCTGGTCGGACGGTAAAAACAAACTCTATCGCCATCTCGACGTAAGCGCTGAGAGCGGCCGAGCTTTGTACGAGGACTCGCTCTTCTCTACGGACGCTTCGAAACACCCGGCTGAGGGTATGAGAGTCTCGGTGGTAAAGCTGCATTATCGACCTCGCTTATGAATTTTTTACGGACGCAGTTCGGTGTCAGTTTCTTTTTTTCTCGAGGGAAGTAGGAATATGGACGATGTCGAAAAAATAATCGATTTTTCGATTTTCTTATACATAATCGATTCGGTAAATTGATTATCTTTTTAAAAATCGAAAAATCTATTACTTAAGAAAATCGGTTAAACCATTATAAAGAAAATCGGAAAACCGATTATTTTTCTAAAAATCGGAATATCGATTATCTTTTTAAAAATCGGAAAAACGATTATTTAAAAAAAATCGGAAAACCGATTATCTTTTTAAAAATCGGATAACCGTTTATCTTTTTAAAAATCGGAAAACCGATTATCTTTTTATAAATCGGGAAATCGATAATTTAAAAAAAAATCAGAGACTGATTATCTTTTTAAAAATCGGACCATTGATTATTTTAAAAAAATCGGAATACCGATTATCTTTTTAAAAATCGAAAAGTTGATTATTTTTTAAAAAATCGGAAAATCGATTATCTTTTTATAAATCGAAAAATCGATAATTTAAAGAAAATCGGGAAATAGATAATTTAAAAAAATCCGAAAACCGACTATTCAAAAGAATCGGAAGTTTGATTATTAAAAATTAAATCGGACAATCGACTGTGTGATATTCCCTGGGAAAGTGGGAATACCGAGATTTAGCTAGAGAATCAAGAATTCGTAGTACCATGTAAGGTTGTATCTAAGCTCTTGTTCATCCATTTAAGTTTCGATTTTCCGGAAAAAAAGCGTCGAAAATCGCATTAAAGGTGGGTGAAAAAAATTGGCCACAAACATCGATTTTCAAACTAAAAATTGAGTTTCGATTAACCAAAAAACATCGCTCATTCCTATGGGGAAGGGGAATTGATTTATAGGTTTTTGCGATGGGAACTTATTCTATTTATGTTGGTGTAAACATTAGATTTGTTCAATAAGCGATATTGGAATTTATGCGTCAGATTATAATCTGGGAAGTGTATTGCTACTTTTAATACGTTCTGGAGTGTAAAAGTCATCAGTTACCATTTTACTAGAATTTCAATTGATTTTCAATCTTTTTTCTGATTGGAGTAACGCGATGATGAGGTCGGGATTTTACATTCAATTAATACCTAATCATTCCAGGATCGTGTTTTCTTTTTTTAATCGAGAAACATTGATAAATAATTAAATTATTGTTATTCAAACAAAGTGTCGCTGAATAATTTAATCGTCTGATTCACTTCAAATTCGAACGGAGCATAATTTATAACCTTTTCTATCGTATGACCATATACTTTTTTTAAATTCAGAAAATTTGGAAAATGGTAAGGCGTAGGAAAAAAATATGGAATTTTCGGCAAAGAAAATGTAATTATTTGTTCTGAACAGATGGATAAACATACCATGGAACCATCCAGTCATACGAACGAATTTGTTATTACTATGCTCGAATTTTAAGTCGTTCTGACGAATAGTTTATTCGACAGCGTTTTGTGTAAATAATAATAACTTAATTTTTTATCAATATTATTCAGTAATAATATAAATGACAATATTATTCAATAATAAAAAGAACTCAAACTTGACAAGATTATGTATGAATTGAAAAAATATTGAATATCGATCTGGTTTTTGGACCCCAATAAAATAAATTTCCTAAATACAGTTAATCATAAGAAGATTATAAATACAGTTTATGATCAAAGAATTTATTTAATTTGCTTTTCGCTAAACTATCAATTTTCCCAATATAAAACATCGAAATTTATGCTTCGAAATATATTCCAGAAAATATACAATCTTAAAGTTTGGCAGAAAAAAATTCTTCCTGTCAGGAAAAAACAGATTGTCGGTTATCATCCTGGTGATATGTACCTTGAATTGAATTATGATCTTCGTGATAAAAAACTACAAAGGTCGGCATTGTGGAAATAAGGTTTCGCTCGTTTACTTGCTTCACCGCCAGCTGCCGCATTTTGTGCGATAGCAAGTCTCTCAGGCCGAAAATAATGCTGTGCTCTGTCATTCCACTTGGCATCCTTCCTGGCAGGTGCGACGAAGATTCTTATTGATCTTGGCAGAGGGACTAGCTAGTTGTCCTCATCACTTCTGTCTTTTGGTCGTCATGATTTTTCCGTATCCTTGGAAACTGTTAAAAAAATATATTCGTAGTTTCACAAAATGTTTATGAACTTTTATACACAATGTAAAAAAAGACTGCAAATTTAATGTACTTACGAATATGAAATTTGCAAACTTTGTACTTGAAACTGCCATTCAAATTAGAAAGTAAATTCCCAATTCTTTTGTGAAATTAATGGACCTGACAGTAAATTTAAGCAATAGTTATTGTGTATTTACAAAACTTGTCAAGTGAACGTTTAAATATATTACAAGTACTTGAAAATTGTTGCGTTGAACTGAAATCTAAGAGAAAATATTGTTGAATTTAAGTATTTAATATACGCTATACCTTAGATTCCAGGCATTCTAGACCGATAGAAAAGATTTCATTGACGCTAAAGAAATGGGTGGATTGATTTTTTTTCCTGATTTCAATGAAATAGTACATTTGAATTTCAAAAAGAACATTTCATTGTCTGTATATAAAGATTTACTTAGTGACCATATAATAAAGAAACAGTTTCATTGTTTTAAAGAAACGTTTTCATGGGTTCAAAGAAACGTTTTCATTGATGTCTCTCTCGCACCTAACCTCACTTTTTTGTTTTCCGGTTCTCCCGATCGAACGGCTTCGAATTTCGGGGAGCCAGAAGCTTAACCTATTTCTGCCGTACTTTCTTACATACTCACAAAATTTGAGCTTTATCTGCCGCGTACTTCAGGAGAAAAAAGGTTTCGAAATTTTGAGCTGGTAAGAAGAAGAAGGTTTCATTGAATCAGAGACAATATCTTTATAATCAATGAAAAAGTTTCATTGGTTTAAAGAAATGTTTCTCCGAATCAATGTCACTACTTTTCATTGAGTTTGAAATCATTCAAAGAAAAGATAGTATTGAAATTCAAGTATTTCATTTCATTGGCAAAGATTTTCGTGAATCAATGAAACTTTTTCTCTCGGTGTAAAAAGTAAAACACGCAAGTAACTGGAAATTATTTCACTCTGGTAATTGAAAATGACAATATATCTGTAATTTTCAATAACATGATAGAAAAACTGAGTATTTATATTCAAAGAGTAAGAACAGGCCTTGTAAATTCAAGTTTCGGTATTTTAGAAATACAATATGAAGTTGAAGTTCACAAACCTTCTCAAGTACAGTTATAAATAAATTGCAGGCCAGATACTTGGGCCTCATTAAAAAAATTATGTTTACTTGAAAATATTTCCAAACACACTACCCGCTCTCATTGCAATCAACTGAATATTTTGTTATGTCAATGATAAGTAGGGCAGAGTGGGGTACAGTGTGACACTATTTTTCTTAGAATTTAAAAAATTTGCCAGCATAGTGTTACGAATAAATTCCAATCATTATTGGTTTCTCCAAACTTTTGGGTGTACGAAGAACCTGCAATGTATAGTTGAGAAGGGTTGATGATATCAAAATAATACGATCGAAAAAAATTCGCGGAATGACACATTGTGCCCCACTGGTGGGACAAAGTGTGACCGATGGAGGGGCACAATGTTACAACCGATGTAAAACATAATCCACTGAGTACAAAAACGCAAACTTAAAAATTTTTCGATAGGTTTTACAACATTTGTTCGATGGTACACGATGCAGAGTCATCCGATTGATATTTATGTCTCCAGCAGTGTTTGTTATGTTGTACCTACACTGTAAAAAAATCTACTTGAAATTTAGTGTACTTTTACTGGAAGTTTTTATTCATAAGCTAGTATATTAAATTTAGTATACAAGTGTAACGTAAAATTAATGTATGGTACACATGATACATGGCCAGAGTTGTAAATGCCTAATACTTATAAAAATAATGATTATGATACGATCAGCTCTGTAATTATGATTTTTAATAATAACATGCAGCCATTGTAATACGATGATTAAACTTTGGAACGGTTGCAAAAATTATTATTTTTCAATAAAAATTCACGGTAATCCTTTTGAAAAAATGTATTAAAATTTCGCACTTATACATAAAAAGAATTCATTCGGGGTGAATGTAGCGTTTTGCATTATAGGTAAATTTGGCAAAATACTATAGACTGGAATATTAATTAAAAATATTATTTTCGTAAAAAATAATATTTTCAAAATATTATGAATTCACTAATTTAAAAAAAGCTTCATTCATGTCGGACGAATTCCTGTTATGTACAATTGAACAATTTTTATAAATTTTCGACTTACCTAGTTATTTCAGAAAAATAAGAAGAAGTTTAAAAACCCATAAATTTTCTATAGCTCATTGGCTATAGTTATATGCTTTTGACATAGAGTAAAAAAATTAATTGTTTCAAGGTTCAAAAGAATATATGTAAAAAATGGAATCATCACATAAACAATTGAGATATCTATCAATGAATATCAGAAATTTGGGTCTGACTCGTTCCCCTTAAGCCAGACCAGAAATGTAGACGTAGATCCATCTTTATGTCGTCCACTTTGTGGCACTTTTGGTTATCTTGATATTCCTTATTTTATCGGTTCTTCGTTCGTTCTTACTGCAACAAATATGCCAGTTACTTGTATGCTCAGTTATTTCCATTACGAAGAAAGTAATTCGATTCCGGATCAGCATTTCCTCGGTGGGTGGAGAACACGCTCGAGTTTTTTTCAAAGGGGAAGGGGAACGACATTGTTCCAACACTTCCGAAACGCTTCGTGTATCCATCGCAGACATACAATATTCCTCCGATTTCTTCTCCAATATTTCTACAGCTAAAGTGAGGAAAAAAAAATTATTGCTGTTGAATGATTTAAGTTTGTAATCATTACGCTTTTTAAAATATTTTAAAGTCTTATTAACAAAAATTTACATTGCAATTTTCAACGGAATTTAAAATGACAATAAAATTGCGAACGTAAGTGCTGATTGCGAAATGGAAACATTAATAAAATCTGAAGCTTGTGATGTATGCTCACAAAATTTTTAAGAGCGTTGCTGTATTAAAAATGTTCAGAACATAACTGTAAACATTTGTCGGAATTGTTAATGCATAAGCCGGAATACGAAATTTATTAGAAAATTATAAAAGAATATTAAATTCCTTTTCTATCAACCACGACATTTATGACGTGTTAAATATGATGTTAATTAAGTTTACATCATACTTGTATATAAAATGAATTTAATATGCGATGTCTGTAAAAACATTTCTATGCAGTAATTTTCCACGTATTTTTATTGAAAAAATTCTTGTATGCACACGGAAAAAATAATTGGTTGAATAGGCTCCAAGCTATAAAATTCATTGGGGAAATAAACTAGTTGGTTACGGAAACAAATTAATTAGTTACAAACCAGTTGGATGGACCAGGAAATTAATTGGTTGGCAACTAACGAATTGGGTAAATGGATACATTACATTTAATATGTAACTATGATGTAAAAATTATAGACAGTTAATTAAACACGTAAAACACATCGTGTTTAATACAAAAGTACCGTCGTATTACTATATTATTTTATATTAAATTGAATATATCAGTTTTTCAAATATCCTGAATGATAAGAAGACGTAAAACTTCTTATAAAAAAATCGTGCCATTCTGGATAGGATCTAGAAAAATTCGTAATTTTAAATAGAATTTTTCTGCGTGTATAAAAGTTTTTTTAAATCTTACTTTTTTTCACAAAAATATATATTGTTGTTTAACGTCATGTAACAAATTTTTAGGGAAACTAAAATAACATTTTTATATACATTTTTTCGTTAGGTCTGCTAGTTTCCTAAATATTAACGACTTAAAAAAAAATATATATATATAAACACTGAAAAATTCAAATTTTTACACGAATTCGTATGTCGGAAGTTTTGGTTATAGCGCCAAATAAAAAAAAATACGTGTCTTTACTTTTTCAAAATACTTTTTGATAAGAAAATTATCGAAATACTTTTTGATAAAAAGTTGTCAAAATACTTTTTGATAAAAATTTGTCCAAATACTTTTTGGTAAAAAGTTGTTAAAATACTTTTTGGTAAAAAGTTGTTTAAATACTTTTTGGTAAAAAGTTGTTAAAATACTTTTTGATAAAAAATTGTCAAAATACTTTTTGATAAATAGTTGTCAAAATACTTTTTGACCAAAAGTTGTCAAAATACTTTTCGATAAAAAAATTGTAAATTTATTGTAGGGGCTCAGTGTCAGATCATGATAAATCAGGTGTAATTCCTCATATTTTAGTAGTAGTAGTAGATTTATTGACAGACTGTTACAACAATTATGACGAATGGTACATTTGAATAAGTTACGGAGTTTGAAAAATTGTTACAACGTAGTCTGCCAACAGGCCATCGACCGAGGTCCTTCAGCCCCCATATTTTATTTTTAACGAATATCGTTTTTTTAATCGTAAAAATTCACAAGCAGGGAATTTTCTACCTGACGATCTGTGAAAGGAAACGAAATTCTTGAAGCCAACTGTACCGCAGTACATTTGCCCAGCGGAAACTCGAATGAACCGAGGGATGGTGTGCGGTTTCGTTCGCGCAGAGCGCAGCTGTAACTTCCAGACGGTGGTTCCCTTCTCGGGGTACGCATACGGTAGGTAAGGACTTTCTGGCATAATGCGCTCTCCTGCCTTGTGCAGAAGAGTCTCTGCCTTAGGAAATCTCTCGGTGGACGGAGAAAGAAGATCGGCAATGTTGTGTGTATGGCGCAGTGAAAGAGTTTCGTAAAGGCTCGTGCCGCACGCTTTAAATATTCTTCTCGTTCATCCTGGCACTCGTCACGCTATATACATCATTGTAGCATAATTCACCATCCATAGAGAGCCACGATCATTTCTCCAAGAGATCTCCCACGAACATATTAGCTCGCTGCTCGTTCTATCGAGCGTAGAGTCAGTTGTTGGCTTGACGACTCGTCAGGTACGAGTCGAGTCTTCGTCCCCGCCAGGCAGACAAACCAGCTTCTCGAAATTCTCAGCACATACAGCACGAAACGAGTGAGTCCGGTTATACGATATACTCGCTCACGTAGTAACAACAATGGCATCGTCGAGATGGAGAGAATCCCTCATTCGAAGCTGCTCCAAGAGTTCAACTTCACGAACGATTAACTCCATACAATTTTGATATATCTGATTGTAAACCATTATGAAATAAATGCAAAGAATGAAAATAAAAATAAAAGCCTGCACATTGCTTCCTCATTATTTTTCGCATTTTACAAAGCTACCTCTATGAGGAAGTATGTTAATCAATTTTGGTTTCCTCATAGAGGAAGCTTTGTAAAATGCGAAAAATAATGAGGAAGCAATGTGCAAGGTTCTGCTTTGCATCCTTGTTTTAATTAGACAAATAAACATATTGTGAATTCGCCTTTTCTATTTCGTTATTATTAAAGCGTTTCCGAAAGTAAAGGTGATTAATGTATATTTTAAAAAATCATTCAACGAATTTGGACAAAATCAGTAAAGCGATTCGAGTCTTATGGAATACATAAACTAAACAAAAAATTACGTTATTGAATTAACTTGCGTATTGTATTATATCAACTCGTGAGCAAACATTTTCCAACAAATTTTAAATGCTAATTTCCAAACCATCTAAAAGCCTCAGGCCAAACTTAATTTTTGACAACCATATACTAGCAATCTAAGTGGATTTTACTATGCAGCAGAAATTACAAATGAAAAATGTTTTTTAATCCTCTTCAAAATAAGTAGCCATGAATAATTCTTGTGCAGAATTTAAAAAGTTGTTTTGCGAATACTATTACCCAAAACAATTATTCTTTTATAATTAGTATTTACAACACTTTTCTATTTTAATGGTGCACGCCCCGAATATATAAAGCACATTAAATACGTTTCAAACACCATTTAACCAAACTCATACTGATCCGAAATTTCAATTGAAAAACCAATTACAGTAAATCCTATTCAGCCCATCTTCCTCCCTCCCCCCGTGCCCCCCTAACCCCCGCTGCACGTTAATCCCAAACATTGTCCCTCTGCCCTTTAGTCCGAACAAAAGCCCTTATCGATGCCCTAACAGCATCCGTCCCAATGACCCTCGAGAAAGTCAGGCTCAACTCGTGCCTTAAATTACAAAGACATTTTATAAAATTCTCAACAAAAGCTAACATACGACGAGCTCTCTGCGAATCTTCTTTAGAATGGGCACGATTTCATAGCAATGAAATAATCCCTTTCAAAATAAATAGCCATGATTAATTCTTGCGCGTAAATGGAAAATTTCACGCTTTTACATTTGTTATCAGTGACTTAGAGTCATTGATAACAAATGATTATCTTTTTAGATTTAGATTAGTCTTTTAGAATGAGTATTTAAAAATCTCTTCTTTTTTTGCTTCCTCATGGATGAATTTTTGTTTAGATGAATTATTATTTTCGAAATTTTTATGTCACGACATTCAGATCCAAAACATTGTAAAAAGTGGTTTAGTCTTTGATTTTTGACAAAGTGTATGCATGTATTTCGATTTTATAGCTTTCTGAATTAAAAAAAAAAGATCGTTGTCACTCTAACTTTCGTGAAATTAAGTGCAGATATATTTAATGTTATTGCTTCCTCATAGAGGAATGGCTCCATGACAAATTTTTTTTTCGAGATTTTCATGTCAGGATATTCAGAATGGTCCAAAACGTTGAGAAAAGTAGTCTAGATAAAATGTCCATATGTATGTATACGACTTCGAAAATTCAATCGTCTATAACTGAAGAATGCTTATAGTTATCGAGCTGAAATTTGGTATACAAGTGAAGCACTATCCCCTCTTTAATTGTTGCAGTTTTTGACAAATTATATACACAAATTTCGATTTTAGGCCGTTTTGAATTTTTTGACAAAAGGCTGTGGGCGCTCTAACTTTCGTAAAATTTAGTCTATTTAGCTAAATAGTTATTTATAAGAGCAGGCGCACTCAATGTTATTTGATATTGAATTTGGCTCGAATCGGTAAAGTGGTTAAGATTTTATGAAATATAGAATTTTTCAAAAAATTGACATTATTGCTCTATTGTAATTTTTGTAAAACTTGAGATAGCGAGCTCAAATTTAGTATGTAAATGAAACAATATTCAGTCATTACATATATATAATTGAGTGACGAACGGTGTGAAATTTTTGATTTTATGGAATGTTGAATTATTTTTTAAAATATACGTTATCACATTTACTTTCAGAAACTTTTGTCATAATAACGAAATAGAAAAAGCGAATTCACAACATGTTTATTTATCTAATTAAAATAAGGATGCAAAGTAGAACCTTGCACATTGTTTCTTCATTATTTTCCGCTTTTTACAAAGCTCCTTCCTCTATGAGGAAGCCAAAATTGATTACCATACTTCCTCATAAAGGTAGCTTTGTATAAAGCAAAAAATAATGAGGAAGCAAGGTTCTACTCTGCATCCTTTTGCTTCCTCATAGAGGAAGCTTTGTTTTCATGAAATTTTTTTTTTTCGAGATTTTCATGTCAGTATGCTTAGAATCACCTAAAACGTCGAGAAAAGTGGTTTAGAAAAAATGTCCGTATGTATGTGTGTGTGTGTGTGTGTGTGTGTGTGTGTGTGTGTGTGTGTGTGTGTGTGTGTGTGTGTGTGTGTGTGTGTGTGTGTGTGTGTGTGTGTGTGTGTGTGTGTGTGTGTGTGTGTGTGTGTGTGTGTGTGTGTGTGTGTGTGTGTGTGTGTGTGTGTGTGTGTGTGTGTGTGTGTGTGTGTGTGTGTGTGTGTGTGTGTGTGTGTGTGTGTGTGTGTGTGTGTGTGTGTGTGTGTGTGTGTGTGTGTGTGTGTGTGTGTGTGTGTGTGTGTGTGTGTGTGTGTGTGTGTGTGTGTGTGTGTGTGTGTGTGTGTGTGTGTGTGTGTGTGTGTGTGTGTGTGTGTGTGTGTGTGTGTGTGTGTGTGTGTGTGTGTGTGTGTGTGTGTGTGTGTGTGTGTGTGTGTGTGTGTGTGTGTGTGTGTGTGTGTGTGTGTGTGTGTGTGTGTGTGTGTGTGTGTGTGTGTGTGTGTGTGTGTGTGTGTGTGTGTGTGTGTGTGTGTGTGTGTGTGTGTGTGTGTGTGTGTGTGTGTGTGTGTGTGTGTGTGTGTGTGTGTGTGTGTGTGTGTGTGTGTGTGTGTGTGTGTGTGTGTGTGTGTGTGCTGGGCTTCGAAAATTCAATCTCCTCTCACTCGGTAACCGTTCGAGCGATCCGGCTCAAATTTGGCACGCAAGTAGAGTAGCTGCCCCTCTTTGAATGTTGTGATTTTTGCCAAAATATGTGAAGTCATTAAGATTTTATGTTGATTTTAATTTGTTGAAAAAAGGGCGTGGTCGCTCTAACTTTCGTAAAAGTTCGCCGATTTGGCTAAATAGTTCTTCATAACTGAAGATACGTTCAATGTTGTATGTTATTGAATTTCGACGAAATCGGTAAAGCGGTTCGGATTTTATAGAATTTTGAATTTTTCGAAAAAAATAGATTTTGATCTAAATTACGTCGAATTTCAACAAATGAACAGAAATTTTGTACAGACGAAAAATAACATTCAGAAATGCCATGTACCAAATTTGGTGATGATCGGTAAAGTCGTTCGGATTTTACACCATTTTTCATTTAAAAAAAAATGTAGATTTTCGCTATAACTTCCGGAAAAGTTGAGAAAGTACGACAAAAATTTGTATCTAATCAAAATTAGATGTAATGGTATTTGCAGAGGTGATTTATAGCTGTATAAAACACCTCTGCAAAAGAGACACAAGGTATAAAAAAAGTCTGCAAAGTAGAACCTTGCAAATTGCTTCCTCATTATTTTACACCTTTAACGAAGCTTCCTCTATGAGGAAGCCAAAATCGATCAACGTACATCCTCATAGAGGCAGCTTCGTTGAAGGTGTAAAATAATGAGGAAGCAATTTGCAAGGTTCTACTTTTTGGTATTGAATTTGGCCGAAATCGAACAAGCCGTTCGGATTATATACAAAAACTGGGGAAGCCATATGCAAGTTTCTGCTTTGCATTCTTTTGCTTCCTCATAGAGGAAGAATGTTGTCAGCGCTCAAAATCGAAACTGACATATTTCAAAAACTGCCTTAATAAACGGGCTGAAATTTAGCAAACATGTGAAGTTGGTCGACGTCTTTGTTTGGGGTAATGTTCAAAACAAATTTTTAATATGTTCAATTTTATTTGACTTTGCAATTTTTTTTAAAGAATACAGCTACGCTAAAGGAGGATCGGTATTAAATTTGGAATGAGTCTACAAGAAAGTTCGGTTTTTATGGGATTTTGAATTTAAAAAAAAAATCCTTTTGCTCTAACTGACAACTGTTAGAAAAGATTGGAAGTTTTTATTCATAAACTCGTCAACGAAATTTAATGTACAATTGTGGTATAAAATTCATGTACTTTTCCAGTAAAATTAAAGTAAATTATTAAATGTGCTGTACCATACATTAATTTCACATTACACTTGTATACTAAGTTTAATATACTAGTTTATGAATAAAAAATTTCAGTAAAAGTACACTAAATTTCAAGTAGATTTTTTTAACAGTGCACGTCAAATCTCACCGAATCAACTGAAATCTCCTACGAAAAATAACCTTCATCGTTGTTACCTACCAAATCCGGTCGTGAACGTTAAAGCGCTTTGGATTTTTCGTGATTTTGAATTTTTCAAGAACTATATAGGTAACGAAAAAAGTTGCAAAGTAGAAAACTTTGCACACTGTTTCCTCATTAATTTTCATTATTTACAAAGCTTCCTCTATGAGGCAGCCAAAATGAATAAATAAGTTTACTCATAAAGGTTGCTTTATGATAAATGAAAATTACTGAGGAAGCAATGCGCAAAGTTTTACTATGCAATATTTTTGTAAATTCTAATGATGCCCACCTCAGTAAATACAAAAAATCTTTAAACCCCATTTAACCAAACTCATCCTAAGCCAACATTTCAATTGAAAAATCAATTACCATATCCCATTCATCCCAACTCCGATTCCCAAGTGGCCCATTAATCCCCAAACATAGTCTGCTCTTTGACCCAAACAAAAGTCCTTATCAGAACCTGTCAGCAGTCCTCCCAATGTCCTGAATAAGGTCAGGGTCAATCCGTGCCTCAAATTACAAAAATATTTATTCAAATACTAAAAAAAAAACTCATCAAACATTCGTTCTTCACGAATCATCGTTATCGTCATTGGAGCTTGTCCACCAGCTCTCAATGTGTATGAACGCGCTCACCTGCGCGTACTCGAGCGTTTCTATTCAATCCTACTCCGTACACAGAAAGAGAGAAAAAATAAAGAAATAAAAAGCTATAAAGAGAGATGAAAAATGTTGGTATCGTCGTTCAGGCACGAATTCAAGCGAACAATCGGATTCCCCGGCAACAATGAACGCCGCGGTACTCGCGGGCGGTGGCTCAGAGCATCGAGCGTCAAAGGGGAAGGGTTGTATGGTACAGACACCAGGAGAGTGGAAAACATAGGTCAAATATGCCGTTTATTAATTTAACATAAAAAGTAATGTAATTAATTAAACGTTACGTAAATTAACTTAACATCAAAAGTAATTTAATTAATTAAATTTCACTTAAATTAGTTTAACCTCAAAAGTGATTTAATTAATTAAATTTACCTTAAAATAAATTAACATCATACTTGTATATTAAATTGAAATAAATTTTTGTAGACATCGCGTATGTCTGCAATATACGTCATTTCCTTTTTACACAATATTTTTTATTATTTGTACTAAAAAAATGTTTTAAATTTACACCATTATTCTGTCATTTCCATTTTAACACAATTATTAACGTTAATATAAAAACAAAATTTCGACAAGATTAAACAATTATTTGTGAATTCCCATTAAACATTAATATATGTATTAATTTAATACATATTTTAGTGTCTCTTGCAATTTAACACACAAAAATCTGTCAAACTAATACACTCTTTCGGTTAGTTTTCAATTCTGAAACTTGAAAAAAATTTGCAAATCTGTGTTAATTTTGTACACACATAAACATTCCTATGCAGTATATTAAATCTCCAAATATTTTTAATAACCACTCGTGAGAAACGCTCCGTCCCTTCGCCATCTAGTGACATCATACGAAACACTGTTGAACAATACTCCGCTAGATGGCGAAGGAACGAAGCGTTTCTCGCAAGTGACTTGAAGCCCCAGCGTATATATAAGACTGGAAAGCTTTTCTAAGTTCGACTACGCACGAGGGATCTAACCTTCGTTGATGTACTAACAAATTAGTGTTAGCAATATTAAAATATTCGTAAAGATCTTTTTTTATATAAATTCTTTTCATTTTCAATGAAAATGAAATGAGAAGATCTCGCTGAGAAGCTGGCCGAGATTCTCTAGATTCTCAGCGAGATTCTCAGATAGATTTAAAAAGAATCTCGGTTCGGCGCGCAGCCGCGATTCTCGCTGAGAATCTCAGCGAGAATCTTGACGAGAATCTTCTTAAGAATCTCGGCCAGATTCTTTTTTTCTACGCGGGAGGTTAAAAATTATGATATTTTGAGAAAAATATGTTCAAACTTTATTTGAGTTTGCAATTTTCGAAAAACGCTCTCAAACATCCGCAAATTTTTAGCTATTGAGCTAAATAATTTATTGTGAATAAAGGTATATTAAAGGAGGATCGGTATTGAATTTAGAACGAATCTGTAAAAAAGTTCGGTTTTTATGGGATTCTGAATTTTTCAAAAAAATATTCATTCTGCTCTAACTCACGTAAACTCTCACCAAATCAACTGAAATTTTCTACGGATGAAAAATAACATTCATCACTGCTACCTACCAAATTTGTTCGTGGTTGGTAAAGCGGTTTAGATTTAACATGATTTTGACTTTTTCAACAACTACATAGGTAACGAAAAAAGTAGCAAAGTAGAACTTTGCACATAGTTTCCTCATCCATTTTCATTTATTACAAACCTTCCTCTACGGAACCAAAATTAATAAATAAGCTTCCTCATACATCTGGCTTTGTGAAAAATAAAAAAAGGACGCAACGTTGAACTTTGCACATTGCTTCCTCATTAATTTTCATATTTCACAACGCCGCCTCTATGAGGAAGTTTCTTTATTTTATTTTCGGCTTCCTCATAGAGGAAGCTTTGCGAAAGATGAAAATTATTGACGAAGCAATGTGCAAGGTTCAACTTTGCATTCTTATTTTAACTACAAATTAAAGAAGTACGAAAACAAAAATTTTCATAAATTCAAAATTCTATAAAATCTAAACCGCTTTATGTATTTCGATTAAATTCAATGTCAATTGTCATTTTTCATTGCTTTATTCGTCAAAAACTGTTTAAGCTCATTATCTAAAAGATTGTGGCAGCTAGGGAACATGCCGAGAATTTTTGAAAAATTCAATGTCTTATAAAATCTGAACCACTTTACCAATCTTCACCAAATTCGATATCTACTACAACTGGATGTTAATTTTACCTTGCAAAAGATTTGAACAGGTTTGTTCGAACTTAATTTGAATAATAACAAAAACAATATTTTTTTCGAAAATTTAAAATTTTATAAAATCTAAACCGCTTTATGGATTTCGCTCAAATTCAATACCGACCTTCATTTTTCATTTCTCTATGTGTCCAGAACTATTTCAGTTTATTAGCTGAAAAATTGCGGAAACTAGAGAACATCCAGACATTTTTCGAAAAATTGAAAAGCGTATGAAATTTGTATTTCTCTTTCAATTTTTTTCGAAAATATATACATAGGAAGGGGCATTGCTCCTTTACCAGCGAATCAAATTTCAGCTTGATTGTTAAAGCCGTTTTCCAGATACAGCGGTTTGAATTTTGCAAGCGTGCCACACACACATACATACATACATACATCCGAACATTTTTTCTAAACCACTTTTCTCGACGTTTTGGACGTTTTTGGATTCTGAGTGTCATAACATAAAAATCTCGAAAACAAAGCTTCCTCTATGAGTAAACAATGTGCAAAGTTGAACTTTACAACTTTTGTCTCTCAGTTTTTAGATTTACAGAAAAAGTAAATAATATTGTACGTTTGTCCTCGAGCACCACCAGGGCATTCGTCGAAGGGGAAGGCTACACGGTATAAACACACCAGGAGAGTGGAGAACATAGGTCAGCGGGAACGAGGCCATAGTCGTCGTCGTCGTCGTTGTACGAATGTTCGCCGAGAGCTGCAGCAGCAGCAGCAGCAGCGAATATCCAGGAGAGGAGGACGAAGAAAAGGCCTTTAAGCTGGCGCCGTCTGTCGAGAGTCCATCGAGACCATAGCGTCGCTAGTTTTTCTTTCCTCCCTCTCCCTCTCTCCCTCCTTCTCTCCTTTGCTCCTTCTCTTTCATTCCCGCTTCGACACTCGCTCGGTGAGCCAGTGAGCCACAGCAAAACGCCTATATCGAGCTCACTCAGACACTTTGAAACTCCTCTCAAACCAAAGCATTCGTCGTTTCTCTCTCTTGCTCCACGTCCCTCCTCCCCCGCTGCTCGCCCTTCGCTCTACACACCAGCAGCAGCCGTTCGAGCCTCCCTCAGTGCGTGACGGCACCGCTCGGGCCACCAGCCAGTCAGCAGCCACAACCAGGCGGTGGATAGTCCCCGAGATATTGAGAGTATTACTCAGCCAGTGTGTAGTTTATAACAGAAGAGAGAGAAACGCGTCGCCATGATGCCCTACGTTTTCGCCCAATCTACAAAAAATAGCCCATCTCCTCTTTGGTTTATTTCATCGACGAGCTGTAACAATAAACGATAATTAATGTCAATCGAAAGAATCAAAGGAAAACAGGGGGAAGAAAAGAAAAATGAAGTAATTTGTGAGGAGCCGGTTTTGTAGTTCGGAAAAAGCACGTGGACTGTTGTTTTCTGGTGTTGATGATTGGAGGGGGTGGTGGTGGTCTTCTTCATCATCATTATCATCATCATCATCGTCTTCAGCATCGTTGCCTCGGTGGTGGGTGATCGTGCAGTGAACTTACGTTTAGTTACCTATTGTGACTTTTGTGACTTGGTGATTTTCAAGTGGAAGCACAAAAATCGTGGGATAATCGGTGGAGCTTCGGTTTTTAGTTTATAGTTTTTTTGTGGTTATTGGGAAAATGGAAGAGATGCAGAACGGCGTGGTCCTCATTAAGTGTAAGTTGTTTCTTTTGTTGTTGTGGGCTTTTGAATTCTTGGAGGTTCTCCAGCGGTCACTTCCGGTTCACGGTTAACAGCGCTGCACCTGGTGGGACGTGAGGTAGTGAAAGTAAATATTCGCTAGGGAAGGGAAGGGAATGTTATTAATGCGGAATTGTGGGCGATGGAATTTTGATTATCGTGTATTTATTGGGAGGAGAAAAGCTCGCGTGACGATAGTGACCGGAGGTCGGGGATTTTATCTTGTTTAACGTGATAGCTTCGCTATCTCTTTCTCTCTCTCTCTCTTCTTCTGGCTTTTGCTCTTCCTTCTCTCCGGGGAAGGCTCCACTTTTAGAATAACGTTAAGCCGGCGTTGCGTGGCTTTTGCGTAGCTCTTGTGATTCGATGACGCTTGAATCGTTGAAGCTAAAGCTAAAGTCTTCGTCACCCTGCGTAGGTAAATTGAGGAACGTTTTTTGGAGGAGTAGAGAAGGGAAGAGAAGGGAAAAAACGAAGCGTGCAGATGATACTCCCCTTTCTCACTGTTGTTCATCTGAACTCGAGAATACAGAGAATACAGAGCTCATCTACACTCTCTTCTTTCCCTTTCTGTGGGCTTCTTCTTCGTCTTCTTCTTCAGCTGGTTCTTTCTTGTCTTCTTCTTCTTCTTCTTCATCTTCTTCTACTTCTTTTCGCCTGGGTTCTCCTCGTCTGCTGCGATGCACTCGTGGATCTTGAGCGTTCTAACCCGGCAGCGTTGCCAGACCGTGTAAACGTTTGCGTGCCTCGGTAAACTCAGGCCTGAAATCATTAATTCGAATTAGATTATCGAAAGGGAATTTCCATTTAACGGAAATGCATTTCCCTTTCAGCTGTAGATATTGAGAGACTAATGAATAACTCAAGGTTTTAAATTGGTGACAACATTTTGGACTTGCAGGTGAAATTGTAAAAAAATTGAAAGTTATTGGAGTTAAAAATTATAAAGATAATTCAAACTTTTTGAGTGTTTCGGTAAATTTGGGCTTTTCAAAGTTGAAAATCCTTTTGAACCTCAAAGTTAAAAATCTTTTTCAACTTTGGACATTCAAATTCCAATGAATAACTCAAGGTTTTGAATTAATGACATTTAGGGCTTGCAGGTGAAATTATAAAAAATTGAAATTTATTGGAGCAAAAATTGTGAAATGTACAATCATTTTGGAATTATTGGTAGAGTGTGAAAAGTGAAATTATGAATGAGTGGAAGTCAAATAAAAAAATCACAACAAGTGCGAAATTTACAATGAATATCTCACTTGTTTGGATACTGATATTTTACGAAAAAATACGTACTATTGACACGTCAAACATGGAATTTTTAGCACGGTGTCAAAAGTATCTGGCTATTGTGCATCACCTGCAATGTTTATTTGTTAAATTTTTTGGCTATATATTTTAATGGTTAAAAAACTGGTAGCACCCAATTGTGCTTCTATCTCAAATCTCTGCACTCAATTGTAAAGAAACTTATTGAAGAAAATTTGGCCTTTATAAAAGTGTGCAGAGGTTGAAAAATAAGAAAATGTAGATGACCTACAATAGCAAAGAATTTTGAAAAGGCGGAAGAGCATATTTTCATATAATAATAGCAGCCAAACCTATGAGATATCTCAATGAATATCTCTGGTTTGTTTAAAATTCCTCCCGATAATTCAAATTAGATGATAGGGATTTTTCATTGAAAATATATTTTTTCCATCAGTAGTGAGAATGAAGTGAAAAATTGCAAAGATAATACAAGCAAAAATACATAAGGTAGAGAAATTAATTTCTTCTATCAATTATAACTCATTGAAGATATATTTTTTCAGCCGTCTCTATTGACAACTGATCAATAAATTATGAATATTGCTGAAATTCAAGGCTTGCCGGTGAAATTCCACAAAATTGCTAGTCATTGAAGCAAAAATTGTAAAATAAGCAATCTTTATTAATATCAGTTATTATATTTACTTCATTGATAAATAATGGTAGAACTACCTTAATCAGTAGTGAACACAATATGAAAAATTGGAAAGATAATTCAAGCAAAAGAACTATGATAAATAAATATAATTTTTCAATAAATCAAAACTTCCTTGAATATATATATTTTTTCGGCCTTCTCTATTGAGAACTGATCAATAAATTATCAATATTGCTGAAATTTAGGGCTTGTTGATGAAATTCCACAAAATTGCTAGTCATTGAAGCTAAAATTGTGAAATAAGCAATCTTTATTAATATCAGTTGTTATATTTGCTTCATTGATGAATAATGGTATTGTAAAAAAAAAATTCTTTGAAAATTATCGTTATATTAATTTTCAGATACATTTGTCATTTACAAATACGATATTTGTATATTAAAAAAATCACGTACTGTAATTTTCAAATAGCAGTATCGGAGAATTCTTATACTATTCTTAAATTTACTATAAAAGTATATTAATATGGAATTCATATACCCGTTTCGTAAATTTCATATCGTTTGGTATATTAAATTCACTTCCATTTTTAACAGTGTAAAACATTTGTTTTTGAAAATCAATATACCATATATAAAGCTCGGATGTATATATCGTATATTAATTTTCAGATGCATTCGTCATTGACAAATACAATATTTGTATATTAAAATGAAGATTACAATGCACACGTACTGTAATTTTCAAATAATTGTGTCGGAGAATTCTCATACTATTCTAAAAATTTACAATAAAAGTATATTAATATGGAACCCATATACCCGTTTCGTAAATCTCATATCGCTTGATATATTGAATTCACTTGCATTTTTAACGGTGTAAAACATTTGTTTTTGAAAATCATTATACCGTATATAAAGCTCGGATGTATATACCGTATATTAATTTTCAGATGCATTCGTCATTGACAAATACAATATTTGTATATTAAAATGAAGACCACAATACTCACGTACAGTAATTTTCAAATACTTGTATCGGAGAATTCTCATACTATTCTAAAAATTTACAATAAAAGTATATTAATATGGGATTCATATACCCCTTTCGTAAATATCATATCGTTTTGTATATTAAATTCTCTTGCATTTTTAACAGTGTAACAATTTAATCAGTTGTGAACACAATGTGAAAAATTGGAAAGATAATTCAAGCAAAAAGCTGAGGGAGGTAGAAGAAGTCTCAGCGTTTCCACGTAATCGCCTGGCGTCTGTCTGCTCTCCTTTCCAAGTAAAACACACCAACCATCAAGCACGTTGCGTTGGGATTTACTCTTTTACTTTCTAGCGAGGCCACGGCCCCTCTCAATTATCGCTGATAGAGTTTTCCCCTTTTCTTTCTATGTATGTACATATACGTACATACCCCGGATGCTATTCTCCGAGCCTCGCTGGAGATTGAGGAAATCATCGATTGATTCTTGTTGGAAAAGGCGTGATGCAAAGAGCAATCGACTGCATTAGCCAGTGAATTTTATCTGAATTTCTGTCGCTTCTCTACGTCGAAAATGACCTGCAACGAAGCACACGTTAGTTTCGACTTGACAACCGGAAGTTATTTTTCAGCCAAGGACGCTGCTATTGCCTTTTCTCTTTTGCAGCTATTATAATGGAATTGTCCTCGCCTTTTTTGCACACTGCTCTGCCTTTCTAGGCTGGCGCCAGTGGAACAAAAAAACAGACTCTATTTCTCTGGCAATTTATAACAAGCCGTTTCTGATTACATACCTTTGCGCCGTTTGAAATGTTATTCAATTGAATATTTATGTGCAATAGTAATTGGTCATTTAATAAATAATTAATATACATTTTTAATATATAATTAAGTATTACTGTTCTCAACAAATGTATCTTAACATGTTTGTGCAATCAAAAAAAAATTTTGCCCGAATGGCTTTCAATTATGACGTTTGTGCTGTAAGAATTTAAAAAGACAGCAATAATGAGGAAGCAATATGCAAGATTCTGCTTTGGATTCTTGTCTTAAATTATTTTAAAAAACTTAAGTTTAGCGAAATTTTAGTCGTTGAGAAATAATTAAGAAACGTTCAAATTACTTTATAATCCGAACCGATATCCACTAAATTATGTATCTAGTATCTCTGTATACTATTGCATTTACGTACAAAATTTGGGTTCGCTATCTCATGTTTTGCAAAAATGAAATGCAACAACGTAAATTTTTGAGAAATTTCAAAGTTTCATAAAATCGGAATCGCTTTTCCTATTTCGGCTAAATTTAATACTAAACAGCTGTAAATGTACGTAGACTTATGAAGAACTATTTAGCAAAATATTCAAAATTGGACGAAAGTTGGAGCGGCGAGGCTCTTTTTTATTTAAAAAAAAACTATAAAAACTAACTGGCTTCATACATTTTGTAAAAAATTGCAACACTCATACACGGTGTACTGTTTCACTTGTTTTGCCAAATTCCGGTTCAATTGGTTGAACAATTCTTGAGTTATAGGTGATTGAAATTTCCGTGCACACACAGACATACATATGCATAAGGACATTTTTTAACGCTCTTTTCTCGATATTTTGGATCATTCTGAAGTACCCTTCCATGAAATATCGAAAAAATGTAATAAAATCTAAGCTTTCTCTATGAGAAAACAAAATTCATAATTTAAAAAAAATGTCAGCATGAATTTTTTTTTTAATAAGTAAATAATTTTCGAAAAATGTCAGCATATATTCTTTTTAAAATTAATAGGAAAGTAATACTCCTTACCTTAAAAGCTACCAGAAAAAAAAATAAATAAAATCTAAGCTCTATGAAAAAACAAAATTCATAATTTAAAAAAATGTAAGCATGCATTTTTTTAAATAAGTAAATAATTTTTTTTTTAATTTCAGCATATCTTTTATATTTTTTATTAATAGCAAAGTAATACTCTGCTACCACGATTTTCCTAAATGTGGATATTGTGAAAGGATTACCTTAAAAGCCACCAGCTATTTTTATTTCACGAGCCAAAGCTTCGCTCCCATCTATTACATTTTTTTCGTGTAGTGACTCGAGTATTACACGTGGGTGTCGTGATTCACGTGAATTAGAGAGCCATCTCCTGTATTTAGCGTGCGACCTCTATGGGCTCGAATCGATCGATTCGTGTACGTATTGTCATATGAAAAAAATGTCGTTTCCATTTTTTTCCTACCGTGAGTCGCCTACAATATTTTATTTCTTTATTTACATTCTTATTTATGTTTTCATTTATTTATTTATTTATTTATTTTTGTAACTCTACACACTTTTATAAAGTCCAAATATTGTTAAATAATTCTCAGTTGTGCAAGAAATAAATCATTTTGAACTGGTGCAAATTGGATTGGGGGAATACCATTGACTTCAATACAAATTTTAATGAATGATTTGATCAATAAATGTAACTTTACCGATTCAAAATAAATATATATACCTACTCTCATGTCGAAAAAATATATTATATGCACAGCTGAGAATTATTTGAGAATATTTGGTTTACCGATTTTTAAATTACAGGGTAATTCCATACCAAGTGGGCCATTCATTTACCATTACGCCTATTTTTCTGTAGATTATAAGCATAATAATGGAAATTCTCTGAAGTTATTACTCTATTTTGTAAAAAAATGGCAAAATTTTTTTTTGCGCGGCTATGGAAATTTTTTGATCAAAAAGTACATTCACAAAATTAAATTTTATACAGCAACAAATATTTTGTACGTTCGGTAATTTTGAATATACAGCGAATTGAAAAAAAAAGGAATAAGCAAAATCGTTATAAAATTTTGGGCAAACCATAGGTGCTAAACTTCTGAAATAATTTATAGATGTTCGTGTTACTTTAAACAACTTTTGAAAAAATTATTAAGACTTTTTGCAACCATGCTAAATTTGGGTGGCCCACTTGGTGTCAGTGTTGTAAATCTCTAATTCTTCTAGAAATATAGTCGTTGATATAACTGGCTCTATGATTAAGTTTCCATAAAATTAACATGTGGCGATTATAATATGATGGTCAAACTTTTGAATAGCTGCAAATAAATAGGGAAGGGATCTTTCTATTTTTTAAATCGTGAAATTTTATTGAAAATTCAAAAGTTTTAACGTCATTTTGTAAGTACTGTACGTCATTATTATGAAAATAATTTAACTACGAATGTTTATTTTAGAAAGAGAATTTTCAATCCTGAGACAATTGGATAGGCAGTGGAGAATCTTTTGCTTTTGTGGTGATAAATTCGCAAGGCGGCGAATATTCGACGAATGTCCGGAAGAGGCACCACGAGGAGGGTTCGGTGAATTGCAAACACCAACCGCTTCGAGCTACATAAAAACGGTGGCGAACTGCTACATAGCGAGCTCGTCGATGTCGTCGACCCGCGGTGCTCGCTCAGCGTGTCTGAAATATGCATACGCTTATTTTTTTCACCTAACGCTGTGGCTACACAGGAGGACAGAAACGTTCAACAAGCCCTGCAAAGAGTCGCCCAAAACACGCGCAACGAATTTTACGAACCAGGTCGTTCCATCGCCGAAGCGAGCTCTCGTCACGTAACGATCTCACATCCGGATCGATCGATTCGAGCCCATTAAACATATTGAACGCACGTTAAATACAGAAGATGGCCCTCTAATTCACGTCAATCACAAAAAAAGTATAAAAATTTATTGCGCGGTGGAAAAAGTATCTGACTGTTGTGACATAGTCAGGTTTTTTTTAACCTGCAATATTTTTAAAAAAATTCTCCACACACTTTCGGGTCATTTCATACCAAGAAAATATACCTTTACGAAATAAAGTTTAAAGCACAATTCGTTTTGCAGTAAAGATTTCGCAATAATAACCTGCAGCTTTTATGAAGTGATATGGGGACTTTTATATACCTGAAAAGAAATCTTATTTTCAATCAAGCCTTGGGAAAAAATGTGGAAAAATGGAAGAGTACAACTCTCCATTATTTTTGTAATGCATTAACTGCTTTTCTCCATTTTTATGAGAGTTTAAAAGATAAATAAAAAATGGAAGCTTTCAGAAAACATCTGGAAAAAATTGTCCCACTTTAAGACAAAAAGTTGGTAGTAAGACCATTTTTTCCGCTTTTTTATAAGATTTTTCATTTTTTATTTATATTTTAAACTCCGATACATACTCGAAAAAAGGATTGTCTCACTTCCCGTCTAGGCTTAAAATGTTCGTCTTTAGGGGTAGTATGTTAGAGATTTTTTCGGAAAAAATAAAAAATGTCCAAGTTTTTGAAAAATAGATTTTTATGTTTATTAATGAAAAATCAATGCTTCGGAGGCGTTAGAATTTTTTTAAATAAATTGATATAAAAGTATACTTCAAAATGAAAAACTTTTATACAGGTTTTTTTACGATACGACTTATATCCAGGAAGATACGTGCATTCGAAAGTTTTTAAACGCAATTTTTAGACCAATTTTTAGAAACTCACAAGTGCGCGAAATATGCAATGAAAATTTTGAAAAAAATGGAGCAAGCTCCATTCATTGGAGTGATTGATAAAAAAAATCAACTATATCGACAACGGTCATGGTAAAAGATGGTCCGATAGGTCCTTAAGGACATTTCATTAAAATTGTATAAAACTTTATTTCTTGGATTTTTTTTTTAAACTGACTTTTAAACTAACTTTCTTGGATTTTTTTTTTAAAACGATTTTTTTTTACGTAGACATTAATTAATTAATTAATCTCCGAACAAGAAATTCTTGACATCACATTACCGCTACTTCTCATCCAATGTATTTGTCTCAGAATGGTACGATCCTAATAATTTCAAAAATAATTATGAATAAAAATTCATGGTGAAATCATGTTTATCATTTTTCCTTCATAATAATAATGTGCAGTGACTGCAAAAAGACATAAAAACTGTTTAATAACCGAAATGGAAATAGATTTTTAATAACGGAGCACAAATGATTTTTTTAGAGAATTTACGTAAAATTGTATCATTTTTTTTCGCAATTATTTTTAAAAATGTAAAATTTTTTACAAAACCTTCGGATAATTATTGCCAAATAGTAACTATCAAGTACATTCTACGATAAATGTTTATCAAATAATAACCTGTAGTGTTTAAAAAAAAGACATAAATGAGATTGCAAATAATTTTTTTATAGAATTGCACGAAATATTTTTTAGACAATTTACGTAAAATTGTATGTTGGTTTTTTTTAGCAATAATAAAAAAAATCTTTTTATAAAAGCTGCGAATAATTATGACAAAGTAATGCTAAGTTAATTTTATGATAAATTTTTATCAAATGAACGTTTGCAACCCTTATTTGTCTTGTGATCTTTTGTGCTACCCTTTTACTCGCGAAAGCGCCGCTTGGTGGCTATTTGCCAAGTAGAATCGAATCGTTTTGAGCTCTCAGGTTGAGTTATGTATGTTCTATTGACGATTTCGACTAGACGCAACGCAGCAGCAGCAGCAGCAGCAGCAGCAGCTCCTTCGGCCCCATTTATACGCCCACGAAATCACCGCGTTCTTTGCCTTCGACGCATAGTCGTCGCAGTTCGATATACTTGAATGCATATCTATCCACGTAACGCGCTGTATCCGTGGGGAGAGAGCGAGTGAGAGACACGTAACAACGTTCGCCGCCCCCTGCCTTTCTGCAATCAACCAGTGATCCATTTCCTTCGGCTTTCTGCGCGATAAAATATCATTCGATGTTGGTAAATTTTTTTTTAAACTGACCGTTTTTTTACATAGAAATTCATTAATTAATTTGTCTACGAAAAAAATTCTTGGCATCAAATTACCGCGACTTCTAATCCACTGTATTTATTTCAGAATTGTATGATTATTATGACTATTACTTTCGAAAATAATTTTGAATAAAAATTCATGGTGAAATCATGTTTTCTGCGCGGTAAAATTTTTCTGTGAAAACTATAATCAGACTGTCTCAAAAATGTTTCACTAAGTTACCGATATATTTATCCGAATTCCTCTAGAAACATTCCCGAAAATATTCTGAAATTGTAAGAAAATCTGTCACAAAGATTCAGAAAAAACTGTCACGAATTTTCAAAAATATTCAGAAAAACTGTCACAAATTTTCAAAAATATTCAGAAAAACTGTCACAAATTTTCAAAAATATTCAGAAAAACTGTCACAAATTTTCAAAAATATTCAGAAAAACTGTCACAAATTTTCACAAATATTCAGAAAAAACGGTCACAAATGTTCAGAGTTTTTCAGAAAAAAACTGTCACAAATTTTCACAAATATTCAGGGTTTTTCAGGAAAAAACTTTCACAAATTTTCAGTTTTTCGGGGAAAAAATGTCACAAATTTTTTTTATTAAAAAAAAACTTTTAGAGTTTTTTAGAAAAACTTTCGGAGTTTTTCAGAAAAACTTTCGTAGTTTTTCAGAAAAAAACTTTCGGAGTTTTTCAGAAAAACTTTCGTAGTTTTTCAGAAAAAACTTTCGGAGGTTTTCAGAAAAAACTTTCGGAGTTTTTCTGAAAAAACTTTCGGAGTTTTTAAAAAAAAACTTTCGGAGGTTTTCAGAAAAAACTTTCGGAGGCTTCAGAAAAAACTTTCGGTGGTTTTCAGAAAAATCTTTCGGAGTTTTTCAGAAAAAAACTTTGAAAGATGTATTTGTAACAGGGTAGCTGAACAATATTTCCTTATCAAGAAAACATTTAATTAATCAATAGTGTTTCATCCGGTCATAAATACAAATGTAATGACATTTAAATACGTCGACAATTCCCCCATTGTGTACCCATTGGTGAATGAATCTTTATGAATGAATTATTACTCGAATGAGGGAATGATCGAAGACTGTAACATCTCAATGAATAAACTTCATTGAATATCCAGGATTCATATTGATCACATTGCGCACCCACAAAAGTCACCTCGACATCTGGTAGATAAAAATGGTAACAACTCTCTTCCACTCGTCATAATCAATAATTTTTCGGAAAATATAACGTTCTGCCCAAATTTGACCAATGTTCACATTCCCAAAACACAATTCCATTATAATATTCATAAATACTGTAATATTAATAAGTTTTAAACATTGCTAAGTTTTAACAATTCGACGCCGCCATTATTTCTTCGTATTGATACTCAATACTACACAACAAAAAATTGTACAAAACTTTCGCGCTAATGTAAAAAAAAAAAGAAAAAACTACATTAATTTGAAACCCTTTCACAAAAGTTACAAGTGAATTACAAAAAAAAATTACAGTTAAACACATATTGGTAAATTTTGAGGATTGCACATTTTTTAACCGACCGCCATTGTTTATATTGCGTTCCTTCAAAACAAAATTGAATATCTCAGTAGAATTTTACACTCGTGAAAAAAAAATCAAATCTGCATACATTTTTAGCAACAACTGTGCCATTTTTATTAGGAATAAAAATTTCACATTAGGACCATTTTGGCGAAAGCCGTTTTCTCAGTCTGTTGATATCCCGAAAGGAAGTCGTGTCTCCTGGGGGAGTGTGCTAATTCGGTAAACCGCACGCTCCACGCCTTAGGTGAAGAGTCGACACTAGCGACAAAGTTGTGGTGCCCATTGCGTCGTCTGAATCGAGGGATAGCATAGCCTGGCAATTCCCACGCGTTGAGTCGCCGATTCCACCTCCATGTCAGGTACACGTAAGCGTCGAGTTGCACCTGCTCTCGCACTCCCCATTGTTGTTTGCGTAGGACCAGATTTTTTTTCTGCCTCTTACTTTGCCACTGAAAGGAAATAAAGAATTTCAGCGAGCAAAATAATATCGAGAGTGCACTTAAAAAAAAATCTTTCTGAAAATTAAAATATTTGTATTATAAGCAGAGTTGTAAATGCCAAATCCTTATAGCAATAAAGATGTTGATACGATTCACTCTCTAATTATGATTTTATAATTTGATTTCATTTCAATGTGTAAGTTTTTAAATGGCTGCAATAAATACGATTTTTTTTAATTTCACGGTAATCCTTCTTAAAAAATGGAAAAAAGTAATTGATGCATTAGGAAAGAAATAGATTTTTCAACTATTTATTCCAATATTTAATTGAGAATTAGTAATTTTTTGCAGGTATTCAAATATTTACACTGAATTCTATAATCAATACAGGCTATTTCTATTTCTATGAAATAAGAATTACAAAGCAAACTGTACTGCAAACTATATTTACTCTCTGATTGGAAGTACCATATGCACAAACTGTGTATATTAAATTTCATTAACATTTATATTGAATTTTCTAGTTTTTCCATCGCTATAAGATATTTTTCGAAGAATATGTATGAAAGTTCATGGGCGTTGGTCCTGATATTTAATTACCTTGTATATTGAATTTCATAAACATTTATAGGGCATTATACACCGG